>JAMXBC010000008.1:41825824-43025824 GCA_024138005.1 Lumnitzera racemosa | reverse complement strand
TGTATATAGGATTTAGAAAAGATATTATTATAACACGTAGTGATTTTCTTTAAAAAATAAAAAGATCTTAACCGAAGTTTTTAAAAAGATTTAGTTAGTTACGTTTTCTTAAATAGATTCATGAAATTAGATTTTTATAAATAATAAGTTGTTAAATAAACATAAATCTAGTTTGATTTCAAAAATAAAAAAATCTACCTACTAAATATTTTATAAAAAAGAATTACATTGATTTGATCCCGACTAATGTGTATGTAAATACCTCCGAGGCAACCGTATAAAAATTTAAAAAAAAAACTTTTTTTTCCTTTTTCTTGAAAAATTCGCAATAAAAAATTCATTTCAATTATATTTTGCATATCTGTATATATCTTAGTGTTTTTAGAAAAATAAAAATAAAAGCAAAGCCTATTAATTTTTTTATTTTTATTTTTACATAGTGACTTAATCTTAATAGGTTAACCCTCGAACTTAGTTTCTTTTTGTTAATATTTTAAAAATCTTTTTTTTTTATAAAATCCACACATTAGTAGCCAATAGGGTTTTCCTACTCAAAAACCCTAACTTCATTTTTTTACCTATTGAACTTGTTAGCAACTCCAATTTAAATTTTTTTTTTTTTAGCAAAACGTTTCCTTAATTTAATATCAAGTAATTTATATTAAGTAGGCTGAGCTCAATATAAGTTAAATTAAGGAAAACGAAATGGGGTTCGATAGAATTAGCGACTCCAATAAGGATCATTAGTGGGCTAGCCATGCAAAAATTAAAAAATTAATTAATAGGCTTGTGTGTTTTTTTCTTTTCTTTTGATTTGTATAATATTGTAATATAGTTATACTAACTAGTTTTTAGTGACATAAGCCTTTAAGAAAAGTTTAGCCCAATGGGCTCGTTATTGGGGATTTAGGGGAAGCGTTTATTTATTTATTTTTTTTATCATTTGTTTCTTTCAATGTACTTAGATCTAGGCCACCTTAGAAACTTAGGACGAGCAGTCATTGTATAACCCTCAGGCCATTAGGGCTTAGTGGTAATAGGCGAGTCCACTTAAGCTTCGACGTAGCCCACTAAGTTTTTCTCCAAAAATCCTTAAATCTACAAAGTTTGAGACTCATAGTCCCCATCCTCCAATATCATTCTTTTGAAAAATGAGTTGTTATTTTTAAATTATAGGAAAAGCTTGATTAATTTGCAGTTTGTTTGGCTTTCTTTTTCGAAAAAAGGGAAATTAAAATATCAATAACCCTTATATATAAGTATTCATAAGCTTCATTTCTTTTAAAATATTATTTTGGATTTATTTATATATAAGGGTACCCATTGACCGTAGGTTTATAATAATTCAATTCCTGTAGTTTATTAATGACCAACCCCATTGCATTACATGCGTATATGGTATATTTCATCACATTTATTTTATATGTTATCTTGTAGAATATGTGTGAGTTTGATCGATTTTGTTTTATTTCATTAGTGAGAGAAATTTAACATAGAAGGCTCAAAATCATTAGTATTCTCCCTATACCATAATGAGCTAACATTAAAAAAAAAAAAAAACTTCAATATTAACTTGTAAATTTTTTGGGGGCATGTAATTATAAAAGTTAGCTGTGGTAAAGATTATTATTAAACTATCATTTTTCTCAATACTTTTGCACAATTTTTTTTTTTAAAAAAAAAAGAAATTTCAAAATGATATTTTATAATCAAAAATTAGTTTCATGATAATTATTTACTTGGTTAATTTCTATTGTAATGCTCTATATGTACCATACTATTAGAAACTAACAAAATCAAAAAATAGAAAAAAAGAAGATTTAACCATCAAATTCCCATTGTAAATTATTTCCCACCTCAAAGTCATCAATATTGTAAACATCTAAGTTCTCATTCTTCCTATTTACCTATTAAGTTGTCATAGTCCCAATAGAGCTTTCTCTATGAGTTGTCACCCTTATGTCATCTTTTAATAAGTTTCTCATTGTAAAATAATTCCCACTTCTCTATATCATCATCGTAATATAATCATCATCCTATGTCCTTAGTCGTCAATCCCAATGTTTCGAATTTTTTCTTAAGTTTAGATTCGTCGATGTCAATATTAGCTTCTATAACATAAAATCAACATTGATTTTTTCAAAAAAAGTTTTCCAAAAAAGGAAAGAATGGTTTTCAAAACTGAAAACTCAATGTAATGTTGCTAATAAGAAGGAATTCTGACAAGCTTTGAAAGATTGCTTTTTAAGTGATTTAGCCTAACTTAAAGCCCATAATCACTCATTATCAAAACCATGATGTCTAAAGCTCTTGAGCAGAGAATTACTACAGTCAAAGGGGTTTTGAGTAAGCATGCAAAGCAAGTTGAGACCATGACCCATACTTAAGCCTAAGGGATTATTGACATACCATCTAAGGCAGACAAGTCTAAAGAGTTGCCAATTCATGAGCTTAATAACAGTAGCAAAGGCCTATGGAAGGAATTGGAGCAGAAAATGACGAAGATGGAAGAAGAAATTTTCTAGAAAATTGAAGAGAAAATGGGAGTTCTCAAGGATCACGATGTGCAGAGTAATCTAAGCTTAAGCAATGTTTATGTTTTTAAAGACCACGAGTTACCTAAGAAGTTTAACGTACCGAATTTCGAAAAGTATGATGGAATAGGCTACCCTATGCTCCACCTTAGGCTTTATGTCTACAAGATCGCCCAATTCTTTAAACATGAGCAATTGATGATTTAAACTTTCTAAGATCGCCTAACTAGGCCGATGTTAAATTAGTATGCCCAACAAGACTTAGTTAAGCTTGATACTTGGGATAAGCTAGCTTGAGTCTTTTATCAACAATATAAGTTCAATGAAGAAGTGGCTCCTTCCCCGATAGATTTGAATAACATGAAAATGAAGCCGATTGAGTCCTTTAAAGAGTATGCCTAGAGATGGAGATCTATAACCGCTCAAGCTACAGTACGATTTCTAGAAAATGAATTGGTCAACATATTCATTCGCACATTAGGTGAACCTTATTATAATTACCTCTTAGGCCATGCCACTTCCACATTTGCAAATGTAGTTACAACTAGTAGTCGCATTGAAGATGCTATGAGAGTGGGGAGATTGATAGGGAAGGGATTAACCTCATTGGATTTAAAGGCTACTATGAACACTATGATGTCCTATCTAATGATATGCGAGCCTAAAACCCTAAGCACTGGTCTAAAGCTCATGGAAAATAAGCTATGCTAGAAATCACCTAGAAGGAGGTTCACTCATATCCCGATTCCTATTTCTCAAGTCTATCGCTGCCTAAAAGAAGAGGATTTGCTACTTCCTAAGACTCCAACACCAAGGTATAGGCTTCGGAAATACAATCCCAATACACAATGTAAGTACCACATGGGTCAACAGGAGCATGCTACTGACCATTGCTGGGAGTTGAAGAATAAAGTCCAAGATTTGATTAACGAAAAATTAGTCCAGTTAGACTTTGTTAGGGATCTAAGGCCCAAATTCTACACAAAGCCAACTATTAATACGATACGAGGATTAGAGAAAATGTCAAAAACAGATTTGGTTGGTCAAGTCTAGGAGGGTATGTTACTGCCATGATCTAAATAAAAAAAAAAAGGTTACTGCCCTAAAAGAAAAGTTAGCGAAGTTAAAAGAAAGACTCATGGGTACATAAATGGAAATAGGTTATGTGCTCAAGTAGTTTGAAAACCTACATCCTAATATAGATAGAACATCAAAGCCAAAGCATGAGGATGATTCAAGGAAAGAGAAGTCGGGAGTGAATGTGCCAATTGAGAAAGCTTAGAATCAAGATAAGTTCGTCTACAATAAGAGGAGGCAACTTACACAGTTCAAGATTCCAATGGCCTAAGTGTTCAAGCAATTGAGAGATGTAAAACTACTAGCATGTGAAAACCCAACAAAGAAGTACAAGCTAAGGGATCATGAACCCAACAAATGGTGTGAATATCATATGGGCCAGGTGGGGCATACCATAGAGTACCGTTGGAAACTGAAGTATAAGGTACAAATTTGATTGATGCCAAGATTATCTAACCAAATTTTCTAAAGATTGATGGGTCTATGGGCAGTGGTATCTCTAACCTAGGGGCATCAAACAAACAACCTCCAACATCAAGTATTGAGGGTTTACTACTACCATCTAACTAGGTGGCTCACCATTTAAAGCAATTGGGCATATCTCCAAAAAATCAATTCAACTAAATGGGCCAAATTCGAAGAAGTGATAGAAATGGGGGTAAGAAGTGGAAAAGAGTTTTTGTTCATGTATTTATTTCTTTATTAGAATAATCTTTCACTTTGGAGATAAGATTTATTTGAATAAAGTGTTTTCTTGTGCATTTTGTTTTTCTATGATGTGCACTTAGCTAAGCTTGACAAGGGTATGTCATTAGCTCTTCATTAATGAAATACTTCATGCAAAACTTAATTCAAGTGAAAATGGATGAAGTAAATGTGAACTCAAAACTTAAAATTCTCTACCTAAGGGAATGGTAACACATTACTTGAAAGATTTAGAATGAAAAGAGGCAAACCATGTCTTAAACCTAACCCTAAATACACATGAGAGAAGAATGTCACAATGTGAGTACTTGAGTTCACTCCTTAAAAGAGGTTTGTCTCGAACTTGGTATACATATCAAAATGATGTTAGGTATTCATTTTATCATCTCTAAACACAATTATCCTTTACAAAACCCATTTGAGCCTTTTAAGGATTTTTCTTAAAATTAACCCTGCCAAGAACTACCCTACACTGAGGTACTTAGGAGGTTAAGATGATTAATCTAAAGAAAATAGGCAAACTAACTTGTGCTTGCCTTAGTTGTGCCAATTCATGAGAAAATATTGTCATAAATAATTCAATTTCTTTACGATGAAGAAGAGTTTCGAACCATATATACCTCACTTAAACCTATACACTCATTTAAATACATCAAGCCTGTGGACTTTCCTAAACACTCCATGCAATATATGCTTCTCCTAAGCTTATACTCTTTGAACCCTTAGTTTTAGGGCTTTGAATCTCATCAAGAAAAAAACTCAACAAGGGAAGATGACCACCTTGACAAAAAAAAAAAGAGAGAGAGAGAGAGAGAGAGAAAGAAAAGAAAAAAGGAGAAAAAAGAAAAGAAAAAGGAGAAAAAAGAGAAAATTGAAAATACTAGCAAGGTATTCACCTTCAAACAAATCACCAAAAGTTCGAACTTGTGATGGTATCCAAAAGCTAAACATTTTAAATTCTTAAGCCTAAAAGCAAAGCCGTCACTTTATGATCTCACACACTTTACCACCCTTAATGAAACCCTTTTGACTAAAGAAAATGACTTATCTTCAACAAAATTTGCTCATGAAACTAGGGCAAGCCCATGTTTAGTTTCTGTTAGCTTCTTAGCTTGTAAACCTGGGATAGATTGCATATGATTTCTTTGAAATTGGCCAAAGCTCATTGATATCCATTCGCTTAAACATTGATCAAAAGCCTTATATTGCAAACCCAAAAAAGACCTAATTGATTGATCAGAATGTACTACTTACAAGATAGACTATAATTTTTGGAATTGATGCCAAGAGTAAAACAAGCCTATGAGAGTACAAGGAAGTCTACCTGGATTGAATATTTCAAGTAATGATACTTATTCCTTCAGTAGAAAATTAAAGAATTGTCGAATGCTTTCTTGAAAACATGAATGGTTTTAACCTCAAGTTTGAAATCAGTGCTTCTAAAAAGTTTAGAGATCATGAACTATGCTCTAGAAAACAAGAATAAAAGAATAAGTAATCAATGGGCAAGTGGCAAGCCAACCCTTATTTGTGATCGTTAGAGTCTTTGAGACTTTCTTACTTGTTAGCAATACAATTTTCCATTAAAGAATGTCTTTTTTTAATTTCTTGAAAAAAGAAGAAAAAAGAGAAAAAAAAATTTCAAAAGAGAAACGAAACCTTTTTCAAAAATTGTCAAGAGAGATTTCTTTAAAAAAAAAGTCAAAATTTTCAAAGAATCATCAAAATCCTTCAAACTCAAGTTTCAGATCATTTTGTCAAAACTCATCAAAGTCCTTGAAATTCATGAATTGCTTGCTCTATAGTGCATTGTCCATTTCGTATAGTAATCTTGGATGGCTTTTATAATACCTTTACATGCTTGGAGAATGAACTCAAATCATCAAAGTGCCTTTTGGTGTAGTGGCTCAGAATACGTTGAAACTTTGAAGTTAAGCATGCTCAGGTTAGAGCAATTCGAAAATAGGTGACCTCCTGGGAAGCTATTGCCCTAGGGGACAAAATAGTAGGGCATTCCATGTCAAAGCGAACAATACCTCGGTGAGAGGAATTCTGGCCAGGTCGTTACAAGCGGCATCAAAGCAATCCACTAGCCAAAAGGGCGAAGCCTTGCCTGGTAGTGATTATGGACTTGTGTAATGAAACTGACGAGAACGTCAGTTCTATAAGGGGGGTAGATTGTAATAC
Source organism: Lumnitzera racemosa (assembly GCA_024138005.1). Classification (NCBI taxonomy): domain Eukaryota; kingdom Viridiplantae; phylum Streptophyta; class Magnoliopsida; order Myrtales; family Combretaceae; genus Lumnitzera; species Lumnitzera racemosa. Next base: position 43,019,321 of record JAMXBC010000008.1, on the reverse strand, counting down.
CCTTACATTCTGGGAGAATAAACTCAAATCATCGAGATGTCTTTTGGTGTAGTAGCTCAGAGTACGTCGAAACTCCGAAGTTAAGCATGATCTGGTTAGAGCCATCCCAAGATGGGTGACTTCCTAAGAAGCTACTCATTAGGGGACAAAACTGTATGACGTTCCAAGTCAAAGCGGACAATACCTCAATGGGAGAAGTTTTGGCCAAGTCATTACAGCTTGCTCCTTGGAGTGCCATCCAATCCTTTTTAGGATTGCTTACTCATGGGAGTGTTGTCCTATTCCTTAGTTGGATCGCCTACTCATAAGAATGCCATCTAGTCCTTTTTAAAATCGGTTGCTCAAAAGAGTATTGTCCTATTCCTTTCTAGGTTCGCTTGCTCATAGGAGTGCTATCTTATCTAGTCCTTTGCTAGGATCGCTTATTCAAAGGAGTACTGTCCTATTACTTTTTAGGATCACTTGCTCATGGGAGTACTATCCTATCAATTCCTTTCTAAGATCGCTTACTCAAAGTAACGCTATCCTATTTCTTTCTGAGGTTACTTGTTCAAAGGAACACTATCCTATTCCTTTCTAGGATTGGTTGCTCAAAGTAGCGTTATCCTATTCCTTTTTGGATCACTTGCTCAAAGGAGTATCATCCAAGCATTTAAAAAATTGCCTACTCATAAGAGCATTTGGTCACTATGTCTTCAATAGAATGTCATCTTATCTTGTCTTTAAAAGGTCTATCCTTTTGAGCAACTCATCCTAAAAGAGATCTATCCTCTTAAGGATATCCAACCTTTCAAGTCAAGACCTAATTTGTTTGAAAACTAAGGTCTTTACCATGCCAATTCAAGCAAGAACCAAGCAAAAATGAGTATGTTTTTTTTTTCTCTTTATAGCAAAATTTTTACATACTTTACTACAAAGAGGGATAGCTATAGACACCTCATTTTTACCATTTTCTTTGTGTATTTTTATTAAGCCAGGTTAAAGAAAAAGAAAGAATGAAAATAAAAATAAAAATAAACAAAATAATAATAACAAAAAAAATCAAAAATTTAAAAAATAATAAAAAATAAAGTATTAAGTTGTATTGAGTCAATTCGAGTTGAGTCAACTCGAGTCGAGTCGAGTCAACTCGAGTCGAGTCGAATAATGGTGTACGTTTAATTTAGTAAATTCTAAGTCATTAAAAAGATCAAGTTTCATTAAAATATTTTAATCCGATCCAATATAAAGTGAATTTTTATCTAATTTATATTGGACTAAAATAGACTTAAGGTTTATTAAATAGATTTTTAGGCTAAATCAAGTTGAACTGAGTTGAGCCCAATAAATAAGAAGCCCAAACAAAAATAGGATTTCTAGAAACTTTATTGAATCTTTAAAATATCTAAATCATATCTTTCCTATCTAGGATTCATTATTATATCTTTCGTATCTAAGATTTGTTAAGATCAAATCTATATATAAAAAGATACAAAAGATTCAGTTATATGGCTTATAAATAGTGCAGCAGTAAAGTTTAAAAACACTTTCACAATCCCCAACCCTTAACACAAAAGACCAACTCCACAATACAGCATCACCATACTCTGATGAACTATTGCACCTAAATATAATCCCTATGCCTACACATCACCATCCTCTTCACACATACTAAACTACACTTCTTGATTGAGCACAATCTACACTGTCCCTCACATACACCAAGTACACACTACACACATTCATCAAGCACTACCGCCACATGGTAACATACTGTATACTGTCCAACTATACAATCACAATTCACATACGCCACTAGCCTCAATCCTACAATTACTCTCCACCGTCCTTCATTCCCTCTCATAAATACATTGCCCTCACTCACTGACACTTAATCACTAACACTTACAGCTACACACGTCCTAACTTCATACAAATATAAGCCAAGCATTGCTGCTTGATCACACCGCATGATAGAATACAGTCACATACTCATCACTCAATCACTTGATCACCGCTTATACATAGTACACTCTACTGATCTCGCCAGCACTATCCCACACTTGCATATACACATCTTGATTGACATGCCCTCATACATACTTGACACGACACACACAACATTAGCTTATGATCACTCATAGACACATGCAATCTAACACACAACACATACGATTCACTTCGCGATCACATGCAATTCACTACGACATGCAGTATACGTACCAGGCACGTAAACGTAATCCAGATGATCACAACATAATCAACACGAACACATCGACCATGTGCGACTCGACTTATTTAAGTAAAAATTATTATTTTATTTAATTTTTATTGGTTAATTAATTATTTTACTAATTTAGTTTTTTTAGTGCAAGTTTTTTGTTATATTTTTTAATTGTCATATCATTCATTATATGTTTTTTAGATAATTTTCAATTTTTTTGATAAGTTAGTTAATTTGCATTTTTTAGCCAAAATTGCATTTTGAGAAATCTTGAATCTATTCTCCAAGATCTGCATCTTCAGAGAAAATATGTATCAAGATACGCATCTTAGTAAATCTTGTATATAGGATTTAGAAAAGATTTTTTTTTTTTTACACGTAGTGATTTTCTTAAAAAAAATAAAAAGATCTCAACCGGATTTTTTAAAAAACTTTAGATAATTAAGTTTTTTTAAATAGATTTTTGAAATTAGATTTCTTTTGAAAAAATAATAAATTGTTAAATAAACGTAAATCTAACCTGATTTTCAAAAATAAAAAAAAAATCCACTCACTAAATATTTTATATAAAAAAAATACTACATTGGTTTGATTCTGACTATTAGGTACATAAGTACCTCCAGGGCAACCATACAAAAAATAAAAATACTTTTTTTCCTTTTTCTTGAAAAATACGTAATAAAAAATTCATTTAAATTATGTTTTACATATCTTTATATATCTTAATGTTTTTAGAAAAATAAAAATAAAGCCCATTAATTTTTTTTTTATTTTTACTTAGTGACTTAATCTTAATAGGTTTGCCCTTAAACTTAATTTCTTTTAGTTAATATTCTAAAAATCATTTTTTTTTTTAGAAAATTCACACATTAGTAGCCAAATTAATGTTTTCCTATCTGGAAACCCTAATTTCATTTTTTTACTGGTTAAACTGGTAGTCGACTCTAATTTTTAAAATATTTTTTTAGCAAAATGTTTCCTTAATTTAATGTCGATTAATTTATATTAAGTGGGCTAGGTTTAATATAAGTTAAATTAAGGAAAACAAAATAAGACTCGATAGTAACAAATAGGATTCTCAAACCAAACACAGACTCCCTTCAATAAGGATAATTGAAATAGTCATTTCCCTACCCATAGTCGAACTAAGTAATAAGAGAGGAGGTTGTGGCTGATAGGATTCCAGGTTTCGAATCACGTGAGAGGCATGCTCACAAGCTCCACGTGAGTGGGTGACCTATTTATAAGCTATGTCAACATTGGATGGCCCGCCCTGTTATACTAAGTACGCCTCACTTTACCTTGACCGAGCCTTTCCATAGACCTATCCATGAACTATTGCAATATTGGAAGATCCGATGTGTTCTGTTAAGTTTTGTCTTAGGTTAATATTTATGCCCTACTTTGCTAAGTCTTCCTTGCTATACTTGGTCCATTCTATCTTACTATAGTTAGCTTTATCCTATTCTATCGAGTCTATTCTAATCAACTATACAAGACTGTCCTGTCCTACCCGTCCGTCCCACCTTACTGAGGTCGATTTGCTCGACCAAGTCTATTCGGCCAAGGTTCGCTTTATCATGATGAGGTTGTCCAGCTATTCCATATTAGCTTAACTACATCGAGTCATATTAAACAAGTCGACTACATCCATGCCAGATCAACTCGGTTACTACCATATCAAGTCGATCTAGCCATGCGAAGTCGGTACTGATTATGTCAGGTCAACCCCTGACAAAAGCAAATCATCCAGAATCGGGTCTACCCAAATTACAACTCCTAGTCTCCAACAGCTCTTTGGAATCAAAACATTAACCTTCACTCAAAGATCCCACTTGGCTATCAATTTTACTTATGTTATTTAGGTTTCCCTTTTTCTTGTATTTTTCCATAATTGTCGTTCATGTTTTATTTGTAATTACTGGAATACCACTAAAGCATTCTTTTATTCATTTATTTACAACTTTACCCCTTTTGTATAAATAGAACACATGTATAGGGTTTTAAGGAGATTTAGAATATTAATGAAAAACCCTTTGAGTCTTTTCTCTTAAAAAGCTCTCTCTTGCCAACTTTTATCAGTCCTTTTAGTAAGCATTGTAGTAGGCAACCTTATTAGTCAAACCGGCGCGTTACATCTGGCGAGTCTTAAGTTTATATGTGGTTCTACGGTACGTCATATCCGTAGAGTTAACGTGCATGATTTGCTAAGCCATCAACTTCCATTTATTCTTCAAGCCATCTCATGGTCTGGACCCATCCATTGGTTTTTGTATGATACCAGGTTCATGTATTCATCCATAAATTCATATCAGCGGCAAGGTTGGGGGTTGTGGTTTTAAGGTGGTCACAGGAGGAGAGTATTCTCCATTGTACAAGCCTCGGTTTTATTTTGAATCCTAAGTATGTAACGTCAATCTCCTTAACCTAGATTAGAACGAGCGCATTTTCTCTAATCTCACGACAGATTGGATAACGTCATGCGATGGCATTTACTTATACATGCATTGCATCTAACTAACTTAGTTGAAAACCCTACTTATGATATGCTGAATAAGTACTTCTGTCTCCACCCCACTTATTGAGTAAGTTGTTACTCATTTCCCTAGAGTTTGTTTTGCGGGTTCCAAGTAGATTACAAATGCCTACCTAAAAATAAAACACTAGTAAACCAAGATAGGGAGTGAGATACAATAAGAAATGGCTGGTTATTGCCCTTACTAATAGCTTTTTTATCGTTTAAGGAAAACTACACAAGACTCATAAAGGAGCTTCATAGTTTTTAATATTCTGGTTTGTGTATAAAATGACATTACGGGTTTATATCAAACAGGAATCGAATTGAATGCTTCAAAAGAGTAGAGTTAAGTACACTTAGTGTGAACTAGGTTTAAGATAGCAACTATAAGGTCAGTTTCTATCTTAAGATGACTCATGCGGCTGGACTATTACGACTCCACATTTTCGAGGCGTAATATTCATATGGGATTCTTTGTAATATAAATAAAAGGCCTTGTAAATAGAAGAAAGAAGTAGAATAGATAATGGACAATAGATTGTTATTCCTTTCATTTAATTAGTCTAAGGTTTTAGAAGAGTAGTTTATTTTGTTTTTGAATTTCAACATTATGAATAATAGGAGTGATATTTGATCTTAAATTAGAGATTAGAACTCTTAAGTAGGTTGTTTTCATTTCTTTTAATACTTTCTTGATTTAGATATTGTTTTCCTTATTATTTCTCATGTGTGCTTAATTAATATTGTCAATTATATTGTTGGATTATCGGTTAATGAATTTTGTTTGTTGAAGTCTTTAATTCCTTAATCACTAAAACATACATTTTGACTCTATTAGAACATGTGTTAATTAAGATTAAGTTGCAAGATCTTTTCCAATTTATTACTATAAACTAGATAATTTAGATTAAAGAATGATATGGCGATATGCTCTTTAATTCAATTAAGGTTTAGGAACTAGAGATGATTGATTTAATTTATCAATTGTCTAGCAATAGAAAGGGAAAATTATTCTTCGATAACCATTCACTTCATAAGAAGGAATTCTACCTAAAGCTTAATTGCTTTAAAACTAAACTTGTTAAAGACTTTATATCAACATTAATTAATTCTCTAATTATTTGGTTACATTTGAATCCTTTGCAGATGTTAAATATCCTAATTAATTTTTTTTTCTAGATTAGGTTTTAGAGTTTAATTATTAAACAAACCATTGATTTTATTCACTTAGATTTGGACAGGACTAATACCAATAAAACTTAATGAGCATTCCATATGGATTCGACCTAGTTCTCACAAGTTTTATTACTACATACACTACCCAATGTACTTACTAGTAGAAATATGCTTTTGGTATAAAAAGTAGGGTTAAGTAAAGCATGTTAGCATACATGTAATTTACTTGCCCAATTGAAAAAGACTAAGGTGCTTACAATACCTACCTAGGTTAGACCTAAGCTTCCTCTAGTGCATGGGTTGGTCTTTATACAATTTTAATTGCACCAAAAGCCTAACTTAGTCCAGCATACTTATAGTTCTTTTTTCCTTTACTTTTTCTAATTTTATTTTGAATTGAATTTTTATTATTCCAATTAATCTTGATTCAAACTAAAATTCAACTTAATTAATCGGCTCTTCAAAAATTGAAAATGAAATCGCTAATATTATTAAGCTTAATACACACATATTGAAATTAATTTTCAAATTAGACTCAATTTAACAGTTTTACGAGTTTCAACTTGTTGATTACCCTGTTAATTCAAAAATTCCTTCTTTTTTTTTTTGTAAATCAACCAATTTAAGTCTAATTGAGGCACTCTTTGAAACTATGATTAACTTAAATTAATTTTATTTTTACAAATAAAAAAAATGTAAAATCAATACGATCCAAAAATTAAATGTTAAAAAAAATTTAGTATTTTTAATTGTAGCACAAAACCATTAAATCATATATATGCACTTTAACTTTATTTGACTTGTAAAAATGAAAAGACCCTCACTAAGGAATTCAAAAAACTAAAGCTGACCAAAGGTTCATATTTACCCAAAAATCATATTTTTCCTATTTTTTGTGTTTTTTTTTTTCCATTTTTCATTTTCTTTTTGAATTTGCTAAAATTTCTAATTTTTTGTATTTTTAAATTAAGATCCTTCTCTTTATTCCTAAAAAAAGAACATTGAAACTAACTAGAGATTTTGGGTTCAATCCTTAATAGAGTTGCCATGAGCCTAATTTTTTTGTTTTTATTTTCATTAATCCAGTTAGTAACATACCCTAACAACCACACATATGCCACCGACCACCACTTCCCCACTCATAAACACCTATACCGAAACATTGGCAACACACTCAAGCAATTATTCAACACCCCCTTTACTCTTGAAAACTGCCTAAGCAAGTTGTGTCCCCACTTTCTCTCTTTACCCTCAACCATCCAAAGACCAACACCACTAAAAAGCTACCAAATTTTGTCCTACCACTCCCATTTCACCAATCAAAGTTTTACAAATCTTTGATCACTTAGAATACTTACCAGAAGTTGTTGTAAAATCGACTCCTTTTTCCTCTTAGCAAACTAATTTCATTGCTCCAACCTAATCTAAAAACAAATTTTGACCCAAAATCTATGACCAAACCTACACTCACCTACTTACTAACCCAATTTCATGCCCAAGTTAGTTGATTTTGTTTTTCTTTTGATTTATTTATATTTTATCTTGTTTTCTTAATTTACTTTATCTTATATATAAAAAAAAAATTCATGATACCCTTTTCCTTTCTTTTTCTTCCCTAAAAAAAGTATTTATTTTTATATATTCATTTCAAATTTCTCTTTCTTAAAGATAAACATATATAACATATTTATGTACACTTTCAATCCATATTTTCTAAAATAATAAATAATAATAAACCCCTTTTCCAAAATTAAGCCTTTTTACAAATTTCAAGAAAATAATGACCCAAAATTAAGGACTTTTTTCTTAGAATTTTTCTTAAAATAAAATAAATGAGTCAAAAAAGTAAACCAATTAATTTTTAAAATTAAAATAAATTAACACGCTTAAATTTTTGGAAATAAACTATGGAAGTCTGATTTTAAATAGTGGGTAAGTTAATACCTATAGGCAACTATGAAGTGACTCAAAATATGAAAAAATTTATTTCTTCCCCTTTTGTAAATGATTAGAGTTAATTTTATTATTCTAGTTCTTACTTGAAAAATCACATTCAATTTCTAATAAATAGTTATTTAAAAAAAATGTTTAAACTTAGAAGGTTATGGTGATACTTGTTTAGGAATTAATAAGATAACTCTTGAACCCAAATATCTAGTTTTCGAAAATTGTTTTCAAATTCAGTTTTCTTATGATCTAGTAGCAAATTCAAATTACCTACCAATTGTTCCAACCAGTTAGGTGGTGACTTCAAAAATTTTTCCAACTCTTTAGAAAACCATATTTTCCTCAAATCTTAGTCAAGAGTCAATATCAAAATGGTTTAAGGTTTGGTGTTTGAATTGAGGGAAATAAAAATAAAAAAATCATACTCAATAACTTGGCAACTCCAATAGGGACTGTCAAGAAGGCTAGCCACTTAAACCTTTTGAATTTAGGTCTATCTTTCAAAATACCCCTATTAAGTTCTATTTTCTTGTAAATGCCTTTACTTATAAATATTTGTACTAATTTTTTCTTGTAGCTAACATTTGGAGTTAAACTTCAAGGGATCTTATCTATTGCATCATAAATGTGTACTATATACGATCAAAACGAGGCTACCTTAGGACCCTTATATAAGTTTCAATTATCATAAGGTAACTACCTTTCAAAGCTGATTAAGCTACCTCACTCAAGTTTCAATGCAATTAAAGAACCATTTCTTCAAAAATATGTGAGGTCACAAAGCTTGACGACTTTTAAAAGCTACCATTCTACATACATGAAAACCTTTTTTCAAAGGATTAACAAGAACCCATAATATGGTAAAACCAAAGTAAGTCCTACAATTATGGAGCGGCTATACTTTCCTTATAATTACTTTTCTAATATTCCCATTGTAAATTTCTTTATGAAGATCGTATGTAAAGTTAGATGGAAAAATCTTTTCATTGTAGTATTTTCCTTTATAGAAATGGCTAGCTCGTTTCAGGCTGCCTTCAAGGAACCCATGTTCACCAACCTTTGGAACCCTAAATAGCTCCCAAGACATGGCTTCGGCTTTTCAACCTAAAAGGAATTTGTAAAGAGTAAGATTGGACTTGTCCTATCCCTACAAAAGGTCACTACGAATATTACCTTAGTACATTTTTTAAACCCAAAGCTATAGCCTTTTGCTTTAACCTACACTAATTAAGCCCAATAATTGAAGAGCATTCCTAATTACTCTAGGCTCTAACCATTATTGATGACATCTATACTCTAGACCTTAAAGCTAGGGCATCAAAAATCTTCAGCAAGTTATTAGGAGTATGAAAGACTAAAGTAAACTGGGTCTTAGTTAAAGGAAAATTCATTAAGATGGACGACATCATTACCTAGTTCTCCACTCAATCAAAATATAATGAGAAATTGGAAAATTTCTAAGTAAATCTTAAAACTTAGCATGAATACAAGTTAAATACTTACATCTCGGTAGCCTTTAGTATCATCTTATTCTTAGACAAAATATTTCGCATTCACTTTAGAGTTGCAAAATTGGTAACTCAATTCCTAGAAGGAAAGTCATACATTCCCACTCTCTTGACTAAACAAATTCATTCACTAAACCATCTTATAAGCAAGAAATGTTAGGAGCTAAAGACTAACATGGTATTAATCATGGTTTAGTTTATTAGTCACATGAGAAGTCACTAGGTAGATTTTAATCAAGTTAAGTTCATGCAAAGGTATGATCTCATCAAATCCTTTAAGGAACAAATCAAGATACTCGAAAATATAGCTACCCGTTATTGGGTTCAAGATTTTTAATATATGCATGCTAAGGAAATACTTTGGGTAGCTAAATGGTATTCAAATAGGAAGATGATAAAAGGACGCGAGAATTTTCAAATAACCCTTTTTGATTAGTTTCAACATTTGTACAGGGTACCATTTGGCTACAATAATTCGGTAAGATGGGCCTGTTCAAGACATAGCTCAAAGGCCATCACTCAAGTCCATCTCACTAAACTTCCATGACCCTCATGTTCTAGTAGCTGACAAAGTGGCAAAGCTCTTAGACATCAAGTATCTTTGGTGTAAAAAGGTAACCACTCCTAACATTAATGTATGAAGGATACCTCTATAAAGGCAAATATTAGGCAACCAAAGAATTCATCTATCATTAGCTTCAGAAGTTGAGGGAAAGGCCAGAAATGAGGGCTTGTATGGAAAAAGAAGAGACATAAGCAGAAGTTGCCATAGAGAAAACAAGATAAGGAGAAGAGGTTTTGAAGACCTGCTACGAGGAATAATACAAGAAGATAAAGGCTTGGATGCACAATTGAAGAAGGCAAGAGGTAAATCCATGATAATAGAGGCTCCTAACATCCAAAAGAGGAAGAAAGTAGAAGCTGAGTCTAGTAGTCACAAGAAGAAAAGGTATAGATTTTAGGATTTTTCTTTTCTTTAAATGTAATAAATCATGAATGATGTAAGCTCTACAAATTACAAGGACTAATAAAAGTCATCACATTTAGCACTTTATGAGTCTTTTGCCAAGTTAAATTTCTTTAAATTCGTATGCTACACATACTTGTGAAAGAAAAAGGAGAAAAAACGAATTATTGCTAACTTGTAGTGAAGTGTTCTTTATCTAGGTTTCAAATATAACTCCTAAACATCAAACCTTTTAAAGGGCCTTATTAGAACTCACTCTTAAACTAGAATGGCCAACCATGGCGATGATAACAGCAACAACAAGGAAACAACAACAGCCATGTCAACCATAATCCTATTAAGTTGAGGATTTGCTCATTAGAACAAAACGTAAGGAAAATAGCTAAGCAAATTAACTTTCTAATTGATAGCATAGTTTTGCTTAGGGCAATAACACTAGCTAAATGAAGAGCACTCAAAAGCCTGATATAGAAAGGATGTTGAGGCTCCACCACTTGAATCAAAAGACACTTACCTAAAGGCTAACTCAAAATTCAAGCCACTTGAATCAAAAGAGATCTATGGAAAGGCCGACCTTACATTCGAGTCCATTACCTATTCTTTCTTAGTTAACATAAGGCCGTCAACTCAAGGCCTAGTCAAGAAAACATTAAGGAGTTGGAAAGAAAACTGACCCAATAGATTACTGATAGGATGAAAGGAATTGGAAGTTATGATGGGTTTGAACAAGTTAGAATCACAAGTTTCTCTTTGTATAATATCAGAGCCTATCCTGAAAAGTTCAAAGTACTAGAGTTCAAGAAGTACAATGAGACCAAATGCCTTAAGTTGCACACCATACTTTATGTTTAGAAGATAAGCAAATATGTCCAATATGATCAACTCATGGTATAAATCTTCTAAGATAGCTTGATAGGTCTGGCTCTAACCTGGTATGCCTAGCTTAACTTGAACCAAGTAAATACATAAGAAAAACTTGCTCAAGCATTTTATGAATAATATAAGTTTAACGTGGAGGTGGCTCTAACTATGATGGATTTAGTTACCGTTTAAAAGAAGAATAATAAATCATTCAAAGAATGTATGTAAAGATGGAGAATCCTAATTGCAAGGGTATCTACCCCAATGATTAAAGAGCTTACCCTTAACTTTTATCAACACTCTAAGAAAGCCCTATTTCTCTTATCTGATTGGGTAAGCCTCACTTAGCTTTGTAAAGGTAGTAATGGCTAGATATAGGATTAAAAGCATTATCTCCTCCAATAAGCTCCAAGAAACATCAAAGAGAAGACCTCCTTCTTTATCTTATTCTAAACCAATAGCTAACATGGCTAAGGAAGCTATAGTCAACGTAAAGAATTCAAACACTAAGCCCAAAACTCAGATCTCTTTCCGAACAATAGCTATCAAGTTTAGCCTCAAATCAGAAATTAACCCCAGGCCAATAGGGCCTTAAGACAATTCAATCATATCCCTATTTCTCTCACTTAAGTCTTCAAGAGACTCTAAAAAGACAATCTGCTTAACTTTGAGCTCCCTGATGTCAAATATAAGCCAAGAATTTATTATTCTAATAAAAAGTATGAATACCATTTGGGACAAGTGAGGTAATCAATTGATAAGTGTTAGAGGCTAAAGAACAAAATTTAAGATCCCATTGATCCAAGCTTGGTCCAATTAGATTTTGTAGAAGCTCCAGCTATCAACAACAACCCCCTTGTCCAACCATGGAATGATAATTGATATGATCTTTAACAACTATGATTTTGTCATCAACATGATTAGTTTAGAAGGAAACTAAGGTCTTTGAATTTTACAAAACAGAAGTGAAACAAGTCTTAAGAGCCAAGAGGTATGCCCTCCATGTGCTTATAGCACCTAAAAACTACAAACTTACCCCCATTTAATTACCAAGCGGTTAACTAAAGGCAACTAAGTTCTTTAGTTGGTGGGATTACCTATACTGGTATGGTCTATGACCTAAAAGAAGACACTGAAAAGAAGAATGTGTTGGAGGAAACAAGCAATAAGGCAGTAGAATAGGAGGAAGGACTATCTACCTTCACCAAGATGGTAATATCTAGTAAGTACAAAATAATGGATTCACTTACTAAAACTCTGTCACAAATATTGTTAATGGGCTTATTAATGTCATTTAAACTACACCAAGAAATCTATTCCAAACCTTAAGGGGAGTTAAGGTCCCTTATGAACTATCAATTGAGAAAATGGGACTAATCACCAATTCCATCCTCACAATGGAGTAGATCTCCTTTTCAATAGAAGAATTTAGTGAAGAAGGTAATCAATACATAAAGCCACTCTTCATAGTGGTAAGAAGTAATTGCATAATCATAACTAGAGTCTTCATTAACAACGAGTCATCATCGAACATCTACCTAACTTGTTAAGTTTTCACACAACTATAATCAAACTAAGTTCCACAATAGTTAAGGCTTTTGATGGCTCCAAAAGAATGATTATAGGGGAGATTAACTTGCCAATTAATATTGGTACTCAAGCATTTAACATTCAATTCCAAGTTCTAGAAATCCTAAGGTCCTTTAACTTACTCTTAGCCAAGTGATAACGGTTTTAGGAGATCAAGATTATGACATTTATAAAGAAACGGTCATTAACCTACATGTGCATCAAAGAGTAGGAAGACTTTGGTTTACAAATGTTTGATGAGATGTCCATGATTACTAATCCTAGAGAAAAAGAGATTAAGAACTTGAAGTATAAAGAAGACCGAATAAACACTCATGGCCTTGGCTACATTCCAACCCTAACAAAATAATTCAAAATGAAGTAAGCAAGGGGCAAGAGAGGTGATAGATTGTACCATGCCATGATGACCTTTCCACCATTGACTAGGACATTTGTATGAATTGGCACTCAAGCTCGAGAATCTACTAAAGAAGACTCCCCTAGCAAAACTAAGAAAGTTGACCAGCAAGCCCTAATAGGAATCAAACTATTGGAGCTTTAACTTAAGCCTGAGCATAAGGACTTAAGGGACTAATGAAGCAGATTCTACTGTTTCAACCAACTCCTACTGAGGCTAAGCTAATCCTCACTACTGACTAACTCCATATGCCAAGCTGAGCAAGTCCTCATCTCTTAGTAGTCAAGAGCCGACTTGAAGTATGCTCCACTAATGGTTTGACCCCTCATACATTCGCTTGATCATAACTAAGCTGACCTCCAGCTTAGTAGTATTGGTGCCGAAAACCCCAGCACACATACGTACCTCAGCTTAACAGTTACTAACTTAATCATACCATTTGTCTACTTCTACAAAAAAATCACCCATCAATAGAGGTCACATGTCCAAGCAATCATCTGACAGGATCCTCCATACAAGATGAACATTTTTCTTGATTTTCTCATTATGCCCTTTGCCATTCTGTGTACATTATTTCTTTATGACTTTACCCTTTTTAGTCATTTTTAGTTATAGTTATTGCCTTAATATTTCAGGTATAAATACCTATTGTAAATGTAGTCACCTCATCATACATTAGATATTGAATATACTTCCCCTTTTATGAGCTAAGTGTGCTTACTTTCTCCTTCTTACTCTTATCCCAACCCTTAAGCAAGACTAGATAGTGAGTACTCTCATTAGACTAGCTTGTGTGTCATATTGAGTAACCATAAGTCCATGGAGTTTCCTTAGTACATCACATCCTCAAAATTGTTCGTGGACTTACTTGTTTACAGTCATTGTTGTTCCCACATTCCCCTAATCTTCATTTTCAAGCTTTCTACAAGCTTGAACCCACCTCGATACAGTCGCCCTTATCTACCTTCAACGCTGTATTTCAGCACTGTATATCATCTTGTTATCAGAGCGGAGGTTCGTTTTGGTAAGTTATGTTGAGCATTCTTTATTAGCAGTATTGTTGTGGTAGTGTATTGTAGTTACATAGAGCTTAGTTGTGAATGTTTGAGTAAGTTGGAGGTATAGTAGTTTGCTATGGCTATATACTCTATTTTGCATGTTTCAAACATACGAAAATAGAATAAGTTTCGATTGCGTTTATTGCTCTTTGGAGTAGTTGTATTCATAGATTAGTTGAACATTCGTGTGGAAGAATGTGTTTGTTGTTTAGCTTAGAGGAATAATATCTCTCGTTTCTCATATTCTATGTTTGTTATTAAGTTTTATAGGCAAGAATGATGGATACCAATGTCAACGCTAGTATTGGAGATGACAATAGTGGTGTTGTTCATCACAAGCAATAACCCTAAGGCACCTTTAAAAGTATAGATGAACGAATTGATGAAATGGATAACCTTATAGCCAAACTTACTAGGGTTATACATGTGCTGGCCTTTCAACTTGTTGAGGTCCTATAGTATACTCCCCAAGCTACTTGACCTACAAAAGGATAGATCCCAACTCAACAAGGTCGAGGTGGAGGAGTAGGAGGATAGGCACAAAGAAGGATTGATTTGGGGGATACAGATGATGAAGGAGAAGAAGAACACAACGAGAAAGAAGGCACCCTGAGTTGCCGACCATGTGAAGTTTCAGATTCTAAACTTTAATGTTTCTGAGGATGTAGATGACTATTTGGATTTAGAGGAAAAGGTTGAACGTGCTTTTAACTATTATTAGTATGAGGATCATAATAAGGTGAAGGTTGCTACTATAGAATTCTCGAGGTATGTTGCATTATGGTAGAAGAACTTCCAAACCATGAGGAGGTGAAAAGGATACAAAGAAGTTAGCACCTAGCCTGAGATGAAAAGAATTCTCAGAAATAGGTTCGTGTTAGATACCTACCTATCAGATACTTTCATTAAACTTTAGGAGCTATGGCAAGGGAGCTAAACTATTAATGAGTATGTTCGGGAGTTCCAAATGCTTATAATCTGATGTGAAGTGGGTAAGCCATTAGCTCGAACAGTATCCAGATTTCTTACTAGATTAAGAAGCGGCATCCGAGATATCGTGGAACTTCAACAGTTTACTATGTTGGATGAGGCTATAAGAACAGCTTAGCGAATGAAAAGATAAAGGAGAAATAGGCCAAGCCAACCTCTGATGAGCCAATCTAGTCAGTCAAGTTAACCTATTCAAGGAAGTTATCAAGCTCAGTAAGGTGTCGAGTTGAGTAGAAGAGCAAATGTTAGAGCTGAATAGAAAGGCCAACCAACTAATGGTAAAGTGTCACCGAAAACTTATGAGAAAGTTAAGGATCTAAGAGGAAGATGAGCCAAATCAAATGTTTTAAGTGTCAAGGGTTTAGGCACATGGCCGTCCAATGTCTAAATAGAAGACCTATGATTATTAAGGGAGATGTCCCAAAGCTTGAAGTTGATAGCACTAATGAGGAGCCTGAGGAAGATGTTACTCCCAAAGGAAATACCTCCTAGGAAGAAGAACTTGTTGAAGAAGATATGTTTGCCAAAGACCTGGATAAGTTAATTCTGGTTGTCTGACATGTGATGAGTTTAGAACCCTTTACTAAGGAAGAGCAGAGAAAGAACTTATTCTACATAACTTGCAAAGTAAATGAGTAAGTTTATGCACTCATAGTAGAAAGTGGGAGTTGTACCAATGTGGCATTTGCCGACGTAGTTAAGAAGCTCAAGTTGCCGACTATCTCACACCTAAAGCCATATAAGTTACATTAGCTAAATAAGAAGGGAATGAGCACTAAATGTCACATAGCAAGTAATGTTATTAATCTCTATTGGCAATTACTCTGATGAAATTCTTTATAATGTATTACCCATGTATGTATCACATATATTACTTGGTAAACCTTAGCTTTTTAATTAGAGGGTTATTCATGATGGTTTTAGGAACACATATATATTTGAGAAGAATGGTAAGAAAATTACCTTGAACCCCATGACCTTAAGCCGAGTAAGTAAACTGTAAGCTCAATTGGCTCGAGCTATCAAGAAGGCTTTGGTTTTAAGTTGAATTGAGCTGTAAGAGGCTATTAAAGCTAAAAAACCAACCTTCCTGTCAGTCAAGCAACTATTAGAATCAAGGGAGCAAGTTAAACTATTCCTAAATATTAAGGAAATGCTGGAAAAATATGCAAACTTATTCCTAAAACAACTACTAGGAAAGTTACCCCCTTTCTAGGGCATAGAGCATTGCATTGACTTGATACCTGATGCTATCCTGTTAAACAAACCAACTTATAGAATGAATCCCAAGTAAGCTACAGAGCTTTAAAAGTAAGTCAATGAAGTATTAGAGAAGGGATACGTGAGAGAGAGTCTTAGCTCTTGTGCTATGCTTAGATTGCTTGTATTAAAGAAGAATGGCACTTAACGTATGTATGTAGATAGCAGCGCTATCAATAAAATTACGATCGAGTACCAATACCCCATTCCAAGACTAAACAATATGTTAAACAAACAACGTGGTATGAGAGTGTTTAGTAAGATCGACTTGAAGTCAAGTTACCACTAGATTCGAATGAGACAAGGGGATGAATGGAAAACTGCTTTTAAGACTCAACATGGCCTATACAAGTAGATGGTCATGCCATTTAGGTTATTAAATGGCCCAAGCACTTTTATAAGGTTGATGAATCATGTTTTAAGGAATTTGATCTGAAAGTTTGTTGTCATCTACTTTGACAACATCCTTATCTATAGTATGAACCTGATAATGCATACTGATCATCTTCGAGCTATTTTCGATGTCCTCCAAGTAGAGAGACTATTCGAAAACCTGAAGGAATGCTGTTTCTACCAAGAATAAGTAATCATCTTAGGTTACGTAGTTAGTAGAGGAGGACCGAAAGCTGATGAAGAGAAGGTACAAGCCATTGTTGAGTGGCCAACCCCAACCTTGTGTGCTGAGGTGAGGAGTTTCCACAAATTACATCATTCTACCAATGCTTTATCCAAGGATTTAGTACCATAGTAGCGCCTCTAACTAAGCTAACAAAAAAGAATGTAGAGTTTAAGTAGGGAGAGAAAGAGGAGAGGAGTTTTATTAAAGTTAAAGCAAGGCTGACCTTTACCCTAATCTTGGCTCTATTAGACTTTAATAAAGTGTTTGAGCATGAATGTGACATGTTAGGTGTCAATATCAAAGCTATGCTGATGCAAGAAGGCCGACCTATCGCTTATCATAGTAAGAAGCTCAGAGGAGTACAATTAAACAATTATGTGTATGATAAAAAAAAAAAAACTTTAGGCCCTAATTCAAGCTCTTTATGTATGGTAACATTATCTTTTACCAAAGGAATTTGTCGTGTGCATAAATCATGAGTTTTTGAGATATTTTCGAAGCCAAACAAAGCTTTCCAAATGCCAAGCTCAATGGATTAAATTTCTCGAAGGATTTAATTTTGTCATCAAATATAAGCAATGGAAGAATAATATAGTTGCCGATGCATTATCAAGGAGACGTATTCTTCTCATTGAGTTGGAAACTTGGTTACTAAGGTTTGTAAGCATTAAAGAACAATATAAAAATGATTCTCATTTTGGCCCTATATATAAGCATTGTAAAGAAGAAAGAATAGTAAATGGGTGCCATATGGAGGATGGTTTCTATTCTGAGGTGGTAAATTGCATGTGCCAACCTATTCAATTAAAGAGCTACTAGTGAAAGAAGCCCACAATGAAGGACTCTCTAAGCACTTTGGGGAACGAAGGACATATGAGCTATTGAAGGATAAGTTCTTCTAGCCTAGGATGAAACATGACGTGCATCGTGTTATTGAAGGACGCGCCATCTATAAGAGAGCAAAAAGCTAAGGAAAATAAGGGAAGGTAATGCCTTTACCTATTCTAACCAAACCATGGGCTAACCTGAGTATAGATTTTGACCTCAAATTACCCTAAACTACCTGAGGCTAAGACTCTATAATGATTATTGTGGATAGGTTCAACAAATGGCACATTTTGCACCTTATGCCAAAACTAACGATGCTTCGGCCGATGCTTCTTTGTTTTTGCAAAAACTAGTTCACTAGCACGAAATGTCAAAAAGTATGGTGTCAAGTAAGGACCTAAAATTCTTAGGCCATTTCTTGAGAACTCTATCGTATTGGATGGGAACTAAACTACTATTCAGCACCTCTTGCCATCCCCAAACCAACGGCCAAACAGAGGTTGTTAACTACACCCTAAGTTTATTGCTCCAAGCTATAGTAGGAAAAAACTTAGCTAACTGAGATGGCTTTTTGCCCGTGGTAGAATTTACTTACAACAAAATAGTACATGCTACCATTGGGCACACCCTATTTGAGGTCGTCTATAGCTTCAGCCTCAAATTGCCCCCTGACCATGCCCCGATGCCACCTATTGACCAAGAAGACCTAGAAGTGAGAACCAAAGTCCAACCTATCCAACAAATCTACCAATGAGTCACTCAGCACATTGACCAAGCTATCAAAAAACTAGAGGAGAAAGGCAAAGGAAGAAAGACCAAGCAATTTCACCCTGATGACTAAGTATGGCTACACTTAAGCAAGAAAAGGTTTCTAAACAAGAGGAAGAGTAAGCTATCTGCCATGAGTTGATGAACCCTTCAAGATCCCCTAAAAGATTAATGACAACACTTACCAATTGGAGTTACCAAAGGATTTTAAAGTGTCCAATGTATTCAATCTTACCAACCTTAGTCCCTACTGATCCTAACGAAACTTAATAGGAATCAAACTAACAAACCTTTAACCTAAGCCCAAACGCAAGGAATTGAGGGACTAGCAAAGCGAATTCTACTATTCTAGCTAACTTTTACCAAGGTGAAGTTGATCCTCACTACCAACCAACTCCATATTCCAAGCTAAGTAACTCCCCATCTCTTAATATTCGAGTGCTAACTTTAAGTATGCTCCATTGACGATCCCACCCCTTACATGTCTACTTAATCATGACTGAGCTGGCCTCTAGCTCGATAGTATTGGTATTGAGAACCCTAACACACATCCATACCTACGACTTCTCAAAATGACCCCAGGTCTGCTTAACACCTCGGCTTGGCAGTCACCAACTTAATCATATGGTTTATTTACTTCTACCAAGAAGTCACCCATCCATAGAAAGCCACGTATTCGAGCAATCATTTGATAGAATCCTCCATACAAGACAAATGCTTTTCTTGATTTTCTCTTTATGCCCTTTTTCATTTTTTGTACATTACTTCTTTAAGCTTTATCATTTTTAGTCATTTCCATTTATAGTTGTTACCCTAATATTTTGGTTATAAATACCCATTGTAAATATAGCCACATTAAGCTACATCAAATATTGAATATACTTCCCCCTTTGTAAGCTAAGTATGCTTACTTTCCTCTTCTTACTCTTATCCTAACCCTTAAGTAAGGTTAGGTGTTAGGGACCCTCATTAAACCAACCCGTACATCATATTAAGTTAAGCCATGAGTTCACGAAGTTTCTTTGGTACGTCACATCCTTGGAATCATTTGTGGTTTTGCTTGTTTACTTTTGTTATTATTCGTACATTTTTCTCATCTTTGTATTTAAGCTTTCTACAAGCTAGGAATGCCATTGCCCCTATCCACCCTCGATAAGGCATATCAAGCCCTTTGTACAATTGCAAGCTATACTTAAATAATTGGTTCTCTAACCTTATGAATAGTAATAAGTATACTTTCAAGTAAAGGGTAAACCGTAATCTTGTACTTTTATGAATTTTGCAATAATTATTTTTGTTCTTAAGTGAATGTAATTATGACAACTTCCCTGATTTCAATGAATAAAATATTAGTTATTTGTCTCCATTATGCATCATTTCTCTTTACTTATACTCTATTGCTATATATACAATTGCACAAATCCAATGCTCCAAATGAAAGCTAAGGATACTTCATGCAAGTAAACGATAAGAATAGCAATATCACTTTTTGCCCTATTAGGTTACTTGTCGAGAGTAATGTTGATGACCATATTGAAATACAAGAGAGCTAGCAAATGCATGAACTAGATAGAATTTCCATTAATGAGTTAACTAAAACTATCAACATAGGGGCTGATGACAATAAAAAAAATCTAAAGATTGGAGTGAACTTAAAAGAAAAATGGAAAGTGGAATTAACTACGTTATTATTTGACTATGAAAATGTGTTTGCACTCTCTTATGAAAATATGCCTGGGTTAGATCCTTTAATTACAGCCCATCACTTACCCACATGAGAGGACGTCAAACCTAGGAAGTAAAAGCTAAGAAGATTTCAACTAACATCTTATTAAAAACTAGGGAAGAATTTAAGAAGTTATTTGAAGTTGTTTTCATTTAAGTCTCTGATTATCCAAAGTAGGTGACCAATATTATGCCTATGATGAAAAAGAATAAAAAAGTCAAAGTATGTGTAAATTTCTAAGACTTCAATCAAGGAATGCCTAAGGATAACTTCCCCTTACCCCATATAGATGTCTTAATTGATAATACAATTGAAAACCATCTTTTCTTATTTATAGATAGGTTGTTGGGATATAATCAAATCAGAATGTTCAAGAAAGATAAAACTAAGACAACTTTCATCGCAACTTAGGGTGCATTTTACTATAAGGTAATGACTTTTAGACTCAAAAATACTAAGGTAACCTATTAAAGGGAAATGGTTGCTATCTTCTACAGCATGCTACACAAAGAGGTAGAAGTATACATTGGCGACATGATCACAAAGTCTAAAGAAGGGGGAAATCACATGGATAGTTTCAAGAAGTTATTTGATAGTTTGAGAAATTTTAGTTGAAGCTAAATCCTGGAAAGTGCACTTTTAGAGTGACATCAAGAAAAATTATCGAGCTTTATAATCAACTAAAGAAGCATTGGAGTAAATCTAGATAAAGTCGAAGCAATACTTGACATGCCCTCTCTACAAACACTCAAAGAAATCAAAGGTTTGTTGGGCCATTTGAACCACATAACCTGATTTATATCCTAGCTTATATATAAGTGTTGTCCTTTGTTCAAGTTATTAAAGAAGAATGCCAACATAAGATGGGATGAAGAATATGAAAAAGCCTTAACAACAATCAAGAAAAACTTTATGAATCCTTTGATTTTGGTTGCTCCTAAACCTGGGGGCCATTATTTCTATACCTTACTATGTTACCGGAATCCATGGGGTATATGCTTAGCCCAAAATAAAAAGTGAAGAAGGAAAATAATAGGCTATATACAGCTTGAGTAAAAAGTTTATAGAGTAGGGGTAAAAATATTCTAAAATTGAACAAACATGTTGTGCATCAATCTAGATCATGCATTTACTCAAACGATAAACACTATATTACTAGATTAAGTTACTGACACAACATGATCCTCTAAAGTATTCAGCAAAGAAACTAGCCTTGATTAGTAGGATCTTTAAGTGGCAAATGTTACTATCAGAGCTCAACATCACATATGTGAACCAAATTTCAATTAAGGGGCAAGCCTTAGCAAATCAACTAGTAAAGAACCCACCCAAAGATATTCCTTAAGAAGTATCAATTAGACTGCCTAATGAAGATACTTTAGCAACTGAAGAAGAGCCTAATAAAGAAACTGATACAAAATTCCTAAAATGGAAGATGGTCTTTAAGAGAGCTGCTAATGTGGTTGGTTATGGGATTAGGGCAATACTAGTATCCCTTATAAGGTACTTACTCACATATACTAGTAACATTGTTGAATATGAAATGTATATCATTAGACTCAAAATGGCCTTAAACAAAGGGATACAAGAGTTGGAAGTATTTAGGGATTCTTCCTCATCATTTGCTAAGGTAGGGTCAATACAAGATTAGGGACACAAAACCGATACCATATCATCATCATTTAACTAACTTAGTAGAGAAATTTGAAGAGATCACATTCACATATATTCCAAGAACTCAAAATCAATTTGCCAATGCATTAACTACGTTAGCATCCATTATCTAGATATTAGATGAGGCAGAAATTCAACTACTTGAGATTGAAATGAAGCGAAACTTACTTTTGGTCTAATAATTGAAAACGCACATGATGAAAAGCCTTAGTTCTACAACATTAAATTTTTCTTACAATAAGGTATATACCTTGATAAGGCTAAAAAGAAAGATAGAAGGACGATTAGGAGATTAGCCACTCAATTCTTCGTAAGTGAATCCATGCTATACCATCAATCATTTGATAAAATACTACTAAGGTATGTACACAAAAAGGAAGCTAAAACCTTGATGAAAGAGGTACATAAGGGAGTATGTAGCCCCCACATGAATGATTACATGCTCACTAAGATTACGAGGTTGGGATATTACAAATCAACTATGGAGGGCGACTGCTTCAAACATGTCAAGCACTGCTACTTATAACAAGTCTGTAAATAAGATAAATGTATTGTTAACACTCATTTAGCATAGATATTTTAGAATAATTTTGTATGATTTTATCTATTAATTAAGTTAATTTTATAGTAATTTAGAGTTTAACTCATCTATATTTCATTTTCAGGGATTTAGGAGCATCTAATGAATTTTTGAAGATTTTTATCAAGTTTTGAAGCTCAGTTGAAGAAGAGTATTGATCAAGGAATTGAAAGAAAGGAATTTCAAATAAGGAATGAAGTTAAGGGAAAACCATAAGTAGAGACCATGGTCGTGATTCCTAGCTATAGACCTCTTGTAATTAATTTCCATAAAATTTGAAGATTTCAAACAAAGTGTAAGAGTACGCCCCAATTCTACAGCCACGATCCTTAGGCATAGTGGTTCTATAATTTGTGAATATTTTATTTTTGACAAGTTTTCTTTGTAACCCTAGGTCTAATCCTTATAAATAGATGTCTAAGCCTAAGTTATAAGAAGAGCCCCCTTGAGAAGAGTCATAGCATAAAAATATACTAAGGGTCTCTCATCCTTCTCTTCCTTTGTTTCATCATGTTACACTTTTAACTGTTCTTAGTAAATCGTTATTGACTATAGTCTTAGTTGTAACATTTACTTTACTCTATCAATGATAGTACCTTTGTGATCTAATTGCACTGTACATATTGACATTGAATTAGTATTTACTAAGGTTCTTAACTCGATGTTTGAGTTTGTTGTAAAGTTTGTGAGATCCTACAATAAAAAGACCCATATAATTAGAAGGAAATAAGTAAACTAAGTGGTTACATATTTAATTTCTTTGGATTATGACAACCTAATAACAAGATCTAAGATCTTAATGTGATATTGAGATGCTTTATTATAGAAGCAATTCGAGTAGAGTGATCTTAAGGTTAGGAATTAATTAGAGACACGAGTCTAGTTAATTCGTATTAGGTATCTCCACCATCCTATGAGTAATTGAGATTAAAATTTGCATAGAATTAGGTAGTAAATAATAATAATTTCCTCACATTCATGGTTCCTTATGGGATTAATACTTAAACACGCATGCATTTACTATACTATAACTTGACTATATACACTTACTTACTGTATCATGTTTTTGGTACCGTTGCTAGGGAACCCACAAAGTGAAGCCAATTAAAATACTAGGAAAAATCTCTCTTCACCAATTATTTTAACATTTTCTTATTTATTGCATCCTTCTTATCTTAGGTATTTTCTTTATTTGTTGTCATTAACTCCTAAATTATTTCGATATAGGCAACAAAGGAGTCTACCCGACAAATACTAAACTGAATCCTAAACTAGTAGGGTTAGACCAAAACTAAGGGAATGATGAGTTCATCCAACTAATGATGTTAAATAATAGCGCTTTTTAGGTAGCAACCCAAGTTATTTTCACTTTCATTTGAATAATTGTTTGTCTTAGTATAGTGACTATCAATTTCTTTTCTTTTCCTACATAAACAATTCATACTCTATTTCAACATCAATTATTAGAATTTATAATAAAATTGTCATTAAAAGTTGTTACCTTACAATTAAAGTGTTTTTTTAATTGAATTATGATTTTTTAGCGACTCAATCTATTATGTCTTTGATCCTCCAAAGAATGCCTTCAAGTAAAGAAACAACGAAAATAGATAAAAATTGCATTCAAGAGTCAGAGAGGATCATGGCCAAAGTTGACAACTACGAATGTACCCATGATCCCCTCAAGAATAAGTATGAAATAGTTGGCTAAGAGGATCATGGCTAGAATCACGCCTGTAATCCTTGCCCATGATCATACCTTAAGTAAGAGTATAGAAATATGGCCAAAGATTACGACTATGTTCCTGCACATGATCATTCTATAGTTAAAAAATCACAGGAATTTCATCTCCTTTAAATCTAAACTCTCACTTTCTCTCTAAAATAGCACACATCCTCACTTTTTCTCACTATAAAGCAACCATTCCTTGCAATTTTTGTAGATTATTGTTGTGAAATCATTAAATCAAAGGTACATATAACCCAACTTATTCTTAGATTTGTTGATTCATTAATTATTTTGACTAAGGATTAAATTGTCAGTTAGGTCTTGATTGAAGAAGGTGATGTTTACATGTGTTTTAACCTTAAGTTTATGAGTGATTATTAAGTGTTTATGTGATTAAAATCATTGTATATATTTCTTGCAAAATCATCAAATCAAAGGTACATATAGCTCAACTTACACTTAAATTTGTTAATTCATTAATTATTTTGAGCAAAGATTGAATTGTTAGTTAGGTTTTAATTGAAGAAGATAATGTTTGCACATGTGTTGGTCTTATGATTAGGGCAAAGAAACTGGGACCTCCCCAGTCTTTAGTAGTTTGTTTTTCTTTTGGTTGGATAGGAAACTTCGGGCTTAATTAGATTAATTGGAATTTTGAATTTTGACTTCAGAAATTGTCAAGATCAATGCAAAAAATTGGGGAGGTCCCAGTTTCTTTTTCCTTTTCTTCTATTTTATTGTTATTTTTGTGTTACTATGATAATGCACATTAAAGATAATGTATAACTTAAGTGTAGAGGGAAAGGATAGGATATGTATGTCAATGACTATGGTTTGATTGAAATACCATACACTAAAGTTTTTTAGTTTTTGAAATAGAAACCTTAGAAATTTGCACCTCCATATGTATGTAAGCAAGAAGCAAGCAAAATTTTTCGAAATTTTCCTACAAATCTACTATAACCCTAGTCCACATTGCTAAATTTGAACAATTAAATCCTCATGATTCAAAGTTCCCTATTGCTTAAGCTTAGACTTAAACAAGGGACCATGCTAGATATAAATGGGTTAAGAACTAGTTATTTTTAGTTCTAAGGTTAATTATAGAAGATAGTTATCTATTTCTCTTTTTTAAAACTTTTTAGATTAGATGAATAAAGAAGATTTCTTCTCCCAATACCTTATGAAAAATCAAAGTAATTAGAGGCATAAGAAAAATAAAAAATAATTAGTAAAAATTTGTAAGGATTGATCTTAC
Organism: Lumnitzera racemosa; assembly: GCA_024138005.1. Lineage (NCBI taxonomy): Eukaryota > Viridiplantae > Streptophyta > Magnoliopsida > Myrtales > Combretaceae > Lumnitzera > Lumnitzera racemosa. The sequence continues at coordinate 42,993,664 of JAMXBC010000008.1, read as the reverse complement.
TCCCTTAGAAGAGCAAATTTATTTCCACTTTTAAGTGTAAAAAGGAAACTAAATTAAAAATTATCAAGAATCAGCTTTGGTCCCTCAAAAGGGTGAGCCAAATTAGTAAGGAAGCACCTTGCTCTTCTTTGGGAACAAGGTCGATCATTGATAATTTTTAATTTAATTTCCTTTTTATAATTGGCAACAAGAACGAATCTTACTTTTCTAAGGGATCAAGATCGATCCTTACTGATTTTTACTGATTCTTTTTTTTATATCTCTTATGCCTCCAATTACTTTGATTTTTTAAAAGACTTTTGAAAGACAAATCTCCTTTATTAACGTAATATGAAAAGACTTTAAAAAAGAAAGATAGATAACTATCCTCTAGAATTAAGCTTAAAATTAAAAATAACCAATTTTTAACTAGTTTATATCTATCACAATCCTTAATCTAAGTCTAAGCTTAAGCAACATGGAATTCTTAATCATGGTTGTCAAAATCGCAATCCTACTATTCATTTCAACCCAGTAGAATCATATAAAATCAATAAAATAGTAAACTTATAAAATCATATATGAAAGTTCAAAATATTACTAAAAGTCTATATATAAACGATTTTACATCCATTTTAATAGAGAAAAACATTATAAAATCATAAACTAATAGAATCATATTTTTAACTCGTGATTTTAACAACCATGGTCTCAATCATAGGGATTTAATTATTTAAATTAAGCAAGTTAAACTAGCGTCATAGTGGATTTATGAGCAAATTTCGAAAAATTTTGCTTGCTTCTTATTTATATATATATATAGGGGTGTAAATTTCTAAAGTTTCTATTTCAGAAACTAAAAAACTTTAATGTATAGTATTCTAGTCAACTCATATTCATTAACATACATATCCTATCATTTCCCCCTACACTTAGGTTGTACATTGTCCTCAATATACATTATCATAGCAACACAAAAATAACAATAAAATGGGAGAAAAACAAAAACAAAAAGAAATCAGGACTTCACTAGTTTTTGGCATTAATCTTAACAATTTCTAAAGTCCAGAATCTAGAATTCCATTGAATCCAATTAAACCCAAAGTTTCCGTTACAACCAAAAGAAAAACAAACTATAAAAGAAAAAGAAGTCAAAGAAAAATTAAATAGCTACTAAACCAAACATGTTATATCAGTTCTTTACCCTATAAAAACTATCAATGGATTAAAAATAAATCAAGCAATCAAAATAGAAAAAGTTAGTATGAATCAATGCAATCATCGAAAAAAAAATTGAGTTTTTCCAAAAATGAACTCAATCTTCTTCACTCATCTTTTCTTCCTCCGCCATCTTCTCTATATACTTGTCTTTTGAGTCCTAGGCTAGTGGCAGCAAAGGGATCTTATGGTGGGAAAAAATACCTCTACAATTGATTAGGTATGCCTTGACTTAATTTCAAGAGTCTTTTTCCTCTTTTAGGTATGATTTCAAATTAAAAAAAAAAAAGACATGTTTCTAAAGACATTGCTAAGAAGGAATCTGTTGTGTTTGTCACCATCCAACAATCATAGAATTCCACATAACAATGCTAATTTTGTTACCAACACAAATTTATGAACTAATAAGAATACAAAAACATGAAGAATTTCTATCTTAGTTCATAATCTCTTCAATTACGAATTATAGCATACTAATAGAAATTCTTATTTTTACAATTAAATGCTCACACAATCTTACCAATATAAAAAGGTTTTCATAAATCTAACATGAACAATACGAGTTCATCATAGACATAAACATTTCACAAATTTATCATAATGTCGCCTTCTTCTTTCTTCACCATCACAAGAACATTCCATGTTCTCCTTTTCTCAAACTCCAAGATCATAACTTTAGGAGTAGTCTTTGACAAACAATTATATAAAATGATTCGTATCACATAAACACTTGATAATCACTCATAAACTTAAGATTAATACACACACAAACATCACCTTCTTCAACCAAGACCTAATTAACAATTCAATTTTTATTTAAAATAATTATGAATGAACAAATCTAAGTGTAAGTTGAGTTATACGTACCTTTGATTTGACGATTTCATAAGAAAAATCCACAAAAATCACAAGGCATGGTTGCTTTATGGTGAGAAAAGTGAGGATCTATGTTGTTTTAGAGAGAAGGTAAGAGTTTAGAATGAATAGGAAATGAAATACCTATGATTTTTTAATATTGAATCACCATGGGCAGGAACATGGTTGTGATTTCTTATGCTGTTTTTACGCTCTTACCTAAGGTGTAATTAAGGGTAAGGATCATGGTGTGATCTTAGTTGTGATCCTTTCAGCCTTTCGTGCTTCTTCTTAAGGGGATCACAAGCATATTCACAACTGTAGACTCTGGTCATAATCCTCTTTGACTCTTGAATCCAACTTTTATCTCTCTTTTTTCTTTTATTTCTTTACATAAAACTACTCATCAGAGGATCAAAGACACAATAGATTAAGTTGCTAAAAATCAAAATTCAATTGAAAAACAATTTAGAAGATAACAAAAACTTTCGATGACAATTTTGTTGCAAATTCTAATTATTGACTGTTGAAATAAAGCAGAAATTGTTTATGTAGGAAAAGGAAAAAATTGATAATAACTCAACTAGGACACAATTATTTAAATAAAAGTGAAAATAACTTAGGTTGCCTCCTAAGAAGCATTATTTTTTAACGTTGTTAGCTTGACAAATTCATCATTCCCTTAGTTTTGGTTCCACCTTGGTAGTTTGGGATTTAGTTCAATATTTCTCAAGTAGATTCCTTTGTTGCCTATACCAAAATAACCCTAGAGTTAATAATAGCTAATAAAGAAAATACTAAAAATAAGAAGGATGAAATAAATCAAAACATGTTAAAATAATTAGAGAAGAGGAATTTTTCCTAGTATCCTAATTGGCTTTACTCCATTGGTTCTTCGGCAACGAAGCCAAAAACTTAATGCAGTAGGCAAATGCTCCTAGTTAAGTTATAACATTGTAAATGAATGTGAGTCCAAGTATCAATTCCATAACAACCATGAATACGAGGAAACCTTAGATTACTAGCAAATTATCCTAATTCAACAATTATCTAACTTAACAATTTAGAATAATTTTAATTAAGTGAAAGTAAAAAAAGAACAATAAACAAGATAAGAAAAATGAAATAGAAAAGAACAAAATAAAATGAATGAGATTAAATAAAATAAATAGAATAAAGCAAAACAAACGACATTAAATAAACCAGATTAATTAAGCAAAATTAGTGGAGTTAAAGGAACACATAATCTTTAGATGATGTTTGGTTGCATAATTTTTTTAATACTAGACTAGACAAAAAAAATTTCTCTCATATTTGATTTATAACTTTGCTTAGTGATTAAACAAAAAATTGAGTTGATAGATAAGAGAAAAGACCCAAATTTTGTCACATCTATATCATGATATAAAAATGAAATTCATTGGACAAAAATAAAAATATCTTATATTCTAAAAAATATGCCTCCTTATTATAATATTGAGTTAATTAACATTATTCTTATTAAATATTACAAAAAAATTCTTTATGTTATAATATAAATAATTAATTTTTTAATAACTTGCAAATCTATAGCTTTTATTTAATATTATATATAATTTGTTTAATTATATGAATTCAATAATCCATTTTAATTGTATTTCAAATAATATAAAAATATAATCAAAATATATATTCGACAATTTCGATGGTCTAAATGTCAAAATATGATAACGAATTAAGTACTTGCATATATCAAACAAGGGATAACACAAAATTTTCTATCTAATACTATAGAAACCAAACATGGTACAATAAATTTATACTGTCTAATCCTCCTTAAACTTGTCCTATCAAGTTCTCTTGGTACAATCTAATCCTTATAACCAAACGCTACCTTAGTAAACTGTTGTTGTTTACTATCTAGTTTTATGCAACTTTCAATCTCAATTACTAATTGGACCATAGAGATGCTTAACATGATTTAACCAAACTTACGTTTTTAGTTAATCCCTAAATTTGAAGTTACTTTACCTAAAACCCTTTTGTAATAAAGTATCTCAATACCACACAAAGATCTTAGATCCCGCTATTAGGTTGTCCTAACAAGAGAAATCAAATACATAATCACTTAGTCTACTTAATTCCTTCTAATTATACAAGTCTGTTTACTATAAGATCTTCCAAACTCTACAACAAACTCAAACATCAAATTAATAACCTAAGTAAATACTAATTTAATGGCAATATGCATAGTGCATTTAGATCTTAAAGGCAATATCATTGATTGAATAAAGGAAATGTTGCAATAGAAACTAAAGTTCAATAACAATTTACTTTAAACGGTTAAAAGTGCAACATGATGAAACAAAGGAAGAGAAAGATGAGAGACCCCCAGTATAATTTTACCCTATAACTCTTCTCAAGGGGGCTTTCCCTACAAACCTAAGCTTATACATTTGTTTAAAAAAACGAGACCTAAATTTACAAAGAAATCTTTTTAAAAATAGAAAATTTGCAAATTATAGAACCACTATGCCCTAGGATTACAATTGTAGAGTTAGGGCGTAGTCTTGCACTTTGTTTGAAGTCTTTAAATTTCATGAAAGTTAATTGGTCCACAACCAAGGATCATAGCCATGGTCTTCACTCGTGGTCTTCACTCATAGTCTTCTTTGGACTTCATTTCTTACTTGAAATTTTGTTACTTCAATTCCTTAATTAATGCTCTTCTTCAATTATGTTCCAAAATTCCATCAAAATCTTTAGAATTTAATTGGATGCTCTTAAAATCCCTACAAATTAAATACTAATGAATTAAGCTCCAAATCATTATAAAATTTGCTCAATTAATATATAAAATCATGTAAATTTCACTTAAAATATCTATACTAAATGAGTGTTATCATTTCCCAACAAAAATGTTTGCACATCTAACTTCTTAACCTTTATAACTTCTGATTAGCAGAAGACTAGCACCTTCTTTAAACCTTGAGCAAGTTTAGCCTGTAACTTGCTAACTTGGCTTGGGGTCATCAAGTTCAAGGTGATCTTCCTTCTGTCTTAAAATGAACAGGTGTTTTGGTACACATCATGTATGACCCTTTAGTCAAATCGCTAAGGTTAGCCTAGCAACATGTGTAATGTGTACATGGGTAAAACATTACGGTATATCTCCCTTTGCTTATCCTTGACTTTGGATGTAATTTGGAATAAGTTCTCTCTTTGCTTATCCTCAACAGATGGCTCCATACTCATAACTAAGTGGAAACTAGAGTAAGTTTGTCTAGATCCTCGGCATAAACTTCCTCAATAAGCTTGCCATCTTCCTTCTCAACATTCTTCTACACTCTAAACTTCTCTTTAAGTTCTTCATCAGTACTGTCAACTTTAAAGCTTAGAACTTCTCCTGACCATAGTATGTTAGTTAGGACATTAAGTAGTTATATGCCCAAAACCTTGGTACTTAAAGCACTTAATGTCACTTATTTTTGTCCTGACAACTAACATTTCTCATACTTCCTCAATGCCTCCTTCTCGATAGGGCTACTTTTCTAATTTGGTCAAGCCTCTTCTCTTCTACTTGGTTCCATACTAGAATGAACTTAGCTTCCACCTTGAATAAGTTAAGTAGATGGAATAAGTTGGCTTAATAAGGCTTAGATCGACCTAAACCTAAGAAGCGGGCTGAACAATTTAAGCTTGTTGGTTCACAACTCATCAACCTACTAGTTCATGGTCATTAAAGTAATAACCCGTAACCTATCTAGAAGGGGCTGGTTCTAGACCAGTTCACTTGAATTGGTAGTTTATGAGGTTGTTAAGGATTTTTTTTAATTAAATTTTCTACAATTATTTTCTTCTTTGATTACTGGTAATTTTTCTTCTTTTTTTTCTATGATCTTTTTTTTTCTTTTTAAATTCATGACTTGAATTCATATATAAATATATACTTATAAATATAAATGTCCTAAACATAAATTTTGTAGTATAATATACATATTATAATATATATATATATATATCAACATATTACATGCGAGACCCTGCAAGATTAAGTAGTAAGCTCATAATAGGGCAATCCAAAATTGGTATATAAAATTTAAGACAATGGTAGAAGTTGTCCAATCGAGGCTAAATTTTATGAAGAAGTAAGGAAATTAGTAGAACTAACCTAGGGAAATTGAATTTAAGAAAATAAAATAACAAAATAATAATAATATAGATGAATTGTTAATTATAAATATATTACTTATTATTTATCGAAAACGCGTAAAATGAGTTTTGATAATTAACGAAATATTAAAGGTAAATCATATAAATGTTAAAAATTACAAAATTTCATGAAGTATTATTTAGGAATGTGAGACCTCATAATTAAGGTCATTAGAATATCAGTGGGAGATTTACATTTACAAGTTTATATAAATGAGAAAAAGTCATCTAGAGTGTTTACATTTCAAAATGGAAGTAGAAACATTGCAAATTAGTGATAGGATTTTAGCGCTTAAATTTAGGACATAAAAAACAAAAAAAAAAAACAAACAAAAGAAAAGAAAAGTCATTACATTTACTAGTTACCACCTAAAAGCATCAATATGTGACATGTATTTAAGATAAATGCATGTTGGCTTAGTTTCAAGATACCTAGCTATTAGCTTACTTGAGTTCTATTGGATCACTAAGATTCCATTTCACTATAAAGGGTTATAAATTTAGTAAACTCCCAGTATAACAAGTTCTCCACACCAATATCCTCTTTAATTCCATCTGTTAGAATGAGGAAATGTATGATCTACTCAATATCCTCTCTAAATTCTGTAAAATAATTTACAAACATTGTTGATTTGTTATTGGAATGCTAATATGTACTAAGCCTACCGTTGAAATATATATATGTATATATATATATATATATATGTTGTTCTTTCTCATACATGGTTAAAGTGTGACATGTTAAAGATTTTCACTTAATCTCGACTTATGAGTTGCAAAGATAAACAAATACTAGAAAAGTCTAAATTTATTCAGTTGATAAAGGGATTGTAATCAAATTAGATATCAACAATAATTTTATGATACATCTCATGCATAATATACACTTAACAAGTTGAATTAAGCTAGGTTTAAAGATGATATTAGTTAAAAACAACCACTTAGGAAGTTGAAATTCATAAGTTGTGCTGTCGTGCTCTTTTGAGTGCAACAGTACTAATATAACTAATCTGGCTAACTATATAATATAACTTGTAACGTTTACGAAAATATCATCTTATGTTGACCTGTTCGAAACTAAAATACTTAACAGACGAGATCTATATCTCGATATGATGAAAATAACATATATATGTATGTAGGTGTATATGTATCATTAATAATATTTTAGAACTATATATACACACAGAGTTACCTATACTATTGTTTTGATATAAACCATAATACACATAATAATTTTCTTTTAACATATAAGATCCTATGTTACTATACTTTATAAAGAGTTAATTATAAAATGTATGCATCGTTACAAATATCTTATGTATATATATATATATATATATATATATAACATATATGATATAAGCTATATGTATCCTTAACTTATACATATACATTAACTTATTTTATATAGTTAAGAAAAATCTCAAAACGTGCAACAATTATATAGAATGCATGTATATTTCCTTCTTGTAAAATATGTAAGTTTATGATACATATATAAATTTTTGCACATCAACTAAAACGAAAATCCTATAAATTTTATTCAAGTATATATGGTTGATTTATATGACATTGATTATGATGATGATGACATCAACTACAACCATGATATATAGATATATATATATATATTCTTTAATGAAACTAAATAATTTTTATCTTTGTAACTTTTATGAGAATTAAAATTTTATTTTATTCTATAGATTCCCCAAGTAATGAAGAATTTAATTTAATGAAACAGTTTGAGTAAATCAAACATTTCATTAGGTAAGAAAAGTTCCGTAGAAATCACTTAGAGGATGGGTTAAAAGGTATTTAATTGAGAACTCTAAGTTTAGGATGACATAGGGAGTAAATTCAGAATGTATCATGGGTAAGAACTAATCTAAAAGAACCTAATTTTTAAATATTAGCTATGAGTATTTATTCAATATAGAGACAATAAACCCTATCTCAAATATCATAATTAGACTAACGTTGTCTGCATAACCTATATAAAATTCTAAGAAATTAATTGTAATATAAGGATAGAAAATACATGTTTTATCATGTTTTACTTGAAAATTTTGTAAAAAAAAATATATTTTATTTAGATAATATGATATTAATGCTATATTGCTTGTTACATGAATTTATATGCATAAGCTTGGGTTTGGTATAATTTGAGTTAGTATAAACTCCTCAATTTGGGTTAAAGTGGATATAATTTCTCTAGCCTCACAATGCACCTGATAATATTGTATAATATTGAAAATGATTGAGTGCATTGTATTTCACTATAATTAATAACCTTATTTATGTTTATATGATACTCTTCTATCTTCATCCTACTAACTAAGCTAACTATGCTCATATCCTTATAGATTCCTTTACAGGTGACAAGTAAGAGTTTAGGATGCATAAATATAACCACTCATAGGTTAATGTACGGTTGACTAGTAAAGTGAGGAAAAGAGAACCCACTAAATCTTTCCAACCAAAGTATTCATTAACATCACCAGTTCCATTAAAGATCGAATTTTAAAGTTTCACATGGTTGGTAACTCGTAGTGCACGAGCTCTCTCCTTTACTTTGTAGTACTTCTCTTCTTCTACTTATTCCACATCTTCCAAGCTTATCCTTTGGTGAGCCTATCTTCTTACTCCTCCATCTTAGTCTTACCAAGTTAGAATCTGCCTTTTAGCTTACTAAGCTTCATATATAGCTTTCCTAACTATAAGAACTGCTTAAGGAGCATTAGGAATGACCTTAACAAGTTGGACAACAATTAACTCATGAATTGCACAAGTTAATCGTAATCATAATGGCCATTTCATTGAAACGCACGTCTATACATCTAGGGTTAGTTGGAGATTGCCTTCCATGGTGTTGAACACCACTTTCATTATCCCCGACACTAGCATTTAAACTCAAGTCCATCATCTTCGTTAAGAATAACCTCAACCAACTTCAACTAGATAACCCCAAAAATCAAACATAGTATAACTTTAAAATAACAACATGAATCAACACAATAAAATCGTAACTACTTTAACTCCGTACACACACTTAACCAATAAAATTAAGTAACTTTAGTTGTTAATAGTATTTATGTTTTCCAAGTCTAAAATAGTGCTAAACAATCTATTATTGAGCACAATAAAAAAACTTGGTATAACATTATACAGCTACTTCAGAACTTTACAAATACGGTAACACAGCTTAATCAAACCTAAAACCGTTAAATTCACCACCTAAATACAATGACTCCTAGCATATATGAATCACACACAACAGCTACTCCTCATAAACCTCTACTCTAATATGAAGATTATATGCTATGCCAAGAACCAATGGAGGCAGCAATACTAAGGGTAGGTCTAGCCCTATAGAAGGAACGAAAAGTAAATGGAAATTGATAGATTTAATAGTTTTGCACATTAACTCTAAGGATACAATCCACCATAGAACTACATATAGACCAATTAGCTTACTAGATATGACGTACTAATCTAAGCCAAAAGGTTTACTCGCCATAATCCTTGCTAAAATAAAATGAACTTGCAATAGGCAAGAATAAGTTATGGTAAGGAAAAGGTGAAATCCTATTAAGGGTAATTATGCTTACGGCTTGCATTTTACATTGGTATTTGTACTTAACTTCCTAAGGCATCCTACTATTAAGACAATTTACAAAAATGAGCACTTTACCCAAAATGGTAAAAGTTCTAGGAAGAATATACATGAAAAGGACAAATTCATAATATACAAAGGAAAGAATATACTGGCTTCATCTGTACTAGTATGAATGTCAAAGGACAAGTATCCTCCTCTAAGTAGATTTAGTGAATAAGGATCTAATTGTAGTTGGGTGACGACCTTTGAACAACTTAACATTTGGAAGTTGGGTTGTTAATTTTGGTAGGTAATTATCTTAGATGGTTTGGCAATTGAGGATGGCAATCAAAGGTAGGTCAACAAACAATCAAACAACTTAACTCTTAGAGTGATATGGCATTAGGACGACTCGAGCTCTAGGTTTACCAAGTTGCTTAGGAAACTACTTAAGTTGGCATTAGGTTGATGCACTGTTACTTCCTTAACTTAAGTTGGTACATTGTTAATAAACGGTTGGTCTCTAGGTTTACTAAGCTGCTTAAGAGACTGCTTAGGTTAATGTTAGGTTGGTACACTATTAGTTCCTAGACTTCTAACACTAAGTAACACTTGGAACTTGTGGAGAAGTGAAGAAATTTGGAACTAAATAAGAGGTCAAATTCCTCTAAAGTAGGTTGGAAGGTGAAAATTCTTCGAGCCATGTTTTCTAACACAACGGCTCAGGCTCAAGTCAGGGGTCCAATTGGTTAATTCCTATCACCCAGCTTGCTTTGCACAAAAAGAAAACCTTTAGGGAAAACAATTAATGAGATAAACTTAGAAACCTTGTGGTTATCTAGGGTGACATCAACTAAATCTGAATCCTTTACCACCTGTTTCGGTCTGGATAACCCTTGTACCACCTAAGGGATTCACGCTAGATTAAAAAGATTCACATGAATGGGAAAGAAGATTTGTAGCTTACCTGTCTCCATCCTGAGAAAGAAGTGCCAATGAAACAATTGTTGTCTACATAGATAGATCCTAGTGCCCTTTCTAAAACATAAAACCCTAAAGGATCTTATGGAGAGGGAGGAAGAGAATCCCAGTCCTGACTTATAATCCGAATCACCGACTAATACAAGATATTTTCTCTAAACTCTATACACTTTTTAAGTGTTGCTATTAAAAGTTCTCTACACCTTATAATCCACGTAACTGACTTGAGTATTAAAGTGTATATGTCAAAACCAATTTTGGTCCCCTCTTAGCTCATGTTTCTTTTGTTGCAAGCTTGAGTTAAAGTCCAAAACTAGATAGACAAACCTAATATGACTTCCAAACATCAACATATATAAAATTACAAAAATGTGCTTCCTTATAATTCTATTTAAACGTTAAACTATCATGTTTACACTATAAGTTTGTGTTACATTAAATATCTAACTAATTGTGATTATTTCCTTTGTTAATCAACTTGACTAACATGGTTATTATATCAAGAGTATTAGATTTATAACATTAAACATGATTAATATCATAAAATTCACTTATGTTTACAATTTTGGCCAATTTGCAAGTTATCTATATAATAATTAAAATATGTCATTAATTAAGTCCATGAAAATTACCATAAACTCACATATTACAAATTCCTAGTATCAAATCATCCATCAGCTGTAATCCTAAAGTTTAGAAAAATCACATGAATAATTGTGTTTACATGAGATTAGAATCAAACATTCTTTATATCTATATTAAGCTCCATGAACCATATAAATTTAAATTCATCAAGAAATTTAATTAAAAGCTAATTATTTCAAGCTATCACAAAATTGCTTGTTTTACGGTTTTAAATTTAATAATTACTAAACCTCTGCTTTTCTTTTCCTTTGTTTTTTTTTTTTTTTTTGAGATTTCTTTTCATGTATATAAGATATACATGATTCAAAGAATTGTACTTAGCTACTCTTATGTAAGGTAGAAATTGAAGGAAAGTTATGGAAAGGAAAAAGAATCAAAGAAATAGAATTTTCACTCTTGTTTAGATTTAAAAAGTAGGAATAGAAGGAAATAAATAGACATATTTCTATATCTTGACTAAATCACTCTTTATTTCATTATAGCTAAATAGTAAAATGTTTAAAATGTTGTCTCATTGTTCCTTTTTTTTTTTCCTTAGATGAAGAAGAAGATGATATAGGAGAAGATGTGAATTTTATAGATGAAGAAGACGTGATTTTTTCCTTACGTGGAAAATGGTGAAGACATGAACTTTTTCCATGAGAAGAGAAGGTGAATTTAATCATGTGTGAAAGATGATAAAGACAAACCTAAGTACAAGTCTAACCTAACTCAAAACCAGGATCGACTTACTAGGTTGCAAATTTTGCAGGAGAACTATTACCGACTTAGCTAAGTATTAGACTTAGCCAATTCATGATTTTGGTTCTTGGAAAGTGAACTATCACACCCCAATTTTTTAAAGTTAAATTTTAAACTAAAAGGAAACTAAATTTTGAACCATCAAATGATATCAAGAATTATATAACCTTTAATCCTTCTTATGAAGCAATTTTGAGAAGTGTACTTATTTATACACATCTACATCTAACTTTACTTATAATATTAGCAATTTGGGACAAAAATTCTAGAGACTATAATGAAGTTCAAAAATCAAAAGTTAGTCCCACATTACTAAGAATAAGAAATTTTCTTTGGGTAAACATCTATATTTACTAAATTAGACATCCTTTAAAAGTGCATTCATTCCTTGTGTTGATAATATCAACACTTTAAATAGTGTAAATAGAAAATATTTTCATATTCATATGGAATTAGTTTATGTTACTCAATTTTTTTAATTTCAATTTTATTTGTTATTTTATTCCACTTTTTTTCATTTTTCCCTTCTTTAGCATTTTTCATTTTTTTTTTCCTTTCTTTTCAAGTTATCTAAACACATGCTTTCTTTTTATTTCCCTTGATTTTTACGGGTTCCATTTATTTAAACATAGTGTACATTATTCGATTTCCTTAAAACCACCTAAAAGTTCTGTCTCAACAAAGTAACTATTGTAAAGTAACACAGCTACTAAGATGAAAACTGAATGAAATGGATATGTTGATGATGTATCTATATATGTGAAATAAAGGAGAGGTTGAAGGAAGAAACAAAAATAAAGGCTAAAGAGAAAATTGTAAAGTGATACCTATATTGAATAATGTATGAGCTCTCGATTTATATACAAACGTCAAAGAGGAAAACTAAACCAACTAACTCTAACAAAATCTAACTAACTAAATTTGTTATCTTTCTATTACCACTAACTAACTAACAATAAGCTGACTATCTAATTATTAACTACCCTAATACCCCCGGCAAAATGTAGAGCATATGTTAATTACTCCTATCTTGGATAAGAAGGAACGAAATTGAACTGATGTAAGTCTTTTAGTAAACACATCCGCTAATTGTTGTCTAGTTAAAATACAAATAGGTAAAAGAACTCCTTCAATGACTTTGTCTCAAACAAAATGAAGATTCATCTATAAATGTTTAGTGCACTCATGAAATATTAGATTCTTTGCAATGTGAATAGCTGACTAATTGTCACAAAAAAGTTGAATGGGTAATGAAAAAGTAATATGAAACTCCTTTAAAAAAGGAAAAAGCCAAAGTACTTCGCAACAGTTGCTACTAAGGCTCTATATTTTGATTCAACGGAGCGCCTTACTATTGTCTACTATTTCTTAGGCTTCCATCTAATAAGTGAGCTTCCTAAAAACACACAAAACCCTATAGTGGATCATTGTGAATAAGGACAATCACCCTAATCACTATCATTATAGCCTCAAATAGTGAAATCATTAAAAGTTAAAAAAAAAATTCCTTGTCCTACTGCTCCTTTCACATATCATAAAAGGTGCTCCAAAGCATGTTGATGTACTTGCCGTAGATTATCCATAAACTGACTTAAGATATTCATTGCATAAGTGATGTTAGGTCGAGTAATAATAAAATACAATAGCTTTCTAATTATCATGCAATATCGTAAAGAATCAACTAATTTAGGAGAATCATTTCGAGAAAGCTAATGATTGACTATGATTAGCATCAAGAGTGGCTTAACACCAAGAAATCCAATTTTTACCAATAAATCAAGAGTAAATTTTCTTTGTAATAGCATAAAACCTTATGTTGATCGAGCAAGCTCAAGTCCAGTAAAGTACTTAAGTGGACTAAGATCCTTAATCTTAAACTAAGTATGCATGAAACCTTTAAAATGATCAATAAGCTCCAATTTCTTGCTTGCCATTACAACATCATTTACATACACAAGCACTACAAGTAAATCATCACTTGCACCTTTAACAAACAACAAATAATCACAATGTGACTGAGTAAAACCATAGGTCAACAACAATTGTGTAAGTTTGACATTCTATTACCTAAAAGCTTGATTTAAACCACAAAGTGACTTGATCAGTTTGCAAGCAAATCTAGTACTAGAATCAAATTGTTGAGGAATAGACAACCCAGGAGGAAAATTCTATGTATACTTCTTCCTAGAGATCACCATTAAGAAAAGCGTATGTACATCCATTTGATGTACATGCCAATTATAAGTAGCTGCTAAGCAAAAGAATAATCAAATTGTAGTGTGTTTGATTACTGGACTAAATGTCTCCATATAATCAAACCCCTCCTTTTGGCTATATCCCTTGACCATAAGACGAGCCTTATACCTATCAATAGACCCATTAGCTTTAGTTTTGATTTTATATACCCATTTACATCTAGTATTATGCTTATCTAGCGGCAAAGGAACTATTACCCAAATGTTATTAGTAGTTAAAGCTTCAAGTTCCTCATTCATAGCTTTGCACCAAGAGTCTATGTGTTTGGCTTCGTCAAAAGAGATAAGCTCCCTTGTATGAGACAACTGTACACTAAACACCCAAAAGGATGAAGTTAACATGTCATATGATAGAACCTTACTAATAGGATGATTAGTAGAACAAATAGTTGATGTAGCAGTTCCATCCTAAGTAGCAAAAAGACCAACATGATAATTAGTAAAATGAGTGGGAGGCTTACGAGCTCTAGTGTTCCTCTTAATAGGTGTCGTAGACTTTACCCTAATATTACTAGTTACTTAATCAGCAGTTGAAGTAAGTTCACTAGTGTTAGACTCAGCCAAGTCAGGAAACAAAGAAAAAAATATGCTCTGCATAAGTTGAACCTTCATCAAACGGTAAAGGCACTGATAGTAAAGGCAGATTAACATAAGTGTGTGAACTCAATTGATATGGAAAAACATGTTCAATAAAATGAACATCTCATAAGACCAAGTATTTCTGAGTCACCAAATTAAACAATTTATAACCTTTTACTCCAATTGGATATCCAACAAAAACACAAGGGTGTGCTTTAAGACGAAACTTAGAACAATCCCTAGTAATAGTAAAGCCAAAACACAAAGATCCAACAACACAAAAATGAGAATATAAAGGCAAATAGCCAAATAACATCTGAAAAGGAGACTTTCCTTCTAAATGTTAGTAGGCATACGATTAACAATATATGTAGCTGTTATCATATCATCTCTCAAAAAAAAAAAAGTAGTAACGAAGATTGAAATAAGAGAACACATGCTATTGTAATCAAATGCTAATGTTTACTCTTAACAACCTCATTTTGTTGAGGTGTTTCAACATAAGAAGTTTGATGAATAATACCATTACAAGAATAAAAATGTGACAAGATAAACTCCTTTCCATTATCATTATAAATGACATTAATTAGAACACCAAATTGAGTTTTCACCATGTTAAAGAATGTTGGAACAATCTCAGCAACATCATGTTTTGATCACATCGAATACACTTAAGTAACCCATTGAAAAAGAATCTATAATTGTAAGAAAGTACTAATGACCATCTATAGTGGATGTTGCATAAGGACCCCAGATATCCATATGTATCAATTCAAAGGCAACAATGGTATTCTTAACATGTATAGGAAACACTGGTCTCTTTTGTTTTGCTAAAGGACATATCATACAATCAAACCGCTTACAATCCACTAGTTTGTCCAACTGATTTATTTGTTTTAAACATCTAAAAGAAGGATGTCTACAACAATAGTGCCAAACATTAAAATTTTTGGATAAATTTGCTAACACATGTGAAACAAATCTATGTAAGAAACAAACCCCTCCAATGTGCTCTGAAGTATGAACTAGCTATTCCAATAAGTACAATCCATTCTTGGCTTTAGCTTGTCCAATCACTCTCTGATTGGAACAATCCTCAATCAAAGTAAGACTCTCGATGAAAAGAACACAACATCCATTCTCTTATATTAACTGTGAAATTGAAACAAGATTATATTTGAATGAAGGAAGAAACAAAACCCCTTTAAGAGTAAGTTGTGAAGATAAAACCGTAGTCTTAATACGAGTAACCTCTAATTGTTGTCCATTAGGCAATAAAACCAACTTATTTTCCATGGGCTTATAGGTTTGAAAAAGACTTAATGAATCGATCATGTGATAAGTAGCTCCGAAATCTAAAATCCAATCAACTACGTGATTTCATATATCATGAAAAATACGTTGATTAGTACCTGCCATATGACTTGTTGAAGTGGTTTCTTCTTTAGAATCTTGCAAAAAATTGGTAGAACAAGAAGCTGAAGAAACTACTGTTATAGTGTTAGAATTACATGCATCTAAAGTATTCAACATAGACAACAAATTGATAACCTGATCCTTAGTAAGATTGAGTCTTCCAGAATCAATATTCGAAGAAACAAAACCATCATTACCACAACCTTGCACTTACACTTGGTTATAATAGTCATTTGCAATAACATGATTGAGACTAGAAATTCACTGCTTATGAAAACCACTATTTTTGAAATGTGGAGGAAACCCTATCAACTTAAAACACTTATCCTTCAAATGTCCCTTCTTTTTACAATAACTATATACAACCTCATTCTTGTTCTATGACTTACTATCACCAAAACTCACCATGGTAGAGGATTCACTCAAAGATAGATCTTTAGGTCAATTAGCACATTAAAACTAATCTCGAATGACTAGATTGTAGGCTTCATCTAGACTATGAAAAGGCTTCAATACCAATATTTGTGATCTGAGTGTAGAAAAGCTTTCATTCAAGCCATTTAGAAATTTGAAAACACAATCTTTTGAAGCCATTTCCACAAATTTGTCAAAACATTTCTGATCATACGATCCATAAGAACAATGTGGTAGAAGTTTATAATTTCTCAATTCCTCCCAAAAAATACTCAACTTAGTAAAATATTTATCTACACTACGAGATCCTTAAATTGCATTGCTTAACATGTGATGTAGTTAATATATCCGTGAATCATCGAGTTGAGAAAATCATACCTTTAACTTGTTCTAAATATCTTTGGCTGAATGCATGTAAAGTACTATTGAAGCAATAGGAGTAGATATTAACCACAACAACTACGCAACAATCAAATTGTTGCAACGACTCCAAGCAGGATACAGTTTGTCTGTTGTTGCAGGAATTGGAATAGTGTCATCAATAAATCCTACTTTGTTTCAAATAGAAAGAGCTAGCAGGAACGACTTACTCCAAGTATTGTAGTTTAGTCCGGACAAAATAGGCATAATTGAAACAAAGTTTTGAGAATCAGTATGATAAACGTAATATGGCGAATTCATGTCCTCTAGTTAAGAAATACTCATGATGAAAAATGTGCTCTGAGACCATGTAAAGTAATACAGCTACTAAGATGAAAAGTGAATGAAATGGATATGTTGATGATGTATTTGTGGATGCGAAAGAAAGAAGAGGTTAAAGGAAGAAAAAAAAATAAAGGTTGAAGAGAAAATTGTAAAGTGATACTTGTATTGAATAATGTATGAGCTCTTGATTTATATACAAACGCTACAGAGGAAAACTAAACCAACTAACTCTAACAAAATCTAACTAACTAAATTTGTTATCTTTCTGTTGTTGTTAATTAACTAACAATAAGCTGACTATCTAATAATTAACTACTCTAATTTCTCCCAAAGGAACTACAAAATTCCTAATAATTTTGAATTATCACATAAGCGAAAATGATCCTAAACTTAATGGTTATGATGTTTTGTAGGGGTATATCACATAAGCGAAAATGATCCTAAACTTAATGGTTATGATATTTTATAGGGGTGTTTCAGAAGAGAAGGATAAATTTACTGAAAATAATAAAAAGAGACATGATATTAGAAAAAGGGATGCAAGTTAATGGGAAATGAAAAAATGAAGGGGAACTATAAAAGCTAAAGCTATAATAGGGCAAATATCATTTTAATTGAGGACTTTAGCTCTGTAGGATTCATTTATGGGAAATATCATTTTAGTTTATATATTGCTCTTAGCTTAATAACTTTGACCTTTTGATCATTCATTAATAATTATCAAACATTCAAAGACTTTTTTTTTTAATAAATTAATTAAAAGATTGTTTGATAAAATTAAATAAGACACTAAAAGTAGTTCTCCTCTTTAAAATAATAGATAATACAGGAATAAATGATAAAACATGGAACATTTATGTTATTTTCCCAATTACTTATCAAATATATAAGATGTCATGACAAAAATTAATATTTAGGAAGCCCACAGTACATAGTAATAAACATTACACTTGTTCAAAGGTCGGTAAAAATGATAAATAATTAAATAAAATAATTATATAGGATAAATTACACTAATCACTCTTATAAATTTTATATAATGCAAACATCGTACATTTTGAAAATACAACACTTGTTCTCTTACTTTTGCCTACTTGGACTCTGATACGACATACTTTATCATTGCCCAATTCAATATTATCCATCATTTTTATTTAAATAGTATAATCAACAAATAATGCATTTGTGTTGTATGTACAAAAAATATAAAAAAAGTTTGGACTAAAAGATAAGGAAGAATGCTGAGAATATATGTTAGTAAATGTGATAGAAAACGATAAATATATAGTTGGAATGATTAAAACTATAAAACATAATGATGTAATGATTAAAGCTATAAAACATTAAATCGTTAGTTATAAATAGTTAAAAGAAGATTCTCTCTTTAATATAATAAATTACATGTATTATTAATCTGTTTTTGCATCATGTTTGCGCAAGTAAAAGCAAAGGTGTAAGTTTTATATTTTAAAATGTGAATACTAGTGTCATTTCCAAAGTACATATATGTATTTATACAACCGCTTTAGATAATCTCTCTTCATTATTCTTTGCTTCTTGCAATAGCTTTAGATAATTGCTATATTTAAAAATACAAATGTCAGACACCAAACATCTCCTAATCCTTATTTTTTTGGTTGAGGTAAATGACAGAAATTCAACTAGAATAAATAATGTGTTAGAGAACTTTTGCAGAGTGTTGGGTCAAGCAATTAATTTTCGCAAAGCTAACATATTCTCTGGTTGAAATGTTAGTGATGAAGCGAGAAGAAACTTGAGTGCCATACGGAACATCGAGGCTTTTAGTACTTTTGAGGTAGTTTTAAAACTGCTTCTTCAGTAAAGGTAAAAAAAATCAAAATTGTTAACAAATTGTAGGGTTAAAAGAGTTCTTTATTGTCTTATGTAGGTAAAGAAGTTATAATTCAATCCGTAGCTTATGGATTTTAAGTTTCTGAAAAAGTGGTGCAAGGATGTGAGCGGTGAGGCATTCAACGAAAATATCTTGGAGGAATTGAAATGACTTGCTAAAGCTAAAGATGTTGGTGGTTTGGATTGTAGGGATCCTGAAGAGTTCAATGATGCTCTTTTAGGCAAATCAGTAAAGACAAGTCTTTCTAACCCAAACTAAAAGTATATATTTTCCAAAATCAGGTTTTCTTGATGGTGAAAAGGGTGGAACTTGGAAGGGCTTGCTAGTTATAGCAGAGTGTTTTAGTAGGAAGGAATTTGATAAGAGAAAATATGCTTTAGCAAAAAGGGGATGGACAATCGGTTAAAATCTTTAAAGACCCCTAGATTATTAATGGCATTTCTAAATATCCAATCTTTAATCGATAAAATTGTTTGATAAAAACTAACAAACTTTTATGACGTAGGAATGGTGAAGGAGGATTTGTAGAATTCCAATCCCATATTTGAATGTGGCTGATAAAATTGTTTGGTGTCACTCCATGAATAGCCAATATGTGGTGAAACCAGGATACAAGCTATTGTACCAAAAGGCCCATCCCATCCCCAATTCATCAAATATCAAGCCAAATTTGGAAGATTATTTGGAATTTTAATTGTTATCCCAAATTCAAAACTTGTTATGGAGAGGCTATAATAATTATCTCAATTCTTTTTTCAAACTTAATGGAGGGGGAAAAAAGAAAAAAAAAAAAAAGAAGTGCAGGTTTGATGAATCTTTTTTTCTATTATTTTTTTTTATTTTTTATGGATGTGATGAGACGGTGGTCCGTTTGTCCTTTCCTTGTGATTGGACAAGAGGTGTTTGGCTTGAAGTTCTTAGGTAGAGGATTGATGTGAATAATATTTCTTAGTCTTGAGAATTGGATTTTAAATTCCTGAGAATTTTTGAAGAGTTGTGATGTGACCCAAAAACAAACTCATTTTGTTATTGCTTTTATTATTTGGTATATATGGAAACACGTGTGAGTGTGTTTTCAATGGCAAATATCCAGGTTCTATTAAAGTGATTAATAGAATTTGAGCCTCTTTTATAGAGTTTCCTAATGTTGCTGCAAATAGGGAGATCTCTCTTTGGGAGTGCAACAACATAAATCAAGCTGTAAAAATTAATTGTGATGGTTTTGGTCAAATGAGGGAGCCAATTAACAGGTGTTGGAATCATTGTTAGAGAATTAATAGGGAAGCAAATGTTTGTGTGGATTGGACTATAACCAAGGAAGAAGGAGTGTGTTTATGTGTTCTTGAGATTCACATCCCTCACCCCCTTTCGATCCTCTTTTGTAAGATGATTTGCTGTATATGCCTCCTTAGAGGCGTGAATGTCTTGTTGTTTGTCTGGACTCTTTTGTGAATAAAAGTTTGTTTTTGGGAAAAAATAAAAAAGAACTTAAAAAAATTACACATATGAGACACCAGCCCTCTTACAAGCATTTTTAGAAGACCAAATGCTAATTTACATTTGAATTTTCAAAATTTGCTTGATCATTAGACCCAGAAAAAATGTCTCCAATTCCGATTCCTGTTTTATAAGAAGACAATAATTAATTGGCATATTTTGATGCGCTGATTTGCAATACTCCCCCTTACTTCCCAAAATACCCCTGAAACTTTAACCCCCCACAATAAAACTGCAGCTCAAAAAGTTAAAAGTAAAAGCCCCTCCCAACTCTCCTCATCTCTCTCTCTCTCCCTCCCTCTCTCCCTCCCTCTGACTCACTGAGTTTAACTCTGTAACGTACCTTTTGTTCAGATCCGAATCACCATTAACCTTGCCGTGCAATATTTTTACTTGTTGCGGTAAGGATACTTTCTTCTTTTCATCACTCATTCTTTGATCGCCTTGTTTTGCCAGTATGATTGATGCTTGGGTACTACTGTTTTGATGTTTACGGATCAAGATAAGGGTTTGTTTGGTTAGATAGATACACAATGCCTGTGGATTTAGGTTTTTTGGTTACGTTGTGATAACAAATTCGGAGTTAGTGAGAATAGATGCGGTTCTCATTTTATGATTCAAGTCTTCTGGTACCTTAGGCTTTTTATCTTGCTGACACCTTTTTTGGGCACATAGTTTCCCGTTCTTGTGCTTATGTTGAACCTTTTTCTTTTACTTATTTTGTTTTTGTTGTTATCATCATTTTGGTGTGTTTTGTCGTTCCGATTGGAGGTTGAGAGGAACAACAATTCGTAGTGGAGAGAAGGGTTTGACTATTCAGGATGTAATATTTTGAGATTTGAGGGAAAAGAGATTCATTGATTGTAATGTGTCGGAATGATGAGCGGTGAGTCAGGGCAAATGAAATTGCGGCATGTCTAAGTTTTTTGTAAAAACTACCATGATTAGATGTTATAGCCATTTCGCATCAAATTTTCATGAATTCTTGCTCACCCATGATCATGATAGATAGTGTGCCACTCCTAGTGATTCAGTTGTAAGATTTGAGATGATTAATATTTATTGTTGGCAATTAACAAGAAAGATTAGGGGTTGCTTTTTGGATTGATAGATCTTCTTAGGTATAACTTGGGATCTTAATATTGGAATAGCTGTGACATGTCTTGACATTGACAGATGGAACTATAATTTTCTTATAGCAGTATAAGTATGGTATCTTTCCTCACTTAATCTTGCGATCAACATTTGATTTGATGTGATATTGCAGCTTTCTGAAGTATGTGAATGATTTGGCCAACCCACGGTTTGGGTTTGGATATTTGTAGCAGGGTGAAATCTCTTAATACATATGGAACTCTTTTCTCCTTCAATGGTTAAGATAAAAGTAGAATTATGAGGAACAGGATTTTCTAAATGATCAAATCCAGTATGTTGATATAGAGTTGTGAGTTGAAAATGCATTGTGGCCATCTTTGTTCAGCTAATTATATGGTAATAGTGGAATAGCTATATTAATTTTGGCATGCGTCTTTGTAGGTGTTTCTGATATGTTGATATGTGTATTGACTACTTAGATAATTTGCATTTGGTAGTCTGTTGATTTTAATTGCTTTTCTATATGTGTTTTTGTTGCAGCGTAGTAGTGTGCTGGAACTACGATCTATTCTAGTTTTCTTCCATTCTGTGGACAACAGAGGAAGAAAGCTCAATAAGGAAAACAGAGTTCCTAAAGGAAAAGTTTATAATTGTTGCATGCATTTGGGAGCTGAAGACCCAACTCTTTTACTGGGTTAAAAGATCATCCAAAATTGAGCGAACAGGTTTAGGTGTTGACTTGCCCCAAGGTGGTGAGTACAACTCTTTTCCTGTGGCACGGAGAGTGAATTCTTCTCATACCATGGCCATGGATGACTTGGAGAGTGGCAATTTGGGTCCTTACCAGGAGAAACCCAGGACTTTTCCGAACATGCGTAATAAAACTTACAACCCATTGGTAAGAATATAGCTCTACCTTTTCTCTTACTGTTTTCTTTTTCTTCTTTGGAAAGTTGGTTACCTTTGCTTACCAAAAAAAGTTGGCTTATCTTTACTAGTCATAGCATCCATCATCTCTGACAACATGAAAACTTTGATTCAAGTTGCTCTCACCTTTTTCCCAGAATGATGTTGCACACACTGACTGCAGTGCAATGAGCAAAGTTCAAGTTTGTTGTCTAATTGGTGCATAGAGGGATTAGCTTTACCTAATTTCTCGTTTTATCAACATAAGAGTCACAGAGAGACCGGTTTCTGCAGATATGCTGAACTATGTGTGTCTTTATGGTGTAGCTGTGTGAAGTGAGCACATTAGTTGATGCATAGCTGACAAATAATACTTACTCTTCTATTTAATGTGGATTTCAATGAATTAATTATCATGCTTGCGATACCTAACAATTTGTGTTTGCCACTAATTGTTATGCAGATATTTAGATTGCTTGGGGGAATAAATATCCGTGTTCTACTTATTTTAGTGCTCTTGGGCTTTGGAGGGATCTTTTACATCGGAGCAAGCACTTCTCCAGTTATCGTGTTTGTCTTCCTGGTTTGCATTATGAGTTTCCTTTTGTCCATATATCTCACGAAGTGGGTACTCTCAAAGGATGAGGGACCTCCGGAGATGTCCCAGGTACTCTATGTGAGCTTGTAGTCCTTATTTTGGGGTCCAATGTTTTTCTTTTCTTTTTTCTTGCCCCCTTAAATGGTTTATCTCTTTGGTTTGCTTCCATTGTTCATTTTTTCCTTCAGTGTTGTCTCTGCAACAAGGATCCATGTTACTGACAGTGAATGCTTCCTGGTAGTTGTTAACTTGTATTAAGCCAATCTAGAGAAGAGTATATTCTGAAGAATGGATGCAGTTCATTGATGTCAAATTGAACCTTTTATGTCAATCTTGTTATTTTTGAAATGTTTGCGTCATTGTGTAGCCCATGGTACATTCTTATTGTACTGAAACCTTACTTTCATCATAAAATTAAAGGGGTTGCTAAACTAGTAGAAGCAGTGTTGGTTATAATTCTTTTTACTTGACACAGAAAAATTTGGGCTTCCTGGTGAGGTGAAATGGTGTATGCTGTCTTTTTTCACTTTGAACTTTCTCATATCTATCTTCCCTATTGAAGAAATAAAGCATTGTGCATTATGTGGAGCCTGACGATTGATTGCAATAAGATATTGTTAGGTAGGAATAATATTGGGCTTTAGAGTTTCCCTCATTGAACTTTTACTGCAAATTGCAGTTAAATCTTTACATTTCCCATTCCTAAATTTTTAGCTCTTTAAATATTCATGTTAATCTCCATTAACAGATACAGTTTGTAACATTTCCTTTATGTCAAAAAAAAAAAAAAAGGTGGGAACTTGTAAAAAGAGAAGATAGAGAAATTATCAATAAGCCTAGGGAAAGAAGGGTTATTGCAATTTGACTCCCCTTAGCTATTGAGGTGGTGTGATTATCCCTAAAAATTCCAAAAGTGAGTTTTCCCATCCTGAACTCCCCAAAATAGACAATAATCACTTTTAAGGAGATTTGGGGGTAATTGCACAAATCCAATATTAAGGGAGTCATTTTGCATTTAATCCCAAAGAAGGTCCACTTGTTTTTTATGTGCTTGTTATTTCCTCATTGTGGATTTCTGGTATTGGATTTTTGGGCTATTTAGATTCTCCATAAAATTCAGCATGAGCTTATTATTTGACTTTTCTAGATATCAGATGCAATACGTGATGGAGCAGAGGGTTTTTTTAGGACCCAATATGGGACAATATCTAGGATGGCATTTTTGTTGGCTTTTGTTATTCTCTGCATTTACTTGTTCCGTGATACAACACCACAGCAAGAGTCTTCTGGGCTTACAAGGTTGTTTTCTTTCCATTGTCATCCTATTAATTTTTGAATGTTTTCCTTTTCTGGAATAAATTTCTTCTCATGCCAGCTTGCTGATGCAGGTCAAGTTCTGCATGTATCACTGTTGCAGCATTTCTTCTGGGAGCTTTATGCTCAGGTATAGCAGGGTATGTTGGAATGTGGGTTTCTGTCCGTGCAAATGTTCGGGTGTCTAGTGCTGCAAGAAGATCATCAAGAGAGGCTTTGCAGGTCGGTCAGCATTTCTACTATTTTATTAGATGGAAGTACTGTATTATTGTTTTTAAGTAGAAAGTGCTTTGTGTAGGTAGCTGTTCGTGCCGGTGGATTCTCTGCTATGGTGGTAGTTGGCATGGCTGTCATTGGGATAGCTGTTCTCTATGCAACATTTTATGTATGGCTTGGAGTTGGTACGCCTGGTTCAATGAAGGTCACAGAATGTATGTGGACTGGGTCTCTTCTTTATTTTTATATGATAAATAAAAGTAGGGAGAGATGACAAGTATTTGATTCCACCTTTAGCAAAAGAAGGACAATGAACTAAGCACAGATTGTTGTTTCTCAGTGCCCCTTCTACTTGTGGGATATGGTTTTGGAGCTTCTTTTGTTGCACTATTTGCTCAGCTTGGTGGAGGAATATACACAAAGGCTGCTGATGTTGGTGCTGACCTTGTTGGTAAAGTTGAGCAGGGAATACCTGAAGATGATCCCCGAAATCCAGCTGTGATTGCAGATCTGGTAAATTTTTGTTCTCCCGCTGTCTGAATTATATTGGCATTGCAGTTGACAAGTTACTGCATTACTAGTCTTTGGTAATTAGTTATTGCATGGCATTGCTTTAAGGAATAGAGGTTTTAACTTTCTTCTTTGCATTTTGATGTTCTAACCATAAGGGATTACCATCTATCAGATTTGTTGATTGTTTGACCTATAAGTTTTCTGGACTGAGCTATGGTTCTAATTATTGAGGCCTTTTATGCTTACTCTATTTGATACAACATGTAACTTGTTTCTTATAATTTTTCTTTTCGTTTTATAGGTTGGAGACAATGTAGGTGACTGTGCAGCTCGTGGAGCTGATCTCTTTGAGAGTATCGCAGCTGAAATAATCAGTGCTATGATACTTGGAGGAACGATGGCTCAGCGTTGTAAAATTGAAGGCAAGTACTTCTCCTTTGAACAGTGCATTTTATCCTGTGATTTAACATACAGAGTAACATTCATAACCCTTTAGAGACATTGTGTCATGGCTATATAGATGTTTTCTTCCATTTTCCTTTCTATTTTTTTTTAAATCTAGGGGTCTGCATGATCAGGTCCTTTTGAGTTCAAATGGAAATTTGTGGGAAGGTGCAAGAGGGGCTGGGTGGGGGCAATGGTTTAAGCATTATTATTTATCTCCTGTCCATGTTCTCTCAAAGTTTTTATCCAGATTGAAATTGCTGTTATCTATTATTTCAAAATCGCAAATGGTATCTTACTGTTGAGAAAAATCAAGCATTAAAGCGCACTATTCTCTAATGGTCTACTGACAGTTTAAATTGATATGCAGTTGGTTTTTGGCAATTTATTGCATTAGAGATAAGGTTGACATACATTTAGCTACTTGCTTTCAGAAAATATACATGAGTAGGCTGTTTTAAATGAAGTAGTAAAGGTTTAGAAGTTATTTTTCTGAATATTAATGTACTTTGATCCCATATTATCACAAAACAAAAAGTTTGTCTGACTTTTCTGTATTTTGTGGTTCTATGTTCTTATATGCAATACTATGTCAATATACTGTGGGTATTACTGGTTGTCACCTTATATAACTTTGGGGTTTGGGCTGTTTTTTTACCCCATCCTTTCTATTATTTTCTTGGGATGATAATGCTGTTGAGTTTTACATGAGAGCATCTCGTTGAATGTATATTTTTTTGTGGGGAGCTCACTCCACAATGCCCTGTCATGCAGATCCATCTGGCTTCATTCTGTTTCCTCTCGTTATTCATTCATTTGATTTGGTGGTATCATCCATTGGAATTTTGTCAATCAGAGGAACACGTGACTCTGGTCTGAAAGGTTCTATTGAGGATCCAATGGCAATTCTCCAGAAAGGATATTCTATTGCTATAATATTAGCAGTTCTTGCTTTTGGAGCGGTAATAATTCAACTACAGCATGCCTGCTTTGTGTTTTGCACTCGGTTCTGCAAATATAAATTTTTTGTTTGCTTTGGCTTCTCCTGCTATATCTATGGTTTGATATAGTCTCCAATTTATGATTTGTTGGGTCTTTCTTACAGTCTACCCGATGGTTGCTTTACACTGAGCAAGCACCTTCTGCATGGTTTAACTTTGCTCTATGTGGCTTGGTTGGCATCATCACTGCCTATATTTTTGTCTGGATCACCAAGTATTACACTGATTACAAGCATGAACCTGTTCGTATGTTAGCACTTTCTAGCTCCACGGGCCATGGCACTAACATAATTGCTGGTGTAAGCCTTGGTTTGGAATCAACAGCTCTTCCTGTTCTTGTGATAAGTGTAGCTATAATTTCAGCTTTCTGGTTGGGCCACACTTCTGGACTTGTGGATGAGTCTGGAAATCCAACTGGTGGACTTTTTGGAACAGCTGTGGCAACTATGGGCATGCTTAGTACTGCTGCTTATGTTCTTACCATGGATATGTTTGGTCCAATTGCCGATAATGCTGGTGGAATTGTAGAGATGAGTCAGCAGGTAAGTCCTTGGTATTATTTCTAAATTTTGATTCCATTAGAAGTAATATGCTAAAGATGAAAATCACCAAAAAAAGACCCAAGACGAAAAACTCGAAGGAAGAATTAGTCATGCTTATTAAAAGTTGCCCTTTTAGTAACTTATGCTCATATTTTTCTGAATATGCTAATGCAGCCAGAAAGTGTACGGGATATTACTGATGTCCTAGATGCAGTAGGGAATACAACAAAAGCTACTACAAAAGGCTTTGCCATTGGATCTGCTGCACTTGCATCTTTTCTTCTATTTAGTGCATACATGGATGAGGTGGCTGCATTTGCTCATGAACCTTTTAAGCAGGTGAGGATGATATGATATCATTTGCTTATGTTGGAAGGCTCAGTTCTCTTATCTTACAATACATGTTTCAGGTTGATATTGCAATCCCTGAAGTTTTCATAGGTGGACTATTAGGCTCTATGCTAATTTTCTTATTTAGTGCATGGGCCTGTTCTGCTGTTGGTCGAACTGCACAGGAGGTTGTTACTGAAGTAAGAAGGCAATTCATTGAGAGACCTGGTATTATGGTGAGTTTCAGTTTCTTGACCTCCTTTTCTTGCACTTAAGTGTCCTGCTGACACATCTCTTATTGTCTTGCCCCAGGATTACAAGGAGAAACCTGATTATGGTCGTTGTGTTACCATCGTTGCATCAGCATCTTTGAGGGAGATGATAAAGCCTGGTGCTCTGGCTATTGTTTCACCGATAGCTGTTGGTGGGTTTTCTATTAAAAGTTTTACCAGTTTACGTTTGTGTGGGTGTATAATTGTGGGTTGTGATTTTAAGCACCATAAAATAGAGGTACTACCCTGGTATCAGGAAGATAGGTGAGACAGGCACTTGATAGGGGACTAAATAGGATATTGGGGATCCATGTATTGTTAAGTAGCTCCCATAAATTCCCATTAATTTTAGGTGTCTGTTTAAGCCCCCTGGCTCCATGCTAGTGTCTTAAGGGGGTTCTTTATCTGATGAATTAGGCCATTGTTTTACTTCTTGTTTATGGTGAGGTTTATGCATCCATATGATTCTACAGTGGGTGTGATTCTCAACATTCTATGTTGTATTAACATATATCCTTAGGTTGTGAAAACTGCACCTGCAGTGACATTAGGTTTTTTTCTTGCTTATATTTTGCTTGTAGGTTTTCTTTTCCGGATTTTGGGACATTACACAGGACAACCTCTTCTTGGGGCAAAAGTGGTGGCTTCTATGCTGATGTTTGCTACCGTTTCTGGCATTCTTATGGCTCTCTTCCTGAATACAGCGGGAGGAGCCTGGGATAATGCAAAGAAGTACATAGAAACTGGGGCTCTTGGAGGCAAAGGAAGTGAGAGTCATAAAGCTGCAGTCACAGGAGATACGTGAGTTTCAACTTACCACCTTCTCTATATTGCAAGGACGATTATGATAGATTTTTTGATTAAGCACAGGATGATACAGATATCGATAAAGGACGATGATAATAGATTTTTTAAATGAAGTAAAGAATGATGCAGGATCTTTCTGAACTAAGAACAAAAACAACAATAAAGATCTCATTTATTAGGATGAGAACCATCTCCTTCCCTCTCTAGCAAAGCCGCTACCTATGCTTGAGCTGGTTTAGTAGTCAAGGTCAAGAGAACTCTTAATGGTTTGGCTGCAAATCTCACCTAACTATATCTTGGTTAATTTACATCAGTATCCCTCTAATAATGAGAAAAACTGCTGTTGTACCATACTTCTTCCTTTGAAAAACCAATTTTTCTAAGATGAGCCTCTTTGAGTTGTCCTCATTTATTGGTGCTAGCAGATATTCATTCGTTTCATTAGATTATACATGTGGTTCTTAACTTACTGTTTTCTGGAACTGCAGTGTGGGCGATCCATTTAAAGATACGGCTGGACCTTCTTTACATGTTCTCATTAAGATGCTGTCAACGATTACGCTAGTCATGGCTCCTGTCTTCCTGTGAGTCTTTGTCCGTTTCTGTTGAGGTCTATACGACACGGCATCTACTCCTTTGCTTCGACTTCATATACTTGGTGGCAAATTCATAGAAATACTTTTTTTTTTTTTTTTTATGATGTATATCTCGGGTCCCTGATCAAATTGAAGAGCTCTGACTGGGGCTCTCCGTTTTGAATAAGAGTTGCTAACTGGCTGGTAATTTTTGTACTCTGTAGGTTACATTTATCATTGTATACAAAATAGAAAACTTTTGACTAAGTTTTACGTATGCCTGTCGTCCTTTGTGACGTGATGCTGATGGTCTCTATCAATTCAAACTTAAATCAGTCTGAGCAATTGACCATGAAACTGGTCTTGATTTACCTTTTTTTTTTTTTTAAACATGTAAAACTAGGGCCAGCAATTTGGTAAAATTTGACCGGTGAACTTTGAGCACGACAACACTAATTGTAGATGAGTTTGTGCAAGCAAAATTTGATGCGATTAATAAAATGAATAGACTTGTTTGAACCCCTTTAAAATGTGTCTAGATTTGACTACGGAGCTATTTAATAAGCAAGTTTCATTAGCATCATTTAAGATTGGTATTTATAATATTTAATTTAATCTGTACTCTACTTATCTAGTCTCTTCTCTAGTGTCTTTTCCCCCCTTGCATCATCAACTATTTTCCCTCCACAATCAATCTTACCAATTGCAATTGCTTTTTCCCTTGTCCACTCTGACTTCGGTTACGGTCCTCGCTCTTAAGTCATGGCATGCCAACGGTACCGTTAACTTTTATCTAAGTTAATCGCATAGCACTGAAACTGAAAGTGTACTCGTGCATATATTTGGCCCGAGAAATTTGAAAGCCCTCTACACAACGGTTGTTTAGTTTCCATTATTCGCATTTAGCAAAAAGAGGAAAATTATAGAAACATGTTTTTCTAACAAAGAATCGATATCTATACTATGCTTATTTTAATTTTTTTTAACCAATAGCTTATCAAATGGATTGGAGTTAAAGGGATTTAGTTTCTCCTTATTTAGATTAAATACAAAATGCAACTCATTAGCATGGATTATTGGCTCTACATAAAACATAAACATGATACACCAGAAAATTTTCTCGGTTGGCTCTAATTTCCATGCCTTTCTTATTATTCTTTCCATATAACTTAATAAACATCTTACCACAGGGCAAGTCTAGACATGCATATGCTGCAATCATCATTCAATCTGAGTTTTATTTTGAATCGATCGACAATGGTTAGGACATGTCACCTACATGGGCTAATAAAATAGAAAATGGGAGGTAAAAAAAAATCTGAGCATAAATAATTGTATGGAGAAAATCGATGTTGATTTTATGTAATGCTTCGCCTATCAAGGTATTTATTTATACTTTTTTCTCACATTTAGTCCTTATGAGATGGTTCATTATAACATTCTTGAGTTAAGAATAAAACTAACACTATAATCCACTCGTCAACTTAAGTCCACAAGCATAACAATCTAGAACTATACCTTTATATTCATAACCTTGACATTAGAAACCATATAATATAATACGATAATCTTTATCAAGTTTGTACCCAAGAACTTGATATTGTATCCTATAGCTAATTGCTCTCGTTTACCTAGATTAGCTTTTAGACCGAAGCTTACTTTGTCTTCAGTAACTAACCCCTTAATGAAAATTATGATGCAAAATAACCAAGTATATAGAAACATGGAGTTAACAAGCCAGCATATATTGCACCAATTGATAAGTAAGTGCACTTGTAAACACTTATGTATCATATGGATGCTATGCTAATGCATGTGATATGTATTGATTGTAGTATTATAGCATTGTAGCATTGTAGCTGAGTTCTTGTAGTTAGTTAATATTATTAGGCATCTATATAAACAATTTCGAAACTAAGCTAGCTACAAAGAGTAAGTAAGAGTACAACTCCCAAAATCAAGTTATTTGAGACCAAGTTAGCTACGAGAAGCTGCTTGGGAATAAGAGCCCCATTACTGAGTTTTCTAAACCACATAAAGTTCTCTAAGTAAATGCCATTTTATATGCTCCAAACCCAATTTTTCTAGATAAATGTTCTATTTAATAAAACTTTAGCTTTTGCAAAAAAACTTAACCTATAAGTTCTTTTGTGTTATGTCATGAATGCAGTTAAACAATATATTTAACTAAGTCAAGTATGAATTCTAAGTTAACTAAACTAAGTACAATTTCTAAGGTAACCAAGCCATGTAGATTTTTCAAGTCAAAGGTCATAATATCATATCTCTAGTACAATTCAAGCATCATAACTTGAGCATAAGCCTAGTTAACTAATTATTCCCTTGAAATCATCCTTGATTCACTAAGTTATAATTAAGATACGAACAATCATCACATGAGAGTAGATATTCTCATCAACTAAGCATAACTGCATAAACAAGTTCAACAAAATGATATTTCAAATGAATCCCAATATGATATTATAAATCCAAAGCATCTTCACCGACAACCTAAGTTGCAATTCATTATAAACAATATCAATTCATATCAAAAGATATATCTCAAGCCATGAGATGTAGTCTTAAACTGTAAGATACACCTAAGCGAATCTCATAGCTACATATAACAAGTAGGTGAGTAGTCTACGCTTTTTTAGCCACCACATAAACAAAAAATAGTAAAGTAGGGGTACACTTCAAAATGAATATCTTCACTTATCATATTTACATATATGATAGCATTGTGAATTAATCCTTTGCTCAAACAACAATATGATTACTCTATATTGCTAATTGATCATATGTTAATTTCTATTGATCGCATCCTGTTTATTTCTTACCCATTTTTAACAAACCATATATCATTATGATTGTTGTTCCAAGAATATAAATATTACATCATTCCAAACTCCCTACATCTACCAAATTACCAAAAAAGCCCTTTTTCAGCTTCGATTAGATCTTATGTTATCGTAAATTTAATAATAAATCTAAATCATGCTCAAATATTACTCATTAATCATCAATTCTCGATAAGTCCTAGTTGACCAGATATCACTTTATACTGAAACATTGACTTAGACCATGAAATTATCATAATCATTATCTATTGGATTTCTAATTACTATATTAAGCTAATGTATAACTAATTATTAGGTGTTTAGGTAATGAATAGCTCATTAACTAGAATAATTCCATGAAAATACCATAAATTCATGATATATATATTTAGCTCAGCTAATCATCAATGTTAAATTAACTTATTTCATACATTTTCTTCGATTACATCTTTAAGCTCAAAAGTATACATAAATAGCCAAAATTATGTAGATAATCAAATTACTTTTGAGATCATAATGAACCATTGAAGTCACTATAAGTTGGATTCATCATATAAATTTAACAAAAACTCATTACTTCCTCAATTTATAGAACATGGCAGATTTGCTAAAATAATTAAAATAACATATCTAACATATGCTTTATAAAAAAATCGTATTATGTTAATTAAAATAACTTTGGGAGTGTATAAATCCAAAATTAACTTTAAAAAAATTGATTACTTTTTGAATATTTAATTTAATTTTTGTTTAAATAAAACATGCTCTTAAGGGCCTAATATTTCTCCTCAAATATTCATCAAAACAAAATTACTGCAATAATTTACTCATAATTAACCCCATAATATATTTTTTGAGATTTAATTATGAAGAATTAATATTTTTATTAAATAAAAGGCTTATGGGTGAAAAATAAGGGTGGCTTATCGATGACAATGGTGACGGTGATGGCCCACAAGGCTATGTCATTCCTCTAAGATGTTGCTTGACAAGTATGTAGCTAAAATTTGGTAAATTTTGATTGTAGTTTTGGTATTCTCGTTGAATTTCCTCCATTTTATCTCGCTTCTGATTGGCAGTGATTGTGGCTCCCTAAGATGAGTGGTGGTCAATAGAGAAAATATGGTACGGTTCAAGTTTAGTGATTTTAAGAGGTGAAATAAATTTGTTATGAATTTTTCTCTATTTATGAGCTAATGCTTCAATTAAAATATTAATAATTAATCAGATTTTCGACACTTAGTAGATAGGTGGTGCCTCTTTGAGTGTCGGTTTATTATGAGTTGCCATTCCCTTCCTTTTTTGCTAAGTTTTCATTATTTTATGATAAATATATATACTACTACTATTACAATCAACATCGTACCCATTACTATTACTACTAATTAAAAGATACATTTGAACTTTGGTCTAATGCCATGTGTCTCCTTGAATGAAATATTATATTGATTCATTACAAATTAATATCCTATCATTTGTTTTATGTATAGTAAAGTAGCATATTAAACATTAAATCTCAATCTCTCAATTTTTGAGATCATCAAGGTTCAATAGATACACTTGACTTTACACGAAAACTTGGCTACATTTTGACTTATTTCCTAAATCTAATTCCACATAGGTGCTTCTTCAAACTTTTGTGCTTTTATATTAAAATTAGATGTCAATCGAAAAAACAATTTTATTAGCCTTAAATTTTGGAGCAAAAGTCCTATATATGGTTTTATCAATTATCTCCCTCAATAAAGCATATGCTATTCAAATTCCCAAGCTTATGGGATTATTTACTTTACTTTTATTGGATTCTAAATGCTACAAGCTTAGAAAAGTAGGGTATTACATTTTCTTACGGCTATTTAGCACCTTATTCAATGTTGAAGCAAATATTATATTATCAACTACAATGTTGGCACCTCTAACCAGGGTCTTGAATGGCTAGGGTCTTGAATGGCTAGACTTGCAAAAACAGGAAAAAATAAAAAATAAGAAAAAGAAAGAAAGAAAGAAAGAAAGAGGGTAGCCATTGAATTTTAAACCCGTTAACACTTTTGATATTTCCTAAGCGTCCATCTCTTTCAACTTATCCCTTTTTTTCCTTTCTTTCCTTTTTTTTTTTTATGCATAACATTATTAATGTTAAATTTGATATACAAAAATAGTTTAGAATAGAATGAAAACAAAAATGGAACGATAAATATCAAAAGAATAGAAAAGAATGGAATGTAATATATATGTAAATTATTGAATGTCTTAATTAGTTTAAAGATTAAATGAATATTATTAATTAATGGCAATTAATAAGGTAATAACGATATTGTGATTTCAAATTTTAAATATATATATATATACATATTTACTGGGCCAAGTACATCGCATTACACAGGTAATTTATAGTTTGATAAAAAAATAAAAGACGTAATTTATAGAAAATATATCCAACTGCGGCAAAAGCCCACCTGCAACGGAGGCGATTGTGGATCGTTTCCTCCTCCGTCACTGCGATATATTCTAACTATAATGGTATATGCTCATCGCTCATGTTCTACTAATAAATTTTTTTCACCCACTCTACAGAGGGTGGGGCCTGCAGGACACGGTTGATTTTAGCATTATTAAGCAAGAATAAGACTGTTGACAAAGGATTCAAAATAAAGTTAACCGCTGTTTTGCTTCAATATGAGCAATCATACTAAACTTATAATTGATTTTCTTTCCCGAAACCCCAAGAAAGAAAACGCACTAATGCTTCAATCAATCTCCATCTTCATCATTATTCCCCATACGAAAACACAACCTTTCTTTTTCTTTGCTTTTTTTTTTTTTTTTAAAAAAAAAATTCCCTTTTTTATACAGGAAAGCATCGGTTTTGCTGTGCTAAGTGAGCTTTTTCCAGAGCCAAAACGACATAAATACACCGTTTCGTCGTCTAGTGAAATTGCTTATGCCCTTTAGGAATCAAAAAAAAAAAAAAAAAAAAGGAAATTGCTTATGCCCTCCATCACCAGAGACGATGACTTTCATCGCTATATTTCAAATTGAAAAATATTTTGAATTCCACATTTCTTAAAAAA
This sequence comes from Lumnitzera racemosa, assembly GCA_024138005.1. Taxonomy (NCBI): domain Eukaryota; kingdom Viridiplantae; phylum Streptophyta; class Magnoliopsida; order Myrtales; family Combretaceae; genus Lumnitzera; species Lumnitzera racemosa. Next base: position 42,958,193 of record JAMXBC010000008.1, on the reverse strand, counting down.
ATGTATTTTCGACTACTTTGGCTCTATCATAAAATAAAAAAGGTATTTCAAAAGAGAAGATAGACAATATGGAAAATCTGGCGAAAATAGTAGTTATCTAGTGGTCCAAATGTGCTTTCTCTAAACAATTGTGATGTAAACACTTAATTTTAAAGAGGGAGAATTAAACACACATAACAGGACATATTTACAATTTATCCTAAAATCTTTTGTCTCATTTATTGTTTTATGTGATATTTCTACCACTCACGTGCTGCTACTTCCTATTTATTATAAGCATATATAATTCGTGCTAATAAAACTAAAATACACTTTTTTATGTTAGGTTCCACGTGCATTTAACTTATTTATCTTTAAATAGAGTATAAAGATCCTAAATTTTACAAATATACTTTCAAACTCTTACATGGCTATTTTGTCTCTGATAAGAATAACAAATAATTAAAAATAAAATAGCATTACTTATATAAAAAATTGAAGGAAAATAGAAGTTCTTTTTATGATTTCACGGTTTTTTTTTTTTTTTTCATTTTAGTAAAGTTTTTCAATTCATCTTATTATGTGTAAAATTGTCAAATAGGATACGAAAGCATGTAATTTCAAAGTAAAAAGGGAATTAAACACATATAAATAACATAGAGGGATAAATATGCAAGTTACCTATAGACTTTTCATTTTATAGCTAAAAAGGAATTTCGTATCGCATAACTTTGAGTTAGCTGTGTCCGGTGACAGTCGATCAATGAAGGGCCATGGCGAATAACTTGCGCCTTTTCCCATTTCATCAATCTGTGTTGTGTATTAGGGAGATTAAGAGATGGCTATACAAATCTTAGCTAGTCAACCATGGATAGTTTGATTTGGGAGGTTATAAGAATCAAGTATCCAAGTTGTTTCAATATGGGTTTATTTAATTTTTCCTGTAAGATTACTATTATTTGGAGTTTTCAATATTGAACATCTTTCCTTTTATTTGTACTCCATAAAATATGACTATGCCCAAGTGCTAATGGCTCTATGTGAAGAGTGTAACTCTTAGAGCGCAACTCTTGGAGGGGTTGCAAACTTCATAATAATCCCAATATGAAAACATTCCCACACAAGCAATTATTTTGTAAAATTTATAAAACAAACTTAAGAGAAAATTTGTGGCTCTTGCGAGATAGTACGCAAAAAAGCAATTTGGGTTATGCAATTATATTTTCAGTCTTAGTAACTGTATTCCCGAATCAAAATGCATTGTTATTGGTAAGATTTGGTGACAAGGTTTGAAAGCAAACATGCTGATGCCATAGATTAGTTTGAAATACACGACTCTATCTGTTGAAAGATTGTAAGAAATTCCAGATTCGAGGTTGTTAGAGTTGTATCTTTTATATATATATTGTCATGAACTTATGATATAACTTTATATCACTTGTAATTTTCCCTCAATTTGTATTGAATAAATTCTATCAAATGGTGTGGAAACTATGCATACCTTAAATGTATTGATATCACAACTGTTTATGATTCAAATAAAACTATAACTTAAAGTTGAGAGTTTAGATGCTTCTTTTTTGTATATTGTTTATATAAATACTTCTTAATAAGCATGAGGCCTATTTCATTTTTCTTCTCATAGATGGCTTTTAATTAGTGATTTTCCTCTTTTTCACAAGAGCAAGTAGGACTTCCTTCTAGTATTGGGAAAGTAATCCTTGACATAAGCTACGGTTAAATATGGACCGCATCAAGCCCCGAGCAAACAAGAATTCTATCAGATTACTTCTTTTTGTTTTTTTCCCTTAATTAAAATATGGAAGTTAGTGATGTACCTTTAACAAATGCTAAGTAGTAGTACTCATATTCAAACAAGTAATTTAGCTTTGTCAATCATGCAACGGCATCACATACAAGGAGCAAAGTCCTAAAAGCAAGGTGATCTTCAATAGCAATAAGCACCACTGTTTCTCTCCTTCCTTTCTCTTTTCTTTTTTTTTTCTTGTTTTTTTGAAAAAAAAAAGACACAATTATCACATTTTATCTAGTCCCAATCAGTGTTTATTTTATGGTCTGAATATCCATATTTCGTATCGTAATAATAAGTTAATCGAGTATTATATACCACATGTGTATAATACATAATATGTAAATATCAATAAAAACTTGATATTTATAGTGTGTGCAATACATGGGGTGTAGTTGCTTTAAGAACTATCCATTTCACTACTATAGGTGTAAAAAATTCTATTGATGTTTATCTATCACATATGCATATACGTTACATGTCACGTGCAATGAAATATTTTCTAAAAAATTGAGAGACTCAAGAAAGGATTTAGTAATACTAATATATCATATAGATGGATAAGTAGCGTATAAATACTAATAAAATTTTGATACATGAATACATAATTGATATCTTTTCAAAAATTATGTTCCTTTATTTTCAAATGTTTAAATATTATCGGTCATTGCACGCTATTTATGGTAATAAATCCACACGATGCGTTAGTACTATTAAACATTGTTTTTGATAAACTTTATTGGTCAATTTTGGTCCATACACATGCACCTATTAAAAATGCTTGATAAGGAAACATGCTATCTTTTAACATATGCATTCACCAAGAAAAATCAATGAATCGAAAGGTGTAAAGTTTGTTTTAATGGTATTCTAGCAAGTGATCATATAGCAGTTGTCTACAAAACCATTTCTTTTATCTTTTTCAATTTTTGCTTGAGAATTTAGACGACATTTTATGTTGTGGAATGCTTGTTCAACCTTCAGTAGAAATAAGTAGGTGTTCGATTGGCAGTGGGTGGAGTGCTAGTGCTATTTGCGAACTGGTTACTCTACAATGATGCTGTCTAATAATGTTGTCTTGCATCATATTTTTTCTCTTTTGTATAAAGACATCTATACCCTTTCATGGCATGGGCACTCACCGCTATACTCAATTTAGCAAAACTTTTGGCAGTTGAGAATATCCTGTGCTTATTTGTTTTTAGAATATCATCATTCTATAATAAATATTTACAGTTGGGGTTTTCCAGAGTGCCATTTCTCGAAGTTCCATTTCGATCTTAAGTGCAAATTATTAAACTATGGAAGTGAACTCTTCTTGTTTGTTTAATTTATGGAATGAGATTTGAAGAACTCCAAATTTTTATCATGTAAGGATACCACATCATAAATAAAGTAATAGGAAATAGGATGCTATAGACTATTGCTTCCAATTTCATGGACTTTGATTCATTGAGATATTAGAAGCATTGATAAATGGTTCAAAAGCATGTATATGTATAGGCTTATACTTAGGTTTAGGAGTGTAATTAAGTTGAGTCAAATCGAATAGTATTCGGCTTGAGCAAGTTTGAGCTCAGTTCGAGTTTGATTAAGTTTTAAATTTTAAGCTGAAACTCGACTTAATTAGCTCGATTGAGCGCAAACTTTTAATAAATTTTCTCTAATTAATATCATATTCACTATATTTAAATATATTAAAAATTATATCAAACTCGATTAGGCTCAGAAGTTTAACGAGATTAGTATTTCAAAACTCGAGCTTGGCTCAATTTACTACTCGAGTAGCTTGACTTGATTATCACCTAATCGAATTCAAATAAAACTTGAGTAATTTATAAATTAGCTTGGTTCATTTACACCTCTACTTAAGCTATCTAAGCGTCGACTAGTTGATGCCAAGTATGATAACGTTTGTAAGCTACATAACATAAGCATGTAGAGACACAAGCCTTTTTTTATTATTATTGATTTCTTAGTTAGTTTTAATATAATAATTAATTTATCTTTTCAAAACAAATTGCACACTATGTTTATTTATTTATTTTTTTTTGGACAATTTTACACCAATTCTTATAACAATTTGCATACTTACTTTCCATTTTCTTCAACATATTTATGATAATTTTTAAAAAGCTTTTAATTTTCTTTTTCTTCCTTTTCTTCTTCTTCTTCTTCTTTTGGGTAAAAACATACTCCACTAAAACTCATATTAAACAAGCAATAGTAACAACATTAGTACTGCAATATGTCTTGGGAGTATGCTCGCCTATACTATTATCTAACAAAACAACATTATCTAAAAGGTATTTTTTAACAACAACCGAAGTGAACAATGGAACATTATATGTGAAACAACGACCCTGATGTAAGATTAGTCCCTTCTTTGCTAGACTAGGCACAACTAGATTTGATTCACAGCTTATCTTGTAAGAAATGAGATTGGTGTAAGCCGTAAATATAAGCTAAATAACCGTAAAATCGAACTTAGTATACAAAATTTAGGATGATCGGTTAAATGATCTGATCAAACCTAAATTATAAATTAAAGCTAGAAATATTAATAAAAGTGATCTTATAAGTTTTAATTTAAGAAAATAAGTAATAAAATAAGAGAATATAAAATTTTTAAATTTTAAGTATATTACTTGTTATTTATTGAAAATGCGTAAAATATATTTCGATAACTAATAAATCGCTAAAGATAGGTTATATGTATATTAAAAATCATAGAATAACCTATATAATATTTAGGAATATTTACTTGTATCCTACATGTATTTATGTATAAGTATAAATAAGATAAATTACATAAATTGCTCGAAATTAGCTAAAAAATTGCTAAATAATGAAAGAAAATTATAAAAAAGTTAAGGAAAAATTAGAAAAAATTTAGAGAGGTATTAAATCATCTAGATCATGTCATGGCAGCAAGGGGAAAAGAAAGAAAAATTTTGTCCAATAAAAAACAAACACTTAAAAGTAAAATGGAAGAAAATAAGCCAAAAATCTTGTCTAATTAATACCTTAACATTCCTTTACAAATCTATAAACAGCAAGAAAATTCTCTGAGCTCATTTGGTCTATTGAGAGTTGGAAAAAAATTGAAAGAACAGAAAATTGGAGAAAAATTAGGGTTTTAGAAAAATTCTTCACAAAACTATGTAATTAGTGCATTTAGGTTAAACCCACAGGTCAACATCACCTAGGATCGAACCACTACCAGCATCCTACTCCAAACCGATCGCCTAGACCAGCCGACACACCTTGAACCGGTGTTGGTGGCCAAAAGCTCAAAAACCAAGTGAGTCCCAAATCTCACTTGGTTTTACAAAATTTCTTAAAATTATAAATTTTGCCCATAAAATTATAAAATTCGTTATTATGATATTTTATTATATGTAGATCCAGGGAAAAATAATAATTAAGTTTGATCACGTCTGTAAATATATGGTTCTTAAGAAATCGGATAAAACTGAACATATTTAAAATTAAAAATAAATAGACTTACGAGTGTAATTTGGAGTTCAATTTTTTTTTCTATAAAATACTTAAGTAATATAAAACAATACTATGAAGTCATTTTTTAAAAATTAATTTTCGAAATTTTTAAGTAAATTTTTAGCCCTAAAATGATGAGAAAATGAGTAATTTTGAATTAATTAAGTAATTAAATGACTAATTACTGACTTAGAAGGTAATTAGATATTTAAGGATACTATTAGATATTTAAGGATGCTAATCTCTGATGTAGAAACATAATCCTTGCCTTTGGAGTATTAATTGCAATTAATATAAGAATTATGTAGTAAATTTGAGTAATTTGGTAATATGTGAAATTAGAATTTTAATAAAATGAAATAATAGATTAAATTAGATAACATAATAATAATATCAGTACATATTAAATCTAGTGAAAAAATTAATTTTAGGTAATTATATAAAAATTGTAAAATTTTATCATATCAAGAGTAAATCCAATATACTAATCAAGATTAGAATGTACTAAATGGATTAGAATATTGAATTGAGACTTAGTATGATATCAGGATATTCAAGTTTAATTTGATTAATTTCACATTAGAGTTTAAAACGTATTTTAGGATACTTGTAGTTGAAATCGAGTTAGAACCTAATCCGAAATCAGATTTGGAAACCGAACCCTAAACTAACGTAAGATGAATCATTAGTAAATGATAAGAATATAAGGAGAATTGAGTTAAATCCTAACTTAGAATATGTATCATCTAAGTATAAATACTAAAAAGTATATTTATATTATAGGATATACAGAAATGAGTCAACTTGTAACAAGTGGTTAAGCAACTCAGGATTCCAAGTAAGTTGGATTTAATACTTCATTGTATTTGAGAGTACTATTTTAGAGTACTCAGAGACTTAAGTTTATGCATGATTACCATTGTAAGTAGTCTTATGCATATGTTTATATATCTAATTTCATGCTGAAATATGTGTTGTGTTTGATGACTGTTGCATGCTGAAATATGTGTTATGTTTGATGACTGTTGTGATTAGAGTAGTATGGAATTGTCTGGTCACCCTAAATTAAATATAGACTTAATAGACTTAAATACCCTAAAAAGACATGCATTGCAACCCTGTAGGAGATCATTAGGATTCTCCAACCAAACATCGACACCTTAAAAAAAGATAGCGTTGGATACCAAATCGGTTTTTTCCTCATCCTTAGTCGAACTAAGTGACAAGAGAGGAGATCGTGATAAGGATAAGGATATTAGTTTGAAGGATAGTCTTAGGATGAGTAATGTCTACATTGTACAGGTTTAAGTTTGGTTGTAAGCCGTTTCATAACATGAAAACTCTTCAACCTGGATTAGAGAGGATGAAATTACTTTGATTTTACAATGGACCGGATTACTTTGTGTGATAGCACTTATTTGTTGCATTTTATGAAAATAATTTCCCGATAACCTTAATTGTACTTGTATATATTCATGAGTCTCCAATTCAATTTATTGAACTATAATTGCTCATACCCGAATAAATTCTTTTATAAGTCCTAACTTATGATTTGTGATACCGCGATATAATTATTCAAAGGTTAGATTTTTTTTGAAGCTATGGGGATTAAGGATCCATTGGCAATAGATCAAGTCTTATTTAGAGTCTTACTAGTATCCTTAGGATAAACAACTAATATATGATATGTACATTAGTTAAGTGTTGTATTGTATAAGATCTCTTGGGAATCCTACGATAATGTGAATGTAATTATATATATATGACTTAAGATTTTACTTTTACTGTAAATTTTAGTTAAAATCTTAGTTAAACTATTTATTTCAAAGTAAGGAGTCGTCGACGTCTTATGTAGATCGTATCTATGATAAGTACTGTGAGGTCAGTTTTTGTTATAGATTGGTTTATATAGCAAGACTGTTGGGAATCTACAACTTCGAGGTGTAACAATTGGGAATAGAGTTAAGAAGATGTAAACAACTTTGAAGAGATGAGTAGTTGACATCTCTGTTCACTCTTGAGCTTATTGAAAGTCCGCTTCAATTATCATCTTATCTTTCTCCATTCTTCTTGCTAAAGAGATTCATTCTTTGATGGCCCAAAGCTCATCTTCTAGGGCAAGTCTGCTACAATTTGCTTATAAGATCCTCTCAAAACCTATCTTTCTTCATTCATGCACACAACTCTAATTCTTGTTATGTTTCCATTCTCTCTTTTTTTTTTTTTTTGTGCCATCACAATCTATTTGGGAAAATTATGGTGTAAAGAATCAACGTTTAAGGGTAAGCTCAATTAAGAAATCAATGTTTTAAAAAATTTAAATAAGAAATTGACATTTTGAAGTTCAAACAAGTGATCAATGTTTCACAAAGCAGTTCAAACGAGGGATTCGTAATAGTCAATTTATACAATTATTTGAACCATTTTGTGAAATATTAATTCCTTATTTGAACTTTTTGAAATGTTAATACCTTATCTGAAAATTTAAACTTTTAAAAATATTGATCCTTAATTTGAACTTATCCTCAAACGTTGATATCCTCCATTGTATCTTCCCAATTTATTTTTACCCAACCTTCCTTTGACTTCTCCTAAGTTCGTTTAAGGACCTTCCCAGATTTAATAAGTTTTACTGCCTTCTGCTTCACCTACCAATCATTTGCTTCCATCTTTATTCTTCCTCCTTAGTCCTTATCCATTACGTTAGGTCTAAAAAGCCCTTCATTCCTTTCCATCCATATTCCTTTTAGAGTAAAAAGCAGTAAAACTTCTATAGGAATGGATCTATGCTTTTGATTCTTCTTCCTCCACTTGCAATTTTCCCAAAGCAATAGTCTATACTCTTTAAAGGTTAAGTCCCTTCTTGGTACCACTAATCCAATATTTGACTAAAGCTCTCTACTCCATATGCAGTTTTAAAAAATATGTAGGATCAATTCCTCTTCTCTTTTTCATAAGCTACATTTTAAACCAGCATGATATTTTTCTTCTTTAAGCTATCTTTTGTTGCTAACCCATTATGAAAAATTTGTTACAAGAGAAATTGAATGCATGGGTTGTAGGGGATTTCTAAATCTACTCCTAATTTTCTTCACTTTGCATCTCCAATTCATCTTGATAGAGACTATTGTAGGTTGATTTTATGGTCAATTCATCGTCTATTTCATAATGCCAGCTTTGAATATCTTCCATCTCCTCTTCCTTTACTAATTATAACACACTTAATCTATAGCTAGATCAATAGAATAACCAATCACATTTTCCTTCCACCCTGACTCATTGTCCCATATTAAGTGAACTGTTAGTAGCTTATTAAACTTGTTTAATGGCCCATATAGCCAAGAGATTACCCTACCACTCTCTACCTAATTTCTTATCTAAAACATTATATTCTTACCATTCTCTAGCTTGATTTTTGCTTTAGAATCAACCTAATCTGCAACCTTCTTTAGCTCTTTGAAGAGTGGTGATCCACTGTGCTTTCTCCTGCATTCAAGCTAGAGTTTATATTTTTTTTTACTTATTAATTTAGCCTACAATGGATCTTTACACTTTAGTTGCTAAGTAAGTTTTGCAAAATTCGCCCTATTCCTTTTCTTGATGTCAAACATCCCAAGACCTCCACTTTCCTTCAAATTTTTTATCCTCTACCATCCTACTTAGTGCACCCTCTTCTTCTCCTGCGATGGGCCCCAAAGAAAATCACATCAGATTTTCTGTAGTTTATTTGCCAAATTTGATGACAATGGGACAACCTATGAATAATAATTTATTATGCTTTCTAGTACAAATGTGATCAAAAGTTTCCACCTTGCCATACTAAGCATATTTGCTTTCCATTAGACTAATTTTGCCATTATCTTCTCAAGAGTGAAATTTAGATCTTTTCCTTCTACCACTCCTCCTTTTCTAATTAGTATCTTTAGGTATTTGCCTAGATTTACATCTTGTTTAAGGTTAAACAAATCAGATAGCCTCTTTTGCAGCTGTTTACTTGAATTTCTAGAGAAAAGAATGCTTGACTTTTCATAGTTTACCTTTTGTCCTAATAAACTACTAAAACCATCCCTAACTTCCTTCATTAGGCTTACATTTTTCTCCTTGGCTTCTCCCATCAAAAGGAGTTCATCTCTGAAGAACAGGTATGATAAACACAAATCAATTTCGTAAAGTTTGATGGGTTTCCAAACACCCCCATCAATAAGTACATGAATGATTTTGCTCAATAATTCCATGTAAAGAATGAAAATGCAAGTCGAAAGAGGATAAATAAGATATGATAAGATTGACCCAGGCTATTGAGAAATTGAAGCTCGTTAAGGTTATACGAATAAAGTCCCATTCCACTTGATCATGTGCTTTTTAAAGATCCAGTTTTACCACCATTCAAGTTTTCCTCCCTAATTTCTTACTCATAGAATGTAGGATTTCTTGGAAATCAGTTGTGTTATCCCTTGAAGATGACTAGGAATGAAATTTGCTTACTCCAGGCTAATAATATCATTTACCAAAGGTAGTAATCTCTTCACCAAAAACTTGCTAACAATTTTATATATTGCTATGTTGAGGTGAATTGGTCGAAAGCCTTTAACTTTGTTTACTCCCATAATCTTAGAGATGAAGACTATTAGAGTCTTATTAATCTCTTTAGGCATAATGCTTGTAATGAGAATTTTGTTAATTATTTGTCAAACAGTTGAACCTACAATACTTCACCAAGCTTTAAAAGCATTTTATATCATGATTGTACAATTTTTAATAATTTCTCCTTCCTTTTCTTTTAATATGCTCATCAAACCATTTTATATCATCATTAGATAATTTTTTACCATCTCTTTTAAAGCAATTTGCATAATGAAATTCTAAAAACGTTTTGAAATTATCTTCTCATTCTTTTTGTTTATTTTTGACAAATCACATCACCTTTCTATTGTCATATATTTGGACAATTTTTTGCCGATTTTTCTTTAAATAATACCCAAACATTTCATCTTGTGTTTTTTTCCCAATATTCCTTTAAGTTAATTCTTAGGTACTTTCTTCATTATCTTTTGTTTCTTTTTTTCTTTCTTTTGACAAATTGCACTCAAAATCTCTTTTACTTGAACAATTTCTTATTAAGTTTTTCTTTCTTAATAATTTGCATATTGATTTTCTATTACAATTTATATGCATAGTAATCTAGGAACACAAATTGAAAATGAAAGAAATATTTCATTTAGAATTTTTTTTTCTTTTACAAAATAAAATTTATAAAGCAAAAACAAAAACCATCACAACTTGAAATTGCGCTTTCTCTTCCATTCATACATTAGTTGGTGTTTGCAGGCTCCTCATCTCGAAGTTAGGAACTAAAATATTTGGGTCTTCTCTTCTTCTATAAGTAGCATCTCTTTAGACCTCTAAGCACACGAATGCTTTGACTATCTCCAGCTTTAGCCAAAAGTGATGGGGATTGAGGACTCTACTATCTGGCTAAAAGCCAACTTTGATGAAATCGTTAGAGTCAAATGCGCTAATTACTAATGGGGAAAGTATTAGAAATATGCATACACAACCTATGAGATTACGTGGCTATATGGAGTGCCAAGAAGTATTATAACTGATTGTGATTCAAAGTTCACTAGCTTCTTCTGGAAAACCCTATGAAAGAAACTCGCTGTTAAGCTTATGTTCAGTACTTCTTACCATACATAGACAAACGGATAGACTGAAGTTGTGAACAGGATAGTTAAAAACCTCCTACAAGCTATTGTTGGGAAGAATTCACATGAATGGGATCTATGCTTATCTGTCATTAAGTTCACTTACAACCACTCAGCTCACAACTCGACAAGAAGGTCATCATTTAAGGTTGGACTTAACCCGAACTAACCCTTGGATCTAGTTATTAGCCCAACCACTTAAGGGGAAAGTCAATCCAGCTTACAACGCGCTAAGGAATTTCAAAAGTTACATCAAAAGGTTGCCAAACAGCTGGCACAAACTATAACTCGATAGAAAGAACAAGGAAGTTGAGGAAGGAAATGAGTCGTTTATAGTCTCGAAGACCTTGTTTGGATGTACCTTAGCAAGGAGTGTTTCCCTAGGAAAAGGATGAACAGGCTATCCCCTAAGTTAGATGGGCCTTTTAAGATCTTTAAGCATATCAACAACAATACATATGGCCTTGAGCTACTTAAAGGATTTAGTATATTTGCTACTTTTAATGTTGCTGACCTAACGCCCTATGTACATAACGAAGAAGATAACCAAGATTTGAGGGTAAAACTTCAACAACCCCGGGGAACTAATGGACTACTAACCTTTGGCCCTCTCATTTACTCGTGCCTTCAAAGCCTTTAGTCATTCGCTAGAAGAATTCTCTCTAGTTAGCTTACTGAGAATGAGGCGTTGTATATAGGAGAGTGGTGGATAAACTCCTTGGGAGCTCAGCTCAACCATACCCTAGTTTATTCGACTCTGAGTGCCAAGCTTAACTTACCGAGTGCCGAAGTTGACCAGTCGAAGGCTGAGACTAAGGACATCAATCATACAGTATTACCCCAATCATTAGGACCCTTTTGTGCTGATGCCGACCTATTGAGCGATGAAGCTGACTGATCTAGTATCAAGATCCCTCTGCATCGACTCCTACTATTTTAGCCTATTATCACTACTAATACTACACGGTAGCACTTATTATTTACCCTGGCGATCTTGGATACTACCAACCACATTTACAACAATATAAGTCCAGCATAGCTACTTCATCCACAGACTCCCTAGTATAATGTCTAGCTGCTACTTGTCCTTTCCCTAATACTGTATTATTTTTCCTTGTTCGTCATTTGTCTTATTTATCCTTTTTCGTATGTGTTAAAAATCTCTTTTTCATGTATGCCTTTTTGTAATTTTCCTCATTTGTAATGTTTTCTCGAGACTTGCTATTAATAGTCCCTTTTCTTCGTAGCCAAAGTTTCAACATTCTTTTTAGATATTGAATATATTTGTTCTTGTGAGATATTCCTCTCCAATCACATTTTCTTATACTCTTATCTAATCTTACTAAGTGGCTCAAGATTAGTTGCGGGTGGACCTTGAACTTAGCTTATGTGTCACATCAAGTGAAGTATCAAGTCGTGTTGTGTTCATTGATGAGTCATATCATTCGAGCAACATCACTTAAACTACTACATTCAATTCACCGACCTATACACTTTATTTTCTTCAATATTTCAAATGACCCATTTGATTCATGTCTCTTACGGTAAGTCTTAGTGATTATTGAGCTCTTAGGCACATCATTATCCTAACACTTCAGTAACGAACAACTTGATTTTTCACCACCTTTAATACATACTCTATTTCCAAGTATTGAAAACAAGGGTAAAATAGAGTAATCTTCTAAACAACACACCAATTACTCACTCAACATTTCCATCACCATCCATAACTTAAACAACCTTAAAACCACTACTTAACTCCTATGGTGACTTCACAACAACCTTCGGCTACCACAACTTACTCAACTCTAGTACATTTGCAACTAACATAACCTTACATACTCTTGTTATAGCAACTAAATTCGCAACTAACATAACCTTACATACTCTTGTTATAGCAACTATAGAAGAACATAACAGCTATTAACAACATACACTCACAACTTTGCTACATTTCACATACTCCCTCATCAGAACCATACTATGATGCTAGTGAAGCCGGTGTGCCTCAAGTTTTGGGCATATGAGGAGGCATTAGGGAAATAAAAAACAAAAGGAAAAGTTAGTAAAACCCATACGTGACCATTTAGATATGACTCACCAGCTAGTCTAAGCTTAATACACGCTTGATATGATGCATAATCTGGTGCTAAGGTCACTCGCTACTACTTTTTGCTAAGAAATAAATAAGAGTTAGGGTAAGAGAGAAGGATACTTCTTGAATGAAGGGAAATTCAATAGCAACTACTTAATGTCCATGTTTTACAAATGGGGTCTCATATAATAGAAGGAAAAGACTGAAAGGATAAATTACAAGAGATTCCTAGTATACATCTAAAAAGGGCAAAGGGAGACAAAGGAATAAAGAATCTATTAGAAAAGTACCATCATGGGATTGCACGCTAAAGATACATGTCATCTTTAGGTTGGACATTCTAACATATGAAGATGGAAAACTTACTCAGTTATCTCCTATTGAAGAGGAAGCTTAGCGCATTAGATAGCTTGGCAACTAAGTGGACAATTTGGCAATGGATAGGGTAGGATATTAGATGGGTCAACTGACTTGATCCGAATCAAGTTGGGATGATGAATAGGTCAGCTCAACGCTGGGTTTCTTAGCACCTAGGCAGCTTTAGTCAAACACCATTTACTAAACTCTCCATGAACTATTGTCATCTTTTGAGATAGGTCAGTATTTGTCTTAGCCATAACCAATGTTTGTTATATAAGTCAGCGAAGTGTGGTAGACCTCCATCATGGAGAGAATCTTCATCCCTAAGTGGTTCTTGAGTTAGGACATGATGGGTTTAGTCTTAGAGTCCTCTAGCTTAGCTTCTAATCAAGGGTCTAAGTGCAGATTACATGTAGCCTATAAGTATTGTAAGGTATAGGCTCCATGGTAGTTTTAAGATGTTGTAGGATAGGTTCTAATTTCAAAAGTTTGGGAACTTGTGCCTAAAGGGTGAATATACGGGGTGCATATGCTCACCCTTAATGTGATTTATGCTCTGCAGATATAAACTAATCAAAGACGTTTGCTTTTTATGTCAAGAAAATATAACAAAGTCAAGTATCAAAGTACATGTTATAAATTTAGTATTGGAGAAACTTATCTATCTTCTTTTGCAAAGCAATAGTAGGATGGAAATAGATCTTTTAAACCTATTTTAGGTTAAGTTATAAATTAATAATTGAAATTATCTTAATTTTTAAAATATCTTATAATATCACAATGTCTTAAAGAAATAATTTTAGGAAACTTAAAAAAAAAATAACTTTAAAAGGATGCAAATCATGGCTCATATTTTAATTTGGCAAGTCGATGTTGTGCATGCGCATAAAAGGAGTGGTACTGTGAGAAAAAAAGCATAAGGCACATTCATTGAATTGCGATTGTCTATCTATATGTTGAAGATTTGAAAATGAATTTCTATAGTAAAGAGAAAAGAGTCGACCTCTTTACTTTAACCTTTTTTTTCCTGAGGAAAATCTTGTTTAGGTTCAATTTATAGGTTCCATCATTGGTACTGATTATCTAATGATAAAAGAGAAGGTCTAAAGAGACGATACACGCATATAACCTTTGGTCTTAGAGCGAGTCAAAACCCGGCCCTCAACCATTATGTCCACGAAATGGAAGGATTATGAATATACCAAATGTTGGCCACACAACTTTAAAAAAATGAAAAGGTTATTTAATAAAGAAGAAGACGAAAAAGTAGAATACTCTTTTTTGACCACCCTTTCTTTTATTTCTTCGGTGAATACTCTTTCTCTCTTTCTTTTTTTTTTTTTTTTTTGACCTTTAGTAAGATGATCCACACGATTTAATTTTTACCTTGTATTGTTTAATATCTAAATTAACTTTCACTAAAACAATTAATAATTAATTCCATCTTCATGCCCCAATACCCTATCTCTTTAACTAATCTATCACATTACTTAATATAGGAACCGATTTTGTAACTACCCTATATACATGAAATGTATACTTAAGATTTATGCATTGAAATTAATATATTTTCTTAGTAGGTATGTTTATTAAGTTCCCTAAGAGTACTCATTGCCGAAATTATACAATAATAATGTAATTGTCAAAATTTCACGGAAAGAATAATTATGAAGCCCTAAACTTTAAAGAATGAATGCAATCAATACCTAAAATTTTAAAATATTAAGCAATCAAATCCATATTACCACACGACATTAACTCATCGGATTTTAAAAATTTATTGCCACGTGGTATGTTACGAAACGCTAACATGACATATAAAGTAATTGAAACTATTTTTTAATAAAAAAAATTAATGAAAA
Organism: Lumnitzera racemosa; assembly: GCA_024138005.1. Classification (NCBI taxonomy): domain Eukaryota; kingdom Viridiplantae; phylum Streptophyta; class Magnoliopsida; order Myrtales; family Combretaceae; genus Lumnitzera; species Lumnitzera racemosa. Next base: position 42,942,881 of record JAMXBC010000008.1, on the reverse strand, counting down.
ATCCTTAAAAAATGAAACTAAGAGAAAAGAAAAGAAAATCAAGAAAAAGGAACTTTGGAAGAAATTTCGGGAAGTTGTCCCTATCCCACCGCCATTTGCATCCGTAGGTTATGGCCCCCATAAGCTAGTGGATATTTGAACCATGGTCGATATACATCATGCATGAGTCGTACCAACCCAATGGCAGTAACCACTCGATCGCTTATGAGATTAAGAAAGAAATAGTTTTTTGTTTGTTTTTTTCAAATCATTGAGCCAAATAGATATGTTTACTACACAAATTCTAATTTTTTCTACTAGTAACACTATATGAATAGCTTTACTACTCACCAGTAATCATAAGTACTAGACTACTATATGTATAGAAATGAAATCAAGTAAATCGTTAAAGGGTAGCTAATGTATTAAATTCGATAAAAACTTTATAATATTTATGATCAGGTTTTAAGATTATGAAAAAATTCGATAGAAAACTCAACTCAATTAAAAATATATATATTAATAAAAAAAATTTATTCTTAACTTATGTAACATACATATTTTATATAAAATTTATGTTAGACAATACATTTAGTTATCAATTTTTATTATTATGCAAGTCGGTAAATATAATATTAATCTTACTTAATTTCTTCTCTTTTATTCTCTTTAATCCCATATAAACCTTTTAAAAACTCACTTTTACAGGATCTTTTGAATCATACAAAAATCTGTATCTATAAAGTCAAGAACCATATAGGATCGAATTTTAAAAATAAAATGTAAAACTTTATAGGATTTTTATAAAATTTAGAAAAACACCGAATTTTATAAGAATAAGATTGAGTTTCAAATAACTTACTCTGAACCCACCTCTGTTGCATAATTATATATGTGGATTATGGTTCTCAATTGGAAAAGGAGGAAGACAACTACCCTTACGATGGCTAGCCAACCCCCTCCATATAGCCTAAGTGTTATGATTCTCTTTCTTCTCTATATTTTTCCATTTTCAAGTTATTGTAAAAATTGATGTTGCCCCCGGCAAGAAAACATTAAAATATTATAGCTTAACGAAACATGATCAATGACCTGATCACGTGATATTTTGACGCTTTTATAGGACTTAATTACCGTAATTTGAAGTTCAAAAATTTTCTCGCAGCTACATATAAAAGTTTTAAATTTCCCTAGGTTTTTCAATTATTTACATAAAGGTAAGCCCCAACAAAAGCGGTTAAGAGCATTGTACAAGTTTATTTATTAGGATTTTAGTGACACACTTTTTGCTGTAAGTGAGAAAAGATGATGCAAATTAATGATGAATGTTACCTAGGATAATGATATACAATTCAAATAGTATGTATGATATTTAAAAGGTTTCAAGTGGGTCACTTCACATGAAATATTTTATTTATTTTCTATTTACAACATCTATATTATTAAAGCCGATTAGTTTTTACATAACTGCCAACACAGATGTTAATTATTTTTACTAATTTAATCTTTGAAATAAAATTTTTATTATTAATAAATCAATTTATTTAAGCAAATATAATTATAAATATAGGATAATCGAGCTACTTTGAAGGCAATTTCACTCTTTTCTCTCTCTCTCTACCATACCTCTGGCCACTAACTCCTTCCCTCTGTCTTTCTCAACCTTCTTTGTTTTTCTTACTTTCATCCAGAATTTTTTCTTCCAAATCGTTCTCTCTGTCTCTTTATGTTTTTCAAGAAATTCGAACATCGAATTAAAGTGGAAATCTTATTTTTGTGAGCAAAAGATTGGAAAAAGGAGGTTTAAACACTACGCCTTAGCGGTTTGTAGTGGTTTTGATGTTTTCGGCAGCGGTTGTCAATGGTAGCCTTTGGATGTTGCCATAGTGGTTGTTTCAACACAATGGAGAGTGGTTATAGGGGTTTAGGGACACGAGTAAACTGTTGGTGGTGATAATTTTAGTTAAGAAGTGTTGTTTGGCAATTGTTGGAATCTTAGTTAAGACTAGGGTTGTGCTCGTGTACCAAGGGTTATATTCCCTTTTCATGTTTCTATTCATATTCCAACTTTTCTTAGCCAAAAACTTTTCAATTAACATAAACCATCTAACAATCATTAGTAACTTGAAGTTCTTTTTTTATTTTTCTTTTTGAAAAGAGAAAGTAAAGTTTATCTTTAGTATGATTTGTTTATACAGGTAGAATTAGAGACTTCAAATTCATAGACAAAAATTGAAGGCATACATTCACTTGGTATTGTGAAGTGTAAAGTTTTGATTTATTTATTTTTAATATATATGCTGCTGTCCTTGTTGGGCATATTCATTTGCTTTTTATTTTTTTTTAAAAAAAATGGATGGTTCTAATTTGGTATTGATGCAAACGGTTTAAGTTAGTGTTTCAATTCCTATTAGGAGTTGAAGATTGGCATCTTTTTACATCTAGGTTTTTATTGTTTTGTGAATAATATACTGTTGTTTTTTATTAAGTGTTTTCTGTGCTGCGTTTATTGATGTTGATGAGAATAAAAATATATTTTCTCTTTCTTTTGCAAATTGCAAAACATAAGCTAATACAATTATTTCCAAGAAGAGAAGGATAAGAATGGGTTTTACTATTGATTAGAGGAGGAACACAGTTCAGTTATAATCATTCTTGATTGTCTCTTTAGGAGAAATTATCGAATTCTTTCTTATGTTTCTACATGAACATTAAAGGATGTATTTATTTACAAGTATATGTGACCTTTTTTTCTACGATTATGAAATGACGAATTTATAAACAAGTTATTTGTATGCATGCTTTTTTTTTTCTTTTTAACAATTTAATTTTAAACGTTGTGTCTTTCGAGTTTAAGTATTTAAATTTTGATGGACATGAGTTATAGCTAACTGTATTACTCTCTCCTATTACCACTTTATGGTAAAAGGGTTTTACAAATATTCAGGTTATTTTTTTTTTTATAAGATAACCACATCTATTTAATTTTATCTTTACGTCAATTTCAAATTGAATATCGGAGACCTTTTGAGGGTTAATTTATTATGAAACTTGAGCTCAGACCATTTGATGCAATTGTTGCAAGAAGTGTGAATTTCAATTAAAACATTATTCTATAATTCCATATATTCGAAAATTTTGACTCTCTATATATTTATATTGCAAAATCATGCTTAAGTTTATATATATAATTTGATCGATTGCCTTTTAAGATTTCATCAGTTTGATTGAATAACTATAGATATATGAAGTTGTTTTAGTTTTATGCTATCGAAAGTTTGATGCTTTTGATTTAAATTTAGTTTTGTTTAGTTATCACGGCATTAGGATCTCCTATTAGCTAATTGGTATTATCTGTATACCAAAAACTACAAAAGACTTGCTGTTCTCTTTCAAAGGCAAAAGAAAGAATAGGTTATATATTTGAGGGTATTATTACATAGAAGTTGTTCGGTATTATCCTATTGGTATTAAGCTATTCTCTTTTCTTTCCCCAACCCCCCCCCCCCCCCCCCCCCCCTTTTTTTTTTCCTTATGAAAATTCATTACTCTTTTCCGGTGAATAGGCTCATATAATCAAGTTTTTTTTTTTTTTAAATGAAGAAAATAATAGCACTTAGCTTAATAGTGTTACAACTATTTCTGCTAATTACTACTTATTTTTTATATATTATGTTTTATGTATTCAATACTATTTTAACTCTTCATAAGTCAAAATACTAAAATAGAGTTTTTGCAATATGCCATGGTATGTCAATTGTCTCCTCAAGAACCTACATTCCAAATTTCGATCAATGTATGATTTTTCCCTTTAGCCAAGTATGTAGTTAGAGACTATCAATAACAGTTCATCTACCCATTCACCATAAACAATGTTTGGGAAAGATATGGAAAAGGCTGAAAGGTATTTGCAGTCTATAAAAACATGAATGCAACATTGTTAATGAAATTTTGATGAAGAAGATGGTCTTCAGAAGTATAGGAGTTTGGAATGTGAACATATTGCCTTTCAAGATTAAATAACTTATACCAATTAATAAAATGTTCAGGTTATGTTTATTCATTTTGTACAGGTTTTTGTTTTTTTCATTTGTACAAATTATATTTATCCATCTTGAAAGTTGGTGTCTATGTGTAGTAATTTGCTTTTAATAGAAACCTTTTTAATTGGTTATTTATTCATTTTCAGATTTAGTAGTATAGTTTTATTGGTTTTGTGCATTGCATTTCAGTATGTATATTGCAATATCAGAAGCCCTTAGTGGAATAGTGATAAACTTTTGCCATGAATGGGGACTTCTACCATTTATTAGGTTTACATTATCTTTTTTATCCAATAAATAAAAAGAAAAAATAGTTTATATTTACTTAGAAAGTACAATAGTCTAAGATACAAAAAATATGTAAAAGTATTCATATCAGGTGTTTTCTTTCATTTTCTTCTTTTTTCCCACCTCCATTTCAGTGAATGCTTTAGATTGGTAACAAATTGACTAATTATCCTCAATCATATTCGTATGATAAAATTTTTTTCTTTACAATGTCGATTAATTTTTAAAACATAATGGTAAAGTGATTGCCAAATAACTTATGTCTCATGATCTCATTATTTTATGATTTTTCTTCTTATTTTGTTTGATGTGTTGTTGATGGCTTTTTTACTTTCACAAATAACATTTTTATTAAATACATTAAAATTTTGTATTTTTATCTTTTATCTTTCTTTTTTTCTTTTGTACTTGCAACATGAGTATTGTGTACTATGAATTTATGACATTATTTAGGGATTATGTTTATCTTTAACAATATTAAAGTTTAAGACACTACTTTTGTATCTTAGGTGTTAATTTAAAAAAAAAAAAAGATTACCAAACTACAATAACACTCTTATCAATTATTGTTTGAATATATTTTTCCTATTCAAACAATAATTCATCAAAAGTGATCTTAAAAACTCCACCCTATATGGTAACATCATCTTAATCTTAGATTTGAGAATATTACCTACTTTAATGATATCATTGAGTAAATGTGTTATCGTATTATTATTTATTAATATCAATTCCCAATAATATCCAACTGAGAAAGAAATAATTGTCTCTCTCCATATTTTTTTCTAACTGTTTTGTCTGCATTCTATTATTTCAATTTTTCATAGAAAAGTATGCATATTCTTAGTAATCATTATATGTCACATACTAATTTACCTTGTCAATTTGTTTTGTATTACCTTTAAGAGCATATGGAATGATTTAAAATGGAGTAACTCAACTTTAATTAGCATTATTGCCTTTCAATGTATTAATAATCATAAAAATTTGCATGATTTTTTGTCGTTGATAATTTTCAACCATTTTTACATTTTTTTATTTATTTCTCTTACATGTAATTAACTAAGTAAATTTTTTTCAATTAATCTTTGATAAATTTCATATCGATAGATTTGTACACTCATCGGGGTACAATGTTTGCTAATTATATTAAAAACCTCTATATATAACATTATATTATTAAATTCTGCTTTTTAAAATTATTTATGCTTTAATCTCTCAATAAGCCATTAAGACCATAATGTTAAATGAAGCAAATTAAAACAAAGTAGTGTATTATAATATATTTTAATAGATAAATTTATATAGTGATATAGTTGTTTTCTCTTCTTTTTTATTTCTCATACGTTAAAGGAGTTTATGTATTATTATTTTTTTCTTTTTTATATTCTTTGCCATGTATATAGTTTAATTTAGTAATATGCTATTATATCGACTTATTTTATTTTATTTTCTAAATTATTAGTTATGTATATAGTTTATTTCAATGACATATTATTATATCAACTTATTTTATTTTTACACACACAATGTGAGTGCATGATGGTTAATTAAAATATATATGCACTTTTTAAAAATGTTTTTCTCCTAATGTTGATCACATGTCCGTTATTGCTATATTATCCTTTTACATTTGGATATAAATACAAATCCTCCCCTGTATTATCATTTGTTTACGTATGTCATTGGGCATTTACCTGTTTTATTATAATCATTATTATTACTTTTTATGATGTTGATGACACATTTAACATACCATCCCTTTTATAATTAGGCATATGTTGTTTTCCCTTTAGGGAAAGAAATAGTCGCAAATGGATCAATTATTTATTCCATTAAAAAAAAAAAGCAACCTTTTTTGATCTCCAAAGTTCCTCAGTCAAAACCACAATATTATAATTTACCCACTTACAATTTTACAAATACAACAAAAGCCACGATGCTCCACAAAACACAAACACTCCCCCCAAGATTTTCTCGTTTCCTGCTTCACGTGGCCAACTTGAAAAACACTCCCACTAACTCACTCACATACACACACCCTCACTCACTCTCTATCTCTCTCTCACACACACACACACACACACACCCTCACTCACTCTCTATCTCTCTCTCTCACACATACACACACGCGCATTGCAGGACAAAAAAGCAAAGAAATGACACAATCCCACAAACACGCTCCCATTCTCGTTCCCACTCCACAATGCTGAAACTCATAAGTCCCCATACTCTCCATCTTCTTCTGTTCATCTTCTCTATCCTTTCTCTAACCCGATTATCACAACAAGAACACCCTCCATCAAACTCAGTCTCTCTCCTCCCTTCCGACGCCGTTTCACTCCTTGTCTTCAAGTCCAAAGCTGACCTCGACAACCACCTCCTCTACACCCTCAACGAACGCTTCGACTATTGCCAATGGCAAGGTGTCAAATGCGCCCAAGGCCGGGTCGTCCGCTTCGTCCTTCAAGGAAACGGTTTACGCGGTTCACTCCCTCCAGATTCCCTCTCCCGGCTCGACCAGCTCCGGGTCTTGAGCCTCCAGAACAACTCCCTCTCCGGTCCCCTTCCTGACCTCGCCGGTCTGCTTAACCTCAAATCTCTCTTCCTCGCTCATAATTCCTTCTCCGGTTCATTCCCCGTTTCCCTCTTGGGTCTTCACCGCTTGAGGGTACTGGACTTGTCATTTAACAGTTTCAGCGGTTCGCTTCCGGTTCTTCTCCCTTCCTTAGACCGGCTCGATACTCTTCGGCTTGAATACAACCGATTCAACGGTTCCCTCCCCGCTCTCAACCAGACTTTACTGAACACCTTTAATGTATCCGGAAACAACCTGACCGGTCCGATTCCGGTTACCTCCACTCTCTCTCGGTTCGGTTCATCATCTTTCTCAAACAACCCGGGTTTATGCGGCGAAATTATTAATAAAGCGTGCAGTTCACATGCACCATTCTTCGGCTCCTCCAATGCCACCACCACGGGTCCCGCCCCGCTAAGCCAAAGCGTCCAGTCGCAAGGTGGCGGCAGCAGCCCGAGTGTCATTCTTTCTCCGCCATCTTCAAAAAAGCACAAGAAAACCGGTTTACTCCTCGGTTTTACACTCGGTGTATTGCTACTCATAGCCACATTATCGATTCTCATCACTTTAGTGAAAACCCTTTTCATCAAATCCAAAAAAGACACAAAAGACCAAACTTCAGAGCCTCCACAAGAAGCTACGCATCAAGATCAAAACTTGAACCCAACCCATGATCCTTCCGATTCAAAACCAGTACAAGACTCAAACTTTAACACAAGCAATGAGATTCAAAGGCAAAAGAGAAGTGGGTATTTGGTGTTTTGTGCAGGGGAGTCAAATTCCTACACTTTGGAGCAACTAATGAGAGCATCTGCAGAGTTACTAGGAAGAGGTAGCATTGGGACTACTTACAAAGCGGTGCTTGATAATCAGTTGATTGTTACTGTGAAAAGACTTGACGGGATCAAAACAAGTGTTACCAGTGAACAAGTATTTGAGAAACATTTGGATACTGTCGGTGGATTAAGACATCCTAATTTAGTACCTGTTAGAGCCTATTTTCAAGCTAAAGGGGAAAGACTTGTTATCTTTGATTATCAGCCTAATGGAAGCCTCCACAATCTCATCCATGGTATGTATTTTTATTTATTTTATGTTTATGTATTCTATATTATTAGCAAAATCATTGTATATATTCCATACAACCATAAAATATATAACTTTTTTATGGTTAAAATATGAGATTATATAACCTTTTATGGTTAAAATATGAGATTATGACCAGCTATATTGATTTTTTTTTATAAACTTAGTTTTTTATGAAGCAAAGACCATATTTGTATTTAAATAAAAGAATTAAAAAAAATAAAATTATAATTTTATATTCACATGTGGTGTTATAATTTCAGATTCCTTTATTCCTGACGCACATAATGCCTCTCTAACTAGTACCTTTTAATTAATTATTTAACTGATCATATCTATGATGTAGTAATTTGGCGTCGAGATGTTCTAGACTTCTAGTATTTTTTTTTTTATAACTTTTAACTATAACATATATTAAAAAAAAAAGTAAAATTCAGGATGATTATTGCAATTTCTCAAAGGCCGAATTACATCAGTAACATTAATTGCAAGGTCTTGAAGTCAATGTTGGCCGTCAATTACAAGCACAGTTAATTTTGTTTCTTAGCCAAAATGGACCACAGGAAAAAAAATAAAAAACATATTTCAGCAAAATATACCGTATAGATTGAAAGTTTTTCCTGGCTGAATAATTCATTACGAATGAATAAACGGATAATGTATTTATATTATATATATAAAATAAATAAAATTACGTTATACAATTGAATATATTATAATATTAAAATAAAATATTATTAAATGAGAAAGATAAAGAAATAAGAAATTGTGAAAAGAGAAATAGAGTAATGGGTATATTAGTGAAAAGAGAAAGTAGGAAAGAGAAAGAAGAATAATCAGATAAATTTATTTATTATTAATAATTTTAATAACTTATTTTGTTGTTGATTTTTTTTAAATAGAGAGTAGATAGATAAATAATATAGATATATATTTTATTAATAAATTATAATTATAATTCTTACTTTTAAATAGGGCAATGGGCATAATGAAATTATTAGGTATGTGCTTTCTTTTTGTTTTCCTCTCTATTTTTTCCGATATTCGACCTTTTGGTCACATCATGATTATTGATTCATGGACCCGGAAAAGGACTGGGTTTTATGTAGGCGTGTTTTCGGCAGATACCCGCTAACTAAACAGTGGTGGATTGTAGTTCAACGTGCATTCTGATGGCATAACAATTGGATGTATTTTATTGGTGAGGGTCGGCACTGCTGCTTAAAAGTTTGCAGCTTTTTTTGGACATATTACGACCCCTCTCTCTCTCTCTCTCTTAATGACATTTCTGGCATCGGCATCGGTCTTGACCAAAAGTCAAAAGTGAATTGGAGTGATTGGCTCCTTTAAGGAATTTTTTGGAATGGTTGTGAAAATGTCGATGGTTGCTCCGGGCAACGGCACCAATTTGCGTATAGAAATTAGAAAGTAAAAGACTAAATAGTATAGGGTGGGCTCGTTTTGCTTCCCTAAAAAATAAAAAACAGAAGTACAGTATAGACTGAATATGATGTTTTCTTGATCCCCGATTCTAGTGGTATTAGTTTACAAGTTTTATAAATATAATCTATGTGCTAATTTTTCAAAATTTGTATTCTATAAAACTTATAAGGTACATTATAAAATCTATAAAATTTTCTATCTTTTTAATATTAAAATTTATAATCATCAATTTATCATTCTATACAATAACAAAGTCACCACCTATGTCAAATTCTTTTTTTTTTTTTTTTATAGTATAACTAGATTTGTAACTCAAGGCAAGCGAATTCTTGTAAAATTGAGTTATAGAGATCTATGTATCTTAGCATCTCGTTCTCAACACCATCCAAGCATCCAATGTAGAGGGTAACTGTTTGTACAATTATAAGGTTATTTGCTTACCCTCGACTATAGCAGATACATCTTCAATCAATTTTTTTTTTTTCTTTTTCCTTCCCCGAAGAAAAGCAATTTTATTGAATACACAAGCAGTCTAAATACATCAAAAATGACAACTGGGGAAATGGATTATCAACCTGGAAGCAGCAACTCTTCCTATGTCTACCCAAAACAGCAAGCCAATCAACACAGAAGTTGGCTTATGTACGAACCAAAAAAAAAAATCACAACAAACAAAGAAGTTTTTTTAAAGTAAGAACATCTTCAATCAATTTTTAATATATGAAAAAAAAATGAAAGTTCTGTATAGTCCATCTCTTCAACATTATGGATTGAGAGGAAGAATAGGGAGAGAAGGAATGTAAAAGAAAACATTGATTATTTCCTTGTGCAGAAAAAGATGGAAATGGGAAGGACCTTTCCATAGGGGAAAGGTTTTCCTTAGGGCCTGAAAAAACATTTCCTCCTTTTTGGAGACAAATATGAAAATGAATTCAAATAAAATACTATTTTATCATTCAAACAAAAGTATATTTTTGAATTGTAAGGATTTTATATTTAAGTAAAATATGAAGCTATATTTTTACCTTCTTTTCTTTCCGATTCTTATCTAATCAATGGAACTCATTTTTTTTTTTTTTTTTGTCCTTCTCACGTTCATTCTCTCTACTTGTTGTCCCTCTTAATTTTTCTCCTCTTTACAGATATAGTGTAAGTGCAAACATAGAGAATTGCTCTATGACCTTTCTCCTTATCTAAGGTGGGATCATAGTTATAGAGGATTGATCTATGACATGTATTCATATCTAAAAGAAAGGGTAAATGGGCATAAGATGGATAGGGTAGGGATTATTATCATATACTCCACTTTATAGGTTTAAAAAAAAAAAAAATTGGAATTGAAATTTATTATGTGACGGTATAGTACACCTTAAACATTGTAACCGTTACCTATAAGTTTCAGGATACCCAGTAGAGCTTAGAGTTTTTTTCTTTTAGTCCTTTTAAGCTAAAATTTCTGTAATCACCGATATCTAAATCATAATATTCAAGTTGGAAGTTAATATCACTTGTATATTATAACAATTGTAAATGTAGTGCATTTCAATAAAAACACAAAATAATAACTAAATATGAAAAACGTAGACATGATGTCAACTTAAAGCGGTGATTTGAGATGGATTTGTCTATTTGATTAATTTTTGACAAGTTAGGTTAAAATGGTTGAATTTTCATTATATTTGTCAAATAATATTTTGAGTATCAGTAATTTTGTATGTATCAGATTTATGGTATCTTGCATATATTAAGACCTGATGATACATTAAAACTTATAACCTATAATATACATGATACATATTAAGAGTTGATTTTAAGATGGATAAAAGGTCATATCCTATACTATATACCGTAATACATGTTTTGAAAATTTTAAATTACAATCTATGACTTCTAACAGTTATATACTCGTACTGGAGTTATCCCTTCCTAAGAGTAATGCTTTAATTTAGCAAAGGTATTGCTGTACCGGAAAGAGTTGGGATTTTCTTTCCTTCCTTCTTATGATGGCTAGAGCAAGTCTTGCCCTGTGTTTATTATAGTTAACGACTGACTTTTGTCTCAGAAATTAAATACCAAATGAAAAATCTTCTCATATTTTTTTAGCACAAGCACGTTTATATATATATATATATATATATAACTGTGTTTATTATAGCTGCGACCAATTTTTATCTCACAAGTTATGTACCAAATGAAAAATCTTCTCATATTTTTAAGCGCATGGGCACATATATATGTATTTATGTATATAATGTATGTGATCAATGCCGGAAAAAAGTGAATAGTTCAGTTTTTTAATACCTTAAATAGGGATGATTGTGTAGTAGCTAATGACGGGTAGATGCTTAGCACTATTGATGTACTGTAGAAAATCCTACGACCATTATTAATCCATGAAGTTGGTGAGGCGTTTTGTGGTGCCTTGCCCCATCGAAAGAAGACATTACTTATTAGAAAATCAATTTGTACGAGGCTTACTCTAAAATTTATATTAGAAAAGGGATGCTAAAAGACATGCTTATTAGAAGTTTTGAAGAATAGAAAATATAATTTATGATTGAGTTTGCAGTTTAACGGTGATTTTTTTTTTAATAAATATAATGAGAAAAGAATTGTTTTTTTCTTCACATGGCAAACAAGGCAAGTTTTGGCTATTAATCTTCTCAACATTCAACGGTGCCATTTACCCAAATAAATAAATAAATAAATAAAAATTCAACGGTACCTTATCTCATCTTATTTCAATAGGGTCCATCGATTTTGATTTTCTCCCGCTCCACGACCATCTTTACTCTTAATTAATGCACTAGTACTCACCGGACCCAATATTTTCTTTTCGTCGTATCTAAGACCTGAGGTTTTTACAATTCATTTTGAAATATAATATTGTTTATGCTAACAACATGCGTAATTGGCTTGCATTCCTCATAACACATGAACATTGTCGTTCCACAAAATGTTTCGTTTTGTCCTTCCCTCTTAAACCCACAACCATCGGAGACCTCCTTAAAGCAGTATTTGAATTTTTTTCTATTTTCTTCTTTTTCTTTTTATTTTTGCAGTATTTTTAATTTTCTTATCAAATTATTTGAATAAAAATATTTAGTAATATTATAATACGTAATTATTGTTTCTGGACTAATCAGATGTTGACATGTATCTCCTGGGGGAAGAAATTAAACCCACAACCATGAATTCTGGGACCAAACTATTATAGTCTTATTTTCATCAATATAGTCTGATACTCATGGATTATAATTTCTTTTTTCCCTCTTAAAAAGAATTAGATTCAGTTGAAATCAGAATGCCGAAACCCCGGGTTTCGAGTGAGTGTGCTATACAATGTTACTAAGAATCCGGGTTTCATAACGATCGATGATTGTAAGACCATCATTAAAACTTAGTGCAAAAGCCATGGTTCCCTCGGATTGCAAGGGGAAGGCATGTAGTGACGGCGAGCTTAATTGTGAATTTGATCATATTCACACTTTCATTTCAATCATGACATCTTTGGGCATGGTGCTTTAGATGCCTCATGTCATGCTCCAGGATGGATGATGCTTCAGCTTGGTTGATCTTGCATACACTCACACCATATATTATATAGTTAAGTTACGATTTCAGTGGATTGGTTTTGGGAAATGATAATTCAGTTAGAATGAAGAACATTGAACTTGGCACAATATCTGGCCTAAGCCTAGTGCTGTGCAACTTGAGAATTTCTGTTTAAATTCCTAAAATTAAGCAGTCGGAGCAAATAGAACCTATATTGCACAATCTTACTGTAGGTGAGTAGTGACTGATAGTGTTGAGGTCCTTTTCCATTCGGAGGGTGGGGCTCCGCTGCAGGTGACCTCTAACTTGTGGAGCATACTGCTGCTCCTAGAACTGGCTTTGAGACACGGGTGATTTGGTGCAAAGGAAGACGCTTATAAAATAAGCCTTACAAAAAGAAAAAAAAAAAAAAGAAGAAGCTATATATGTACATTGTTGGATTTCATTCCACAGCTATTCGATTTAAAAGTTTAAACTTGCCAGATCTGGTATGGCACAATTTCATATTATATTATTTGACATTTTGTCAATTGTCAACCAAAACTTCGATGTGAATTATTTAATTAAACAAGGATGAAACTGTGCATATTCAAACCACGTTGAATTTAACACTAAAACCAGCTTGTTTAATCCGGCATCATTATGATGATATTCATTTTTAGAATTGGAATTAACCTCCTTGCACTGCTCAGAAACTACTACGGGACCTTAGTACAGTACAACTTGTCATAAAACTTGTATTCATGTGGGGAAATGTCATGATGTCGACATGATTTTTTGTTCATGCTTACTTTTTTTTGTTTGTTCCCCCCATCCAGTTGAATGGATCATTGAATCTTTTAAACACTCGTTTGTAAGCCAAACCTGAAACCATGTCTGACAGGTTCGAGATCAGCAAGAGCTAAACCTCTTCATTGGACTTCATGTCTAAAGATAGCAGAAGATGTTGCCCAGGGACTTGGGTACCTCCACCAAGTATCGAGACTGATTCATGGGAATCTGAAGTCGACAAATGTCCTTCTGGGCTCAGATTTTGAGGCATGTCTCGCTGACTATTGTCTAGCTATCCTTGCAGAAGATTCTGCGAATGAAGACCCTGACTCTGCAGCTTATAAGGCTCCTGAGGCACGCAAGTCCATCCGTCGGGCCACTCCCAAGTCTGATATATATTCTTTTGGGGTGCTCCTGCTAGAACTCTTGACGGGTAAGTACCCATCGCAACATCCGTTCCTTGTACCGATAGAAATGCTAGATTGGGTCAAAGCAATGAGAGAAGATGATGGCACCGAAGATAAACGGCTTGGGATGCTTGTGGAAGTTGCAACCGCGTGTAGATTGACATCACCTGAGCAGAGGCCGCTGATGTGGCAAGTTCTGAAGATGATACAGGAGATTAAGGAAAGTGCAACGACAGAGGACAATGCATCTGGCAGATTCACATAGATTCTTGACCTGCATTTACACGGTTCCCTCTATAGAAAAATTGGTTCGGAGGTTAAGGTAAATTTATCTGTTAGATGGGGTCTCTATCTAGAGTTGGAGAGCTCTGCAGGATACGCTTTTAACTAGGTAATAGCACAATTTAAGAGTTTTGGGACTCGCATTTTACAACTTGAGAGGGATATAGAAGCCAAAATTTTCTGATTCATTTTCATAGGCCAAGCAGCCATTACATGTATTACTATTCCTGGAAAAATCTCTGATGAAGCTTTTATAAGCACCTTATGTTAGATCTTGAGTTTGCCCAGATTGCAGAGAAGTGGAATTCTTATTAATTTTCTTCGGGTGATGGAGGTGAATCCATGTCCTAGAGCATTTAGGATTCGATCTATGAGGATTTAGACATCTGATGCAATGAGCTCATTCTATAGTCGTGTATATTTGTGGTAAATATGGATTAGACATACTTTTTTTCCGTATAATTGCAGGATTTTTTTTTTTTTTCTTCTATAGAATCGTGTTTCCAATTGGATGGGATCGAGTTGCACTGAGGAATGCAACCCTAACATATACATAGAAGGAAGGGAAGCTGACATGCAAACTTTCTTAGAGCTTCCTTTTTGCCTCATCCACTATGCTCTCATCGCAATGCTTAATTCGGGCTGAAAGTTTCCATGGGTTCTACCACTTCAACTCGTACAGTGATAGCCACTGATGATGACTTCTCTTCCATCTCCATTCTTTTGATTTTGATCTGCTTATCGTCGCAAATTTTATTCCCATTTCGGTTTATGACAAAATCTTCGCCAATTACTAACCGAATCGTCTGAGTATGTACAGTCTTCTTCGCAAGTGAATTATTTTTGAAGACACAGCTCACAAGCGAAAAGTACTATTCAAGAAAGTCTTATGAAATTTTGAAATTCAACCTAAAATAGTGAGTTATAACTCACATTGAAAATGCAGGTTACAAGAGCCATGGACCATCTCATTAATTGATTGTGTTAATTAAATTAATTATGTGAATTGAAGTTAATTGGGATGTAAATGATAAAAATCAAATCTTTAATCGATTATATAATTAAATAAATAGAAGATTCATTTATATAATTACATAAAGTGATAAAGTCGGAATATAACAAATTGGATTTTACAACAATTTTTTTATAGAGTTCTTTCCCTATAGTTGTCTCTAGTTGTTGAAGAATGTGAATGCAAGAAAACCCTTAAAACTTTTTCAAAAATAGGAATAACATGGATTCAAAATCAAAGTTGAGATAAAATAGTTATGAATTTGAGCAATTATTCAAAAAACATAAAGTATATAAAATGGCAAGACCTATTCAAAGAGTTAGAAGATTTTACTTGGCAAAACATTCTTTCAATTCCATAGTTTCTCAATAAAATAAAATACAAAATAAAGGGATTCGATCTTTATCTTGATTGTATTGAACTAAGGGTTTATATTTGATAAGATAAAACTTAATTAGAAGTGTCCGAACAAGTAATTTTTGAAAACTATCTATATTGGAAAAACAATCATTCATTTTGTCAAAAATTATCTTATATGTGTGATATTGAGTCAAAATTAAGATTAAATGTTCTATAAATGTTGAAATCAATTATAATTGATGTTTTATATTACTATGAGGTAAATCTTTTGTAAGCAATCATATTTAAGTCTTTTCTTGGATTTGGATCTAAAGAAAGAGTGCGAACCATCCCTTACTAAAAGCAATTTAAAAGTATAGGATTTATAAAAAGAGTCTAGACCTTATGAAAAAGAGTCCAAACCATCCATCCCTTACTAAAAGCAATTTGAAAGTATAGGATTTATAAAAAGAGTGTAGACCTTATGAAAAAGAGTCCAAACCATCCTTTGCCAAAATCCATTAAGAAGCGTAAGGTATGTAAAAAGAGTTTGGACCATCTAAAAAAATAGTCATTATAAGTCTATTTCAAGCACTAAATGTAAAAAGATGAAGGAATAATGCCAAATTTTTTAAAGAGGCTATAAATACAAGATAGAGGGCAAATGGGAGGCAATTAATTGAGCTAATTTTTGATCTAAATTTTTGTCTCTCGTACATCATTTGCTATCTTTAAGTGAAAAACTTGTGAGAGATTTGTGTAGTGTTAAGAGAGTTCATAGTTGCAACATTTGTAATAACACTATACTTATGATTACTTGCTTTATGATCTTGTGTAATTGGCTCTCAAGCCTTTATTTTGTGTAGATTAACAAAAATGCGTGTGAAGTTCTAATTTCAACACTTTATTTCTTACTTTATCATATAAGTAGCAATTGGTATTAAAAATTGTTAATTTGTAAACATTGACAATTAAACTCAATTCCTTCCCTACCCCCCCTTTCTCCCCCCTTCTCCTCCGTTCTTTAGTTCCTAATGTAGTATTTCATATGATATCAAAGCTTGGTCTCTAAATATTAATTATTTAATTGCATCTAGAGTAAAGATCATGGCTTGAGATGCATAAGGATTCTTATAAGAATAAGTAATTAATAGGCCACATCTTCTAACTAGTGGAAATTATTCATATTGGAAGCGTAGGTCGAAAATCTTCTTTAAAGCTCAAAATAGAATGCTTTTGGAATGTTGAAAAACGGCCAATTAAAATAGAAATTAAGGATGAAACGAACTATATGGAGGATGATTGGAAAAAGTTAGAATTGAATGAAATAACAATGAATATTTTGCATCGTACTATGAATGAAAATAATTTTAATAGAACATGTATTTGCAATAATGCTAAAGAAGTTTAGGATGAATTATAATGCACATATGAAGGAACTTCTATGATCAAAGATACTAAAATAAGTCTTTTATGCAAAGAATTTGAAAATTTCAAAATACAACCTAGTGAAACAATCGATGAAATGCATAAAAGACTAATATATTATCAATCCTCTTATAATGCTTAGAAAAAAATTCTTTGACTTGGAAATTTATTTCAAGATTCTTATATTACTATCAAAGGAATGGGAAGCCAAAAAAACCTTAATTGAAGAGGTTCGTGATCTAGGTTAACTATTTAAAGAGTAACTTCTTGGAATACTAAAAACATGTGAAATAATCAAGAGACATGGAGAAGAGTTAAAAAAGAAATTAATTGCTCTTAAGGCCTCAACTCTCGAGATAGTGACATGATGATGAGGAGATTGTTATGGTAGCTAGGAAGTTTAAGAAATTTTTGAAATTCAACAAAAAATTGAAGAAGGATGAAAGTGACGCTACCTCTAAATTCAAAAAGAAAAAGAAGGAAGTCATCAAATGTTATAGTTGCCAATAGCCAGGACATATTTAATATTATTATCCCTTATTGAAGAAAGCCGAGAAGAACTCAAAAAGGGAGACAATGGTCATTACTTGGAGTAATGATGATTCAAGCAATCTTAATATAAAAATGTACCTCATGGCATTGGATGATAAGGTATACGTAATATCTTACAGCTCTTATGATAAATTGAAGGAAATATATAATGAATTGTGCAATAAATTTGTTAAATTACAAAAGAAGAATAAAATATTGAAGACTATGATGAATGAGATAGGTAATAAACTTGATATATTCTAACATGAATGTAATAAAATAAATGATTGAAGAGAGAACATAGAAGAAGAAAATGAATAATTGAAATTAGAGAATGAAGAGTTGATGATTAAACATGAAAAATTGAATAAGGAAAATGAAGAAATGAGTGAGATGAATGAGGAAATCATCTTAAAAAATAACGAGTCAAAGAAGGAAAATGAAGAGATAAAATCAAAGGCTAATACAATTGAGAATGAGGATACAAGTATTGGGTAAGTTAGCAAAGTTTGAAATTGAGAATAATGTATTGAAATCTAGCCTAGATAATTCAAAATAAACTATAGACAAATTTGTTGAAGGAGAAAAGAATTTAGAAAACCTTTTGGGGCAATAAAGATTGAATTTGGAGAAAATCGAGTTTGGGTATAATAAAAATAAAATTTTTTAAGTTATATAAAAGTTTCATTGTTGAAAACAACTAATAAAACTTATAGTTATTGTGATGGATATGGCATATTGCACATACTTGTGCAATTGGGAGAAATATAAACTCAACTCATAAAGAAAAAATTGTTTAGGTTCCTAAGGGACATGATTATATTGTTGCAAATAACCATAAAAGAACCCCAACTCAAATTAATAGTAAAAACTTAATTTCTTACTTTTAGATTCCTAAGGAAGGATGGCTTAGATAGCGAATGCTCTAGGCACATAACAAGAGATGATACCAAGTTTACAACATTAACCTCAAAGGATGAAGAGAATGTTACCTTCAAAGATAATTCAAAATCAACCGTCTTAGGTGATTGTAACATTCTCATTAATAATGGTTTTATAATTAGGAATGTTTTACTTGTTGATAACTTTAAACATGATTTACTTAGTATTAGCCAATTACATGATGGTGGATATAAGGCCATGTTCCCAACAAATAACTATATTAATGAAAGAATTGATAATAATCCAAATAATTTTGAGGGCTATAGATAAGGAAATATTTATAAAATTAATTTTGATAACTTTTTCCATCTAAATGAAACTTGCCTATCTGCTCTAAATAATAATAGTTGGTCATGGTATAAAAGATTATGACTGTTAAGTTCTTTTTTACTTATTTTTAATGATAACAAAAAAGAATTGCTTGATCATGGTTTTGCAATATTTCTTTTATAGGAGCAATTCTTTAGAGCCTTTGGAAGAAGGTTATACAAGTGAAATCTGAGGTTATATGTATGTAGAAGTTATAATAGAAGATTCGAGTGCTAGATAGAAGGTTAAATGAAATGTACAAAACATTGGTAGAAGCTCAAGTAAAAGGTTGTATGTATTGAAAAATGAGAATAACATTATTGTAGAAGCGTCAAAGATATTTGATGAAAAGACCAGTAGAAGGTTAAGTGTAAGATCTAAAATGAAGTCCAACCAAAAGATATTGTAGAGGCTTGGGTGGAAGCTTTAAACTAGAATTTGTAGAAGTTACTTCTAGAAACTTCAATAGAAGGATAGAAATAATATATGTCTGAAAAAGCATGGTAGAAACTTGAGTAGAAACTCTTAATTGAAGACATTGAAGTGCTTATAGAAGCATATGTAGAAGATTCAAATAATGCAATTTGAATAGATTACTAAAGTTGTAGAAAGACAAGTTAAAGCTTCATAAAAAGGATAAGACAAGATAGAAGGCTCAGCTTTATTGGTTAATTATATTTAGTAAATATAATAAACCTACTCCTTTTGAGTAGGAAAAATATCTTTGGATATTAGTTCAAAATCACAACTACGTCAATATGGATAATAATCAGGCTACTCTTTCAAATTAAGATGAATTCAAAATAGACGTTTATAAGTTCCACATTAGATTTATGATAAGGATGGAGAGATTTATTTATCATAACGTTCACCAGATTATCAACAAAATATCAACCTTTTGAACTTTGAGAATAAAGATATAAATACCTAAGGCATTCAAAGTAAAAAGAACTAAACAAGAGAAAAATAAAACGGCATACCGATAACATGATCTGAGCTAAATTTCAAAAAATTACATTTTTCTCTTCAATTTTGTATAATTTCTTGAGTTGTATTATGTTTGTAATTTTGAAAGAGACTGTGTAGTACTGTAGTATGTGTTTAGTCTACAGTAGAAACTAGTGAGATAAGATAGTTGATTGTAAAGATTAAGAAGACTAGATTGTGCACTCTTTTTTAAAATTTAATTGAATTAATATAGTGGAACAATTAGTGAAAACAATTGAATATAAAGCAATGGAGTTGGAAGAGAGGATTGAAGCATAAGGCGGAACCTCTATAAAATCCTACGCCTAATCTTCCTACCTCATCTCTTTTAATTATTGTTTTATTATTATTATTTAAGTTTGGTTGTCAAACTGTTTCTACTATCAATAGATCTTGAGGGATTTTTTAATTTTAAAGTCCTAAATTCTTTTATTTTCAAAAAAGTTTACAACAATTAATTCACCCCGCCACCCCCCTTCTTGATTGTTAAACAGGACCAATAATTGGTATTAAAGCTATAGCCCTTTTTATCATATTGAGTATAAGATTCAATTGTACAAAATAATTTGACTGTTGAAGTTAACAAGATTCTCTACTTTGATGGCAATAACTTTGCTTATTGAAAATATAGGATAAAGCCCTATATTTAAGCCACAAATCATGAATCATAGGACATTATAGAGTTTGGAAACATTCAGATCAAGGGGAAGTTAGCTTTTAAAGATAATAAGAAGAAAGCTACTCTAAATAATAAGGCTAAGAATCTTTTACTTTTTGCAATAGCTCCTTTCGAATTTTACTTAATTTCACACAAAACTGCTAAGGATATTTAGGATACGCTTTGTGAAACTCATGAAGGAACTAACATTATTAAAGAAACACATTAATTTACTTCTGCAAGAATATGAGTGTTTCAAGTTATAGCTATGAGAAAAGATTAGAGATTCCTTCAGTAGGCTCACAGTTATTACAAATGAACTATCTTCGCTTGGAGAAAAGATTGATGAAGATGGTATTGTGAGGAAAGTACGACGTGTACTCCTTAGAGTCTATGATGCAAAAAAGATTACCATTGAGGAGGCTTGTGATATAAGTAAATTAACTCTATTACTACTAAGGAATCAACTTGTAGCTTATGATTTAGACTTCTTAAGCAAAGAGGATGAGCAAGA
Source organism: Lumnitzera racemosa (assembly GCA_024138005.1). Taxonomy (NCBI): domain Eukaryota; kingdom Viridiplantae; phylum Streptophyta; class Magnoliopsida; order Myrtales; family Combretaceae; genus Lumnitzera; species Lumnitzera racemosa. Next base: position 42,921,729 of record JAMXBC010000008.1, on the reverse strand, counting down.
TCTAAGGAAAAAGACCTTAGTGTTTAGAGCAAAAGAGATTGATATAGATTCTGGTGATGAGTAGTCCAACGATGAAGAAGGAGATGTTACTCTTCTAGCCAGATGACTTAGTCAAATCCTAAGATCAAAAGGTAAGAGGGGTTTAAACTCAAGAAAATATAAATCTAATGAGTTATTTAGTGATGCAAATAAGGGCTATAAGGAAGAAAAGAAGAAGGAGAAGAAGGAAGAGAAGGATGTAAAAGGCTAGGACACATAAAATATGAGTGTCTAGTTTTCATAAAGGGAATGGAGAAATTCAAGAAGAAAAGAAAAGCCTTAATGGCTACCTAAAGGGATCTAGATAAGTCAAAAATCGAGAATGAGGAATCCTGTAAAGATGAAGAAGGAGAGGAAATAAACTTGTGTTTGATGGCTTTCTTTAAGGCAAATTCAAAATCTAAGACTGATTCCTTACCCAATATGTCTACATAGAATTAAAAGAGCGCTAAATGCCTTATCTAAATCCAATGCTAAGATTCTAAGCTAGATAATGAGATTCAAGCATTAAAAAATAAAAACGAACCTTTAAAACAAATACATAAGATTTTAGCAAATGAGATAGATTTGCTTAAATCTAAAAATAAAGTCCTGAGGAAAGAAAAAGAGGACTTTTCTAAAGAGAATATGATTTTGAAGGATGAAATTAAAATTTTAAAAATCAAAGTTGAAAAACTATCTCATTCGATAATATTAACCTTCATCAAATTTGACGAAAGTGATAAAAAACTTCAAATGTGATTAACTAGTCAATGAATGGGTCAGTCCAAAGCAGGATTAAGATATTAGATTGGTTAATGCTTAAAAACTTCACCTAAAACTGTGTTTGTGAAAGTTATAAATAAAAACCAAAAGGAGCTAATGCAATAAACTGCTGACAAAGGGAAAAGTGTAGTTAGTAGAAGGTACCATCACGAACCTAAAATCAATCAAAATGGAAGTAGCAGGTACAGTAGAAGGTACCCTTTGCACAATAAAACACTGGTAAAACGTTGTTTTTATAGAAATCTCAAGTAAATAATCAAAGCGCAAGCTTGATTTATAAAGGACCCAAGCTTTTATGGGTTCGTAAGTAGGTTTAATCTATTTTAATGAATGCAGGAATGTGAAGCAAATTATTGTAGAACCTGGTATCTTGACAGTGATTGTTCAAATCACATGATTGGAAATGCTTTACTATTCATCGACTTAACATGGAAGGAGAAAGGACATGTGACATTTGGAGATAATGGAAAGAGTAGAATAATTGGATATGGTACTATTGGTATTTTCCCCTTTTCCATTGAAAATGTTTATCTTGTGAAAGGCTTGAGGCACAATCCATTGAGTATTAATCAACTTTGTGAAAAGGGACATAAAGTAATATTTCAAAAAGACAAGTTTTATGCTTATGATAAAAAAGGAGAATCCTTGCTATTTGAAGGCTTTTGGAATAAAGTGAATCTATTAGAAATTTTGACTGAAAAATGTTTCTTAACAATAAATGATAGTACTTATTCTTAGCATAAAAAGTTAGGATATGTTGATTTTCATCAACTTGAAAACCTTTCCAAAAATAATCTAGTATTCGAAGTGCTTAAGATTAGCATAAAGGAAGACATTTATTGTAATTCCTGTTTAAAGAACAAGATCATATATATACCTCATAAAAAGAAGAAAGTAATCTCTATAAACAGACCTTTAGAACTTTTACACCTAGATCTATTTGGTCTAACTTAGACGACTAGTCTTGGTGAAAACAAATATGGTTTAGTTATGGTAGATGATTTTTCAAGATACTCTTAGGTGTTGTTTTTACAAAACAAGAGTGATACTTTTAAAAAATTTAAAGTTTTTGCTACATGTGTTCAAAATGAAAAGGTTACCTTTACAGTCAGCTTGAGAATCGACTATGGTGGTGAGTTTGAAAACTATGATTTTATAACATTTTGTGAAAATCATGGTATCACTAATAATTTTTCTATGCCCCACACTCCACAATAGAACATACCATATAAGAGATGGCATGTACCTTGTTAAATGATAGTGGTCTGGCTAAGTTCTTTTATGTTGAGGCTATTTCCACAGCATGTTACATTATCAATAGAGTTTATATAAGACTATTCACCAATAAAACTACTTATGAACTCTATAAAGCAAGAAAACCCACAATCTCATACTTTCATATCTTTAGATGCAAGTGTTATGTAAAAAGGAATAATCATAATCTAATAAATTTTGATGAAAAATAAAATAAAGCTATTTTCCTAGGATATTTATTGAATAGTAAGGTTTTTTGAGTTTATAATAAATCAACTAAAGTGATAGATGAATCTATTAATATAAAATTTTATGATGATCTAAGAAAAGAAGAAGTAGATGATGGTATTCCATTGATAATAAGTAAAAAGGATGAGAAAAATGCTCCAAAACATGTAGAAGCAATGTTTGAATCTTCTGATCCTTTTAAAGGAAGAGTAGAAGAACTTGTAGAAGGTTCAACCTAGACTTAGCAATTTAAACCATCTCATCCTCTAGAATTAGTAATCGGAGACATCATCTAAGTTATAAAACATAGGAAACCATTTTGCTATCTTATTCAAAGAAGAACCTAACATCGGAGAAAATGCATTGAAAGATGTAAATTAGATTAATGCAATGCAAGAAGAATGGAATCAATTTCATAGAAACCAAGTTTACACTTTAGTTCCAAGATCATGTAATAAAACAATAATTGAAACTAAGTGGATGTTTAAAAATAAGTTAGATGAAAATGGCAAAGCTGTAAGAAATAAAGCACAATTGGTAGACTAAGGGTATTCATAAGAAAAAGATATAGATTATGATGAAACCTATGCCCCCGTAGCTAGATTAGAAGTTATTTGTCTTTTACTTGCATATTTTTGTTTTAAGAATTTTAAATTATTTTCAATGGATGTAAAAAGTGCTTTTTTTAATGGGTATATCAAATATGAGGTTTACGTAAAACAACCCTTGGATTTGAAGACCCATTTAAGAAAGATTACGTTTTCAAGTTAAGGAAAGCTTTGTATGGCTTAAAATAGGCATCTCAAGCATGGTACCAACAACTTAGTAAATTTCTTATTAAGAATGGGTTTAGTAGAGGAAAAATAGATATTACCTTGTTTTTAAAGTATTTTGACAAAAAATATCTCGATAATTCAAATTTATGTTAATGGAATCATCTTTAGTTCTACTAACAAAAATTGTTGCAGTGAATTTTCTAAGATGATGCAAGCCAAATTTGAGATGTCAATGGTAGGTGAGTTAACCTTTTTCTTAAGGTTATAAATCAGGTAAATAGATGAAGGCATATTTATACACCAAGAGAAATATACTTGTCAAATTATTAAGAAGTTTGGCTTTGAGAATATTAAAGGAGCTTCAACTTCAATGAGTATATCGACAAGGTTAGATTTAAATCCTAAAGGTAAGAAAGTAAGTGAAAAACTCTATCAAAGTCTCATTGGATATTTATTATATTTAACAACACTTGACATTTTATTTAGCGTTTGCTTGTGTGTATGTTTTCAAAGTTCTCCAACTTAAATACATCTCATAGCTATTAAAGAATTTTTATGTACTTATCAACTACATCTAAGCTAGGTATCTAGCATCCAAAGAATCAAAGTATTGAGTTAGTTGGATATTCAAATGCAAATTATGCTAGATGCAGAGTTGAAAGGAAAAGCAGAATACATTTTAATTGGAAACTATCGTGCTTAAACCTTGTAGATTAAACAACAAATGTCGGATTATGGCATAAGTTATAAAAATATACCAATTAAATGTGATAACAGAAGTGCTATTAATTTAACCACAAATTTAGTACATCATTCCAAATTTAAACATATAGAAATACAACACCATTTCATTAAGGATTACATGTCAAATGGAGACATTTGTGTTAAGTTTGTTCCAACTGATTTGCAATATGCTGATATTTTTACTAACCTTTTAGAGAAAATAAGATTTGAATACATTAGAAGCAAACTTGGGATATGTGATCCATTATCTTAATCTAACTCCACATCTCCTTCAATGGGGCATGATGATCTCACATATTTCACTAACGTATGTGTCCATTTTAATTAACTGACCAACTCTCCCATGTCTTTCCTTCATTTATTAAAAGCATGTCCTTTCATTCTCTTCTTAAAACTTTGCATCTTCTCTCTACCTAAACTCTCATCTTCTTTTACTCTAATGAAAAAAACCCTAGGATGGTTCCTAAAAAGAACACCTCTACCAAAGTAAAATAAAAAATCTCAAACAAACCCTAAGAAATTTCTTCGAAAAGCTAGAAAGTAATGAAACCCCTTAAGGATCAGAGTTCTAGTTCAATGAAAAGAAAAGAAAAGGTGCAAGTCAAAGTTGAGACAAATGAAGCACCTGTAAAAGACCACGATAACAGGTTGATGATGGTGTAACCTCTAAGAAGAACAAAGAATCTTTATTCTTTGACCTTAATTTCTTTGAAAGAAATAGATTTTACTAGAATGAGTTCTTGGACAACCTAGGCTATTTGGGGTTACTAAATATACAAGAAATGGTGAATATAGATGTTTTAAAAGAGTTTTGCGAGAATATTGTCACTAATGTGGAAACAAAAGTTCTGATTACTTTGATTTTGGGTATTGAAGTAGAAGTTATTAGGAAGGACTTAATATAATGCTTTGGGTAAATGGATTTAGCTGATGATGAGGAGTAAATTAGGTTGACCAAAAAGAATGTTTTTAAAGAATTGAATGAGGGGATATATGAGAACTATGGTAAGATAGCCTAGATATTTGACTTTCAACTTATTGCAAGGATTATTCATAATGTAACACCTTACCTTTTAGGTGTCTGCGTAAAATTTTTTCTCAAACTCTTGGTACTTGAAGACAATTTGCTACTATCATCCTTATGTTAAGGATAAGGCAAAACTTGTATCCAACCTACTCTTTTATTCCATAAACAACTACATCAGAATCATTTCTCATTCAATATGATAAATAACAGTGAAAGCTTTTATATTAGTGAGTCATACTCAGTATCACAGTTACACACTTCTATACAACATAGTAACTACTTTATAAATATACGTTTTTGGATTATCATGACTATACTAAACCTTTGGTGAAGTAATACCCGCTGCTTTCTCAAAAAGCTATCTTCATGTTCTCAAGCCATATCCTGTAATGAACAACATCTCTTAAGAGCCCATTTTCAACTAGAGTTTTAAAGTCTCCTTATCACTCTAATACATTATTTTGTTTATTCATTTCGTAACTTAAGGATAAGAGAAACTTATCTAGTTAGCTACTACAAGCTGAGTGAGAATGGATACACACACGACAACAAAGCATAACATAATAACACATTAATTAAGTAGTTATTCTAATTATGTTAACTTATAGTTTCTTAGCCAAACCATGCAAATGTGATAAGTGCATGTTATGCTCATGCATGTGACATGCATCGGTACTAATATCTTCATAACTCATTTGGTTAGTTGACATACCTAGGCATTTGAATACAAAGTCTAAGAACTTAGATAACAAGGAGCTGCTTGGGAGTAGACCCCTAAAACCTAACAAAATAGAAACCACTAGATGTGGTTTGAAAATTCAACATATAGCTGGCCTAGCGGATATAATGCAATTGTTATATGCTTGAAAACTCAGTTTCTATAAATCAAATAATTCACTTAATAAACTTAGCTTTTTATATGAAATTAACCTAATGAAAACTCAATTTTATAAAAACTTAACCCATTAGTCCTTTTCGTGCCGTACCATGAATGCATCAAACTTTATACCCAGCATTATTGAGCAAATTCAAGCAAACTTTCTCATTAGATATTTGCCTAGCCTTTACTTAATATCTTTGTCAATTTTATGACCTAAGTATCAGGTTCACTTAGGTGAACACCTTAAGAGGTAAGGTTAGCCCCCAGACTCTTTTCCAAGTAAGTAAAGATCCTAACAAATGTCACATAAGCATTTATCAATATACAGCACAACAAGTAAGTCTAGTATTAGTTCATAATTCAGTTTACAACAAAACAATAACTCACGAAGCAATACATCAATTCATAGTCAAGTTTAGCCAAGCCAAACATCACAAAGCATACAAAGTTAAGAGTAGACATAAGTTTACTCAAGCACACATAAATGTCCACTCACTTGGCTAGCAATACATTCCCAAACTTACCCGTTAGCATAATCTCCTTTCTTTGCAATTTCACTTAACTAGAGTAAATACTTCTGAGGTCAATTATAGGTCATGTGTAGATATATTTCAACTTAATATTCTCTTATTGGTTATTAGTACGCTTTAGGCTAGTTTCGATTTAGTCACTAATTTTGCTTTTAGTTTAAGTTCTGAAACAGCTTTTGAATCAATATCTGATTTAGCCTAACTTTAAAACTCTTAGTTAGGTACAGATTAACTTATATCTTCAATTTATCAACTAAAATCTCCATTATTATAACTAACCTTGTCATTTAGGGTCAATTTACATGAAATACCATAGTATGGTAGTTTTTTATTCAAGTTTTGATTTAGATTCTGATTTACCCAGAACGTCACATTTGCTTATACTATTCCCATTTTCAAATGAACCAAACCAAGATTATTATAGGCTACTCCAAATACAACAGCAGCTAGAACTCTCCTATGCTACATTACCAATTATAACAATTTTACCCTATATCGACATGTTGTGTAAAATATATATATAAATAGTAAGAAAACATACCATAGTTAGTATTTGTACTCCGTAAAAGCCACGTAAAATACATTATGCTTAGAAAATAATACTGACTACATTTTGGTCTTGAAAAACACTAAAATAGTATATTATATAATATACTATATAATATGTATGTTAGCTCTTTTTTATTAATAAATAGCTAAAAATGAGTAAAAAAATGTACTTTTCTCCAAAATCATAGTATAACTTATATTTTGATAATACTAAACTCCATAAATTATATCAAGTTGGTTTTGTACGTAATTTACCTTAAAACCCTTTAATTTAACTCAATCTACAAAATTGCCAACAATTGCTAAATAATTCACAAGAAATATTAAAAATAATATTTTTCAAAATTTCTTGTTATCAAAATTTAGTATATATTATAGGAGTGTTATATAAAATTTTCCAACTCAAAATAACATCACTTAATATTTAGAAAAATTAAATTAAAATTTTTAATAATAAGGCATGTTCTAAGCTAATTTAATATTTTTAGAAAATAAAACAAAATTAGATAGAAAATAACTCACCTACTAGCATACGGTACTCCAACCACTAAGGGTCGTCAACCCACCTTCTCTTAGCCCCAAAAGCTTAAGTTCAAGGCCACACAATGTGAAGCCTTTGTTTGATATGGGGACCTTAAATCTCCTGCCTTTAATCCAAATTTGCACAATAATTTTCTAAACTTTTGTTTTCCTTCTAATACTAGTTTTTGAGAGGATTCCTAAGTTCCTAAATATGACAAAACATCCAAAGTTCACTCCAAATACTAATTTATAAAGCTTGTGTTGGTTGAATAGGAAAAAGTAATATTACAAGGGTCAAATGGTGTAATTCCATATTGTAGTGTCGTAGTTCTTATTTAGGTTTGCAAATGCCAACTCATAAGTGGTCGTTTTACTCAGGTTCATTTGATTCATCTATTTTCTATCTTATCGGTGTCTTATTGTTGTCTATTCGAATCTTTATGTTTGGCAAAAATGGGATACAAAAAAATGGAAATATATATTTTTTAAATATGAATTAAAATAACTATTTTCAATCTATAAAATATATTTTTTCAAAATATTTTTCCTAAAAGTACATGAATTTTTATTCCCAATTTTAACACTTTAATTACCATCTCATCGTAATTATGAAACAGAAATAAATAAGATAATTTTTCAAATATCAAATTTCAAATAAATACAAATTAGACACAGATAAGATAGAGACGAAAAAAAGACAGTCTAAATAGGCCCTAAAATTAGGAGATGCCATATCCAATTATAAAAGTTCGGACGTTTTCCTTATTTTTAATAATTTTTTATTAATTAAATGCAATTTACGGTAATTATTTTAGTATATTTAGTATTATATATTCATACAGGGTATATATAACGTGTATATCACAATTACATAATCACACTACATTTTCTTATTCCAAAAATTATTTAATAAGATAAATAGTTTATCTCTAGGTTTTTGTGGTCATTTGGAACTGTAATTTTGAGTTTTCGATAATTACTAAATGTACCTAGTAAAATTATAGTTTATTGAAATTAAATATTATATAGGGTTTAGTTTGAGAAATTGATATTACTAAGGCTCTTCATCTAACTTTTGTGACCTTATATTAAAATTTGGCTCAATTCGGACAAAATTATTCGTAAGCGCTAAATTGTTCTAAATGCCTTAATTCATGTCGATATCACATAGTTCGAGTACAGTTATATGACTAAACTTATTTATTAAACTTCTCTTAATAAACTTATTTTATTATTTCATTCAGTTATACTTCCTAAGCCCTTATGTGTGGTAGAAGTGATCCACCACTCTAAGTCTTAGGTAGTCGGTTAAAGATTAGTTTACACACATAAGGCCATAGTGAGCTATAATTTACCCCTAAAAGGGAAGATTTACTAGGGTAATTGTGGAATATAGAATAATAATTTTGGCTACCTTGAAGGGAAAGAATTTGGACATGCCTACCAAGATTCTAAGGCATATAGGTAAGAGTGTGAATAGCATGCCTATGATATGAAGGAGGCTGATAAGATATAAAGGAGTGAGAATACCTTAAGGGTAGAATGATACAAAGTATTTGAAGAAGATTGGTGACAAGGAATTTCACCATATAGAAATTAGAGTTAAGAACTTTATTTGGCATTCGAATGATGGTGCACACTATATGTATCTAAGGCATAAGAAGAGATCCTTTAGTGAATAAGAAAGAAGTGCAATGACTGAAGGGGAGCACTTTGCAGGGGTAAAAACTTGTGTAAAGGTTCTTAAGGAAACAATAAATAGGATGAACTACTTACTTGGTTGATAGATTCATTTGGTTAACAACAATAACAACACCAACAACAAAAGACTAAAGAAAGAACATTACGACAGGTCAATTAAATTTCTATAGAAGAAATCTCTCATCAGGTATCACAATTTGTGAAGCAACACATTGATTCTATTTTGGAAGGAAAGTTTAAAGCTTTCAAAAGGGAAAATTAGTTATTGGTGGTTGAGAAATTTTTTGATACTAGTGCTGTTCTAAAAGTAATAGTAGAAATAAAGTTGGAAAGTTCAACTATCAAGATGAATGAAGGTTTAGATAATATTAAGATGAAACTCAATAAGATTGACATATCATAGTTCAACTAAGAGGTTTTGAACAATGACAAACAGATGAAGCATGTTGAGTAATCTCTTCAACTCTTGTACTAGAGGCTCTAGCAACTTCTGAAACAAATTGATGTATATGTAGTCGAACTTTATCTAAATAGGAAGTCTGCAGCCAAAGCATTGAATGATTTATAAAAAAGAAATTAAGGAATTCATCTTTGTGCGGTTTCCTTATTATACAAGACTTGTTCGTTCATCACTAAAAGTAGTTGTGTTAGATGAAGATCCCTCTAAACAATCTGAGAAGACCTTTTACAATCCCTTCCTTATCCATGCGACATTTCAAAACAATCACCTTCTACCTCTACCAAGAAAAAGTTTAAGAAATAAATGTTTTGAGTTCATATCTATCAAACTCTCATATGTTATGTTGTCAATTTTTGTTTCATGAACATTGTCTGTTTTTCTATCATATTTAGTGTTCTTTATGTTTTGGAACTATGGATAATGTTTAATGTTTAAATCTATCTATTATCCTTGATCATTTTGTCTCTTATAACAAAAATTGGATGATAATAGAAAGGGGAAGACAAAGCAAAAATATTTGAGTAATGTATAATTTTTATGTAGTTTCTATGTGCTATGATGAGATATGATTATTATGATTGTTTGTAAATTTTTCTCTAAAAAATATTTTTGCATAAAAGTATTTTGTTATCATCAGGAAGAGGAAGAATATTAGTTTCTCTCTAACTTAGTTTTGATGATATCAAATTTGATCATGGTTTTGCAAGATTTGTTTTGCAGGGGAAATTCTATAAAGCCCTTAAAAGAAGGTTGTACAAGAGAAATCAAAGGTTATAGGTATGTAGAAGTTATAGTAGAAGATTTAGGTGCTAGATAAAATGCTAAATGAAATGTACAAAACATTGGTAGAAGCTTAAGTAAAAGGTTGTTTGTATTGAAAAATGAGAATAGCAGTATTGTAGAAGCTTGTGTAGAAGCTTTAAAGATATCTAATGAAAAGACCAATATAAGATCTAAAATGAAGTCCAACCGAAAGACACTATAGAGGCTTAGGAAGAAGCTTTAAATTAGAATATATCAAAGTTACCTATACAAACTTTAGTAGAAGATAGAAATAACATATATCTGAGAAGTACAATAGAAACTTAAGTAGAAGCCCTTGACTGAAAACACTAAAGTGCTTATAGAAGCATATGTAGAAGGTTCAGATAATGTAATTCGGATAGACTATTGAAGTTGTAGAAAGATAAATTGAAGCTTCATAAAAAGGATAAGAGAAGACAAAAGGCCTAACTCCACTAGTTAATTATATTTGGGAAATATAATTAACTCATTCTACTTGAGTAGGAAAAATATCTTTGGGGATTAGTTCAAAATCATAACCACGTCAATATGGATAATAATCAGCTTACTCTTGTGGATTAAGATGAATTCAAAATAGATGCTTACAAGATCCATATCAGATTCATGATAAGGATGGAGAGATTCGTTGACCACAACGTTCACTGGATTATCAGCAAGATATTAACCTTTTGAACATTGAGAATGAACATATAAATACCTAAGGCATTTAAACTAAAAAGCATTAAACAAGAGAAAAAGAAAACGGCGTACTAATTAAGTAATCCAAGCTAAATTTCAAAGAATTACATTTTTCTCTTCAATTTATATAATTTCTTGATTTATATTGTGTTTGTAAGTTTAAAAGAGATTGTGTAGTATTGTAGCTCGTGTTGAGTCCATAGTTAAGACTAGTAAGACATGATAGTTGATTTTAAAGGTCAAGAAAACCAGATTGTGTACTGTTTTTTAAAGTTTGGTTGAATCAATATAATGGAATGATCGATGAAGAAGATTGGATCCTTAACGGTAGAGCTAAAAGACAGCACTGACATAAGAGGCGGAACCTCTATAAAATCCTATGCCTAATCTTCTTACTTTAATTATTATTTTAATTATTGTTTAAGTTCAGTTGTCAAACTATTTTTGCTATTGACAAATCTTGAGGGAATTTTTAATTTTAAAGTCCTAAATTCTTTTATTTTCAAAAAGTTCACAACAATCAATTTACCCCTCTCTTGATTGTTAAATAGGACCAACAATAACATGTTAGCATGGAAATCATTTCAAAAATTATTAAAAAGGATCTTGTTAAAGGCTTACTAAAAGTCATTTTTCATAAGGACAAGGAATGCCAAACTTGTTAATAAGGAAAGCAAACTAAAACATCTTTCATATCGAAAGATGTCATCTCAATTTCTAGGCTACTACATCTATTACATATAAACTTGTTTAGTCCTACTCAAATTATAAGTTTAGCTAGGAAGAAATATACTTTAGTCATTATTAATGATTTCTCTAGATGAACATAGACTTTCTTTCTTGCAAATAAAGACAAAATAAATCATGCAATTGCATGAAGGTCCAAAATGAAAAAAGTCTTACAATTGTATCTCTTAGGAATAATCATGAGGAAGAATTTGAAAACACTAAAATGTATAATTTTTGTAATAAAAATGGAATAGAATATAACCTAAAACTCAGCAACAAAATGGAGTTTCCAAAAGGAAAAATGAAACTTTAATTAAAATGGCTAAAACAATGTTTTATGAAAAATAATTTACCAACTAATTTTTAGGCAGAAACTATAAACAATGCATGCTATATTTCAAACTATGTTTTTATAAAACCAATTTTAAAGAAAACCCCCTATGAGGTAAGAGCCCTAACATCTACTATTTTCATCTATTCGGAAACAAGATGCTATGTATTAAACAATGGCAAGGAGCAACTTGGTAAGTTTGACTCTAAATCTAGTTAAGCAATTTGGTAAGTTTGATTCAAAGAATTTTGATAGTTGAAGAATCTATTCATGTTGTATTTAATGGTTCTTTGCTTATTTTGCAAAAAGACACTAATAATGAAGTTAATGATATAAGTGTTCATTTAGATATGATTAACTTAAATATTTGATTAATCAAAAGCTCTTGATAAAAAAAAAAATTCCTATAAAAAATGATGATTTAAATCAATCTACTAATTTAGACCTCCTTAGAGAGTGACAGTTTGTTAAAGACACCTTAAGGAGGTAATCATATGAGAACCTTCTAATAGGGTATTAATTAGACCATCCCCTAGAAATATGAGTAACCCAGTATTCCTATCTTAAGTTGAATCTAAAAACGTTGATGAAGCTCTAAAAGATAAATTTTGAATACAAGCAATGTAAGAGGAGCATAATCAATTCATTAAGTTTAGTGTTAGACTGATAATTACAACAAAATGCGTATATAGAAACAAATTTGATGAAATTAGTATTGTAACTATGAATAAGGCTAGATTCGTTTCTAAGGGCTAAAGAAAAAGAGATAGATTTTTATGAGACTTTTACCATGATTGCTAAACTAAAACTCATGAGGATGCTTTTGGCATTTTTTTGCTTTTAAAGACTTCAAACTTTTCTAAATAGATGTTGAAAGTGCTTTTCTAAATGGATATATTAAATAACAATTATATGTAGAGTAACCTCTAGGTTTTGAATACAATGAATTCCCTAATCATGTATTCAACTTAATAAAGTACTCTATAGACTCAAATAAGCTCTTAGAACTTAATATGAAAGACTTAGTAACTCCTTGATAAATAATGGATTTTCAAGAGACAAATTAGATACAGCTTTGTTTATCAAGAATTACAAGTCAAGTACATTAATTATTTGAATATCTATAGATGATTTTGTATTTGGAGCTGTTGCCATGAGCCTAGTGGATGAGTTTGTAAAGTATATGAAGAAGGAACTTGAAAAGAGCATGATGGGGAAACTTAATTATTTCCTAGATCTAGATCTCTAAGTTAAACAAACTGAAAATGAAACATGTATTAATCAACTTAAGTATAAAAGAGAACTTTTGAAAAGATTCTTTTTTTTTTTTTCTTTTTGGCCAATTTTGAAAAGATTTAAGATGAATAGTTGTAAAGTTAAGCTTACTTCTATGAGCACTATTCTAAAACTTGAAAAGGATGAACATGGAAAACCTATTTGTGAAAAGATACATAAAGACATGCTAGGAAGTCCTTGGTATTTAATTGCTTTTAGACTTGATATCATGTTTGTCATGTGTTTGAGCAAGATTTCAATTTTGTCCTAAAAAATCTCAATTGAGTGCAGTAAAATACATATTTAAGTGTCTTACAATACTATTGGAATCGGGTTGTGGTATCCTAAATTTACTTCTTTTTATCTTGTAAGTTACTTTGATGTCATCTTTGCCTGTTGCAAAGTTTATTAGAAAGCATTAGCGTTACATGTTATTTTTTTGGAAACTCTTTAGTGTCTTGGCATTTTAAGAAACAAGGCTTGATAGCACTATCAAATGTTGAGGCCAAATATATCGTTGACGGTAGTTGTTGTGCTTAAATCTTATGGATGAAACAAACCTTACATGATTATGGTCTCAATTACTCAAAAATTGCAATTAGATGCTACAACACAAGTGCTATCAATTTGACTGAAAAGCCAATCTAATAGTTGAGGGCTAAGCATATTAAGATTAAGTATTATTTCATTAGAGATCATTATCAAAACAATTATATATATTCAGAATTTATTGACATAAGCAACTAAAATGTTGATATTTTTACAAAAACCTTGAGTGATGATTGGTTTTGCATCTTGAAAAAAAACCAGGAATGATCATTCAAGATAAATGTTAAACTAATATGAACCAAGATAGTAATTTTTCACCAAAATTGGCTTCTTTTTTTTTTTTTTATCAACCAACTAGCTTTTAGCATGATATTAGGCTTAAGAAATATACTCATATAGTTTTCATGTATTGATTTTGTCATTCGATATTCTTCATGCGCATTTCACATCATTCATGCATATTTAGGCTTTTACGTGCACAATTATGTCATTTCTTGATTTCTGTGCCTAACGTTTGCTCCAGCATGTTTGATTCTGTCCAATTATGCTTAAATGATTGATTTGACATCAATTTATGGTTGTATAGATTTGACCCCTTAAACCTCATATGAGATTACATGTAATCTTGAGGAACTTGAATAACAATTTTGTAATCCATTGGCTCTATGATATTTTTGCACTCTCATGAAGCTTAAATGCATCATTGAAACTTGTTTCAAGTATTGGTTTGTATTGCCATTGCCTTGGTGTATGATTTATACCACCTATGCTTAATTAATATAAAACTAGCACTTAAAAGAACTTAAGTAGTAAATTCTTAGAATTTGTACTTTTAAACTTGCATCCTGTACTCACTTAACTTATTGGAGTATTTGAAACTTGATTGAAGTTCTAAAATTAATCCATATACAACTTAATCCATTTTCTTTTGGAATGAACATGCATCATAAACTCCCTTTTAAAAGCATTTCACGTATGCTTAACCGCAAAAGAAATCATATATGTGCTTTCATGTAATTATATTTTAGTCAATATATATTTTTGCTACTACATCTTCAATAAATCTTTAAAATTGGTTTAGAGTATATTGGGGTGGATATTTCTTTCTTTAGCAAGCAAATTCTTATCTTGTTAAAGGTTCTAAACCTGTAGAAGCGGATGGTTTGGAACTTTTTCAAATGGTCCACAGCATTTGTGTAAAGGGCCTGTACTTCAATAAGAGATGGTCTAAACCTTTTTAGAAAAGGCTCAAAGCATCCTTCTGGCACACCAATCCCTTTGCTCTTAGCAAGGGATAGTTCAAAACTTTTTTAAAAGGATCCAAAACATTCCAACAAATCTGCAACTTTTTAATATTTAGATCCCTTTTCCCCCTTTTATTCTCTCTCTCGTCTCTTCAAACTCTTAACCCCTCCCATAAAGCTCCAAACCCTTCTCTACTATTTCACTTCATTTCACTCTAAATCTATTTTAAATTTACATCAAATCACTCATTGTTTACCCTCTTTCCTATATTATTCTTCCTCCATCTCTTCGCATCCACTCTCTTGCATCCTCAACCACATCAAACCTTAACTTATTAGCTCCATCATGGCAAGAACCATGATGCCATCTAGTTACTCAAATCCCCATACCATAGAAAACACATCTACCTCTACATAACTAATGGCGTGCCGACTATAAGACCCCTCACTTGAGAATTCTTGGAGAATTCTAATTTCACAACTCAGCCTTGATGAGCTCATCCATCAAGAAAGCTAGATGGCTAACACTTTGAGTAGTTTACTCAGACATACACTAGTTTGCTCTTTCTCTCATTCAAATGCTGACCTATCTAATGTTAAGTTTGAGGTCCTTATACGCTGAGCTTTCTTACCCCACTCTGTTGAACTAATGCTTCACTCGATCACCTCGGCAGCCTTCAATACAGCATAATAACCACAACATCAACACTAGTAAGCTCCATTCCATTGCTCTAAGATTCCAAACGCGAACCTAATGACATGCCGCTACCTGTCCTTTACTTTTCTAGCAGTTGTACTATAGTCCTTTTGTCCTTTGTCATGTTTGCCCCTTTTTGTTTGTACTAGGAATTTTCTTCATACCTTATCCTTTATGTGATTTCCATTATTATGTTGTTGCCCTAAGGGACTTATTATAAATAGTCCCTCAATTGTAGCCGCATACAATTATTTTAGAAGCATACGGACATTACATATTATTCCTTGTTCTTGCAAGATACCCTATTTGAGCAACAACATATATTCTTATCTAATTTTGTCTAATAGTTCAAGATTAGTGGTGAGTGAATCTTAGCATTAGCTTGTGCATCATATCAAGTGTAATACTAAGTCGTATAGTATCTGTTGATGTGTCATATCTGACGAATAGCTTCACAGAAGCTACTATGCTTGCTAACCTATTCCCTTTTCTTCAATATCTTGAAGGATCTACTGGTTGCTTTCTTCTATAGTAAGCCCAGTGATTAATTAAGCTCTTAGGTACATCATGTAATCTTAGTATCAAAGCTTAAGGTTACGATTGAAAGCTAAGTGTTGTAATAATTGTTTCTTGAAGTAACTCATGTGCACTATTATATGGTATCACAATCTCCTTCTACAACATCATGCATAAATATAAAATTTGCCTCTTTTCAAAATAGTGGAAACACTATACAATAAATTATACTCGCTTGCAATCTTTTGAAAAATATTTATGGAAACTGCTAGCTAACAACAAGCGTACTAGTTAATTTATAGTATGTGGTGAGCACCAAGGTCGTATTTTGTGGTAAAGGAAAGAATAGAGTCTAAAAAGATAACTAAGTACTTGATTCTATAATTTCTACTCTAATCTAAGCAACCGATTGAGCAATTTTAAGGGAAAGAACATGCAAGTTGTCTAAATAGAAGTCAAAACTACAATTGAATTAAATGTGCTTTTTAGCAATTTCTTGGTATTGGGATGTGGATTTCCTTATAAAAGAAGTATGAGCAATGAGTAAACAATCATCTAAGATCATTGTAGCCATGCTATTATAGTATTTATGATAGTATAAACGTGGATTTTACTCACATTCATAGAATTTATCCAACTCTCGTTTCATAAATTCTATCATGTAGCAAGAGCATTGTATTATTAATATCTTATCTACACTATTAGCTAGCTATCCAAGTCTCATTGTTACTTAAATGACTATGTTAGAATTGATTTCTCATTCTAACTAATTTTTAGCTTTAGGAGAGTACAAGGATTTAAGTCCTAATTCTCAAGAATTACCCATTCAAATTAAGAATCCTAGGTTTTATTTAAGGTATTTGAATCCTATTACAGTATCTAGACTCTATTAGGATAATAAGGGGGAAGCCTAATATATAGGAAACACTATCTATCTCGACATGAACCCAACACTCAACTTATAACTAATTACACCATAGGACTAAGTAAATTTTCAAATTTACACTGTCACAATACAAAACATTAATAGCCACAACTACTTCATTATGTTCACACACTACCCATTATCATAATAAGCTTTATTTATCACATTCATAGAGAATAAACATTCAACATGTAATACACATGAACATGAAAATAAACATTGCATTACACGTGAAAAAAAAGTACAAGAAATATTACAAAACTTAACTCCTCAACCTCAAAAATGGCGTTCCTCAAGATAGCTTAAAGAAGAGAGAGATGGTGGAAAGTAAAACTCTAAACCCTAGAAAATGCAAAGCCAAATCTGTAGAAAAATACATGTCGCATACTTCTCTTCTTTTCTTTTAATGAAACAGTGTTTTTTTTTATTTCTAGAGTCAAGTATACCATCATGATGGTAGCTGGGTACCATCATGCCGGTATACCCTTCTAGTTTTGCAACTTAATTTGATTTTGTTCAAGGTACTGTCTTAATGGTAGATGGGCTTATTGTCATACTAAATCTAAGGGAAGTAAAAATCTAGATTTGGTTTGTGAATCTTGAAATAGTTTATACTTTTGTTGCTTTCTTGTTAAGTTCTTGAATAATTCTTGACTAATTGTTAATTTAGTAATTGCTACAATTTAATTTAGATTTTTTAAAGCTTCTTAAACTAAAATTCACAGGTAGATAATAAACATCTAGTGAGTATTAGTAATCAAAGTCCTTGAGGGATCGACACTTTGACTTAATTCACTTACTACAAATTTGATAGGTGCGCTTGCCAAATATCGGCAGCAATATAGTGGAAGAAGTTGTCTACCCTACGTCAACAAGCCTGATGAGAAATATGGACTTGGAATGAGATGAAGAGAGTCTTAAGGAGTATATTTGTTCTAGAACACTATGAGCAAGACACTTTCTAACATCTCTAAAATCTCAAACAAGGTAGTCGACTTATGGACAAGTATGTCTGAGAGTTCCAGTTGCTAATGATCTATTGTGATGTTAATAGGGTAGAAGCACAAATAGTAGCAAGGTTCATTTATGGTTTGAGAATTAAGATTAGTAACATAGTAGAAGTACAGAAGCTTGGAAATCTAGATGAGACCACCGGGGTGGCATAGAAAGTAAAAAGGTAGTGATAAAATCAACTTAGTAAGTACCAAGCAGCTGACCAGGCTTATCGAACAGAAATGGTATATTGAGCCAGCCTGGATATAATTGGGCTTAGTATAGTTCTAAGGTCGATTGTCGAGTTCAAGCACTAAGCAAACTTAATGATGGCTAAGGTAAGACTAAAATCTAGGAGCTTGAGGTTAAGAAGGATCAAGGCTAGAGCTCAGGATGGAAGACTTGAGAAATCAAGTGTTTCAAGTGCCTTAGTTTTAGATACATAGCTAGTGAATGTTTGAACCAGTGTGTCATAACCATTAAGGGAAAGAAGCCTTAGTTTGAAGTAGATAGTGCAATTGAAGATGAAGAGTGGGAGGATGCCAAATAATGCCTTAACAGGTTTTTTGAAGACCTAGAGGCCTTTACTTGACCTAAGCAGGGAGAGCAATACATCAATATGGTTATTTGAAGGTTTCTCAGCATAGGTGTTACAAGGGAAGATGAGCAGCGAGAGAACCTCTTCTACACTAATTGTAGAGTGTACTAACGTGGTAGTACAAGGAATAGCGAAGGCTTTAAAGTTGTTGACCTATCCTCACCCTAGACCTTATAAGATCCACTAGTTAAATGAGAAAGGTAGACTCCAACTCATTGAGTAAGTGAAGGTATCAATTTACATTAGGGAAAGGTATAAGGATGAAATATTGTGTAACGTTCTACCAATGTGCACTTTGCATATACTGTTTGGCCAACCATGACTCTTTGATCTTAAGGTACCTTACAATGGACATAGGAACACTCGTATGTTCCAGAAGGATCGGAGGAGAGTTGTATTAACCCCAATGAGCCCAAAAGAGGTTTAGGAATGATAAAAGAAGATTTCCAAATCATTGTAGAAGAAGTCCTTAGTGTTTTCCTAAGCCCAATTTTCTAAGGATGTTAAGAAGGAAGAGTTTGTAATCTTACTAATCAGAAGATTACTTGAGCTTAAGGAGGTCGGAGCATTAACTATAGAAGTATAAACCTTATTCTAGAAATCCACCGACCTATTTCCTGTCGAAAGGCTTATTTACTGTTAAAGTCGTTGAGCACTGTATTAACCTTCAACTTGGTACAACTTTACTTAACCGACTTGCCTATAGGCTCAACCCCAGGCAAGTAACCGAGCTAAAGAAACAAGTTGATGAGTTAATTGAGCATGGATGTGTCAGAGAAAGCATGAGCTCCTACGTCATACCAGTTATCTTAGTACCAAAAAAGGATGACTTATGGAGAAGGTGCATCGATAGTTAAGCTATCAATAAGATCACTATCAAGTACCGATATCCAATTCCATGATTGGATGATATGCTAGTAAGTTGCATGGTGCGCAAATATTTTCAAAGATTGATCTAAAGAGTGGCTACCATTGAATCTAAATGAGACTTAAAGACGAGCGGAAGATTATTTTCAAGACAAAAGATGGTCTATTTGAATGGATGGTTATGTTGTTTGGACTTATGAATGCACCGAGCACCTTTATGAGATTAATGAACCATGTTTTAAGACCTCTAATTGAAAAATGTGTTGTTGTTTACTTTGATGACATTTTGGTGTATAACGTCAACCTTCCTTCTCATGTTTTGTGCTTAAGCTCTATATTCGATACTCTCCATACCAAGCAATTGTCCAACAACTTAGAGAAATGTACATTCTATCAAGGCGAGGTAGTGTTCCTCATATATGTTATTTTAGGAAGAGGTATTAAGGTTGATGATGAGAATGTTCGAGCTATTCTCAAATGGCCAACGTCGACCAGTGCTACCGAAGTGAGGAGTTTCAATGGTTTAGCGTCATTTTATAAAAGATTCATTTGTAACTTTAGTTTTAGAGCAACCCCATTAACTAAGCTAATAAGGAGGAACTTTAAATTTAAATGGTCTAAAAAAGCTTAGAGCAATTTTGAGGAGATCAAGTCCAAGTTGACTTCCACCCCAGTACTTATGCTACCAGACTTCGAGTAAGTTTTTGAATTGGAGTGTGATGCTTCAGGAGTAGGTATTGGTGTTGTCCATATGTAAGAACATTAACCAATTGTATATTTTAGTAAGAAGCTTAGAAGTGCTGCTCCAAATTATTTAGCATATGACAAAGAGTTTTATGCCCTTATTCTAGCATTCCAAAATTGGCAACAATACTTATTGCCGAAAGAATTCATCATCTATACTGACCATGAATCTTTCAAGCATCTTAAGGGCCAACAAAAACTCGCTTTGAAACCTTTTACTATGTCATCAAGTACAAGAGGGGAAGTAAAAACACTGTAGTCGATACCCTTTCTCATCGGCATGTCCTTATTACTATATTGTAGGTTAAGATACTTGGGTTGGTACCTTACTTAATCGCTATGAGCATGATCCATACTTTGGACCCTTAGTGGCTAAGTGAGATATTAGAGGAGTAATTGATGGGTTTTACTTAAACTAACGGTTTCTGATGAAAGGAAAACAAGTATGTGTGTTGAGTAGTCCTGCTAGGGAATTACTTGTGCAAGAAGCCTATGCCGAAGGCTCAGCCAGCCACCTTGGCAAAAAGAAAACTGTTAAGCTATTGAAAAAACACTTCTATTGGCTTGGGATGATGAAGGATGTACACAAAGTTCTTGAACATTGCGAGGTGTGTAAGCGAGCCAAATGAAGAAAAGATCCATATGGGAAATATGCACCTTTGCCCATACCTAAGAAGCCATGGACCAATCTAAGCATGGATTTCATACTTAGCTTATCTAAAACACTTCAGAAACATGATTCTATTATGCGTAGTAGTCAATCGGTTAAATTAAACGAGTCACTTTATCCCTTGCCACAAAATTAATTATGCTTTATTTGTTGCTAACCTCTTATTATAGGAATCATACCACTACATGGTGTTCTAAGAAGTATTGTCTCATATCATGATTCGAAGTTTATGGGCTTCTTTTGGCGAACACTTTAGAAGAAGCTTGATACTAAACTCATGTTAAGTACTTCTTACCATCCATAGACAGAGGGCCAGATAGAGGTTGTCATTAGGACACTAGGCAACGTGCTTCGAGATACTATTGGTCAGAATCTACATAATTAGGATCTCTGTTTACCTGTCATAGAATTTGCTGACAATCGCTTCATCTACAACTTAATAGGAAAGTTGCCTTTCAAAGTTGTCTATGGCCTTAATTCGAATTTTCCAATATATATAATTACTGGTCCACCCTCTTCGGGAGAAAGCCAGTCAAGTATGTAGTGCACCAAGGGATTCTAGAAACTGAATCAGAAGGTTACTACGTAGTTAGCCAAGACGGTTGCTTAACAGTAAAAGTAAGGGAATAGAGGACAAAACCATGTTATTTATAACCTCGGAGACTTTGTTTAGGTTCACCTCAACAAGGAACAATTAAGAAGAAGGACGACAAATAAGCTGTCCCCCCTGTCAAATGGCTTCTTTAAAATCCTACGTAAGATGAATGACAACGCTTACAATTTGGAGTTTCCTAAAGGCTATGGAGTATCCCTTGAGTTCAATGTTTTCAATACGATGCCGTATGTACTGGAAGGAGAAGTCGACCAAGATTTGAGGGCAAATCTTCAACAACCCAGAAGAGCTGATGGTGTATCGACTACGGAACCCCTTACCTAAGCTAAACTTCAAGGCTTGTAGAGCCCGATCAAGAGAATTCTAATTTCTCAACTCGGTCGTGACAAGCTCATCTATTAAGAAGGCTAGATGACTAATGCTTTCAGTACTCTGCTTAGACATACATTAGTATATTCTTTCTCTCATTTAGATGCCGACCTATTAATTATTGAGGCCGAGGTCAAGGTCCCTATACGTTGAGCTTTCCTATCCCGCTCCACTGAACTAATGCTTCACCCAATCACTTTGGCAGCCTTTAGTATTGTACAATAGTGACAACATTAACACTATTATGGCTTTGTTTCGTTGGTCTAAGATTCCAAACATAAACCTAATAACATACCACCACTTGTTCTCTACTTTTCTAACGACTATACTATATTCCTTTTGTCCTTTGTCATATTTTCCCTTTTTTGTTTATACTAGAAATCTTCTTCATATTTTATCCTTCATGTAATTTCCATTATTATGATGTTGCCCTAAGGGACTTATTATAAATAGTCTCTTAATTGTAGCTATAAACAATGATTTTGGAAGCATACGAACATTACATATTATTCCCTGTTCTTGCAAGATACCCTCTTCAAGCAACGACATACACTTTCATTTAATCTTATCGAGTAGCTTGAAATTAGTGCCGAATGGGCCTTAGCATTACCTTGTGCATCATATCAAGCGCAATACTAAGTTCTATAGTCTTCGTTGGTGCATCATATTTGACGTATGGCTTTACGGAAACTACTATGCTTGTCGACCTATCCCCCTTCTTCGATATCTCGAAGGACCCACTGGTTACTTTTCTTCTATGGTAAGCTCTAGTGATTAATTGAGCTTCTAAGCACATCAACAACTACCATAATACCAGTATAGGTTCTCTCCTCCATTGATACCACTAACAACTCAATCCGATCTCCCAACCACTTACTTTCTTACAATAGAGCATCATGTTGGATGCTATGAAAGCTTTGCAAATCGTACTATTTGTTATGCAAAGGACTTTGGTCCTCAATTGTTAGAACAAAATGATTTATAGGGGTAAGTGAACTTTGCAAAAAATGGTTGTTTCAACAATTCCTTGCAAAATAGAGTTTCTAAAGTAGTTGTTAGTCTATTTTTCTAAAATTTGACAAATCAACATGATAATGATTTTGGCAAGTTTGAGGTAAGATTTTGTTATAAAAAGCATCAAAGGCAACCTAATGTACTTTATTTAAATGTATTTGCTCCTCATATTGTACTTTCAATGAAAGATATAACTACCCTTTTAGAAATTTAGGCTTAAGGATTGCATTGGAAAGATCAGATAAACATGTGAGTACTTTACAAGAATTTACTTGGGGATAATTTTCAATTCACTTCAAATTAATTAAATCAAGCCAAAGCCTTTAGTGTTAATTCATTATCTACTTTTACTTAGGTAATACGTACTTGGAGTGGGCATAATTACAATCCTCATATTAGCCGTAATAGGTTGGTATGTAAAGAATTATGGCTTCTTGGTAACTTGATGGGGAATGTTAAAATTGACTATGGGGCATAGGTAATTGACCTCTTTCAAAATGTTACATCTCACAGTAATTATGCTCTTCCTTTTAGAGGACTTGTGATATATATTCTTGAGCATATTGGTTATGTTTTTCCTCCTAAATCTATTGTTGCTAAGATTGTTGAGACATCTACTGCTAGAGATTTAAGAAAAGCTAGCTTTGAAGCCAAAAGAGAAGGTGATGAAGATGTTATATGGATAAGGAAGAGTGACGTCCAAGAGCAAGGGCATGATATAGAGGTTGACTCTATAGGTGAAGATGGTGATGATGATGAGGGTGGTGATGTAAGGAAGAGGATATCACTCATGAAGGTAGAATCGATGTAGTTATAGAAGATCAACCTATGTTGAGTTCTCCTTTTATGCCTCTTGCTACTCACTAACTTACTTTAGAAACCTTAATGAATTGGATGAACATCATGGAAGCCACTATTGCATGCAATCATACAAATCAAATGAATTACTTGATGTGGTCCCATGACCAGCAAATGAATCTCACTTGCTAGCTCTTTAACAGGAATGCTTACTATAGTGTCATGATTTATCATATTTCTAGGTGTATGTACAATTCTTATCAATAGTAGGGTTGAGTCTATCCTCTTTCCTATGTATAATCTTTTCATGGCTCTTATCCACTTACTCTTTTACCTGGTTACCCTCTATTGCCACTACCACCTTCCCACCACCAACCTTAACTTCATCCTCTAACACTTACACTTTTCTATTTATATTTCTTAACTTTGAGTTGTCACTAGTTTGTCCTCTATGTATTCTTTTTATATAACTTCTTTAAAATTGGATGTATGAACTCTATTTTGGTTTTCATCCATAAACTTTTTTTTAGATGTTTCTAGGTTATTAAGAATGTTACTTGTTTGCTATTTATCTCTAACTATATATGCAGTTTCATATTTGTTTTTTTTTTTTGTTTTGTATAGTTGGATGTTGAAGTTTTTGAAATCATAATGACTATGTCCTATTGATGTGATTGAAGTTATGCAACTGTGGAGTTTGGAATGTTTCTTATTGTATTAAGAATACTTTTGATTTTTGTTTGTAGGGGTCATGAGTCTCAGCTTAAGCTAAACCTATGCCAAATTTTTTATTGGTATACCTCATCTTCTTCACTACCTTAAGCTAAAGGTAGAGAAGAGCTTGAGTCACTTAGAGTGTATTGTTCTTGACAAAAATCTTTGGTTAAGTAACCTTGAAATGAAGTTTAAAGTAAAGTAATGTGATAGCAACTCTTCAAATTTGTTTTCTCATGCTAAGCAATTCCCTCAAGCTTAATTTTTTGCAAATTCTTTTGAATCTGAATGCTTGAATGTGGGGTAATACTAGATTGAAGGAGAGCTTATGAGTGTAAAGTTTTTGTCTTTATAAAAGAGGAAGAGACTGTTAAACCAAGGTTTCATAGTTGATTTTGGTGAGACAAAACATTATTAGAAGTACTTAAACTAGTATTTTTTTTACAAAAAATTATAATTGATGTTTTATATCGTTATGAGGTAAATCTTGTATGATAATCATATTTAAGTATTTTTCTTAGATTTGAAAATGTATTGCTATATTTTAGAGAAAAGCATCTAGACCATCCCTTAACAAAAGTAAAGCAATTGAAAAGTGTAGGATCAGTAAAAAAGAAAAATAATCTGGACCATCCCTTACTAAAAATATTTAAAAGTGTAGGGTATGTAAGAAGAGTCCATACCATTTGAAAAGGGTTTGAACCTTTTATGAAAAAATAGTCGTTGCAAGTTTGTTTCAAGCATTAATTGCAATGGATGAAGGAGTAATGTCTAAATTTCTTAAAGAGGCTATAAATACAAAATTGATGGAAAATTGGAGGCAATTAAAAGAGCTAAACTCAACTTGTAATTACTTCAATTGTTTTCTCACCGATCAAACTTATTGTCTCTTGTACAACATTTGCTATCTTTGAGGGAGAAACTTATTGGTGATTAGTGTAGTGTTAAGATAGTTTATATTTACAATCTTTGTAGTAGCACGTCACTTGTAATTAGTATGTGTGATCTTCTGTAATAGGCTCTTAAGCCTTTGTTTTGTGGAGATTAATAAAGTGCATATGAAGTCTATGGTTGAAGGCATGTGTAATTGTAGAGAGTAAAGGACAATCCTAACTCCAGTTAAAAGCCTAGGCTTGAATTCTCTCTATATCTTTTTAACTTAAGCTTTTTATTTATTGCTATATCATTGTTTTATCATATTTATAATTGGTATTAAAAATTTTTAATTTGCAAATATTGGTAATTAAACTCAATTCACTCTCACTCTTAAGTTTTTAGTATAACATTTCAGATTATATAAAAACCTAACTACTACTTGAGATTTATGCTATCCATATACCACAAATTTGTTGATGTTTTAATTCTCTTACAAAAATGGCAATTGGAGTTTTCTTCTTCACGAAATAACATAACAAGGGGTAGTCAACCTATGATTTCGAAGTATTGCAGTAGTATTCGAAGAATTTTCTTAACCCTAAATTGCACTTAATCCGTAAATCTCTTGTTCCATAAATATTAATCAACTAGATTTTTAGTCCTTACATCAATAAATTGATCATAAAATAAGAAAAAAAAAAAGCACTGACATTAGTTGTTCTCTTATTGCATTTAAAGAAAATGTGTTAAGTTTCCCTTCTATTTAATAAAAGAGGAAATGGCAATCTTCTATCCTAACTAGTATGGGACGAGGTCATAGAGCCATACTTAGGCCTATAATATGGTTCAAGCTTTATAACTTTAATGGGATAATTATAAGTTAGAAGATCAATATTTGAGAATAAATTCAAATATGAAATCAATCTTTGAAGTAATTGAAATAACAAATTAATGTGTTAATTGGTTAAAATGAGGGATCCTATTATGGCATTGTCATAACAGTGTTAAAATAAGCCGATGTGGTATGTCTACATGATAGGTGATACATAGATTATAGCGAATTTAAATGATTCCAAAATAACATATACTTGTCCTGTAATAGAAAATTAAAATAAAAAACACAAATTGGATGTAAAAAGGAAATTAAACTCTTTCTTTTCATTCAAATATAAAAACCAAACATAACACACAATGAAAGACCCAGATCTCCTCGATTGAAACAATAGTCTGAAAGGTATAAGGAAACCCAAACTTGTAAGGTCTTAGTTAAAACCCTAACAACTAGTAAGAGTAACACATTAGCTATAACATCTTACTTCAATTTGCATTTTGTATTTGATTTTATCTTTGCTTCAATTATGCCAATTTGATTCTTTTGACATCTGTAACTTCACCTTTTATTTAATCGATCTATTCCTTTTCAACTCCTTTTGGCTTTTGGGATTACTTTATGAGTAGATGAAGCTAAGTTTTTTTTTTTTTTCCTTTTTTTTCTCTTTGGAATCCAAATAATTTCTCCTCATTTGTTTGACAAAATGTTTACATGAAATATTCTTCACTATTTTTGTAGTTGTTTCATTGTAGGAATATTAAGTTCATTCTATTCTTACTTTAAAATTTAGATATTGATTTATAGGCTGCAAATCTTCATTTATTTACCATTTTCATAAGATTTTGATGTAGGAATTTTCCTAACTTTAGTACTAAAAGCTCCATTTTTTTTTTATCATAACATGTTTGTGTTTATGTTTATGTTATTTTGGAACATTTTATTTTGCAATAATCCATGTAAGCATCCACATATTGTGTAAACATGCCACATTAGTTCACTTTAATGACATTATGTCGATACCATAATAGAATACCTTATTTGAATTACTTGATAAAATATTGATTGCTAAGG
The DNA here is from genome assembly GCA_024138005.1 of Lumnitzera racemosa. Classification (NCBI taxonomy): domain Eukaryota; kingdom Viridiplantae; phylum Streptophyta; class Magnoliopsida; order Myrtales; family Combretaceae; genus Lumnitzera; species Lumnitzera racemosa. Next base: position 42,894,347 of record JAMXBC010000008.1, on the reverse strand, counting down.
TTGCTGTAGCCTAGTAACATCATCACTAGAATCCCATTGAGATCAACTAGTGTTCAAATCTCCCATCCTCCATAGTTGGCCAAAAACAAAAAAAGTTGATCAATTTTTTAGCTACTTGAAAGATTGATCCCCTAGTTAAACTTGTTAACAAATGTTCAATCCTAACTTTTATATGTAAATCAATGTGAATTAATTTTTTAATTCATAAATTTATGAAATTGGAAGATGGGTAAGATTACTCCAATACCTTCCTTTTGATTTATTCTTGGGAGTATTTTAACAATTATTCAATTTTAATTAATAAGGTTAGATTGTTCTTTTGCTGAGAGTGATAACCATTTATGATGCTAAGAGAGATAACCATTTATGGTAGATGGGCCATAGATTAGTTTCCTTTTCTATTCATAGTAAATTATTCAGGATGAAGTGGCATTTAGTTATATTTTTATGTTACTTCTATAATGGAAATTTTAAAATCTAGGTTTATGCGATTATGATATCTTCTGGTTGATATGGGTCGTGATAGCTTGAAAGAAGCTGCCAATTGCCTTAGATTTTTTTATTGTAGAGTATTTAGGCCTTCTAGGGCACATGGGCCATGTTTAGGAAGTTTAGATGGTCACAGGAGCTTTTCGCAAGATAGATAAGGGTAATCACTACGCTTAGGGGTTGTCCAGTGTAGTCACTCTAATGCTTAAATTAGTAAGAGAGAGAAAGAGCTTTACCTTAACACAAAGATAGAGCACATTGATGTTTAGTTCTTTCTATCTTAAGACTTAGATCACGAACTTATTTTCTTAGAGATCAAGGGAGCATATTTATATGATATATATCAGTAAACCCCTAAAAATTTTGATGAAAGTTTGTAATCGTTAGAGTATAATTTAAATATATATTCAAGCTAGGCTAAAATCACTAAAAGAGATTTGAGAGATATAGTCTACACTATTTATAAACTTTATAAATATTATTAAATATTAACTCTTGTAGACTTAAAATAGGACTCATAGAAATAAAAGATTTTAATAAAAATTTAAACTTAAAAGCTTATCATAACTATTCTAAATCTACCCTAAACTTAACATAATCACGTTAATTCATCTAAGTTAAGGACCAAGACTTATCAAGCAATTAGAAATAGAATGGATGGATGAACGGTGTAAAGTAGCGTAAGCCTAGGACTAAGAAAGGGATATCCATATGTCATCTAAATGTCAATATCATCATCTATTTACCAACTTATCTACACATGTTATCTAAGTGTCACTTTCATCATCTATCTACCAATTTATCTACACATGTAAGCATAAAAGTAACCTAAAGAGAAACCTAAGCAGATAAGAGTTTTATTTCCTTAAGTAACCTATCGTCTTATTATTATCTTACAATCATCTAAAGAGGGGACAAGATCTTACTAGAATACCACTTGGATTTATTTTGGAACCCCCATGAATAGATAAATAATCAAGAGTCAAAGTTGATCAACCTTAGTAAAAAAAATGATAGCTAAGATTAGGACTTGTGGAAAATGACATTTTAATGACCAAAGACCCATCACATGATCACTTTAATCTTAGATTAACTAAACTAATTAAATAACAACTAAGTATTTAGGTTAATATCATAATGAGATAAGCACCTTAAAATCATATCTCAACATTTTTTCCAATACGTAATGAACAACTTTCAAAACAAGTGGAAGGACCCTATCTACTGCATGTAGTGATTGGGATCGTAGACCAATCACATGCTCCTAAGCTCAAGGCTTACTTATGGTTCATCGAGCTATTTGAGTTGAGTTGAATGACAAGGGGCAGTGCATCCCTTAATCTAACCTATCGAGTTACTTTACTCTCCACATCATCTAAGAAGCTGCTAAGGTAATTAGTCAATGTGCTAAGCCAACCTCTTCATGATGCACCTATCTAAGGATCGAGTCAAAATATTGCAAACTTGATTCGTGCCAAAGCTGAACTAACAACTACTCAGAGCCAACCTCCCGAGGTCGACCAGATAATAAGCCACCCCTGAACCAACCCCTTTTCCAATCCCAACTGTTTGAGTTATCAACGCTGTTAGCCTTACAACTAAAAGTTTGGATTTGATACGTGAAATTTAGAATAATCGGATAAAGTGCCCGATTGAGCCTAAATTATATGATGAAATTAAGAGTATTAATAAAAGCGATCCCGTAAGTTTGAATTTAGGAAAATAAGTAATAAAATAATTAAATATCATAATATTAAATTATAATCATTTACCTGTTATTTATCAGAATACGTAAAACAAGTTTCGATAACTAATAAGTCGAGAGAAATAAATTATATGTACACTAAAAATCATAAAATAACATAAATAATATTTAAGAATATTTACTTATCCTCCATATGCATTTCCGTATAAATAAAAATACCTAAAATTACTTAAAATGCCCGAAATATACTAAATAATTAAAGAAAATGACCAAAAAATCAAGGAAAAATAAATAAAGCAAGGAATTCTCTGGACCTAGGTCATGAAATATTGGGATTAAGAAGAAAAAAAAATAACCAATCAAATTGGGTAAATAAAAAGCAAATTGGAAGAAAACAAGAGACAAATAGCACCCCAAAAATCAAAAGCAAACCTTAAATACCCCTATAAAATTAGAACTCACCATCACAATTCATTTTGGTCAGTCACACATCCAAGAAAATTAGAGAGAATCCAAAAAGTGAGAGTTAAGTATATTTAGAAAAAATTGTATGTATTTAGGGCTTATGAAGCAAACCCACAGCCAACGACTACCTAGAATTAAACTGCCACCACCACTACCACCACACCTTATCCCTACTGCCTAGCCTTACCTACAACCCTAGGACCACCACCACTGGCCAGAAGTCCATCGGACATGTGAGTTTGATTCCTAACTTGATGTTATTTAATTTTGTAAAAATATTAAATGTATTTAGAAAATTATGAAATTTGGTATTTTGATGTTTTTACATATGTAGATTTAGGGAAAAATCTTAGATTAATGAATTTAGAATTAGAAACGTATAGTGCTTAAGAAATCCCATAAACTTGAGCTTACTTTAATTTAGAAATAAATAGCTTTAAAAGTATATTTTTTAGCTCAAAATTTTTTTGTATAGACTATTTAGAATATGTAAAATAGTGCTATGAAAAGATTTTTTAGAAATGAATTTTTGAAATTTTTAGATAATTTTTAAGCCTTGAAATGATGTATAAAATATGTGACTTTAGGATAATTTAATAATTAAATAGATAATTACATATTTAGTTTATAATTAGGTATTTCAAGATATTAATATTTGATGTAGTATGATAATTGTTGCATTTAAAGTGTTAGATGTAATTATTACGTATTATATGTAGTTAATATGTGTAAATCGATAATATATGAAATTGGATTTATAATAAATATAAAATATTAGGTTAAAATTGATATTATAATAATAATAAAAATATATAATAAATCTAATGTGAAACTTAAATTTTGGTAATTATATGAAAAATATAGATTTTTCTCATATCAGGAGTAAATTCGGTAATTACATGAGGATTAGGATGTACCATATGAACTACAATACTAGTTAAGGGTTAAAAATGATATTTAGGATACCTGAATATAATATGATTAATTTCACATTGTGATTCTATAGATACCCCATTTTTGCCACTCTAACCACCTGCCCCTACCCCCCTTTCTCTTTCACCTTTTAGTTTTTCAGAATTTTTAAAATAAGACAAATGGTCTTAAATTAAGAAAAATATAAAAACATAAAAATTTTGAGATAAGCTATAAAAATAAGAAATTAAAAAATGAAAAAAAAATAGAAAATTTAAGAAAAGCCAAAAAATAAAAAATTTAGAAAAATGCAAAAAAAAAAAATTCAAGAAAGGTAAAAAAAAAAGAAATTTAGAAAAATACAAAAAATAGAAAAATAGAGGATCTAGGAAATTTAGAAAATAATGAACTATTAGATAGTTTAATAAAGTTGAGTTTTTAATTTAGGTAAAAAATAAGGAAAGGGTCGTTGGGCTTAAGCTTAAATTTGAATCTAATACAAGCTAATCTTGTCTATATATAAATAAGGTACATGCCAACGATCTAACAGATAAATACTTGAGCATTGCATTAGGTTTAGCTAGAGGTCTTAAGTTCGAACCTCATCAAAGGCATAAGAATGCCTGTTGCTTTTATTTTTTCCACGCACAACGCCTAGCATATGTCAAGAGATCAGTAGGCCACGTATCTAGTCGTAATACGTGGTACTTTATGATTGGCCTTTACAGCACACTTTCCTTCTCTTTCTCCCCTTTCCTTCCCTTTCTTGCACTAAAAAACAATGCGTACACATACAGCAAAGGGGGAGCTCTCTCTTACTTACTTCAACACCAACAATACACATACAACACGTAACTCTCTAGACTACCCTCATTTACCCAATCACTTATAACCCCAACCCTATGCATGGCAACATAAAGTAGTAGCACCAACTCCCTAGGCATCGTCTACTTGTAAACAATAGCCACATTACTGAACAATAGCCACACACAATCTATGCCAGTCCCCTTTATAGAACCAGATACCCAGCTCATTATCGCAACCTCCTTCTCTCTCTCTCTCTCTATCCAAACCCCAAGCATAGCAACCCAACTATGCATGACCTATAATCACCCAACCCTACGCGCAATTACCCATCTACCTACTCTCTCTCTCTCTCGATCCAAACGCATGCCAAAACTACCATCAATACCCCATTCGATATTGTGCATCCTTGCCCAATGTCAGTCATCAATAACCTTACCATCGAATCCTACAACCACTCATGCTTAAACAACATACGAACAGTAGCACCCATCCGCTCACGACAACCAACCCCCATCGACTCCATACACATAACAGCGAAAGCCACAGAACAACCTATGCTCTCATCTGACTATGTTCTGAGCTCGAACCACCCTCACCATTGGACACCATGACCATCGCTACCATCGGCTCAAATTCAAACCTCATGGCGTTGCTCTTATACCCCCTATTTCCAATTTGAAACACACGAAACCATCCTTACTCCCATAAAAATCATCCCAAAACACTTTAGATCGAGCCACTACGGTCACCATTACATTTCTCTATCCCTTACTACTTACATACATAACATGTGTCAGGTCGATTTAACCCGTATCTAACTTAACTCAATCCGTTGACCGACCCATGCCTAATTCCAAGTTCAAGTTCGGTACTTGTCTTTCTTTTGTAATTTATTTATTTAAGTTTTTTTATATTTATTTATTTATTCTTATCAATTCTTGTAATTGTTAAAAAAAAAAAGAAAACCAATAAGAAAAAAAAAGAGAAAACAAATAAAACCAATAAAAAAACAAAGGATAAAGTTTAGTTTCTATTTATTTTAGAAAATAAAAAAATAATAATAGTAATAAATAAATGAAAAATAATATAAATAACAAAAAATTGTTTTACCACTTAGAAAATCAATTTTCCAGTAAAATAAAAATAAATCAACCATTTTCCAAACTATGGTGCTTTAAAATCTTTAAAACTAGAACTCTAATTAGGACCCTTAGAAAATTTCCTTAATTAGCATCAAACTAGGTAAAAACGTATACCCGATCTTTTTTTTTTTTTTAAAATTAAAATTAACTCACTTGTTTAAAGTTTTCATAAATGAAATATAGAAATCTGATCTCGAATAGTAGGTACGTAGGCATTCATACATATGGGATAACTTAAAATACAAAAAAAAAAAATTATTTTCCCCCTTTAGTAGATATTTCTTTAAATTCTTATTTTAGTTATGATTTCAGTTATCTCTTGTAAATAAAAATTATTGGAAGGGTATTTGAAAAGCAAAAATTAAATTTAGTTAGTTAAAAGTGATATCCGTTTAGGGTTTAATAAGATAGCCCCAAATCTAGATCTCTCGTTTTAAAAATTGGTTTTATTGATATACCGGTAGCTAAGTTTTAACGAATCCACCTAATCAATTATAACTTAACTCTCTTTCCTAACTCAGGTTGGGTAGTGACTCTAAAATGTTTTCAAAGTTAAAAGAATTGCTTTTCTTTAAACTTTAATCAATGGTCAGTATTAAATGGGTAAGGTTTAATAGTGACCAGTTTAAAAAAGACTCATTTATAAAAACTAGGAAATAACTAAGCTTGACATCTTAGTGACTCTATTAAGGACATCAAGAGGGCTAGCCATTTAAAAACTTTTTGAAATTAAAATTACCTTTCATAATACCCATTGTTAGATATCTTTCATGAATTTTGATGATAACAAAAAGAGAATAACACGAATAAATTAACAAGTGTGCAAGTATTCAGAAAGTTTAAAATTGCAAATTGAGGAGCATTCAGAAACTTATTTGAAAAGGTTTGAATTAATTTAAAAAGAGACTAATCTGAAAATTTTCAGAAAGTGTTTTAAAATTTTTTATAAGAAGAATTGGTACAACACTTTAAAAACTTGTTTAGAGACTTTAGAAAAAAGAAGAACGATATTCTTCAGAAGGTAGTTCAAAAAGTTGATTTAGAAAAGTACCGTAGTATCATATTTAAATTCAACAAGGCTTAGCTCCACTAAATTGGGTGTATTAAGGAAACATACTTAATCCCATTTCACTTAAGATGGAATCATGATCCTTAGGGATTATTTTTGAGCGAATTTATCTTTAATAAATCAAGATATGCATAAGAATGGATAAGGATAAGGTTGATTAGGATTTAGTATAATTTCAAATTTTGAATATGAGGCTTATCCAGAAATTGCTGATAAAGCATATCTCTTCGTCAAATTCAAATTAGAAGCTTATTTGGTAATTACATATTGAAGTATATCTGATCTAAACTAGATAAGGAGAGTTGTTTTTTTAATTTAAATTGATTGAGATCTTCTCCAAATATACAAGGAATTATCTTTAACAACTAACGGTCGGATAAATACGGAAGTGAAAATAATATTCAATTTAGCCGTTAGAAGATTTCAATATAAAGAGAGAAAGGATTCAAAACTTCATTTGACACAACAACTATGGAAAAATTTTTTCCTATACAAAAAAGACGTGATCAGATTCTACCTTTTAAAAAGTCATAGAAAGGCCTTCAGATACTTTTTCAAAAAGTTGTATCGAAGCAAATTATACAACAATCGTTATTTCTCTTTAGAGCGAAATTAATTGAGAATTATATTTTTATTCTCATTTGTAATTTGTAAATCTTATTTGTTGTTTGACAATTGAAAGAAGTTAGATTGTACTCAGTAGATTTATATTAGCCTAGATTGTAGAGAGGCTGGATAGGTAGAGTAGAGTGTTGTAAAATTCATGTGTAACGAATATTTGTATCTCTTTGTGATTTGATTTAGTAGATCAAGTAGAACGGTATTGGTAAAGTAGATCGCGTCCCCAACAATAAAGCTGAAAGAAAACAGTATGCAAAAGGCTAAAGCTCTATAAATCCTCAACCTGATATTCTCCTTCCTTACTCTTTTAATTTGCTTTATTAATTGTTATGTGTTAAATTATTAAAATATCACTATTCACCAATATAAGTTATTAAGAGGGGTAATTTTATTTTTCTTATATCGAAAAAGTTTTCAAGAAGTTTAAAGATATCGATTTACTTCCCCTCTTAATATCTTATATGGGACCAATACCCATATTATTTATTTATTTGTTTATTTGTTATTAACTTCATATATATGCTTTGCTTTGATTGTCGTATTTATTTTGCATACAACATGCATTAAGACATAGGGGGTCATTTGTTGCATCAAAGATGCAAGGTAGATGCGATCGAACCCAGGCTATCTAAGGATTCTAGGAGGGAGGTCATTGTGTAGGCTCTAGGTATAGTAGGATATCCACTGCTCAAGATTGATTAGGCTATCCTACTTAAGCTTGATGTAACCAATGAAAGTGTTTTCTAAAAACAAGTGAGGTTACAAAGCTTAAGAACCTTTTAAAACCTACCTAATTGTATATACTCTCGTCCAAGCTTGAGTTAATTAACTATTCTTAGAATTGCAACCCTACTAATTGTTCAAGAGTTTTAATGCAATCAAGTTTTTAAAAATAATAGTAGGGTTACAACTTAAGGAGTAATGTATTAACCTAAACAATCTTAACATCAGCATATTTCCATGTACTTTCTTTTCTTGCATTGATGACTGATTTCTGTCTATAAAATGAGTAAACCTAGAATAGCAAATAACCAAGTAAACAATCGGGAGAATGATAGGCTACAGGACATCTCTAAGATTCGCAAGCAGTTGCTGAAAGATGAGATTACTTACCTAAAAGAAAAGCTCAAGTGTTCTGAAGCTTACAACCGAGTCTTTAGGGCCCTTTTGGCACAAGCTATTGGGGAAACTTATGAAATGATAGAAGACCTTAAAGCTTGTCTACAAGACTAAACATTAGGTTCTCTGCCTATTCTAATCTTTCACAATAATAAAAACTCTCTTTAATTCATCATTCTTTATTCTTTTCCTTGTAAATAGTCTTTCAATAAGCATTTAACTAACCATTATTCTCTCCTATTCCGAGAAATGTAAAATCTCATAAACTTGTAAAATAGAATCCTAAAAATCACCATCTTATTTGTAAATTATTTTTTGTAAAATAAAAATTTATCTTTCTCTCTTTTAGAAAAAAAAATAAAAAAGAAACAAAAATAGAAAAAAATGAAAATGAAAAGAAAAGTTACTGATGGATGTTAATCCTTATGGGCTTAAGGAGCTAACCCAAGCTTAAGCCTTTGGCTTACTCAAGTAGCCAACCTAAACACTTGGCTTCCAACCCACACGAGGCTCTTCAACCTATTAAGGAAGCCAATACGAGCCCCATGGCCTTTTCAATCTAAATACTAACCTTGGGCTCATTTAAGCAACCTACCCAAACACAAGCCGCTTAGCCCATTAAGGCAGTCATTCCAAACATAAATCATTGCCCATTAAGGCAGCTGACCTAAACACAATCCTCAACCCATAAAGGTAACTAAGTTAGGTTAAAACCCCTGGTCTATTTAGAAAGCCAAGCCCAATCATAAACTAAGCCAAAACACAAAGTGAAATACTGGGGCATACACGTCAAATAAAATATATACTCCTCCTTAAGGAATTGCTAACTTGCTTTTAAAGAAAAAGGTTTAGAATGAACAGAGGCAAACTATATTCTATATACTAACCCTTAAAACACTTTGAGAGTTGAATAACTTAATGGTACGAATATTTTGGACTCACTCCTTAAAGGAGGTTTGCTTTGAATGTGATATGCAGATTAAAATGAAGTTAGGCATTCATTTTCAAATCCCAAACATGATTACCCTTTGTTAACCTCGTTGGACTAATTTAGAGAATTTTCAAATTTAAACCCTATTAAGAACCATCCCACAATGGAGCAATTCAAATGTTAAGGTCATTGATAAGGAAAGAAGGATACTTACTTCAGTAACATTAAATTCATAGATAACTTTTATTTTTGATAAATTATTTTCCTTTGAAATGAAGAAGAGTTGACATCCTTCAAACACCTCAAGCTTATATACCTAAGCTTATACACTAGAAAGGAAAGAACTCGGTATTGAAGACAATAACTCTTTAAGGTTAAAAGAAAAGAAAGAATAGTAAGAGATAATGGGGCAAAGTAATTAAGAAAAGAGAGATAGGAAAAAAAAAAAAAAGAAGAAGAAAAGAGGCCAGAAAATTAGGCCTAAGTTTAAGACGAAAAGCCCCAAGAGATATATCACATCCTAGCAAGAGTAGCAAAACTAAATTAAGAAGCTGAGAATTAAGGCTTGAATAGCCTTAAAACACAAGGCCTTAAATCATAGTCTAAGTTTAGAAACCTGAAATTTCTATATCTACTCTGAAACCTCTCTTACCTATGTTGAATCACACAAGGCCTTCCTATCCATAATACCACCCTTACACAATAAAAGTTCTCCAATCTTAAAAGATAATTTATCTTTAATAAAAATTGTTTTAAAACTAGGGTAAGCATACTTCTAATTTTTCCTTAAGGTTCTTGACTTGTACACCCAAGATAAATAAAAATATTTCTTTCAAAATAGGCCTCCTCATTAGTCTTTTTAAAACCTTTAGACCAAAAGCTTAAATTCATAATGTTGAATCGGAAAGGACCTGATGAATTGATAAAGCGTATCACTTACAAAATAGACTATAGCTTTTGGAATTGTAGTCAAGAGCGAAATCTAAATAGAAAGCTACTAAGAAAGTCCTCTTCAACTAAACTAATCATGAGTTACCTTTTCCTTAGGAAATGAATGTTTAAAATCACAAAGCCCCATGAGGGAACCCAACATCAAGGTCAAGGGCATTGGAAAACCCCACATGGTTACCAAAGAAAGGGGTGGTTATAAACTTAATCCTTAAATAAGAATTTATAACCATTAGCAAATTTTCAAAGAAAAGAAAAAAGAAGAGAGAAAGTAAAGGCTTGTCACAAGACTTTTATCCAATCCATGTTGGCTCGAGTAGCTAAGCTTTTAATTCACGTTGTCCATTTCCTTTTCAAGGTGGTTACATTTTTCAAATTAACTATAGTAGTCTAGATCATTCTTCCATAATTGCAATTTTTAATATCCTTTAACTCTTTTTCAAATCAAGGGGCTTGTTCATATTTCCTTTTTCATAAATGGTTTTTTTCAACAATTCCCCATAAATATTTGTTTTTTTCTAAGTTAAGAAGATTTTCAAATTGGTTGCTTTCCTTATTTTACTTCTTTAATCCTTCATCAAATTCCTCTTAGGGTTCAAGCCAGCTCTTAAAGCGCTACCCTACCTTTCTTTTTGGGGTGCTAACCAACTTTCAAAGCGTTACCCTCACTTTTGTCAATTCCTTTTAGGGTTTAAGCTTGCTCTTAGAGCGTTGTCCCCCTTTTTATTCATTTTAGGATTCAAATCAGCTCTTAGAGTAATGTCCCCTCTTCTATTCTTTTTAGGGTTCTAGTTAGCCTTTAGAAAACTTTCCTATTTTCATTTTTGAGATTTCAGCTAGCTCTTGAGTGCTATCCCTTTTTTAATTCTTTTCAAGGTTCCAGCCAACTCTTCAGGCATTGACTACTCTTTTATTCTTTCTAATGTTTTAGCTTGCCTTTAGGGTGCCATCCTGTCTTTCTTTCTAAGGTGTCATCCTGTTTTTCTTTCTAGTGTGCTAACCAGCTTTCAAAGCACTACCCTCTCTTTTGTCAATTCTTCTTAAGGCTCAAGCCAACTCTTAGAGTGCTGTCCCTTCTTTTAATTCCTTTTTAGGGATTCAACTAACCTTTAGGGTACTATCCCACCTTTCATTTTTAAGGATCTCATTATCCTTTAGGGTACCATCTTGCCTTTCTTTCTTGGGTGCTAGCCAACTTTCAAAGCATTACCCTCGCTTTTGTAAATTCCTCTTAGGGTTTAAGCTAGCTCTTAGAGTGTTGTCCCCTTTTCTATTCTTTTTAAGGTTCTAACTAGCCTTTAGGCTGTTGTCTCGTCTTTCATTTTTTAGATTCCAGCCAGCTCTTAGAGTGTTGTCCTCTTTTTTATTCTTTTTAGGATTCTAGCCAACCTTTAGGGTATTGTTCTATCTTTCATTTTTAGGGTTTTAGCCAGCTCTTAGAGTACTGACCCAATCTTTTATTCTTTCTAGAGCTCTAGCCAACTTTCAAAGCACTACCCCCTCTTTCATCAATTCTCTTTAAGGTTTTAGCGAGCCTATAGGGTGCTTCTCTTCATCAAATTCTTAGCGAGCCCATAGGGCGCTTCTCTTCACCCAGTTCTTAGCAAGCCTATAAGGGTGCTTCTCTTCAGCAATTTCTCTTAAGTAAGCCCATAGGGTGCTTCCTTTCATAACTTATTCCTTTTAACGAGCCCATAGGGCTCTTTTTCAATTCTAATTTAGGATTGCTAGTCCCTGAGTAACTCTCCCACCTAGGTTAGGTAACCTAGTAGGGATACTACTAGGTTTCAATTTAGGGTCTTAGTTAGCTCAAGGAGTGCTTCACTCATTTACCTAGGATAGTCAGCTCAAAGGAGCACTTCTAAGTTTATCTCAAATCGATTCCAAAAGTTAGGGTTCCTAGTCTTTGAGAGATGCTCTCTGCTAGGTTAGTTAGCTTAGTAAGGCACTACTAGGTTTCAATTTAGGGTCTTAGCCAACTCAAACAACACTTCACCCATTCAGATAGATTAGTCAGCTTAAAGGAGCATTACCAAGTTTCAATTAAGGGTCTTAGCCATCTTAAAGAGCGCTTTACTTGTTTTACCTAGGATAGTTAACTCAAAGGAGCACTATTAAGTTTCTCTTTAGGGTCTTAGCTAGCTTGAAGAGTGCTTAACCATTTCATTCTCTTTAGGGTCTTAGCTAGGTCAAGGAGTGCTTTGCCCATCTCGCCTTAGTTAATTAGCTCATAGGGGCATGACTAAGCTTTCAACATCTCTTAGGGTCTTAGCCAGCTCAAGGAGCGATTTGCTCTTGGTTAGTCAGCTCATAGAAATATGAATAAGTCTTCAATATCTCTTTGGGATCTTAGCTAGCTTAGTGCTTCACCTAGTTCATCCTGATTAGTTAGCTCATAAGGGTACGACTAAACTTTAAACATCTCTTTAGGGTCTTAGCCAACTTAAGGAGCACTTCACTTGTTTCATCTTGGTTAGTCAGCTCATGGGGGCATGATCAAGTCTTCAATATCTCTTTATGGTCTTAGCCAGCTCTAAGAGCACTTCGCTTGTTTCATCTCGGTTATTATAAGGGTACGACCAAGTCTTTAATATCTCTTTAGAGTCTTAACCAACTCTAGGAGTGCTTTGCCCATCTCATCTTGGTTAGCTAGCTCATAGGGACACAACCAAGTTTTTAACATCTCTTTAGGATCTTAGCCAACTTAAGGAGTGCTTCGCTTGTCTCATATTAGTTAGTTAGCTCTTAGAAGCATGACCAAAATTTCAACATCTTTTAAGATCTTAGTCGGCTCTAGGAGCACTTTGTCCATCTCATCTTGGTTAGCCAACTCATAAGGGTATGACTAAGTTTTCAACATTTCTTTAGGGTCTTAGCTAGCTTAAGGAGCACTTCGGCCATCTCATCTTGGTTAGTCAACTCATAGGGGGGCGACTAAGTTTTTCAATATCTCTTTAGGGTCTTAGCCAGCTCATAGAGCACTTTGCCTGTCTCACCTTGATTAGTCAACTCATAGGGGTAGGACCAAACTTTCAACATCTCTTAGGGTCCTAACCAACTCAAGGAGCGCTTCACCTGTTTCATCTTAGTTAGTCAACTCATAGGAGCATAACCAAGTCTTCAATATCTCTTTGGGGTCTTAACTAGCTTAAGAAGTGCTTCGCTTGGTTCATCTTGGTCAATCAACTCATAAGGGCATGACTAAGCTTTAAACATCTCTTTAGGGTCTTAACCAGCTCTAGGAGTACTTTACCCATTTTATTTTGGTTAGTCAACTCGTAAGGGCATGACTAAGTCTTTAACATCTTTTTAGGGTCTTAACCAGCTCTAAGAGCGCTTCACCAGTCTCATCTTAGTTAGCTAACTCATAGGGGCACAACCAAGTGTTCAACATCTCTTTAGAGTCTTAGCTAGCTCTAAGAGCACTCCGTTCATCTCATCTTGGTTAGTTAACTCATAGGGGTATGACTAAGTTTTCAGCATCTTTTTAGTATCTTAGCTAACTCAAGGAGCGCTTCACCCATCTCATGTTGGTTAGTCAACTCATAGGGGTATGACTAAGATTTTGATATCTTTTAAGGTTTTAGCTAGCTTTAAAAGCCCTTAGCTCATCTTATCTTGGTTAGCCAGATCATAAGGGTACGACCAAGTTTTCAACATCTCTTTAGGGTCTTCGTTAGCTCAAGGAGTGCTTCACCCATCTCATCTTAGTTAGTCAGCTCATATGGGTATGACCAAGTTTTGAATATCTCTATAAGATCTTAGACAACTCAAGGAGTGCTTCGCCGTCTCATCTTGGTTAATCAACTCATAGGGGCATAACCAAGTTTCCAACATCTTTTAAGGTTTTAGCTAGCTCAAGGAACACTTTACCCTTATCTTGGTTAGTTAGCTTACTGGGGTACGACTAAGTTTTCAATATCTCTTTAGGGTCTTAGCTAGTTTAAGGAGTACTTCGACCGTCTCATCTTAGTTAGTCAGCTTATAGGGGTACGACAAAGTTTTCAACATCTTTTAAGGTTTTAGCTTGTTCAAGGAGCACTTAACCATTCACCTTAGTTCGTAGGCTCTTAAGGGCACAGCCAAGCTTCAATTCCTCTTTTAGTCTCTTAACCAGCTCTTAGAGCGCCTCTTCTCTCTTTTCACTATTCACCAAAATCCCTAGTGGACCAGACCTATGATAGTTAGCTAAGGCGCTTCTTAGGACAAATTTTACCATTGGGGCAAAAATTGTGTCTCTTTTGTCTTTATGGCAAAGTTTTGCTCAAACTTCACTACAGAGAGGAGTAGTTATAGATACCCCATTTTGGCGCTCCCTTTCTTAAAGGGTCTTAAATTAGGAAAAATATAAAAAATATAAATTTTAAGAAAAGAAAAAAGAAGAAGAAGAAATTTAGAAAAATATAAAAAAATAGAGGATTTAGGAAATTTAGAAAATAATGAACTGTTGGATAGTTTAATAAAGTAGAGTTTTTAATTTAGGTAAAAAAAAAATAAGGAAAGGATCATTAAGCTTGGGTTTAGATTTGAATTTAGCTCAAGCTGACTTTGTTTATATGTGTAATTTGAACAAGGCACAGGCTAACGGCCTAATAAATAAGTACTTAAGTATTGCATGGGATTCGGTTAGAGGTCTTAGGTTCAAACCTCATCAAAGGCATAAGAATGCCTTTTGGTTTTATTTTTTCCATACACAACACTTACCACATGTTAAGAGATCACTAAGCCATGTGTCTAGTCGTGACACGTGGCACTTCCTAATTGGCCTTGACAATACGCTTTCCTTCTCCTTCTCCCCTTTCCTTTTCTTTCCCTCTATTTCTTACACTAAAAAGCAATGCATGCACATACATAGCAAGGGGGGGGGGGGGGGGGGGAGGTTTTCTCTCTCTCTTTAATACTAACAACATACATGCAACTTGCAGCACTCTCAGCTAACCTCATCCACTCAATCACTCATAACCCCAGCCCCACACATGGTAGTATACAGTAGCGGCACCAACTCCTTAGCTACCGTACATTCATAAACAATAGTCATACTACCCAATAACAACCATACACAATCTATGCCAGTCCCTTTGCAAAACCACCACCATGACACCCAGCTCATTATCGCAGCCTCCTTCTCTCTCTTTATCTAAACCCCAAGCACAGTAACCCAACTACACATGACCCACACTTACTTGACCTTACATAGCCATACATCGACCTCTTTCTCTCTTAATCCAAATGTACGTTAAAACCACCATCAATACCCTAATCCACACCATGCATCCTTGTCCAACGTCAATCATCAACAGCTCCACCATCGAATCCCATAACCACTCATGCCTACAATGTATGAACAGTAACCCCCATTTGCTCACAACAACCAACCCCTATCAACTCCATATACGCAATAGCGAATACCATGACCACTTTCCTAACTTGAACCATCTTTACCGTTAGACACCACGACCACTACTACTATCAGCCCAAATTCCAACCACTAGCTTCAAACCCTGCGCCGTCGCTCCTACACCCCTTATTGCCAATCTAAAACACATGAAACCTTCCTTATCCCCATAAAAATAATCTCGAAACACTTTGGATTAAGCAACCACAGTCACTACTGCATTTCTCCATCCCTTGCTACTAACATGCATAACGTGTTGAGTCGGTTTGACCTGTGTTTGACCCAACCCGATTCATTAACCGACCTATACCCAACTCTAAGTTCAAGTCCAGCACTTGTCTTTGTTTTGTAATTTATTTATTTATATTTATTTATTTGTTCTTCGCAATTCTTATAA
The DNA here is from genome assembly GCA_024138005.1 of Lumnitzera racemosa. NCBI lineage: Eukaryota > Viridiplantae > Streptophyta > Magnoliopsida > Myrtales > Combretaceae > Lumnitzera > Lumnitzera racemosa. The sequence continues at coordinate 42,878,347 of JAMXBC010000008.1, read as the reverse complement.
TTGTAAAAAGAAGAAAAAGAATAAAACCAATAAAAAAGAAAAAGAAAAGCGGATAAAGTTTAATTTCAATTTATTTATTTATATTAGAAAATTAAAAAATAATAACAAAAGTGATAAATAAATGAAAAATAATATAAATAACAAAAAAAATCGTTTTATCACTTAGAAAACCAATTTTCCAATAAAATAAAAAATAAATCAATCATTTTCCAAACTAGAGCACTTTAGAATTTTGAAAAATAAAACCCTAATTATAACCCTTAGAAAACTCCCTTAATTAGCGTCAAACTTGGTAAAAACGTAAACCCAATATTTTTTTTCAAAAATTAATCAACTCACCCACTTAAAGTTTTCATAAATGAACTACGAAAATATGATCCTAAATAGTACGTACATAGGTACCCTTACGTATGAGGCAACTTAAAATATGAAAAAAAAAATTATTTCCCCCTTTTAATTGGTATTTCTTTAAATTCTTATTTTAGGTATGATTTTAGTTATCCCTTGTAAATAAACATTATTGAATGGGTATTTGAAAAGCAAAAATTAAATTAAAAGAGTTAATAGTAGTACCGTTTAGGGTTTAATACAATAGCCTCCAGATCCATATCTCTCGTCTTAAAAAAACATTTTAAAAATTAGTTTTATCGATATACCGATAGCTAAGTTATAATTAATCTACCCAATTGGTTATAACTTAACTCTCTTTCTTGACTCCGGTCGAGTGATGACTTTAAAATGTTTTCAAAGTTAAAAGTACCAGTTTTCTTTAAACCTTAGTCAAGAGCCGGTATTAAATGAGTAAGGTTTAATATTAATTGGTTTAAAGAAGACTTACTTATAAAAGTTGGGAAAAAACCATGCTTGACAGGTTTGAAATGAGATCTTAAGATTTACATATAACACCCATGGTTAAAATTGAATTAAAACTTAAATCAAAACCGGATTTGCATACCGATTCTGAAACTAGCCTAGAATAGGTTAGAAATAAATAATATATATATGGAAAATTGAGTCACATCATAATCTAAAGTTTATATATTATAAGGATAAAAATACTAAAAATGTATTTATATTATAGGACATGCAGAGATAAGTGACCTACGGCAAGTTAAGTGAGCTAATCAAGGACTTCAAATAAGTCGGGTTTTATACTTTATTGTATTTTGGAGTATTACATTAAAGTACTCAGAGGCTTAAGATTGTATATGATTGTGCTTGTAAATAAATATACGTACATGTGCTTATGTGTCTTCGATTGCTTACTGAATAATGATGTTGTGTTAGTGATGTATTGTCAATTGAGTGTTGTGAGATTGTTTGGTCACCTTGAAGTGAACTTAATTATAATTGACCTAAATACCTTAATTAGACATGCATTGCAACCCTTTAGGGGACATTTAGGATTCTCCAACCAAATACCGACACCTTTAAAAAAAATAGTGTTGGATAGTATAATGATCTTTTCTTTATCCTTAGCCAAACTAAGTGATAGGAGAAGAGGTCAAGGTAAGGATGAGGGCAATGGTTCGAAGGAAGTCATGAGGAAAGCAATGTCTCCATTACACAAACTTGAGTTTGCTTATGAGCTATTGCATAAACATGAAAACTCTTTAACCTTGATTAAAATGGGTGAAATTACTCTGATTTCATTACGAATTGGACCATATTGTATGATAGCATTACCATGTTGCATTGCATATAATTAATTTTTTGAAAACTCTTTTTGTGTTTGTTATGCATTCTTAAGTCTTTATCCTAACTTACTGAGCTATTGGTTGCTCATATCTTTATAAATTTTCTTGTAGGTACTAACTAATATGCCATACTATAACTATCCTAAGGTTAGTATCTTTTTGAAGTGCTAAGCTATAGGAGAGTGAGGATCAAGCCAGTTAATAAAATCAAGTCTTCTAGAGTTTTGTTACTAACTCTTAAGTTTTTGGATTGATTATGTAATATGTTACTTATCAGACTACCTTAGCATGTAGATATTTTATAGGAATGTAGGACAGTATGAGTATCTTTATCTAAATATGACTTAAAGTTTTTAGTTATATATATAAATTCTATCTTTAATTATGAATGACTATTTACTTCAAAGTGAAGAGTCATGGACGCTTTATGTAGATTGTATTTATGATAGGGATCGTGAGGTCGGTTACTATCATAGGTTGGTTTACACGATAGGATTATTGTGGCTTCGCTACTTCAGAACATAACAGATGTCAACATGATCTGTTCAGAGTCTGCTCTGCTTGCTAATAGTATCATTGGGACCATATAATGAGCAAATGATGCATGTATGGCCTTTTCCAGCATCCTTACTATCCTTTCTCTCACCAGATATTCTTTTTGCTTGATTACAATGTTACCCCTGTAAATTATTCCCTTTTCCTTTATTAGTAGGAATCTTTTTTTTTTTGTAATTTACTCCAACCTAGGTTTTACCCTAATTAGGTCATATAAATACTTTTATATTGTAATTTCCGAAAAGAAGTTATCACATTGATATTTAGACATATTTTATGGAGTTCAAGTGTTTTTCTTGCTCTTAATTACTCTTATTTAGCCCATTGAGCATGGATTAGTGGCAAGTGACCTCTGGCTATATTTATCGGTCATATTAAGTGCAACCCAAGCTCATGTGAGATGTTGGTGCATCATATCCATCATTAGTGTATAAGAACCCTTGCTTAACCTTTGACTTTCATTTACCTTTTGAATTGTCTCAAGGTTCGGACCCACCCCTTTGGTTTATGCAATATTGGATGTTGTGTATTCATCACGTCAAACCATATCATCTTAGTAACAAAGCTTGGTTACGTTCAAAGTTAGTTTCTATTACTTTGTTCTTTAAGTAACTTATCATTGATTTTGTATGTGTGTATGTTAGACATTCTGTGGTTGTCACCGGAGTTTGAAAGGTGAGTAGTGTTGAAGAATTTTGTGCTCCATCTTCCCCTGTTTTGTGTACGTAAAATAGAGTATGAATGGGTGGTTATTTATCGTGCACTGGTTATACTAGTTGTTGGTGTATTCGGTATTAGCTTATCCTTGTTTGTAACAGGAAGCTTTGAATAGTATATCAGCTATTAAATCTTGTGGAAATAAACAACAATGTCTAACTTTAATGTATAAGGAGCTATTAGTAACCAAGAAAGTGCTACTCAAAATGGCTAAGGCCAACAAAGAAGCTTCATACCCCAATCAATGGGTGACCAATTGGATAGACTCACTGACCTTGTAGCCAGTTTTATGACTGCCATGAATGAAGGTAGGTAGCAAGCTAGAAATAACCCATATAGAGGATGTAAACAGCCTGAGAGAAATAATGATTAGTTTAGCTGAGTTAATGCCCCAGTTCAACCACATAAAACTGAAGGAGTGGATAGGGTTACTATGTGTAGCTAGTACTCAATGAAATTGAAGAGGAAGATGAGGAAGGAGACAATGAAGTGGAAGAGTACTATGAACTAGAAGAAAGGAATGTTTGAACCCCTAGGGTTGAAGGGTCGAGGATGTGCATTCCAAGTTTTTTTGCACGTGGAGATGCCAAGGACTACCTCGATTAGGTAAATAAGATTAAGAAGCAATTTGAATGCCATAAAGTACTAGATAATGCAAAGGCTAGACTTGTCATGTTGAAGTTCATTGGTTATGTCACCATATGGTGCAAGAACATGTAAGCTACTTGAAGAAGAGAGGGAAAGCATGAAGTTAGGAGTTAGGGTGAGATGAAGAGGGTTATGAAGAGGAGATTTATGCTGAGTTACTATTTACAGGATGCCTTTAAAAGATTACAAGAGCTGAGGTAAGGAGGATTGACTGTTGATGCATATGTAAAGGAATTTCAAATGCTAATGATTCGATGCAAAGTCATTGAGCCCAAAGACTGAACTGTATCTCAATTGATCAATGGATTGAAATACAAAATTGGGGATGTTCTAGAAACCATGGATATTAGATCACTTGATGACATTATTTGAGCTACCTAAAGAATTAAGAGGTACTGAATAGGAAGGTTCTAACCCCTTGTCAATCGACCCCACCGTAAGCGATCTGTTTTGAGCAGACCTACGCAAATGGAATTAAGTAAGGTTGCTAAGACCCAACCTGCTCAAAATGCCCAAGCAGAGGAGAAGGAGATCCCCAAGAAGTTCAAGAGAGGTTAGAGCTTTAGACGAAAGTTGAATAAGATCAAGTGTTTAAAATGTCAAGGATTTGGACACATAGTCACTTAGTGTCCAAACAGAAGAACCATGGTGATCCGAGGTAAAGCGTCGACTGTTAAGATAGATAATACTGATGAGGAAGTAGAAGACCTTAAAGAGATTAGGTAGACCAAATTGTTCAAAGAGGAAGAAGTCATCTATAGCGAGGAAGGTAATTTTATACTGGCCACTCTAGTATTAAGGAGGATGATGAATGTGAGTCCTATGCCTATGGACGAACAGAGAGAGAATCTTTTTTACATTAGATGTATAGTGAATGGGCTGCTATAAGCCCTGCTTATTGATAGTGGGAGTAGCACCAATGCAACCTCTACTTTCATGGTATAACAATTGAAGTTACCGACCTAGCTCCACCAAAAACGGTATAGGCTACATTGGCTTGGTGATAAGGAAGCCCTACAAGTCAACAAACAGGTATTTGTGCCAATTTGTATTGGTAATTATCAAGATGAAGTGCTCTATGATGTGTCACTCATGAATACATCGTACATTTTACTTAGACAACTATAGATGTTTAGCTGAACCATATTGTATGATGAAAGGAGGAATACATGTTCCCTGGAGTATGAAGGTAGAAAGGTGAAGTTGAGCCTTATGACAAGTAAGTAAAAGCCATGCAGACCCAATTAAGCCAAGTCTTAAAGAAAGAGGCTTTAATGATGACTCGAGTAGAGCTGAAAGGAGAGATGGAACTTGAAGAGTTGACCTATCTATTGGTTAGAAGGTTGCTAGAGATGAGACCTAAGGAGGGAATGGTGTCTACCAAGGTGAAAACCATCTTGGACAAGTTTACTAACCCATTGCTAAGTGAGTTATTGGAAGGCTTACCTCCCATTCGAGGTGCTAAACATGCGATTGACTTACAGCTAGGAGCTATACATCTGAATAAGCCTACTTATAAGTTAAACCATAAACAGGCTGTCGAGCTACAGAAACAAGTTATGAGCTAATGACGAAAAGGTATGTGTGAGAATCTCTTAACCCCTATGTTGTGCCAGCCTTGTTGGTACCTAAGAAGAATGGGTCATCGATAATGTGTGTAGATAGCCGAGTAATCAATCACATCACCATTAGGTATAAGTATCCCATACTAAGGATTAATGATATGCCAAATGAGTCAAATGGAGTAAGAGTATTCCCCAAGATTGATCTTAAATCTAGATATTATCATATTCAAATGCACGAAGGTGACGAATAGAAGATCACATTCAAAATACGCCATGGATTGTATGAATGGCTTATGATACCATTTGGACTATCAAATGCACTGAGCACATTTATGTGACTGATGAATCATGTGCTTCGAGAACTAATGGGGAACTTTGTGGTGGTCTATTTCAATGACATCTTAGTATATAGCCTTGATTTGGAGACCTACCAAGAGCATCTTTGAGCAGTCTTTGCAAAACTCTGATCTGAAAGGTTTTATGCCAATCTAAAGAAGTATGACTTTTGCTAACCTGAAGTAATCTTCTTAGGGCATGTTGTAAGTGGTGGAGGAATACAAGTTGATGATGAGAAGATAAGAGTGATCACCAAATGGCTCGTGCTAACCACCTTAGTTGATGTGAGAAGTTTCCATGACCTAGGATCATTCTATCATAAATTTATAAGGAATTTCAATACAATTATGGCCCTACTTACCAAATTGTTGAAGAAGAATGTTGAATTTTGATGGGAACAGAAAAAGTAAAGGAGTTTTGAGGAGGTGAAGGAGAAGCTAACTATAGCCCCTGTCTTAGCTCTATCGAGCTTTGATAAAGTGTTCGAAGTAAAGTATGATACGTCCTTATTAGGGATAGGTGCCGTATTGATGTAAGAAGGTTGACCTATTGCTTTCTGCAGTGAAAAACTTAGATGAGCTACACTCAACTATTTTATTTATGACAAGGAGTTTTATTCCTTGATTCGAGCCTTAATTGTGTAGCAACACTATCTATTACCCAAGGAATTTGTGATATATACTGATCATAAATCCTTAAGATATCAAAATAGCCAACCTAAGTTATCTCAAAGATAAGTCAAATGAGTCAAGTTCGTAGAGAGATTTTTTATGTCATGAAGTACAAGAATGGGAAGAACAATATAGTGGCCGACGCCTTATCAAGATAATATTCTCTCCTAGCTAAGCTGTAGACTAGGTTACTTGGTTTTTCAATGATAAAGGATTATATATAAAGGATCTACAATTTTGTCCCATCTATGCTAGGTGTGAGGACATATAGACAGTTGATGACTATTACAAGGAGGACGGATACTTGTTTAAAAAGAGGAGACTATGTATCCCGACTTGTTCTACTAGAGAATTGTTAGTGTGCGAGGCATATAAAGGAAGATTGTTAGGACACTTTAGCTAACACTGCACTCATGAGGTATTATCCTCAAGATTCTTTTGGCAAAGAAAGATAAGAGATGTCCAATTTGTATTGGAAAAGTGTGCTACCTACAGAAGAGCGAAGAGCCAAGTCAAGCAAAGGTACTATTTACCGTTGTCTATTTCGACCAAACCTTAGTTTGAGCTGAGTATGGACTTTTTGTTGGGATTACCAAGGATGTCTCGAAGGAAGGACTCCATTATGGTGGTCATGGATCAATTTAGCAGGATGGTCTACTTCGTGCCCTATACAAAAACTTAGGATGCTTTAGCTTATTTTTTTCTTTTCTTACAGGAAGTAGTCAAGCTTCACTAAATGCCCAGAACCATTGTTTCAAATCGGGACCTAAAGTTCATGAGCTACTTGTAGAGAACATTATGGAGACGTAATGCATCTCCGAGGTTTGGATATATGGAGAAACACCATAACGAAGCAAACCAAAAGAAATAAAAGAAAAGCTAGCAAGGTTTAGGCAACTACCAAATGGATATGATGCACTACTCAATCTTACTCAACCTACAATCTGCAAGATGTGACTCATTGGTCCGACTTGAAGGGTTACTTACCACTACTCCTTGCTAAAAAAAAATAGATAAGAGTTGAAGGATAATGAGAACACTAAGTTACTCAAAGGAAATGTGAATAATTTTCCGTATTGATAATTGATTAATTGTCTACATACAAGTAAGTGGGGGTTCATATATCCACTCACTATGGTTACTTTACATGTATAGAAAAACAAAAGGGTATTCTTAGAATTAGGTTACATAAGACATACCCAAAAGGGTAAAAGAGATAAAGAATATTCAGTATGGAAAGTAAAGAATCCTTCTAGAATATTATGTTAAGAAACATGTATCAATCGGTGGTTAGGCATTAAGAATATCGTACAAAGTAAACAAGAGAAAAGAGTTTGTAGTTAGGGGTTGACCTGATCTAGATTAGGTTAGAGGTTGTCTTCTTAGCTATCTTGATAAAGTACAGTTGCTTAGCAAGAGCAGGTCTAACACATGTGAAGGTTTAGCAGTCAAGTCGGTAAAGGATTAAGTCAGGATAGGAACCTCCATCTCGAAAATGGCTTTGAGCTAGTATCCTTCCAGTGAGTCTTTAGAGTCTTTTAGCTCGACTACAGGTGATTAGTTTAGGAGGCTGATAACTCTTATTTTAAATATATTTCACATGATGATTTTATAGTATTCCCCTTACATCTTTGTTTTTTTTAAAGAAATTGATACTTAATTGAGTAAAATTTTGATTTCAAGGTTTGAACTCGTTCTTGGATTGAAAACGAAGAAAAAGAATCAAGTTTCACCTAATTTGGAGTTCAAATGAATGAGTTATGAAACTTTGAAGTTACATAAACAACATGAGAAAGTGACAATTTTTGGTCAGAAAGTGACAAATTTTGGTCAGAAAGTTACACAGTCTAGGACGCAACTGTATCCCTAAGTTGTGTCCATGCGGGAAGATTTTAAGTGCCAAGGTCAGTAAATTACACAACTTGGGGAGACAACTATGTCCCAGGCTGTCTCTGGTGACGAAAAAAGGAAACTTTACAATATATTATAAAAGGACTTACTAAGGTTTCGCACATAATTTTAGACATTCAAAAGAGAAGGAGAAGAAAAAGGCAAAAGCAACACTCAATTTCAAGATTGAAGAGATTTTTCATCAACAAAAGCGATTTTTCACGTTTTATTTCTTGATTTTGTTGCAATTTGTTTTTAGTTTCATTATGATACCTTAAGATTCTTGTATTTAGGATTATGGAACTTAGGGTTTTATGTGACTATTAGATTTATTGATAATTTTCAATAAAGTTTCTATCTTTTCTTGATTCAATTATGTTATTTAATTGTTAATTGATATTTCTAGGGTATCAATCTATGACATTTTGCATGATAATTGAGAAATCACATGTATAGTGAGATCTTGATATAATTGGAGAGAATTACTAGTGTACTTAGAGATAAGATACATGTTTCTTTTGGAAAGTTGTTCTTTTCTGTGGGAATTCATTATACATTAATGTGATTCTGAATTATATTACTAAGTAAAGAGATTCTAGTAAATAATTTAAGATTAGGGTTAATGTGCTTGAGAAAGGTGTTAACTTTAATTGTGAATCCCTCCAGTCAAGAATAATAGAGATTGAATTGGATACATTTTAAGTGGTCACATGTTAAACACTAGGGGAAATAATTCTTTAATACGTTATTTGCCTTCTTGAAGTTGTTCTTAATTTCATCGCTTTCTAAATTGCTTAATCAAGTCTCATAATTAGGTTAGTTTGTTAATTTTAGTATTTCTAATTCATTCAACCTATCACAATTTTCCAGTTAGATAATAGAGCTAAGGTTAATATTAGTACTTGAGGTCTCTAAGGGATTGATTCGAACTCACATCTACTATATTAAAACTGATAGGTGCACTTACCTCGTATCAAGGGCTAATTCCTATCATCTACAAAAAGGTCGAAAAGATTTGTCCTCAAATCTAGAGTGGTCTTTGCTTCTTCTTTTGGGGCACTCACAGGATCTTCTTCTGATGATTGGTGAAGAATGAAGTTAGACACATTAAAAGGGGGGGGAGGGGGAGATGCTATAATCATCAGGTAACTTAATTTGGTAGACGTTATGATTGACTTTCTTTAGGACCTTCAACGGACCATTAGCTCAAAGAGATAGTTTGCTCTATCTCAAGTGCAGGAATCGTTCTTAGTTGATGTGGATCCATACTCAGCCTCCTAGATGGAAAGTGACAGTTCTCTAGCTTTGGCTATTAATCTCATGTTGTTTCTAGTTGAACTTGGTGATCTTCTTAGTTATGGACTAGTGTAGTGCTTGCAATTCTTAGGCTCGGTTAACTTCAGGTTAACTCTTATCAACAGTTGTTGTGACTTCGATCATATTTAGGGGAATAGTAAGATTAAGAACATAGATGGCCTCGAATGGGGTTTTCCTAGTAGTGCTGTAGATAGTTTAGTTATATGTGAACTCCATAACTAATAGGTACAGATCCTAGTTGATACGGACTCGTGAATGAACACACGAACCCAATATCATATGTAACCAAAGAGGTGAGTCTAAGCTACAAGATGGCTTGAAAAATAAATGATTGTAGAAGGTTGAGCAAGGGGTTCCTATGCACCGATGAAGGATATGACGCACCAACGCCTCACATGAGCTCAAGTTACACTTGATATGATGCATAAGTATAATCGAAGGTCACTTACCACTAGTCTACGCTCGAATGGGCTAGATAAGAGTAGCTCAAGAGTAAGAGGGACACCTAGCTCGAGAGTTAAAAAGTTCAATGTATTCTCTGTATTCTGATTTCCTTAACTTTTATAGTATAACATTATTTATATCATCCCGTTAGAGCAAATCCTAAGTTATAGAAATTACAAAAAGAATGGTCCTTATTTTCTAAAAAAGAGAGAGAGAATAATTTACAAGGAAAATATAAAATCGTGCAAAAGAAGGAATGCTGATGTCCTTTGTCAGAAAGGACAGTACGGATGTTAGTAAAGAACAATGCACGCGCGTTTTTGCTGTGATTCTGATAGTATTGTACTCCGGACAGGGGTGGAGTTCGGTTCAGGCCTGTTTGTTGTTAGAAGGGGTTGGACAGTAGTTGGTTCAAGGATGGCTCACCTTGGGGTTAGCCTCAGATGGTCAGCTCTTGATAGTTCTTCTTGGCCTCAGGACAGTGGAGATTGCTGCATCCAGATTTGGCACTTAAGTTATGGTTTAGTAAAGGGTTTAGCTTAACATGCTAGTTGATCACTTCGACAATATCTTGAATGCCATGGAGAGCAAAGTTGCTCGATAAATTAGGTTGGGGCAAGCATTACTCCTCAGTGCTTAACTCTTCTTGGATAGCTCGACGGACCACCTGGGAGAGCTCTCAGGCTTAGGAGCGTGTAATCGGTCCTTGATCCTTATCATTAGTCCCTTAAGTTCTTTCCTACAATAGCTCTAAGTAAGTTACCTAGCATCTTATTCTCCGCTTCAGTTTAGCCATCGATCTAAGAGTGGCTACTGAAGTTGAACATAAGTTTGGTTCCAAGCCTTCTCCATAGAGTCTTCCAAAAATAGCTCAAGAATTTTGTGTCCCAATCTGAAACGATAGTCTTCAGCAATCCATGTATTCGAATAACTTCTCGCAAAAACAAGTCAGCAATGTATAAAGCACTATTAGTTTGATGGCATGGAATGAAGTGTGCCATTTTGCTGAAGCAGTCCACTACAACAAATATAGAATCTTTTCATCTAGATGTCTGGGGCAATCCTAGGACAAAGTCCATGCTAAGGTCGGCCCAAGGTAAGGTTGGCTTTGGCAAAGGCATGTACCCTCTATGTAGCCCCCTCTTCCCCTTAGCTTACTTACACACTTCACAACTACCAATTATCTTATGGACGTTCTTAGCCAAACCAGGCCGTTAAAAGTTTTCCTTTAACAAATTGGCTGTTTTAGTTTCTTTGAAATGACTAGATAATCCACCATTATGAGCTTCCCTAACTAACAACTTATGTATTGAACAGTTTAGTATACACAACCTTCAGTCCTTGAACAGATAGCCTTCCTTAAGATAATATCCCTTAACAGCAATTCCATTCCTATTTTGGTTTATGATATGGTCGAAATGAAGATCATGAGTATACAGTTTAGTAATGAAGGAGAATCCCAATAGTTTTGTCTACAAGGTGGTTAGCAATGCTTGTCGTTACAATAGAGCATCAGCAACCACATTTATGCTTCCCCTCTTGTGCTGGATGATGTACGAGAATCCTTCCAAAAACTTTAACCATTTGGCTTGTCTTTTTAAGAGTTTATTATAACTCCCAAGATGCTTCAGAAACTCATGGTCTATGTAAATAACAAGCTCTTGTGGTAGCAAATAGCGTTGCCAAACAGTAAAGGCTCAGTAAAGAGAATATAACTCTTTCTCATACATAAAATAGTTTAGTGTAGGACCACTTAGCTTTTTATTGTGGTAGGTGATGGGTCGTTTCTCCTGCATCGGGACTACGCCAATTATAACTTATGAAGCATCACATTCTAACTCAAAGGGCTTATCAAAGTTTAGTCTTCTCCTTGATCTTTCTAAAACTCTATTTGGCTTAGTCGTTCCACTAGAACCCATTACCCTTCTTAGTCAACTCAGTCAAAGGGGCGGCTATGGTATTGAAGTTTTTTATGAATCACCTATAAAAAGAAGTTAGGTTATTAAAGCTTCAAACTTTAGTAGCATTTTTCGGCGTTGGCCATTCCAACATGTCACATCTTGGCTTAATACGGAATGCACCATCACACAAGAATACTTGTTGAAAACTTAACTTAACCTAATCATTTATCAAAAGACAACTTTGTTTACATGATAAAGGGGTTGTCACATTAGAGTTCAACTTGATATTTAGTTACAACTTATGTGTACAATATAATATTTACATCAAAACATGAACCGGCTTTTTCTTTTGTTATCTTCACAATAGTAAGATTCCTAACTTAGAACAGGTTCCTTCCAAAAGTCGCCGACTTTGACTTGTACTCTCAGTATATATTCCCCCTAGTGTTGGGCCCTTCATAACGCTATTAACCTAAGGATAAAACATTTTATTCCCTCAGCTACTAAAGCTAAGTAAGAGTAGATAACAAACAACACAATATAGATAGTATGATAAACTATATCGCATATCACAACTGAAACATTTCAACCATAAACTGCAGGTTCAACTTCACATATACATTTGCCTAACTGGGCATTTATTGTTAGCAATGCAGCATGTTATGCTCATGCACGTAGCATGCATCAGTACTGATATCCTATGCCCTTCCAATTTTCATCCGATTAGTTGACATAGTCAGATATCTAAATACAATGTCTATGAATCTATGGGCAACAAGGAGCTGCTTGGAAGTAAGACCCCCCACCAAATTGGACTATACATTATAATAGTTTACTAATATCAAAAAGAGCAATAAAAAGCTACCTGAGAATAGGACCCCCAACTTTGTTTTACAAAATTAAACTACACATTGCAGTTTACCAAATCAAAGAGGCAATAATGCCCAATTAGACTACATACTATAGTCTACCAAATTTGACTATCAAAATAGTCACAATATTTGGGCAATGCAAATCTATATGCCTCCAAAAACTAAGTTCATGAAACCATGCTTTTTCCATGATCACTTAAAAGCCTCAATTTGAAAGTTTTGCCCCATAAATCCTTTTTATACCATATCATGCCATGATATGCAATAATAACTCAAGTATATCACTCAATACAACCGGTCTTTTAGTTTTATTCAACCTGGTGATCTGATTCTAGTTTTTGAACTCTCCAAAGTAAAATTTTAGTATCTCACTTAGGGTTTACTTAGGTGAACATCTAAAAGATTAAGTTAGCAATCATTCAACTTCCCTAATTAGTACAATCATTCATATGTTCGAATCATCACCTAAAATAGTAGGATAATAGTTTAACTAAGACATAGTTACTGTAATTCAAAACCACTGCATTAGCATCTACTATAGTAGTATATCAGTTCACCCATTATATACCCATATTCAATCAACACAGCATCAGATAGCACGCAGTGTTATGAATAGCAATATATTTACTCCAATTATAGGTTAAATCCATATACTTAGGCTTCGTAATGGTGCAAATCCTATACTTTACCACATTGTCCTTCTTTACTTATCACACCTATGAAAATATAAACATAGCTTCTAAGTCAAGTACCAGTTGAATCCAAATTCTCATAAACCTTCATTACCATGCCTTTAAACTTCATTTGACTGTATCTTACTCATTTCCTATATGATTTTAATAAACTTTGTATCGTCATGATCATTATTTTGAGTACTATGGATATATCTTAAGAATAAAAATTAATCAATATTTTCAAAAGCTCAAAAATACCCTTTTGTATTACCTACTTGACCTTACATTATCATAACTTCATAATTAACCCGAATCAGCTTTAATACTAAACTAAAACCGTAAAAAACACACTTTCCAAACTTGTCCAACAACCCTTAATATACCATAAAGTGTTCATTTGACATAGATTTGATAAATATTTTAATAGTATTAATTATTATATTACATATTAAGCCAATATATAGATATTTAGTTGGAAAATACATAATAAATAGTATACGAACCCGATTAATTTCACAAAAAATCCTATAGACTCATAAAAATATGTAGTTAATAATTGATCATGAATTATACTAAACTAGTTATTATATGTTTTTATGAAAATAGCAGTTTTAGTTTAAAATAATGGAAAATTAAGGAAAATAAACAAATTTATGTATGAGATAAAACTTAAGTGTTCCAAAAATTACTATAAACTTTCAAAACATATAGGGTCATTCACTAATTTCATCAAAAGCTAATTATTTCAACAATTCAGTAAAATTAGCAATTTTATTCAAAATAATTATAAACAAATAGTAAACATGCTTAATTTCAAAAATAATTATTACCATAATTAAATATATATATATATATATTAGGTGTATTATATACAAAAATTGAGCTTAAAACAATATAATCTAATATTTATAAAAATTTGTTTAATTTTTGCCCAAACAAAGCTTTTTCTTCAGGAACTCATATTTTCACTAATTATTTACTTAAAATAAAATTATTACATTTATATACACCTAAAATGATCCTAGAAAACCAAATTTCATAATTAGCTAACAACATTTAATATTTTTACAAAATTAAATAAGTTACAAGCGGAATTTTGGTTCACCTAAACCAACTGCCTCTGGCTACCCTCTAACGACCCAACCTTATCAGAATACCTTCTCTAGCCACCCTCTCTTTAACTCTCAAGCCGCTCTAAGTTAAGTTGTGGTTTGGTACACGAACCGCTCTAACCTATTTTAACCATATTTCTTGTTCCATTTTTATTTTATTTTTTCTAATTTTTATAAATTATGTTCTTGTATTTTCAACGTGCTAAAATGTTGTAAATGAAGGTTTGGGTCCTATTTATAGTTTTTAAAATTTTTTTGGTTTAATAAAAATTGGAAATGGGTTTCTACATGTCATTTTTTCCTTTTCCCTAAGTACCATGTGTTATTTTCTAATTAACTAGATGTTGACTCATGTTTTCTAATTAATCTTAGGCTGTTACAACATCCGATGACTCATATACTCATTTTTTAATTAATTTTTCATTATTTTATATTATTTTAGCATATTTTGATAATTTATTATGTATGTATTTAATACATATAATGCATGTCACATATGTATAATTTAACTTCATTTATTATTTTTAGAAGTTAATTAACTTTTTATAATATTTCGCTATATTTAAAAGCTTGAATTTTATGTTTTCAATAATTATCGAATTTATTGATAAATTGACTTTTTTTAAATTAATATTTTTATATAGCTTATTTTGAGAAATTGACTTTATTTGAATTATTTTGTGTAACATTTCTAACCTTACTATGAAGATTGAAATATGGATAACATAGCTCAGCGCCCTAAATTTAGAGGCTTGGATCCTAAGCTTATTGAATTAGCTGGAAAAACCCAAGGTATTATACAACACGGCTTGGATCTTCTCTTCATGTGCTTGGATTTCTTCCCTTAACACTACAAACCTAAGAAAAATCACTTCATCCTAGCAGAACATATATTTCGTCAAATTCCCATATAACTTATTAGTCTGTAAAATGTCAAATACTTTGCAGAGATGTTAACCATGGTTGCTTAGGTTCATACTATATACCAATATGTCATCAAAGTACACGATTGCACATCTTCTAATCAAGGGGCACATCATATGGTTCATTAACCTCATAAATGTGCTGGGTGTATTTGTAAATTCAAATGGCATAACCAACCACTTATAGAGTCTGTGACTAGTTTTGAAGATAGTCTTCCACTCATCATTCGATCTCATACAAATTTGATGATAGCCACTTTGCAGGCTAATATTCGAAAATATTTTAGTACCGTAAAGCTCATCTAACATGTTATCGAGCCTCGGTTTTGGGTACCTGTATTTGACAGTAATTTAGTTGATTACTCAGCTGTTAATGTACATATGCCATGACCATCCTTCTTTGAGACAAGCAAAGCTGGCACTACGTAAGGGCTCATGTCTCTCTCATATATCCTCGCTCTATGAGTTCATCTACTTGTCTCTTCAGCTCAACAGCTTACTTAAGGTTCATTTTGTACATAAGTCGATTCGACAGAGTAGCATTTAGCTATAGATCAATATAGTGCTCTATGCCTCAGATTAGAGGTAGTCCTTTCGACAACTCTTTAGGAAAGAGATTAGAAAACTCATTTAGTAAGCTTCAGATCTCTTCAGGAACATGCTCTAAATTTCTCATCTCCAACAATCTTTGAACCAACAGGAACATAAGCTTATTGGCCTTCTTATTAGCTTGGAGCTCTCTTTGGCTCATTACTAAGGTCTTCTTCTTATTAGCTCGAGTAAGTTGACCATGGGTCTCATTTACTTAAGATGGCATCTTGGGTTATAACACAATCTTCTTTCTATCCTTAGCAAAGGCATAAGTGTTCTCATATCCGTCGTAGGTAACACATTTATTGAACAACCAAGGTTATCCAAGCAGCAGATGTGAAGATCCCATAAGGATGACATCACAAACTACTTCATCTATATACGTTCTCAATACTGAACAACATCGTTACTTACTCGGTCACGTATAAAACACCCTTATTGTGAAGCCAATACAACTTGTAAGGTCAAGGATGCTTAGAGGTCGACAGACATAACTTCTGCATAAAGGGCTATACAATTACATTAGTATAGCTTTCTCCATCTACTATAATGGTGTATAATTGTCTCTTGATGTATACTGAACAACCTCATAAATGTGCTGGGTGTATGATTGTCTCTCTAATCTTCTTCAGAGTTTGGCGAAGAACTTAATATTCATCTCAAGATTAGGGTTATCATTTCTCCCTGGTCTACATAGACCTAGGTTTCGTCTTCCTTACGACTTTAGCTTTTCCAATACCCTTTTCCTCTTCAGGTTCACTCTCATCGGTGCTATCTACTATATCTTCTAGAAGCATCATGACATGTTGGTTTGAACATTAAGTAGCTATGTGTCCGAAGCTTAAGTATTTAAAGAACTTTATCTCGCTGGTTTTTCGTTTAGAGATTTGTCCTCTCTCATATGTTCTCAAGGTTGGCCTAGCCTTGATTTGACTCGACCCTACTGGCTTGCTTAGTTATCGTCAGATTAGTCATTCTTATCCTTAGCTCGATATGGCCTCCTTAGCTCTACTTGAACAGGTTAGCACATAATAAGGGTTCGAGAAAACATTGGCCCAGGTCGATTCAGAGCACTTCTTCTTTATTTTTCAACTCTCTATGCTATCTTAATTGCCTCTTCCAAGGTATAAAACCTCTGTACCTCCACAATGTTCTGAATTTCATATCCAAGTCCAAAAATGAACCCTTAATACTGTACGAGCCTTAGGTTTGTCCATGCTAGCCCGGATCATAAGCATCTGAAACTCTCTTACATAATCATTAATAGATTGGCTTCTTTGGTGAAGTTCCTGCAACTTTTCAAACGTATCTTGTAAGTAGGTCTCGAGTACAAATCAACCTCTTAACAATCTTTTCATCTCATCCCAAGTCCTTACATTCGTCTTCCATCCTTTGCTCTAGCTACAATCAAATTTTTCTACTACATACTAGCATACCTAAAGAACTTAAGTGCAGTAAGTTAGACTTTCACAGCTTTTGTATATCTATAACAATCAAACACCTTCTCCACCTTTTCTTTCTACTCCAAGTATTTTTCTGCATCTCCACTTCTACCAAAAGGTGGGATTTGGACCTTGACATTGTCTAGTCCTCAAGGAGCTCAAGGTCTTCCCTCATATGCTTGGTAATAACCGACTCCTTCTTCTTCCTCTCCATATTCCTTGACATTAAGCTCTTCATCATCTTCTACAATGTCCTTTAAATCTAACCTTCATCTAGCAACTCGGTTTGCAACTCCTCTAACTCATTGTAGTAAAATCGGGCGATTAGCCTGGCTACCTTAGCCATAACCTCTCTCTTGAATATTTTCAGGAAGGTTATGCGATGGCGTACCTTAAGGTTGTTGCTTATTAACTTGCATTGCGGTGACTAGCCTTTCAATAAGGTTAGTGAGTCTATCAAGTTTGTCGTCAACTGACCTTAGGATGTTACTGCAATTATGACCATGACCAGGTTGAGCACCGCTACTCTAGTCACCAATAATACTCTAAACACTCAAATCTAATATGGTATAATACTTCTCGAACATATGAACAACATATTATACAGAAAATACTTCTACTATACTATCCAAAACTTCAGTTAACACACTAACAACCTTAATACCCAATAACCACTTAAATAAAATAGAAGTAAACTAGCTTTGTTTTTGTAGTGAAAAACAGATTAATAAGGAAACCACACTTACTAACATACTATAGCAGCTACGGAAGGAACACAGTAACCACTAATAGGAAAGCGAACCAAAACTTCTCGATAACTTTACATACTTCCTTTGGAAATCGTACTCTAATACTAGCGAAGCTAATGCATCTCTAGGGTTCGAACATATGAAGAAACACCATAAAAAAATAAATAAATAAAAAATGAATTGAAAGAAACAAAAGAAGGGCTAGCAAAGTCCGGACAGCTACCAAATAGATATAATGCACCACTTAGTCTTACTTAGCCTACAACTCGCTAGATATGACTTACCGATTTGAACTGAAGGGCCACTCGCTACTACTCCTTTCTAAAAAGAATAGATAAGAGTTGAAGGATAGTGAGAAAACTAAGTTACTAAAAGGAAACATGAATAATTTTTTGTATTGATGATTGATTTATTGTTTATGTACAAGTAAGTAAGGGTTTATATACCCACTTATTAAGGTTACTTTATATGTATGAAAAGATAAAGGGTATTCTTACAATTAGGTTATATAAGATATACCCAAAAGGGTAAAAGAGATAAAGAATATTCTGTATAAAAAGTAATAAATCCTTCTGGAATATTGTGTCAGGAGACACGTGTCACTTGGTGGTTAGGCGTTAGGAATATGGTACAAAGTAAATGAGAGAAAAGAGTTTGCAGTCAGTGGCCGACATGATTTGGATCAAGTTAGGGGCCAACTTATCTCACTGTAGAGCAATTAGCTTAAGATGGAGTCAGATGCTTGTGGTCAGCTTCATAATTTATCTCGAAAGGCCTTAGGGCTGTCTTCTCGGCTGTCTTGATAGAGCACAATTGTTTGGCAAGAGTAGGTTTGACACATGTGAGGGTTTGGTAGCCAAGTCGGTAGGGGATTAAGTCAGGATAAGAACCTCTGTCTTGGATATGGCTTTGAGTTAATATCCTCTAAGTGAGTTCTTAGAGTCTTCTAGCTCAGTTACAGATGATCGGTCTAAGGTACTGATTCTTAACAAGATGTATGGGAACTAGGCTATTATATAGCATATATTGTCATTCGTAAGTGGATAGATAGATTTAGGTTATTAATAGAACAGTAGGAACTTTACTATGGGTTGTCGTAGGTCGAAACATGGCTTATGCTTGCTAATCATAGAGTTTGCCTACAACAAGACTGCCCACAGTGTAACAAACATGTCTCCATTTAAGGTCGCTTTATGGGTTCAACTGAGTTCACAATAGACTAAATACCCCTTCTATGCCCGGACAATGACCAACTAACTGTAGCAAGAGTTGAGGCCATCAAATCCATGTATTAGAAGGTCTTAGAACAATTAAGCTGAGTTGTTACCAAGCTCAAGAGATGAGGCCAAGGATAGAAGAAAAGAGAATTTTCACCAGGTGATCTGGTCTGGATCCACCTTAGTAAGAAACGGTTCCCTAACTTGGGGAAGATCAAGTTATCTTCCAAAGTTGATGAACTCTTTAAAGTGCTTGAAAAGATCAATCTTAATGCCTATAGGATTGAATTACTAGAAGAGTATGGAGTCTTGGACTCTTTAAGCATTGCCGATCTCCACCTGTATACTTCCAAAGATGAGCAACGTAAAGCTGAACTATATTTGATCCCAAATCTCAAACAGCATGAAGGGAGTGATAGGGATCATGGACCAATCATACATTCCCAAGCTCGAGGGCTTATTCAGATGGTTCGCCGAGCTATTCGAGTTGAGTTGAACAATGAGGAGTAATGCATCCCTTAATCCGACCTATCAAGTTACTTTGTTCTCTACATCATTTAAGAAGCTATTGAGGTGATCAACCAATGTATTGAGTCGACCTCTGCATAACACACCTGTCTAAGCATCAAACCAAAATACTATTAACCTGATTTATGTCGAAGCTGAGTTGATAGTTACCCGGAGTTGACCTCCTGAGGCCAACCCAACAATAAGTAGCCCTTAAACCAACCCCTTTTCTAATCCTAAATGTTTGAGTTACCAACACCGACCTAATATTTTCAAAATCTACTTTGATTGGCTAATAGTATCATTAAGACCATAGAATGAGTGAATGACGTGTGTACTGCCTTTTCTAACATCCGTACTGTCCTTTCTATCATCGGATATTCTTTTTGCTTGATTACAATGTTACCCTTACAAATTATTCCCTTTTCCTTTACTAATAGGAATCTTTTTTTTTTTTTTTTTGTAATTTGCTCTAACCTAGGTTTTACTCTAATTGAGTCATATAAATACTTATATATTGTAATAGCTGAAAAAAAGTTAACATATTGATATTTAGACACATTTTTGTGAGTTAAGTGTTTTTCTTTCTCTCGACTACTCTTATCTAACTCATTGAGTATAGACTAGTGGCAAGTGACCTCTAACCATACTTGTGCATCAAATCAAGTGTGACTTAAGCTCGTATGAGACATCAATGCATCAAATCCATTGTCGGTGCACGGGGAACCTTACTCAACTTTCGACTTTCATTTACCTTTTGGATCATCTTGAGGTTTGAAGCCATCCCTTTAGTTCATGTGATTTGGACATCGTATGTTCATCCAAGTCAAATTATATCATGAGGCATGTGACATGGGGGAAGAGAATTCCAATTTGACTTCCATGTATCATTTTCATCCAACTTATCTCGTTTATTTAATTATCTTATGAAACTATTTACATGACTAAGCATGAAAGGACATAAGCAAGACATGTGTCCTTATCTTTAAGAATTCAATTCCTTTAAGCAACTTCCAACTAATATTCAAATAATAACCTAACTTCTATAAATAAGAATACTTTACCACTTTTGGGATCACATAGTTTACTACATCTATGTCTTCCCTCTTATCTTCATTCTATAAACCAACCAACATTCCATTTCTCCCACCTAACTTCCAATGCCAACAACCAAGCCTAATAGGTTGTTTTTAAGTTTTAAAAGCAACTCTTAATTTAAAAGGTAACAATACTTGCCAACAACCTATCTTTGATTCTATGAAGTTTTTTTTTTTTTTTCAAGTCAAAAGACTCTTCTAAACTCTTATTACTAAAAAGTTTTTCAAGAATCCCAAATAAATTAGAAAGTACTTTTAGTAAAGTTATTTTATAAAAACTTTTAAGTTTTTTCAAGAATGGTTTCATCTTTATAACTTTCCTCTAAAAATCCTTTTCAAATCAACCAAAAGCTTTTTACTTACTTCTTTGCTTTATATAAGTTTCAAATTTATCCTATCAACTACTTTTCAAAACTAAGTTTATGATAAGTAAAATCCTATCTTAGTTAAAGTTTTTTTTTTTTTATGAAAGAAAACTCTAAAAATCAATATTTTTGCCAAAATCCTTTTTCTTTTGAAAACCCTTCCTATGTACAAAAGTCTCCTTAGAATGATAAAATATGTTTTCTACAACAAGAAACCTTTGTCTTTATCAAAATGATCTGTATTCTTGGATTCAATTTGTATACATCTCTAAAATGACAAAACTAAAAGATTATGTTTCCCTTTCAAAATAACTTGATAAGAAACTTAAAGGAGTTAAGTGGACAAATCCATACCTAAATAAGAAAAGTTTTATGCTTGAATCTTTATGACATGTACATATCTTAGAACTATAACCTTGTAACATATTTAAACATATTGAATACATGGGCATACATTTTACCTTAACTATTTGGACTCTAACAACTAGACTTATTACGAGGACCGAAAACCTAGACATAATGACTATGGACACGAAATGACAAGACCAATTCCAATATGATACTAATTAACTAAAAGACTATAATCAACAAAGAAATCTTATATATATATATATATCTAGTATTTACTTCTTATTGTGTTCTTTTAGGTGATTGTGAGTTTAAGTTACCCAAAGACTATTACAACGAGTAATAGTAATGGCTAAGAGAGTATCCATGATGAGTATCACTTGCTTATATTTGTAGTTAGTAGCACTTTAAATATATATAGCAGCTGGTTTATGTGTAGAGTATTAGGAATGTACTTGTGCTTGATTAGGTGAATTGCTTGTGAAAATACTATAAGATAATCCACAAAATACAGTTGATGATTATGATGTAGTATATTCATATGTAAGTGTTTGATATTTGGTTGATTACTTATTAATCAATCTTATGCATATTGGAACTTTAATGTAAAATAATCATGCATCGCATATTGCATAAACCTATTTCTGCCACCACTGCCACCTAAGGAATGGAAAGGAAAGAATTGTCCCCATCTTTTACAAGCTAAGTGACTTTGAGGATGGTCATGTACTAGATGAGGCTATGTCCATTCTTTTGTTTTCGGTTCACATACATTTGGAGGTCAATTATGGATTTGATCAATCCCTAGTCATTAGTAGTTAGGAAAGGTATTCATTTCTTAATTTCATTTGTCTTTTTAGGACTGAACAAGAGATCCTTATCTTGTAACTTATTTATATGGCCTTCATGAACATTTCCTTTTAGTTCCTTTGGCTAACTAGAAGATCCTTCTTCTTAGGGCTAGGTTGAACATTTCTTTGGTTCTCCTAGATAATCAAGAAATTAGTTTTCTCATAAAGTCAAGCAGAATGTTACCTATTTAGTTCCCTTAGGACTAATCAAGGGGCATTATCTCTTAATCATCATATTGACATGGGTATGAGTTCAGTTGAGAATTGAGATTTTGCGACTATTTTGTTGTGGTGGCTAAGGACGTTATGCTAAGAGACTTTATTTGCTAAATTTGGATACCTAAGCACTGGCAAAACTACTAATCCTCAACCTAAGGTCAAGAGGGGAAAATATACCCTAGACTATATGTTGGATGCTGGTTAGTTGCGTGTATTGCCTCATATGCTTGATTGATTTATTACATATCATATGCTTGAAAACTTGCTTGTCATGCTTAAAAGGTGATATGAGTGGACAGCTCACGAAGCTAAATATAGCATACACTCCAACAGTTCCTTTTACAAGTTAATTGATATCAGGCAAGTGCACCTATTAGTTTTAATACAGCGGATGTGAGTCCGAGTCGATCCCTCAGAGACTTCGAGTACTAATATTAACCCTAGCTTTATTATCTAACCGGAAAATTAAGAAAGTTTGAATTAATTAAAAATACTAAAATTAACAAACTAACTTAATTATAAGACTTGATTAAGCAATTGAAAAAGTGATAAAATTAAGAACGACTTCAAGAAAGTAATAACGTATTTAGGAATTATTTCCCTTAAAGTTTAACATGTGATCGCTTAAAATATATTCAATTCGGATTCTATTATTCTTGACTAGAGGGATTCACAATTAAAGTTAATACCTTTCTCAAGCATATTAACCCTAATCCTAAATTATTTATCGGAATCTCTTCACTTAGTAATATAATTTAAAATTGCATTAATGTATAATGAATTCCCATACAAATAATTAACTTTCCGGAAGAAATATGTATCTTATCTCTAAGTATACATGTAATTCTCTCCAATTATGTAAAGATCTAATTATACATGTAATTTCTCAATCAACATGCATAATATCATATATTGATATTCTAGAAATATCAATTAACAATTAACGACATAATTGAATCAAGTAAAAATAGAACCTTTATTGAAAATTCTAAATCAATCTAAGAATCACATGAAACCCTAGGTTCCATAATCCTAAATACTCGAATTCTAAGCTATCATAATGAATCTAAAAACAAGTTTCATAAAAAACGTAAAATAAAACATGAAAACTCCTTTGATTGATGAAAAATCTCTCTAATCTTGAAGTTGATGTTGTTTTCGCCTCTTTCTTGATGTTCTCCTTAAGTCTCTTTTTCTTCTCTTGTGTCTCTCCGTTTCTGTAATGTCTTTCCTTCTTTTAAACCCTAAGATATCATTTTATATATGTATTACAAGGATTCTGTTTTCGTTACCAGACACGACCTAGGACATGGCCGTGTCCTCAGGTCATGTAACTTTTTGCACTAAGGCAAAATTTTCTATACAACTTCAAAACTTCATAACTTCTTCATTTGAACTCTGATTTGAGTGAAACTTGATTCCTTTTCTTCGTTTTCGATTCTAGAATGCGTTCAAACCTAGAAATCAAAATTTCACTCAATTAAGTATCAATTTCTTTAAAGAAAACAAAAAATGTAAGGGAAATACTATAAAATCACCATATGAAATATGTTTAAAATCCGAGTTATCATTAATCGAAAGTGAGTAATGGGGTAGGATCAAAGTAAAGAGTGTTTCTCCATTATAATCTTAAACGATAGAATTAGACATGGTATTTATAGAGCATATGATAGACTATAAGATGAAAATTTTAACACATGTATGCTCTCCTAAATTAAAGTTTCTATCTTCCATAAAATTTGTTTTAATCTTTAATTTCAACAAAATTAGACTATTCAATCTTATTATTTTGTAAAGGAATTCGATTCTCTACAATTATAGTGAACTGTGGAAAGATGGATTCCATAGTAATTATCATATAAAAGAACTATATCTATTAAATTTATTTAGACTCTTGCAATTTTTACCTTACAAGACAATCTTCATATTGTAGGTATATACATTATATAATGATTTTAGGAAAATCATACTAAGCCCCCCTTAAGGGTTATGACAGTATCCCTCCATGCGGCCGTAGAATTCGGGGGAATTGACAAGATTTGTTAACATCGGCGAGTGAATGATTACACTTAGGCCTTATGATTGTCTCATCTTTCTTACCAATGTATGGCGCTGTACACTTAGCCCATGTTGGTCTATATGTGGTAAGCTACTGATTGTTACATTGCATTAAATGAGAGGTGAGTATTGTACATATATGTGAGGACTAACTCACTATGAGGTCATATTTTGGAGGTCATGTGCTTATTTAGAGCTTATTGCCACATTGGCTTTATGGTTTGAGTAGTTTATGGTTTGTTAACCTAAGCTAGGTTGGGGTAGGGTTGATTGGGAGGGAGTTGGTGAGGTTAATGCCGTGGTGGTGACCTTAGAGTTGGCCAACGTCTTAGTCGTCGTTTGAGTTGTTAATCGACTGCCTAAGTGGTGTTTGCTTGATTGTGTAGACCAAGCTTATATGTACTTCTTTTCTACTAAGGAGGTAGCCCTAAGCCATCCTTATCTTAATTCTTAGGCTATTAAGCCATGCTTAATAGCTAATATCAACATTGTCAACAAGCACACTACTCATATGAGCTACTATTGTGGATAATAATTGTGGATTGAAAAGTTGATGATTGATATGTGTTTAACCTAATATGAGATGGTTACTTATGTCATTAATTTAGGTATCACTAGATTTCTTGATTATAAATTTAGAGATTATTGGAATAATATGTTTTAGTGTTGTGTTACGAGAATAGGATGTATAGGTTTATTATTCCTCACTTAAACAAGACAATTTTGATCGAGTTGATGTATTTTATATTAGTTGTTGAATTAACATATTATACATGCATGCATGTGCATGTGGTGCAACATTTATTTAAGTATATATAATATATATATTTTTTGTTAGACTAATGATTTACCATGGTGGAATATTGAAAGCTTATCTAGCACGATGGATAATTCGTGTTAGTAGGTTATACCCTTATCTTTATTTTGTATTGAATTCGTGGTAATGCTAAAAATACGTAAAATTAAATAGATATTATAAAAGATTAATTTATAATATAATTGTAATTATTTGTGTTATAATTGCATCTTCTTATTGGTGTAGACACCCAATTTTTTCCTCTTATAGTCCTAATTTTTTATTATTTTACAAAAAGGGTCCTAATTCAAAAATAAAAATAATAAAAAAAATTAATAAAAGTTAAAAAATAATAAAAATTAACAAATGATGAAAATACCAAAAAAATAAGAAAAGGAAAAATTATAAAAATTTCGTAAATTTTTAGAAAGTAACTCATATTAGGAACAAAGAGTTTCAGTTTTGGTTTTAGTTTTAGATTAGTACAAATAATTATTTTAGGAAATCGGATAGTTTAAGTATAATTTAATTGTATTAAATATTAAAACGTAGGTCAACAATCTAACGGATAAGTATTGGAGTATTTGGAATGAATGTAGTTTGAGATCTTGGGTTCAAGTCTTGCTGGATTTAGTTTTTATTGAATAAGATATAATAGATATAACAACCGCCGATCACCAACAATTATGCTCGGTTTCTATCCAAATTTTTTCTGATTTATTATATTATTATTTTGTTAGGACTTTAATGGTTTAATATGGTGTATATATATATGTGTGTATATTAGTTTAAGGTATTTTTTTAGTATTAGTTTTCTTTGTAATATATATTAAGTACATTATATTAATTTAAGTGAATATTTATTTAATAAGTGGTCATAAACATTAGATTAGGAACCGTTAAAATTAGTTTTTTTATTACATATATATGTTATTATATTAATTATACTTTATTAGTTAACGTAGTATATGATATATGTATATGTTAGTTTAGGAGTTTTAGTATTAGTTCTTATACCAGTGTATCATATGTAATTAATTTATTATAATAAATAGTCGTATATATTAGTTTAGGGATTGTTAAGATTGGTCATATTTTAAGATTTGGTTTATCACGTAGAAAGTTGTTTTTTCTTTAAATAAAAATTAATAAAAGATCTTTTTTTTTTAAAAAAAAATAAGATTATCAGAGTATTTTTTTTTTTTAAAAAACAAAAATACTCAAGAGTTAGGACCATTTAGTTTTTTTTTTAAACCGAATCAACTAAAACGTAAACTCGGCTGGTTTTCAAAAATTAAAATCAATCAACACACTAAGATTTTTCCGAAAGAACTACGATTGTTTGATCCCGACTAGCGGGTATGTAAGCACCTTCGGGGCAACGATAAAATATGTAGAAACTTAAATTCTTTTTTCTTTTGATTTTATTTATTTATTTTTTAAATATTATAATTAGAAGAATAATCTTAATTTCAGTAAATAAATAGTGATACCCGTTAAGGGTTTAATAGGTTCGCCCCCGAACTTAGAACCCTCTGATTTTTCATTTAAAATTGAAATCAAAGACCGGTAGCCAAATCGTAATCAATCCACTCAATTGGTTACGGTTTCTTTTTTTTTTTCTCGACTTCTGTCGGATGGTGACTCTAAAAATTATTTTTAATAAGAAACTGAAAATTTTCAATTTCTTTAATTGAGAATTAATATTAAATGAGTTATGATTTAGTGTTAATCAAGAAATGAGAAATCAATTTTTTAAAATAAAAAAACTGAAAAAATAAGCTCGATAATTAGTATCATATTATATATCGTATTTTTTCTTTATAATTATACTCATAATTATATCATATTATATTTTATATTATCATATCGTATTAGCAATGTACACTTGTAAGCAAGCATATTGGAAGCTTTACAATTTACTCATGTTTCCATCGAGATAGAATTTTTGTTAATGAAATAGTGCAAATGTGGAAAACATCGTCCTTTCTAATATACTAGAAAACATCGTCCTTTCTAATATACTAGCAATTGACGCATTTATAATATATGTATAGATTAAATAATATTAAATTTATCATTAATTATTTGATAAAAAATCATAATTTTTTGTTAAATAATATAAATATAAATTTATTCTATTTTCCTAATTTATATTCATTTTAAATATTTTAATTTCATACTTATTAACAAATCAGGATTACGATTAAAAATTATTTATACATATAAATATTAATCATTATCACGATTATATTTCATCTTATATGATTATATAATATCATATAATGTATGCACGTGAAGTAGGCAGGAAAGACGATTGGAAAAAGAGAGAGAAACGTTGAAGAGATCACGAGGATAAATACTATATTGTGCAGAAAGATAGAGAAAAAAAAAGTAGGCTTTACGAATTATTTGTGTAAATATTGATATAGCTGTTATGGACAAGTCAGTGAGCTTTTCCTTTGTCCTTTTCTGTCGACATCGACGCAGTCCAGAGTCCAAACCCATTTGCCCCAACAGAAAGCTCCTCCAGCCCTGACAAAACTGCTCCTCAACCGCCGCGCTCCCAATGGATGATACGGCATCATACTACGCTCCACAACCACAACCACCACCACCAGGTTCCATCCCCAACTACGCGTACCAGCAACCCCCTCCTCCACTACCGCCCGTAGCTCACCTCCCTCCTCCACAGCCACTACCGTACCACCCCCATTCCTATGCTACCCACGTGCCTACCCTCATTCCGCATGGCGTATACGACGAGGTCCGAACCCTTTTCATTGCGGGCTTGCCCGAGGACGTGAAGGCGCGTGAAATTTATAATCTGTTCCGCGAGTTTCCCGGCTACGAGTCCTCCCATTTGCGTAGCCCTAGTAAATCTTCTCAGGTATCTAGGTGAAATTTGAATTAGGGTTCCATTGAAATTTGTAAATGACAATATTTAGCTTGTATTGTATTTAGCGAGTAAAATTTCCGTGTTGCCATGAGGTCTTCCGTTCGTTTCCTCACCCGCATTAAACATCAATTGTCCATGTCAGTTTGTGGCTGGTGGCAAGCTTTGGTAGATGATTTGTGTGGTAGGTTTGTTTTTGAGTGGAATCAGAGCTAAAATGGATTTATGGTGTCAAATTCAAATTAATTTTTGGTTAGGAAAAAGAATAGAAGAAAATAAAAAACTGAAAAAATCTCATCATGTTGTGAATTATTTTCAAATTGAGGGTTTTAGTTAGTGGGAATGAAGAGGAGTAACCTAAAAATAGAGTTTTGGTTGGCATTTTGATTACTATTCTATCAATTTCGATTTAGAAGTGAAGGTTGGGAGCTCAATTCCATCATAGTATTTCCAAGATTAAGGTTTTAGTTGGTGCAATTAAAAGAAGGAAAAATCGGATTACAGTTGTTGATATTATTGTTAATTTCATGGAATTTCAGGAAGAAGTAGAAATCTTGCTGATGGAAAAGTTGATTGAAACATTGGGCATAAATATCAAAGCTAATGTTGTGTAACTTCAGGAGTGATATAGCATATGATTTTCGCATTTTATTTGTTACTTAGACTCATGCCTTATTCCTAATTATGAAGTAAAAACTTTGATTGAGTGCACAACAAGCTCTTGAATGTTGTTACAGGATTGGTTTATAGAATTCATTTTTGGGCTTGTTAATTGAGAGAACCAATGGTCTCGTGTTTATGCTCAATTTTAAGAGGGAACCTAATATCTCTTTAGCACTCAAGAGTGCTAGATTTTTTGAAAATATTATTCTGCATACTTTTTACATTAAATTTTATAATACAAATAGTATAAGATTACCTCCTCCTCCTCCTTCTTCTTCTCCTCCTTTTTTTTTTTTTTTTTTCCTACAATTGCTCCCTATTTTCGCTCCTATTTGGACATATACCATTAATTGTCTGATAACTCTCTTTATACAAATAACTACCTAATATATGTTTGATTACAACAACTAGATTACAACATAACCCCCTAAACACAACAGCACTAACATTCTCTAGACCTACATGCATACACATATAACACAAACATCTAACTTTATACATGTTACATGCTACGAACAACAATGTAGCAATGCTAATGCTAATAATAATATATCAGTTGTAACATTACTTCCCTCTTTTAAAGGCATGTCATGTGCAATGTTGGGATAATATTGCATAGCATGTTGACATCCGAATTCTTTTTCTTTCTCTTCTTCTTCTTCTTCTCTTCAGCCAACATTATTGGCAGATCAAGATTGTGTGAACAACCTAAACCCAATTTTGGCAAAAAGCAGCAACAACGTTTCCATATAATTTTCTTATATAGCCATTGGTTCTTTGCTAGCCTGAGATCCTTATGCTTGGAAACAAGTTTCTACTGTGACCTAAGCAATCCTATTATTCCTTCATCACCTCCCAAAACCATTGGATTGGATAGGAGGGATTGAATCCTTTTGGTGGCGCAACACAGACGCAAATGTTATATCTTCTATTTTGCTGGCCCCCTTAATAGCATTCTCCTTGTCTTTGTTCAGAGTAGGTTCATCATCTCAGTTTGGAAAAATATTTTTAGATTCATTATGGCTCATTCCTTGACTGGCACCAATCCTTTGGTTGCTGGCTTCTTAAAGTTCTCGGGTCCCTATTCGTGTTGTTGTCACATCTCAAGATAAGGAGGCATGCTGGCTTGCAAGTTGTTGCTGTCATGCATTAAATTGCTCCAATCCTCCTTGTAAATCGCCGAGAAAGCTTCAAATTGTTCTCACAATTTCTTCAAATCGTTACAATTGATATATTATTATTAGTCTTGCTGCATTGTTGTTTATAGCATGTCATGTGTGTGCAAAGTTAAGTGTTTATATTGTATGTGTATGCATGTAGGTCTGTAGAATGTTAGTGTTGTTGTGTCTTAAATGTAGGGGGATATATTGTAATTTAATTGTTTTGATTAGATATGTGTGAGACAGTTGTTTGTGTAAGGGAAGTTATTAGACAATTAATCGTATGTGTGCAAATAGGAGACGAAATAGAGAGCAGTTGGTATAGAAAAAAAACTGTAATCTTATACTATTTATCTTATGAAATTTAATGTAAAAAGTGTGAAAAATCATATTTTCAAAACTCTAATGCTCTTGATTGCTAAAGAGCTCTTAGGTTCTCTCTTAAAATTGAGCCTAAACATGAGATCATTGGGATCTCTCAATTAATGAGCCCGAAAATGAATTCTATAAACCAATTCTGTAATAATTTGGTATTAGGGCTAATTGCTATGGATAGATTAACATTTCTATAATAAAAAATTGAAGCCTTTATGAGCATATACAAGGAAGATTAGGAGCAGAAGGGAGCAAGAAACCAGTAGATGATGTTCTAATTTGCCAGTCTGTCCCATCAAGTTTCTGACCAGTGCATGGAAAGGGAAAGCTCAAATCAAGCCAGCAACAGCAGGCAAGAAGTAGAATCGGGCATGACTACAATGAACACAGCCAAAAAGGAATAATTGCTCCCAAATACAATGACCAAGTTCTTGATCAACCATTCTTTTTAATTGTCCATAAAGGACACGTCATTCCTCAACCTAAGGCCAGTATTGATGTCTGCAATACTGCAACTTCACTAGAAATGTTGCTCCATTGGGAGGGATATTTACTGAGGTATCATGGGAAGAAGTAGCAATGCTTTGTCAACATTATCCTGACTTTGTGCATGAGTTCATGTGCGTTTTTCAAGGGAGGAGTAATGTTATGACCAAAATATCAGATAATAAAATGGAATCATTCCATTTAAACATGTTTATATGCATCAAAGGCATAGGGAAGTAACTTAAGGGCAGTGGATATTGTTATATCTGTATTGTTATTTACTAATGCAATAGGGCATAGTGCAGTAGTATGATTGCAGGGATGTGTCCATTTGTGTGTGTTTTGTGTTTCTGTTGTTTGCTGGTCCATATGTATTTGTAGTGTTGATGTTTATGTGCTGTCATGTGTTGCAGTCAGTCTTTGTAATTTGAATATATAGAAGTCATTTCTGTGGGAAGTTGAAATGTAATAAGAAAGGAAATAGGAGCAGTTATTGTAGAAAATAGCTGCCGCCTCTTGAACTCTTATTATAAGGGAAATAATTCAAACAGAAAAGAATTGCTATTTTCCAAAAAATTCGAAAATTGTTTTTTCTAAAGAGATTGAAGAGTTCTCTCTCAAATTGAACCCTTAATTAGAGGTCGTAAGGTTCTGTCTAAAACGGCCCCTAAAATGAGATCATCAGTTTTTCTCTATGACAAGTTTGGAAATTCATCTAAAAATCTATCCTGTAGCAGATGTCAACATATGGTCTTGAGGATTTCTTAGAATAATGTGGAAGATAATGGATTGTGTCTATCTATATGCTTTTAGGTGCATGATACTTTAGTTTCCTGATGGATATTCTGGAAAGAACTAGGGAGAAGATGTCAGTCTCTACTCACTTGCTGGTTTTACGAATAGATTATAAAGGCATGCTTTAGGTTCACCCCTAAATAAGCCATATAAAGCTAAAAATGAAGCCTTACTTACCTATTCTCTGCATGGTTTTCATGCAGTTATAGAAAAGTGGGACTTCAATTGGGAATTTTGGGACAGGGCAAGTTGGTTCGCTACCTTGTTAGAGACTAAAGTAATCAAATTACTTCAATTTTTCTACTTCCAAGTAATTGAATCGCTCCATTTGGTTCTCAGATATCTTTTGCTGAATTTGACAAATTCTAGGTTGATTGATCTTGTTTATAAAGCAAATGGGCTTATGCTATGCAAGTTCAAAATTTATTTACGAACAAGCAAAAGAAGATATTTGGATTTTGAAAGCTCATTCTATCAATTTGTCGGGTTTGGTCATGTTTTGAGAAAAAGATTATTGGAATTGACTAATAGTTTTAAGTATTGAAGCTGAAACTGAAACCCTATGTGGTTTGTTTGGTGTTGAAACCTCTCCTGAAATTTCTTATGAATTAGTATTTCTATAGAAGTTAATTTTACTGCTATTGTACTTTGATGTAGCTTAGTCCAAACTGCAGCCCGTTGTTAAAAACATATAACAATAACAACAACAATAGAACTCAAGCCTTATTCCCACCGAATGTGTTTGGCTGTATGGGGCAGCTGATGAGGAATTTCCTTTAGAGTGGATGACCTAATATTCCATCTAAGGCAAAAATCAATTGGTAAGTTGTTTGCCAGCCTAAAGGTGAAGGTGGGTAAGGGATCCCTAGATGGGAATCTTGGAACAAAGTGGCCTAACTCAAGGACATCTAGAACCTCTTCAATGATGATAAAAGGGGATTATGGGTCAATCAGGTGCACTCCCACCTCCTTGAAGGGAAGAGTTTCTGGCATGTCAAGCCCATATCAAATTGTTCTTGGTCTTGGAAAAAATTATTGAAACTTAGATATATTGTGATGTCTTGGCTTAGATAGCACATAGGGAATGGTTTATATATTTCCCTTTGGTCAGATTTTTGGCTCCCAACGGGGCCACTCGATATCTCTTTTAACCTGAGGCAGACAGCAAGCACAAGTCTTCCAATTGATGCCGGATTATGTTCTACTATGGAAGGCAGCTCTTGGTCTCTCCCTTTGTGGGACAACTTACATATTCCAGCAACTTACAAGCCTGATCCATTGATTATGGATTCCCCTTGCTGGGCTCCTTCAAATTTTCAAGTTTTCTCCATCAAGACTTGTGACGATTCTCTTAGATCACAAGGTTCAAAGTGAATTGGAGTAATGTAGTGTGGTATAAGCAGGCCATGCCATGACACTGCTTTATTTTCTGGCTTGCATGGAACAAAAAACTGTGTACTCTCAACAAGCTCAACCATTGGGGCATCACATCCCAAACCTTATGCTACCTTTGCAATGCCCAACCTAAGGACCATCTCCTCTTTTTCAACTACCTTTTCTCACAAAATGTTTGGTCTCAAGTTCTGTCAAGTCTTGGCTGCCCTCTTTCCATCTCTTCTTGGCAAAATGTGGCAAACCAGCTCATCAGTCCATCATATAAGCTTTCACTTGCTTGCATTTGTCTTTTCCTATTGCTGTCTGCAGTATTTGGAGAGTGAGAAACTCTGTTCATTTGGGAAAAACCGTCCCTAATGTTAGAGTCATAGTTAGGCAAACACTGAATTATGTGGCTGTTTCTTCCTAGTTCTTTTTTTGTAACTTGAGTAGTTTTTTCTAGTTTCCTCTTTTGTATGCTCTTTCAGTTTGCAGTTCTTGTGCTTTGTAACATCAGCTATTGAATTACCAAAAAAAAAATGTCATATCATTTGTATTTGCTTCCCTTCATATCTTTTATGTCTTACTCAACCTTGTTTAATATAAGTAGCCTCTAGAGTGTTGCAATGCCTAACGGGTTTCAATGGAAGTCATATTTGCACATGACTAATCCATCTATCATACTACCATCATTTTCTTCTCAATGGAAACTGTTCTAACTTTCTTTCTAATACATTTTTTTTCCTTATTTTAGCACTCATTGTGTTTGCATTGTTCTCATCTTGCTACTTTCATCTGGTAGTCATGTACATGTCCATTGCTATCTTATAGACCTATGGTCTTGTGGACCTATCTTGAATGGTAAAATAAGTTGACTAGCCAGCACACTTTATTTGCCCTTATTTTATACATACATATGTATAATTTGGGAAACTTTTTTCATTTGCACTTTTTAT
This sequence comes from Lumnitzera racemosa, assembly GCA_024138005.1. NCBI lineage: Eukaryota > Viridiplantae > Streptophyta > Magnoliopsida > Myrtales > Combretaceae > Lumnitzera > Lumnitzera racemosa. Next base: position 42,844,080 of record JAMXBC010000008.1, on the reverse strand, counting down.
CATTAATTATACCTTTTGACTGATTGAAATATATTTTAATAAGTACTAACTTTTGCTCATTTATTCTTTTCATTTTTGTATCTTGTACCTCGGCATGAGCATTTTTTATTTATTTATTTTATTTTATATTTTTTGTTTCCAAGAAACATATCCTTGCAAGGATTGATTATTATACAAGAGTTACAACATTTTTATTATGATACAACTCTTGGTACATGATGTTATAGTTCCATAGTTTGAAAGATTGAACTCCTAAATGTCATATTTATATGGGAAGGTATAATTGTCATATGAAACTACACTATGTAATTTAGATTTATATTATTAAATAACATTATTCATACCATTTTAGAAACAATCTACTAGTAAATGTGTCGATTGTGAAAATTCTTCAATAAATTTTTTACTTTCATTAATATGAATATGATTTAATCAAAATCACACATAGCAAGGGGCTGTAACTAGTTTATGCAAGAAGATGCATGTTCAAATTAGAACAAAAGGTTAAAATAAGCTTAGATCTAGACATGTGAAAGTGAAAATCACCAGTGTAATAATGAATGGACGTAAAGCTGGAGTATTGAAAAAACTTGGATAAGCATGTGCCAACTTGTGCATGTAGGCTTCTTGTATGCCGGCTTGCATTATCAACAATTCAATGAAAAATTAATTAAATACTTCTTAATCAAGTTGCTGCTATAGTAGATTAGTTAGTGAGATGCCTGGAATGTTATGTAAACAGAGTTAGGTATAATATAAGAAGGAATTTACATCAATCCTAATAGCTTCCAGTGTCACTGCACTGGTATCATTGTGAGGCAGGGATAATCAGGCAACTCTCATTGAAAATGCTGTACTCTGATCTCTTCTCCTCATGATTGCAGCCGTTTGCTTTTGCTGTGTTTGCGGATCAGCAATCTGCTGTTGCGGCAATGCAAGCGTTAAATGTAAGGAATTCCATATATCTTTTTACTCTTTCATGGAATGTAGGCATAATTTGTGACAACTCAATTTATTTTGGTGCTCTCAATATTACTTTCTGTTTGTTAGAAGATTTGTTTGCACAGATCCCACAAAGGTTTTATTCACATGTTGTAAAACCAGATTTTGGCATGTCCATCTGCTTTAATGAATGATGAAGCCAGAGCTGGACTGCTATTTTCAAGAACATTGTTTGTTGTGATTGAACTTATCCAGAAATTTTGCTTACAACTACAAATTAAGTAACAAAGGGCATTTTAACTGCATATGCAAGAAGCTATAATTTACGTACTTGATTGTTGTTACCTACTAAATCGACTTGCATTTTCTTACTTGCCCGGAAGAAAAACCCAAGCTTTCTTGCTGGCAGACCATGCTTACCTCTGCCTTGTACACATGGTCAAATGACCATGCAACTGCAGCTACCATAGAACCAGACAGATGGAATGAACCAGGTTCTATGCTGCCCGCATGCTGTTACTTGATTTGAGCTGCCATTCGAGAAAATAGTTTAAAAGAAGAAAATTGGGACCTAACCTGTCCTTTTAGTACCCTATCCGGACCTGACACGTATGATTGGGCCTAACTTCTTTGTTCAGGCGTTTGCCATGCAGTGCAGAAATTTTGGCCAGTCCTGCCCTGAAGGGTAGCATGTGTGTGTCAGGTCTGTTTTGATCTTTGATCTGCATGAAGAATGGAGGTTTCTTTTGCATAATTCACATGATGATATCAACGGAAGAATTATCTTTAGGGATATTATTGGTGTAAAAGAATTGTGGGAAGTTCTATAATGTGTCTTATTTACAGCTAGAAAAACAATGGTTATTGTTATTCAGTTTATTCTCAAGTTTTTCTTAAGCCTGAAATTTTTGACTGCATAAAAAAGGTCACTTGATAGATGCAATGTGCTTACTGGTGGAATTCTCAAGTAAAAAATTCTGTCCTTTTGTATGTGATGCAACATTTCTGCTTTAGTAATCCCTTTCTGATCTTTTGCTTCTGTTGCAACTTTCATATTCTTTACAAAGAAGAAAGGTTTTCCATTTTGCAGATTTGGTGAGATTTTTATTTTACTTGTTTGTGAATAGTATGATAGGGTAATTACCCACCCACAAAGGAAAAAAAATAAATAAAACAGAGTAATTTCCATAATGAGAGAATATATTTATGGAGGGGCTGAGTGAACAATCCAAAAAAACCAAACAAATTACAAACTTAGTTCAAATTTAGAAGGCTGTAAGACAGGACTGTTGGAAGGCTTAAATACAGGTTTTGTAGCAGAGTGAAGCTTATGCAGGAATGGTGGTTTGTATTTTGCTAAAGGAACGGGTCTTTGGTGATATGAAGGGATTCATGAGCTTGTTCATCCAATCTAATGTTATATGAAATGGTCAATTGAAACAGATTAAATCTTTGATTGTTTCCTTTGGATAAGTTGTTTTTGATGTTTTTATGACAGCCAAATAAATTAATAACCACCTAAGTGTTTGGCATTGTGCAATTTGGCCCCTAAACATTGGTTTATTGAATTAAGTCTTTGTATTTCTCCATTGGATTTTACTTGCACCTTTTGTGATTTTATGCAATTGGCTACAATCAAAGAGTTTGAGGGTCCAAACTACACAAAATTGAAAGTACAGGGCTTAAGTTCACAGAACTGCAATTGAGGGGCTCAAATGCCCGAGGACTAAAGTTGTAGGTGCTTATTTGTGTATTTTGTCTCTTAGTCCTTTCTTATGTAAGTTAGTAATGCTCCTTTCTACTTGTTTTTTGGGCCACAGCTCCTTTCTACTTGTTATTTTACACTTTCTGGTGAAATGTTAATTAATAAAAATGGGTTTTGAAGAATTGATGATATAATATTGGCTTTCTTTTATGAATAATCGAAAAGAGAGTTGATGTTGGATTGTTGTACAGGTAAAATGGGCTTGATAGTCTCCTTTTACTGTTGATGAAATGGTTTTGTTCCCATAACCATGTTAACTTGAAAACTGAATCCAACTCAGAGCTTTAGTTCAGTTCATCTATCCATTGTTAGTCTCAATTTAATTTTGGAGAAATGTCCACGATGGGTTGGATCAGTTTTTTCTACCAAAGACACGATCAAACTTGCACATACTAACCTTATATAGAACTGCCAGATGTTGGATGATAATCCTATTATGCTCTTTTCCTTGGTTATTCAGAAGACCTCATATTTCATTTATTGGCACCTTTTCATGTTTTAAAGCCTCTTGTCCTTGTGCATAAACTTTTCAGTGAGACTGAAGCTGATGTGTCTTTTGAAATAATAGAATTTTGACTGATGGCTGGTTCTGGACATTTGCTTGCAGGGAATGGTGTTTGATCTTGAGAAAGGATCAACTCTTTACATTGATCTTGCAAAGTCTAATTCCCGATCCAAGCGCTTTAGAACAGGTTTTTTGGCAGTTAGTTTCTTTGCTTTACCATCTGCATCTTATCTGATGTTTATTTGTTCTGATACATTTTATTGTTCTTTGTTGATTATTTAAATTAGATGATGAAAGAACAGGCTCAGAGAAGAGAGCCAAATTATCTGCTCCGTACTCTTTCAGCACAGCTGATCCAGGTAAGATAGGATTTAAAATGCTTGTCTGCGGAGATGTTGGATATTCTACATTCTAGTTTTTCAAGAGATCAGAACATTTCCTTGCTTAGTTGAAATTAATATAGAACTTCTTTCCCTATCTTCCTCTCTTTCCCCCTATATATACATGCAATATGAGCTCACCTGTCATCTAACTTTCTGTCGCTTGTCTAATCTCGAGTATAAATTAACCTGATCACTGCAAGGGCACATCTTCCTGAAAAAGCTCACAATGCACATGTTTTGCACATTTGGGCACAAGCAGGTGTTGGCAGCACTCACATTCCTGGAATGGGTAATTCTGCTTACGGCACGAATGGTTATCCATCTACACAAAGGTCATTTGCACTACTTAAGCACAATCTTATTACTTAGAAAGATCTTGCTGTAATGAGGTTTAAGTGCATTAAAGGAATCTGTTCATGCTCTCTTCCTTGAAGTTGGCAGAACACTCCGTTTCACTTTTGAATCGCTATTTTCCTATGCAATATCCTTTCCCTCTGTAATTCTTCTCTCAGCTCAATTTGCCTTTACTGTAACACAGCTATGCAAGTTCTGATGGTAGAGCTGTAAATGAGGCAAAGGCTGCAAAGATGGTAAATTTAATCTTTTTGTCTTAGTTCCTTTTTGAGTACAAGCAACATATGCAACATTTAAAATTTGATTTACTTACCAAATCAAATAAAGAGATGATATATTACAAAGATAAATAAAAAAATAGAAAGATAAAACATTGACATGTGATTTTTTTAGACCTTTTATTCACCATAAAATACTTTATGGTGGGGTATGTGTATTGCTAATGAATGCTGAAACTTAATTATTCCCACTGATTTAAGGATATGTGGACCTTTTTATTTCAATATTTATTTTGATGAATGTCACTTTTATCTTTTCCTTCGTATATGTGTAGCATCAGAAGAAAAATTCTTTGTATCTTTTGACATTTTAAAGTTACTAACAAGTGAGAGGGCTAAAGACGATATGCCTGGATAAATTCTTTTCTCGGCTGCTTCATTTGACCTGGTTGCTGATCAACCTCTTTATGTATTAACAGAGTAATTCTTCGGCACCCCCATGTCCAACTCTTTTCGTCGCTAACCTTGGGCCAGGTTGCACTGAGAAAGACTTAATTCAACTCTTTTCAAGGTATGGATATATTAGGTCTTTTAGAGCTTTTTATATGAATCTTTTGCTATTAATATGATTTGATCCCTTCCCATATGGTGTTTTAGCAGATGCCCTGGGTTTCTAAAGTTGAAGATGCAAAGCACATATGGTGCTCCAGTTGCATTTGTTGATTTTCAGGTATGCTGTTGCTGTGCTTCGATGAAAGTTTACATCAGATCCTGAAATTTCTGATAGATTAAGACTTAGCCACAGAGAGATGGTTCTTGTTTCTTTGAGCATATTGCAAATAAATGGTTACTTTATTCTATAATCTGTGTACTTGCATTTTGAGGTGTCCCATTATTTTCCACACTCACAAGAATCTTTTCTTTTTTGATATTGTGGTAATGCACTGGCTTTCTAGCTTCACCTGCCTGATGTGATCCGTTGTCAGAGATGTTATCAATCTAATGATACCCTCTACCATCTCTTAGTATTCTTTGTATGTGGTTAAAAGGATTTCTGTGGTCCAATTTTCTAAAAATTCTTGATTATATTGCTGAAATGAGTAGTTTCTTTTTGTTCACCTATATTCATTTTTTATTGAACTTGCTTATGGTTCAATGTTCTAGTTTACATGATGACAGCACATTCATAAGAGACAAGTTCTTTTTTTTTTTGGGTTTTTTTAAATACCCCTCAAAAAAAGAACTTGTCTCTTATGAATGTTTTGTCATGTAGCCTAGAAAATTGAGCCATAAGTAAGTCAATCATGTAGAGTTCTTGTCTAATTTGATAAGGAGATCACCATCCCGCTTCCCTGATTTGCGCCTTTTTGTTTTTTTTCCTTCAATGCATAAGTGCAAGTTACTGTGATTTCAAAAAATAGCTTGTAAGGTTCATGGCTTCTGTTAAATTTGAGTCTGTTATCCATTGTGTTAGACAGATTTTACTTTGTTTTCAGTACATACAGATTTTACTTTGTTTTCAGTACATTTCAATTTTTCCTCACTGTCCTGGTACTCTGTCTGATATGCTTGACTGCAGGATACTTCTTGTTCAACTGGAGCCTTAAATCATCTGCAGGGAACGGTTCTCTATTCATCACCATGTGGGGAGGGCATCCGCCTGGAGTATCCTTTTTGGCACATTTTCTATCTTCTTATATAGCAGTGTGGATTTCTGTTTATCTTTGAAAATTTTCCTTTACAAAAATACAGGTATGCAAAATCACGGATGGGAATGCGTAGAAAGGGAAAGTCATGACATGTCAAGTGACCTATAAATAGCTGCTGCCATCATTAGTTGAGAAGTATTAGGGAACCCCTCGGATGATTGCAACAGCCATAGGGGTTCCTATCACTGTGATTTTAGCCATGTCTAATTGTCTATTTCAGTTATTAGTTCACCTCTCTCAAGAAAATTCTCCTGTATAATGCTGGAAGGTTGGGTAAGAAACTGCTACATGGGTGAAATTATTGGTAATGTGGTAGTAACAGTATTGCTTGTTGAAATGCTGGAATCTCCAAGGTGGGAAAGTTGACAACCAAGAACAACAAATTAGGGTGAAATGCTCCTAAATTAGTTTGAAACGCAAAACAACAAAGAGATGCTCTTGAATGTCATTGCCTTTTAGGGGAGGGAAGTAATGCTGGGTCCTTTTATTCTGTCTAGCTTCTGTCCTTCTGAGCTGCTTTAATCTAAATTGTCTCTGCTGTCCTAGCGGCTGTGGATTTCCTCCATTTGTTGACAGTATTTACTGTGGTTTCAATAGAGACAAGTGTCAATCTTGAATTGCAGGTGGTCGGACATAGGGCTAGGGTTTGTTTACTCTTCTCTGGTACTGAGTGTAGTCCTAAAATTTTGGAGGTAATGTTCAATTGACTTCTAAAGTTTTTGAGTGCTAAAACTCTGAAATTAGTGCTTTGCAAAATACTAATTTAAGACTTCTCAAAGCACGTGATCATAAAATCTCAACTACCTGTTCTTCTACGAGGTGTCGAAGTCACTAATTTGAATGTGTATCAGTATCAGAAGGACCCCAACATGTTGACAATCAATGCATCTTCTCTTGCAAATAAGGCATGTCTTTGTATAGGAAGGCATGGCCGACCTTTTCTGTTTTTAACAATGTTCATGAGCTTTGCTTAACTGGGCAAAGGCCTCCAGTTCACATTTTGTAGGTTAAGAGGCCACCATGCTGTTGCTGTCCAAGGATATAGAGATGTATATATTCCGCTCCCTAATTGAAGCCTTGTCTGATGTTATTTGGGATTCACATGTAATAGTTCAGTGTTCTAATATATTAAAGATGGCCTTCGCTTCGATAATTATAGCACCTGATATTAAAAATAGAAATTATGGCAAACAAAATGGAAAATGTTAATCGGGCTGAAGTCTTCTTCAAGGGATTATTTTAAACGGTTCCAAATGTAACATTCTTGATGGTTTAAATTGCGAATAAATTCATTTAGCGCACATTAAGCATTTATTTCCTGTTTTAATTATATTAGCTCTATTATGTGTATATTCTCTATTTGTAGTTTCATATAGATATATACTCTTTATATACGCAATACAATGCAACATATATCCTCTAATTGAATTTGTATTAAGTTTGCATCACTCAAAATGTGTAAGCTAAATTTATATATTGAGTAAACATTCAATCTCTCTGTATGCTGACTATATTTGAAGGTGGAACTTGCAAAGCCGTACAACTCTTCCTATGAATTTGATGGTTTTAAGTAATGGGTGCAAGCAAATATAACGGTGAGTATTGAGTTAAAATAAATGGAGTTGGATATATCAATAGAAAAAATTAGACAATATACAATAATCTTTGATTTGATATGATAATAAAAATATGACATGCATTTTGACGTTTTTGCAATTAGCTGACTTTTATTTTTCATAATCTATATTTTTCTGTATTGTGCAATAGTAATAAATCAGGTAGGTGCTTCGTTAAAGTCCTATGTGGTCCTAAGCCCCACCAAATCACACGCACACAGATCAGTAAATCCAAAACAACGAGTCCTAAATCCATCTATTTCATCTTATTTAGGGCTTCTTTGCCTGGGTTTCGAAATGAAAAAGGGCATTTGGGGTGTCTCATCGAAGGTTTCATCAGAATCTATCGATGATTTGAGGGACCTTTATTTATTTATTTATTTATTTTTTGGGGCTTACGTTTGTATAGTAGAAAAGAACACAAGTTGTAAGTTTGTTGAGAGAAAAAGCACATTTCGACTGATTGCACTTTTTTGTTTTCTCTATTACATGAGTAAACTTGCTAATACGGACTAGATTTTGAAATTATTGAAATTTAATAAGATTCTATTTTAATTTAAAGTTCATCAGTAAGGTTTAGTTGGAAATACACAAATTTAAACTAAAATTTGGGACAAGCATGGATTCATTATTTGGACTTTTGCCAATTTTTCAATTTTCAGTCTACATTTGTAAAGTATGATATTTGATTGAAACTTTTTGTGCTAGCATTATTATCCCATTCAACTTTAGCTAAAGACTATCTTCCTCATTGGATTGAGAAACATATTACAAAGGAACATACAAAAATATTAAAAAAAAAAAAGAACTCAAAATGTAATAACACATTAAAATTAAAAATAAAAAATAAAAGCAAAGAAGAGTCCAATAATAACTCAAAAGCACCTTGTACATCAAGGAGGATTTAGTTTCTTTCTTTCTTTCTTTTGAGAAATATATATATATATATTTTCCTCCACTAGCATAGCTAGTGAATCTTTCAAGAGTAGCCAGTGCTTCAACAACTCCATTAGCTCCCCACATACTTGTGACAGATATAAACTGCAAAACATTGAAGAAGAGTGGTCCTGTAAGCAAAACTTGTCACTAGTAAGGTGGCATGAATCAGGCATTAGTTGTCTTGTCCCACCACTTCCATGGACTTTATTTCCACAATAATCTTTTCTATAGTTCTAAATTTAGGGAATTTATAAGCTTAGATGATGGTCCCAACATTTAACAAGAATGTTATTCATGTTCCCTAAATTCTTTACATATCCCTTAAACCATTTTCCTATTTTTGTCTCTAATAGCAATGTTTTAACATAGGGCGATCCTGGTTATTAATTTCAAATCTGTCATGGTCTCAAGGTGGAGGTTTCCATATAATTGAGGTTGGAACAACGTTATAACATTGTTCTCCATAGTTCTTCAATCAGTGTCAACATTTATGATACTCCATTATGGGTTTTGTAAGTAAGTTAATTACTGGGACCTCTATGCATCAAAAATGTTCTCTTGAATCACTACGTACATTTGAGACCTTTAGATGAAGGTAATTTCAAAGGCTTTGGTGGTGTTTTACCAGATGAAATTAGATCAATAGAGTAAGGAGGATAACATTGTGCTCGTATTGGAGGGACATGTCACCATTTTTTTATGATAATTATCATGGGTGGTTACAATTACTTTTTAATATATCAAAATTTTATTTCTTCTTACCTACTACATCACTATTTATGTGATATATCACTCTTAGTGAAGCATATGTGATGCTAATATCGAGGTTGACAATTCTTATTAACAAATCATATTTCATGTTTGGATCTGAATAGGATAGTGTCTAACTCAATCAGTTAATAAATATCGTTGATATGATATTTTGGACATGAGATCTCAAGCCTAAACCAATCTGCTTAGGTCATGGGACAACTTGTTTAGGCTTATGATTGACCTATTCAAGACCTAGCAGAAGCCTTTGGAATCCTTGATTGAGCTCATCTTGAGGACTCAGGCTCTCCCTAGCTCAAACCATTTAGTTGAACTTCATACCTCCTCTCTTCAAAGTATGCCTAACCTCCCGTAGGTTAGGTGATTTGGTAAAAAGCTTGCCTGGGGAGAGCAGCCTTTTTGGAAGTAAAAATAAGAGCAATTTCCACCCAAGTCCCCGAATATCTCTGGATCTCATCAATAATAAAATATACACTTTCCTATTCTCACGAAATTTATACTTATTTACTTTCCCAAATATCTCGGTGATCTCCACTATAAATAGAGGTAACCTACCATTGATAAAACCATCTACAAACACCAACTCTTGTTATCTTATTGTTACGCTATCAGTTTCTTCTCTTACCTATTTGACTTTAGAATTGGAGTGGTCTCAATATACAACTCTCCAGTTGTTCCATCGATGATTCTTTACTTTATAAGCTTACTTGCCTTTATTTAAAGGACCATCAATCCAATTCTCTATTGATGAAATCTCTTAGGTGAGTAACATGTTATATGTTTTTGTTGAACTAATTTATTAATTTAAGAAAATCTAAAATAAATCTTAACATAAATAATTAAGTCTAATTAGGAATAAATTTTGGAAGAACCAAATTACTCAAACTCTTAAGCATAGTAAATTGAAATTAAATGGAAATCATTACGAGTGAGCAGGTAATACTGCTTTACAACGTACCCTATAGCACCTTACTTGATCAAATATTTTTAGATAGATATTGAAGATCATAAGGTAAGTTTTGAGAACAACTTTTTTAGAAATCTAGTGTAATAGGGTATTCAAGTAGGGTAAATGATAGGAACCAACTTTCAGATACTCTCACTTGCTCTCAAGCAAGGGGCTTGATTAACGTAGTCTATCAAATCCTTACCCATTGCCCAATCTAAAAGAGGTCAACTTGTTATCCCGAGTTGATCTAGCCTTACGTCTAAGTTGTCATGAATTTAATCTACTTTTTACATGAGAGCAAGGCCAACTTGAGTTGTCTGAGGACCTCTGACCTATTTTTTTGACCTATTCCAAAGACCACTTTACTTTCCAAGCACAAACCTATCTGAGTTGAGCAAAGAACAAGACGTAGCCGACCTTATCTAAAATAGTTAGCAACCATTATGCGTAGAATCTTTTAACCTCTTTTCTTAAGACACTCTTCCCATAAACCTTAGACGTACACCTCGACAATGGATATTCTCTTTCTAAAAGAATTACGAAATTATCCTTTCTCTTTTTCTACAATTTTGCATTTAATTTTTAACCATTTTAGTAAATGCTCAAGTTACATTGTAACCTTTGAATACTCGAGTATAAATACCTTATTGTAACAATTGTTGTAATAAGATATTCTTTGTTAATTAATGAAATTACTGTGTTTTCTCTCTTCTCTATGTTAAGAACCCTAACTCTAGGTCATAGCAACTTTTAAGTAAGGTTATGTAACAAGTGACTATTCAACTTGAACCCATGAGTCACTTTTAGCAAGTTATAAGTCGTGTTGAATTTGAGTGGTGCATTAGATTCACTGAGTTGCTCATGGGTTTGCTTAACCTAGTACCCACATTTCTATTAAAAACCCATTTTCTTTCTTCAATAGTTCTCAAAGGACCCATCTACATTACGGTAAAACCTTGTTAGGAGCTCACATTTGTATTATTGTGCATGTTATTGATTGGTATCACATCAGTACAGGTATAACTTCTCTATACACTATACTTATCTTAGAACTTATATCCTATAGTATACCTGATACAATAATAATGATTGTAAAATAATCTTATATTTCTTCTTCAAATGTTTGAAGACTCTAAAAAAGAAAAAGAAAAAGAAAAAGAAAACATATAAACTATAGTCGAAACCCATCATCCATAAGAAATCTTAAAAGATAAAGCATTTCATCTTCAACCTTTCTCATGATTCAATTGTACGTTTCTATTTTCTAACTCTCTTACTTCATTTATTCCCCATTACTAACTCTATACTTGTTGTTATCTTCTGTGTCTTTTATTTTATTTCTTCTCATTGCTAACTTTTTTAACACTCCAAGAAAAGCACACACACTAACTTCTCATAATATCCAAATTTCACTCTTGGCATCTATAATTTAATTCATTTTTCTTATAAATTGATAGTTTAAACTTCATATATAGGTTTACATTGCAATTTTTTTTTGTATTTTACAAGTTTTATAAGGTATTATACACCTTGTAGGTTTTACAAGGTACATACTTCATGGTGATTCCAAGAAGTTAAGGATAGGTTTTGATTATAAAATTTGAGAACTTATATTTATAAGGTGGGATATAGTAATGTCTCATACTATACTCACCACATAGTCTCTCATCTTTTCAATTAATAACATAAATAAAGTTTAATGAAATATAGCAAAGTAATCCATCTATTTGCTATGTCATATTATTGCAATAAATTCAGTCATGTTCTAACTGGATATTATTGGCAATATTCAAATTCACCAAATCTTCTATGAGATCTTCAACAGAAATGACAAAAGGATCTATAAAGAAAAACATTCTTAATGTAAACATAAACTAATTTGTTATCTCTTCATCTTCTTATAGTGTTTTCATATTACCTAAGCTTCTTAATATACCAAACGCTATATGAAGATTGTTCCAATCTAAATCCGTCGACTTAGTTACTCAAATGTAATTTTATTTGTATAAAATATATTCGAACAATTCAAACACTAAAATCGCTAGGAAAGTACCAAAAAAAAAAGAAAGAAAAAGAAAAGAATAGTTATACCTTCTCATATGAATAGTAAATGCAAAAGACATCTCTAAGTGGATTTCATATATTTTATCAAAAAAGGAGAAATTAATGAAACTTAGAAAGGCGGCAAAAGGGTTGTCCCATCATAAAGAAACTATCAAAGTCTTTAAAATTCGACCATGATATAGCTTACTTGAAAGTGTAAATGGAAAGGAAATATGAAGCATGACATCCAATCATCAATTAGTGAAAAATCTCTACCAGAGTAAATTCTAACGTAGGTTTTGAAACATAGAATGAAATGTTGGAAAACCTCATCTTATATGGGTTGGCGGGTTTTAAACATATCTGAATATTAAATATGTTCAATTAACTTTAACCCATTTATTAATTATATAAATTTTTTAATATAAATTTATTTATAATCGTATTGTGTTATATTTAAAACTCCACCTATGTCAAACTTTGAAAGAGTTACCATTAATTCATATATGCTTTTTCTTACTTCAATGTAGTTTGCCATTTATGAGTTAAAATAATGACATTTTAATTTTTTATTTGTAGGTGGCTCATCATGATTGGCGAACAAATGCTAAGTAAGACAGCATGGTGGTTACTGTCATAATAATTCTGGTTTTTTTTTTTTTTTTAACTGTTAATCTCGTCTGGTGCTTCTATTGGCTAATAATTCCACCTAAGATGATGGGAGCTACATGAGATTTTAGGGTATTTCTCTTAATTTAATTACTTGATGAGAAATTGTTTTCTTGAGATCCAGAGCCTTCTGGCTCTGGCATTTCTTCTCACCTAGGCAAATGTTTCCACGAAGTAGGGAACAAAGGATTAAGGTTGGAACGGCTGTGCCAGCGGAAACTCAGGAGCAAACTTTCACATGCTGTTACTATTTCTAGAACATTGTGCCCCATATGTCCTTTTCATTTATTTGACTATTCGTGTCTATGTCACCATCTATTTTATTAGGGATTGCTATGAATTAAAACATTTTCAAAGTATAATGGCATGAAATTGATACTAACTTGAATTCGTGTACCATAAGATCCCAAAAATAATCAGTAAAAAATGTTTAGACAAGCAGACTTACTAAAAATGAAGCTGGCAAGGGCCTCTTTGCTTGGTGGTAGGGCCATTTCTCTTCCTGTGCAATTGATCAAAATCAATTCTCCTTTCGTATGAAATTAAGTTTATATAGTACGCCTATATGATATTCAAGCTATACTATACTTTTTAAATTGGCTTAATGGGTTACCTTAGGTGCTATAGGCCTTTTTCCAAACCCCAAAGCTAGCTCAAGAGGGATTTTCTTAGCATATCCACACTTTGGAAAATATTGCCGGGCTGCGGGTCGACAAAGTATTCTCTAGACACCTTCAATTCAGCAAGAACTCTTCAGAAGTTGGAGAAAGTTAGCTGTGCTCAACTTAGAATTGATAAGTCCCAAGATTAAGGTAGATATTTTCATGAAAAGAAAAGGAAAAAAAAAAAGGGATATATTTTGGCCTCCTATTAAATTAGGTAGATCAAAATAAGAAGCTATGAGCTTTGTAGAGGAGTGTATAAGGAATAGGTTATAGCGTTGAAATAGCGGAGGAAGGGAGGTTCTTATAAAAGTAGTTGGAATTGCTATTTGAACTTATCGATGAGCGTGCTTAACTTACCTATAAGATGGTGCAAGGAAGTTTAGAGATGCAATCAAGATATGTGTGGAACAGTAATAGAAACATAGAACCGATCTCAATACTTTAATAAAGTACTGTAAAAACCCTTTAAACCCCCCATAGGCTTTTTAAGTTGTACATAGAACTTGCCTTGATAAGTGATGTGATTAATTTTTAATGGTGAAAATTAATTATATATGAAGAACGGATTGTACACAAAATGAAATATATTTTTTTTGCTAAAATATTGATGTTTCTCTTGGAAGACGATCCTAAAAGAAATAAACTATCTAAGTAGCTCTCATTAATAAGTCTAGTAAGACGATATAATATGAATTGAACAAACTAAAAGAGATGATATCGCCATAACTTAACAAACAAATTGATAAGATTTGGTATAAAAAAGAGTGTCTCTTAGGGTTTTTCATGAAATAACTATCTTTCAATATTTAATATACTTATTCATATTTGAACTCTAAAAATTCCACAAACAAAGATGTAAACAAAATAAAAATAAGACTCTTGGCAACATTGGATACTATTGCCAACTTCTTGTAACTAATAATACTAATGAAATAATACCAAATATTAATAAAAGCCTAATAACATAGCAATTTAAAAGATCCTCTAATAACATAATAATAATTAATAAAATATACTTAATTAATTAAATAAATTAATAAGATAAAATAAGCTCCATATACTCTATTTTAAGGATTTTGATTGTCATGATCACCCCTAAATTGATGAAGATTTGCCATCAAATCTTGAAAAAGATATCCATTTGGATCAAAGACTAACTTGCAAAGCTTAAAGTGGATTAAATAAAAATTCCAAGCCAAGCCAAACTCTTGCATATCCTTAATAAATGAGCATCTCCATAGCAATACAATAAGAACATGTTGAATAAAATCTCACTCAAAACAACTAGCCTCAATATTCTCATTTGACACATCTTGTGGCCCCATCAATAGTATCTACAAACACAATTTGTATCCTTTCCACTCATCATATACTCTATTGATTAGACCCAAGCAAACTCATTGAACACATTATTCTTGTAATAACATCCTCCTGTGCTTAGACTCATTGCAAAAGAAATTTGAACCTATCATGACTTGTTGAACTCATGTCATCAAGTTCTTCAGATTAAATTATGTCTATCATATCAACTTCATGTGCAAATTCTTGTGTCTATGATTGCTCATTAATTACTTCTACTTCCTCTTTCCTAACCACCTTAAATGTTCATTTTCAATCACATCCTATACAACCTTAGTCTCTCTATTAGTTCTTTGATTTACTCTTTTCGTTTCTAAACCTTTCCTCTTATCAACTTCTTCTATAGCCTCAATCTCTCTATCTACCTTTGTAAGTGTAGGGGTCCTATCGATTTCAATTATGCCAATACATTTCTCTTCAATCTCTAAAGTCTTATGTTAAACTAATCAACTCTTAATTTCTTCCTCCTTAGTAACTTTAATCTCACCACTCTACTCAAAAGCCCTTGAACTACTTGAATCTGAGCAATTAATCACCACATATTCATGCCTATCATACTTTAAGGATGAAACTATTCTGCATTAGCTTAATTTCTTCCTCCTTAATAACTTTAATCTCACTGATTTACTTGAAAGCCCTTAAACTACTTGAATTTGTGCAACCAATCACCACATATTTATGCCTATCATGCTTAGGGATGAATTTATTCTACATCAATTTCCTTATTCCATCCTAAGACATTAACTCCTCCATTCCAGTAGCTCTTCTAAATATATACAATTGACCACCAAAGTTTGGAATATCCACTAAATTCTACTAATGCTAGTTGCACCCTCTAGGGTCTTCGTGGCTACAACAGTAAAAAAAGAAAAGAAAATAAAAACTTTCTTAACTTTATCTAACTAATCTAAAAAGTTGTTAGGAGTACCTATACCATCAAAAGATTGGATCTTAAGCTTAATTGTCTTGACTTTACACATAGCCCTTGGTTGCCTGGCCTTAACCCTATTACCAACCTCTTCATCTTGTAGATCATGATGCAACTTTTGGTTTTTGTTTCATGCTCTTTGTTCATCTTTACACCTAACTCTATTAGCTCCATCTAGTTATATCCAAAAAAAGCTTTGAACCTAAATACCACAATTGGAATTTTATATTATGATAAAGTTATGTTTCAAACATCAATCTCCTAAGACTATTATTTATTTAATTTAATAAAATGGGATGAGACTAAGGTTTCTAATTCTAAGCTTAGTTGCAGAAATAAAACAAAAAAGTCCTATCATTGTTAAATTCTATTATATTCTTCGATAAAATAAAGTTTTGAAAAAAAAGTTTTCAACTTTTAAGATTTTAGTTTGAAAATATTTTTATATATTAGTTTTTTATTAGGTCAAGTTTCCCAATAAGTTTTATTTAAAATTCGTGGCCTGACCCAAAGCCCTATAAGGTTTTGCTATAGTATTCAAACCTATCCTAAAATCTTATAAGGTAATACCTTATTATAGTTCTTGTTGTTGTTGTTTTAATTTTTTAAATTTGTAGGGCTACTCTCAAAGGATGCATGTGTTTAGAGGTGAGTAAATACATGAGTTTCTACCCATACCTTACCTTATGAGGTATAGGTTCCCAAATTTTGGAACCAAACCTAGTCTATAGCACCCTAAAACCACCATAGAACCCATACCTTATAAAACCTACTTGATATCTTATGGAGCATGTAAATTTTACCTTTCTTTCTACAAATTTTAAGTTTATATGATATAAAAAAGTAACCTAAATGATAGCACAAAATTTTCATATATAAAACCTATAAATGTTGTAGCACAATCTATGAATTAAAAAAAAAAAAAGAATGTTTCTTAGCTACATTTTTTCAAGTTTATATCATTTTACTATGTAACAAATGAGAAATAACAAGGGGAATGAATGGAAAACATAAAGTTGAAGAGCAAAATGGGAAAGAATAAGTAAAAGAATGGAAAACACGAAACGAGAGAGGTATATTTAAGATAACTTATGATTTTGAGCTCTTTTTTTGTTCTCTAAAACGTTTCTTAGCCAAAAGTTGTAATATTATCATTTATTAATATTATTTTATTATTTTTTAAGATGGATATAGAGTATCCTAGAACTTGTATCCTTTATTCCTTAGTATATCAATTTTAAGGTAGGTATAAGGTTTTATTCCTTAGTATATCAATTTTAAGGTAGGTATAAGGTCAGACCTTATACCTATATTTCACTTTGTAGGATTAGGTTCTAGAAATCTAATCCGGAATTTACCTTGTGACTCTTAATACCTACTCGAAATTTGCACCATCAAGTAAGGCACAGGTAGATATCCTATACAATAAGGTTACTCAATTACCCTACCAATGTACTTGTTACTAGGGATTAGGCTGCTATAGTTTGTTTTTGAGTAAATTACGAAA
The DNA here is from genome assembly GCA_024138005.1 of Lumnitzera racemosa. Taxonomy (NCBI): domain Eukaryota; kingdom Viridiplantae; phylum Streptophyta; class Magnoliopsida; order Myrtales; family Combretaceae; genus Lumnitzera; species Lumnitzera racemosa. The sequence continues at coordinate 42,826,758 of JAMXBC010000008.1, read as the reverse complement.
AGGTGACTTATGTTTTAGGTGGTTTGCAAAGAGGTAACCGATATTTTACTTTTTCAAAAGTACATTACCCATACTTTTGCTTGTGTGTAAATCATATATAGGGAACATATCACATTTTTTATTAGTTGATGTGATCGTTAAATAATTTAAAATAATAAATTAACTAAAAATTATTTAAAGGATAAGAGTTAAATAAAAAAGAGAAAAAACAAAAATAAAAAGAAAAACATGACAACAATAGTGGTTATCATAGCTACCATGGGCACTTCGTAATCATCTTAGGGCAAAGAAGTAGATAGTGACCATTGTGGCTAGGGTAGGGATGGTGGCTAACAAGTAGCCTAATTTGATTATAGGTTATGACTTACCTAAGGTCAGTTGGTGAGCATTGTAAAGATATGAGTCTTGTATTTTTCAAAAAGCAGAACATAGGTTACCTCTTTGTGAAATACCTAATACGTAGATCACTTTTTTGTACTTTACCCTTCATTTTTTCATTTTATAAAATATTAGCGTATGTGGTTTACTGTAATTCTAAAAGCCTATTAAATTTGTGCTCTTATCCTTTATTTTGTCTTCTTATTGAGAAACCTCCTAAAAAAGTTTGATTTTGATGTCATGATATTTTTAAAAATTTCTAAGAGATCCTAAATTTAATAAACTCTAATTTTGTGGATTTCTGTTTACAAGAAATATTGTATAATGGCACCAAAAATATTGTTATTATTGTTGTTGTTGTTTGATTTTTTTTTTCTAACTTTCCTTTTCTTTTTGTTTACAGTAGACACTCCATTTTTGTCCCCTTTGTAATTTTTAGTTTCTTTTAGAATAAAAGAGAAAGGGTCTTAATTGAAAAATAAATAAAAATATATTAAAAAATACAAAAAAGGAGTTAGAGTATTAGCAAAATAGGGTTAATAAATTATAGGATAGGTTTTAAAAATAACAAGGTCTTAAGTTGTTTGCTATTCTATTTTAATTTATGGTTAGTTTGCGTCCAGATCAAATTTAAAATTCAAAGTTAGCTAATTTCATTCCTTAAATAAATTTTGTATGCAACATATAATAGGCTACAAGCCAATAGCTTGATTGGTAAGAAGTTTGGACTTAGTATTAGAATAGAGAGGAAGCTTTTAAGTTCAATCCTTACCATGTACAACATGTGCATTTTATTTTATTTTATTTTTTCACATGTCAAGGACGCATGTCAAGTTTTTGTGTAGCTACGTGTTTCTTATTGACCTATGGCTATGTCCAATTAGCCTAAGTAGCTAACGTAGTGCCCACATGGAAATACGTCAACAATCTATTGCCATCTCCTTCTCTTGCCTTTTCCCATTTTCTCATTGTTTCCTTATTGAATAGATCACTTTTGAGCTATTTTTTGTTTATTTTTCTTTGTGATTTCACCAATTTAATAGTGAAATCACGAAGATCACATGGAATACTACAAATTGGTGCTCACAACCCATCTAGACTCATTCATTTATTGGGTCGACTTTTCCCTCAAAGATTTAGAAAAACCTTTGACCCATAACATTATCTCCATACTCAAATCCCTTTGATTCAAATTCTTAGATGATTTTTATGGACAAAAAGGAAACAATGAAGTATAAGGATGCACTTTGATAGAGAATTTCATCTAAATTGCATCAATTCACATTGAAGTTGCTCAAAAGCCATTAAATGAAAAAAAATTCGAATTTGATTTGTTCCTTGACCTTTTTATGTTGAATTCATGCGATAAAGCTATAAAAAGGACCCTATGAAGCTCGAATCATCATCAACAATCACTCAAACACACTAAAAAAAAAAAAAACACCAACTTAAGGTTTATCTCTCTCTCTCTTTCTCTCTAGAATTTAGGAGTGCTCAAAGCTATTTAAGCCAAGTTACCACCACCAACAAAACCTACACCACTAGAGCTTTCAAACCATTCCCACTACACACTACGTCGCGCCCTATAACTACTAAATTGCCACCTAAAGTTCGAACCACCATGGCTAGCATATGACCCCTGACACCATAACTACTCCCACTTGAAAGCAACCACATCACTAGCTCCAATGCCTTCGAAAACCCAACCCAAGCATCCCCTCATTCCTAGTAGCCTCTACATGTGTCATACAACTATCAGTGTATGTTGCTCCATATCTAACCACCTTAAACCACCACCAAACAGTGAGGCACTTGTTCTATACCCATATTTTCCAATAGAATACACATGAAACTACCTTTAGCCGCTTGGAAATTGGGCTAAAAACACCCCGATCGACCCTTTGAACTATTTTCTTCCTCTTCTTAAGTGCAACCTGATTGCCTTGCATTCTACTCGAATCTAACCTGAGATATGAACTGCGATTTTCCTCCCTTTACTTGTGCCTATCATTTGGTCCCCCTTCCCCTTTTTTTTTTCCTTTGTTTTGTATTTTATTTTATTTTATTTTGTCATATTTTTTTTCCTCTTCTTTTTCTTCCTTGATGTTTTCTTCCATTGTAAAAAAAAAAAAAAAATCCAAAAATGAAAAGAAAAAAAGAAGAAAAATGAAAGAAATGAAAGTTTTTTCATTTTATCTTTTCTTTAAAAGCATGTTTCGATAAAAAACAAATAAATAAATATAATAAAATAATAAAAGGAAAGAAAGAATGTGTTATCACTTAGAAAAAGATTCTAAATAAAAGTCCAATTAATGAACCATTTTCCAAAAATAGGATTTCCTTTAGAATTTCTTTAGAAAGAATTAGGACTCTTTTATAATTTTTCATAAATGAAAATAAATTGAAAAGAATGTAAACACAATTGTTTTCAAAGTTAAAAGAGACCAATATACTAAAGTTTTTATGAACGAATGAATAATGGAAGTTTGATTCCGAATAGTAGGTACGTAGGTACTCATACGTAATTATGATGCAACTTAAAATATGTAAAGATTTTTTTCCTCATTTTGTAAGTAATGATTTTTTTTTCTATTGTAAAAAAATATATCATAATGATTTATTACTTCTTTACTTGTAAACATAAAATGTTTTTTCAAATTAGATGGGAATTGAAAAATAAAATTAATCTCGGAAAGTTAAGATGGTACCCATTTAGGGTTTAATAAGTTAGCCCTTAGATACAAGATCTTTGGTTTCAAAATCATTTTTCAAAAAATTGATTTTATCAAAGATCAGTAACTAAGTTATAACCAATCTATTCAATTAGCTGTAACTTAACCCTTTTCTTTACCTAGTTGGGTGGCGACTCAAAGTATTTTTCAAAATATATAAGAAACTAGATTTTCTTTAATTCTTAGTTAAGGGCTAATATTAAACGTGTAGGGTTTAATATCGATCGAATTAAGGAAAATAATGAAAATCTAAAATTCAAGCTTGATAGTTTGGCAAGTCTACTAAGGACATTAAGAGGGCTAGCTACCCAAACCTTCCGAAATTAAATTTATCTTTTAAAGTACTCATGTTATTTTACGATTTTTTTCTTGTAAATATTCTTTGTTTTAGTTGTTATATTTACTTTTGCATGTAACGTACTTAGGATATTGGTAGGGTTTATTGCATTAAGGATGCAGGGTAAATACGATCAGACTCAAGCCATCTTAAGACCCTTGGACAGGGGGCCATTGTCTAAGTTTTGGGTACTGTAAGGTAACTATGACTCGAAGCTGATTAGGCTACCCTACTTAAGATTTGATATGACCAATGAACCGTTTCTTTGAAAGCATATAAGATCATAGAGATTAAGGATCTTTAGAACCTACCCCAATTGCATATATTTCCCTTAAACCATGAGTTTGTACACTATTCTTAAAAGTTGCAACCCTACTAATATTTGAATGTCTTAGAAATGTAATCAATTTTTTTTCAACAATAGGGTTGCAACTTAAGGAATGATGTATTAACTTAATGATTTTAGTATCTACATGTTTCCACATGCATTCTTTTGTTTCATCAATAAATGATTCTTATCCATGAAATGCTTAAGGCTAATAGATAATGGCAGGTAACCAACAAGTGAACAATCAGAGAATTGATAGGCTACAAAAACCTCCCTAAGATTCGTGAACCACTACTATAAGCTAAGATTGCCTATCGAAGAGAGAAGCTTAAATGGTTTGAAGCTCTTATTGAGTCTTAAAAGCCCTTCTTAAACAAGTCTTTAGAGGAGCTTGAGAAATGTTGGAAGACCTTAGAACTTGCCTGCAAGACTTAGATTAGAATTTTTCATTTTGTGGCTAAGGGGCTTATAATAAATGCCAAGTTTCATTGAATAATCGAGAATAAATGTTAGGCTCCTTTTCTTTATTTTTCTCTGTACTTCAATTTGTTGAAATAATAAAAGTTCTCTTTAGCATTCCACAGTCATTCAATAGCATTCATCTAACTATTGCTTTCTCTCACTCAAGGAAATGTAAATAAATTCCATAGAACCCTATAATCCTTCATCCTTGTTTGTAATTGGATCACTTAATTCTTGTAAAATAAAGCCTCATCTTTCTCTCTCATAAAAAAAAAGAAGTAAAAAGAAAGGAAAAAAGAAGAAGAAAAAAGATAGTTGCTAATGGTTACAAATTCTTATAGAATTTAGAACAAATATAAGCCCTAGGCCCGTCAAGGTAGCCAACCCAAATACGAGCCCTTAACCCATTAAGGCAACAAACCCAAACACAAAGCCTTACCCTATTTATGTAGCTAACCTAGAAAACTTTGACCCATTAAGGCAACTAACCTAAACATAAATCTTCGACCTGTAACACAAACCAAGCCCAACCATAAACTAAGTCAAAATACAAGGTCAAATATAACCTCAATCTCGTTAAAATGCAAGAAACCTCATTGTGAGCTTGACCTCCAATGCAAAAAAAAAGGTAATTTATAGCTCCTCCACCCCAAAAGATATCAATGCTGCCTTATTCAACTCTAAAAAACTGGGCCCGTAAAACAAACATAAAAGCTAAGAGGCATTAAGATGTGTAAGTTTAGGGAAATTATTTGCTTAAGCCATCAGGAACATGCAAGATTCGAGGCGTTTGGTGTTTTGAAATTTAATTTTGAACTCAAATTGAATGAAAGGCATCTTTTCACACAAGGGCATATTTTAAAAGGACAATTGGAGAGACTAAGGGGCAAAGTTAATTTCTACCTTAGGGCAAATCAATATGGACTCCTACCTAGGGAAATGGAAACTCACTTTTAAAAGGTTTGGAGTGAAAAGAAGAAAACTATATTCCACACACTAACCCTTAAACACTTTGAGAGTTAAGTGATATCATGATGAGGATTTTCGGGCTAATGCCTTAAGGGAGATCTATTTTGAATTTGACACGTAGATCAAAATGAAGATAGGTAATTGTTTATAACGTCCCAAACATAGAAACTCCTCTTATCAACCTTATTGGGCCATTTTAGAGTGTTTTCAAATTTATACCTTATCAATAACCACCCCATAATGGGGTAATCGAAGGTTAAGGTCATTAATTAGGAAGAAAGGATAAGAACTAGTTAGTGCTTTCCCTAGTAGCATCAATTCAAAGATATATATTTTTTTATTTCTAGTAATTTATTTTCTTTGAAATGAAGAAGGGTTTACAAAGACCTTATATGCACAATTCAAACACTTTAGGAAGACAGTCACTAGGTTGAAAAAAAAAAAAAAGGAGCTAGAGACAACAAGAGAATAGGGAAAAATAAAAAAAGAAAAAAATGATTAAGAAGGAAAAAAAGAAAGAAAAAGAGAAGCATCGAAGTTAGGCTCAAAGGCAATAGCCCTAAAAGGTATGCCCTATCCTAACATAGGTAGTAAACTTAAGTCATGAATAGAGCTTGGAATCAAAGCCTAAAAATCATCAAAAGCACAAAGCCTTCAAACTCATTTTGAATCACTTATTGATTCCCTCCAAACATAATCCAAATCCCAAACATAAAGCCTCCTTACTCATGCTGAGTCACAAACACTAGGCCTTCTCACCCATAATACCATCTACACTCAATGAACTCTTTTAATCATAAGGAATAATTTATCTTAAATAAAAATTATGTTTGAAACTAAGGCAAGCACAATTCTAGTTTTTTTAAAAGGTTCTTGACTTGTATATCTGGGTTGGATAAAAATTTTATTTCAAAATAAAACTCCTCATTAATCCTTCTTAAAACCATTTGATCAAAAGCCTAATTCACAATGTTGAACCAAAAAGCCCCAATAGATTAATCAACGTGTATCACTTATAAACTAGACCATAATTTTTGAAATAGTAGTCAAGAGTGAAATCTAGATCGAAAGTATGCAAGAAAGTCATATTCAACTACACCAATCATGAGTTACCATTTCCTTAGGTAAAGAATGCGAAAAATCATAAGGCCCTACCAAGAGGCTTAACATGTCACCAGTTTAGCCTTAATGGTATCAGGGCAAGTGATATTTTCAGAGAATGAGAAGAGCATGAGATACCCCACAGGTTACCAAGGAAGACAATAGTTATAGTTCTTGTTTCTTAAATAAAAATTTGTACCCATTAGCAAACTTTCAAAAAAAGAAAAAGAAAAAAGTAAAAGAGAGAAAGAGAGAGAGGAAAGGTAAAAGCTTGTTACACGTTTTCTATTCATTTTCAAATCATATTAAGGCTTTCAAATCAAGTTATTCATTTTTTTTTCAATGTGGTCACACCTTTTAAGTTGACCTTATTGGTATGAGTCATTCTCCTTAATGTAGTTTTCCTCATAATTGATCTCCACTAACTCTTTTTCAAATCAAGGGACCATATCTCTAATGCCTTTTTTTCGTCATAAACGATTTTCAGTAAACAAATTCCTTATTTGTAAAATTTTTTCTAGTCAAGAGGTTCTTCAAATTGGTTGCTTTCCACCCTTTTTTCTTCATTAATTCTCATTTAGGGCCTTAAGTTAGTCCATAGGACACTTTCCCTTCATGAATTTTCCTTTGGGGTCATAGCTAACCTGTAGGGCGCTTTCCCTTTTTCATGTTTCCTTTAGAGTTCTAGCCAACTTATAGAGTGCTAACTCGACTCATATTTCACTTTAAGATTCTAGCTGTCTCATAGAATGCTAACTCGACTCATATTTTCCTTTAGGGCTCTAGCTAGCTAATAGAGAGCTGTCTTGACTCATATTTCACTTTATGCTCCAGCCAGCTTGTATAGCGCTATCCTGACTCATAGTTCACTTTACGACTTTAGCCAACCTATAGGATTCTTTCCCCTTTTCATATTTCCTGTAAGGTTCTAGCAAACTCATAGAGTGTTGTTCTGACTCATATTAATTTTAAGGTTTTAAGCTAGCCTACCGGGCACTATCCTCCTTTCATATTTCCTTTAGGGTTCTAATAAGCTCATAAAGTGCTATCCTAACCCACCAACTTTTCTTAGGGCATAGCTAGCTCGTAAGGTACTTCCCTTCACTGACTTCTTTTAGGGTTTAGCAAGCTTATAAGGGGCTTCCTTCCTCTAGCTTCTCTTAAGGTTTGGCTAACTCGTGAGGCACTTCCCATTACCAGCTTCTCTATAGGATTTTTAACAAGTCCGTAGGGCGCTTTCCTTCACTAGTTTCTTAGCCAACCCATAAGGGTGCTTTCCCTTTATTAGTTTCTCTTAAGTCAGCTCATAGGGCACCTTCCATTAGGGTTCTAGCCTGCTCATAAAGCATTGTCCTAACTCTATTTCTCTTTTACGGTTTTAGCAAGCTCGTAGGCCACTTTCCATCATTAGTTATGCTTAGGGTCTTAACTAGCTTGTATAACGCTTCCTTTTCATCAAAATCTCCTAAGGTTTTAGCCATCTCATTAGGCACTTCCCCTTTTTAACTAACTTTTAGGACTTAGCAAGCTCAAGGAGTGCTTTTCCCATCTAGGTCAATTAGCTTAGTAAAGCATGACCAAGTCTTAATTAGGGTTTCTAATCCCATAAAGATGCTCCTACCCAAGTTAGTTAGCTTAGAGGAGCATTACTAGGTTTCAAGCCAATTTACTGTTTAGGATTGTTAGTCCCATAGAGATGCTCCTACCTAAGTTAGTTAACTTAAAGGAGCATTACTAGGTTTCGAGTCAATTTATCATTTAGGGTTGCTAGTCCCTTAGAAATGTTCCTACCTAGGTTAGTGAGCTTAGAGGAGCACTACCATGTTTCAAGTCAATTTACCATTTAGGGTTGCTAGACCCCCAGAGATACATCTACTTAGGTTAGTCAGTTTAGAAGAGCACAACTAGGTTTCAATTCGAATCTCTTTTAGGGTTTTAGCCAGCTTAAGGAGTGCTTTGTCCATTTACTTAAGTTAATCAGTTCCGAGGAGCATGACTAAGTTTCAATTCGATTCTCATTTAAGGTTTTAAATAGCTCATGGAGTACTTTGCCCATTTTCCTAAGTTAGTTAGCTTAGAAAAGTACAACTAGGTTTCAATTCAATTCTCATTTAGGGTTTTAACTAGCTTAAGAAGCACTTTGCCCATTCGCTTAGGTTAATCAACTCAGAGGAGCACGACCAGGTTTCAATTGGGGTCGCTAGTCTTTTAGTATCACTCCTATCTTTGTTAATAAGCTTAGAGGAATACGATTGGGTTTCAAATCAATTCTCATTTAAGGTTACTAGTCCTTTAGAGACTCTCTAACTTAGGTTAGGTAGCTCATGAGTTGCTACCCTACATTCAGTATCATTTTAAGGTTCTTAGTAGTCCACATGGGTGTTACCCTCCATTCAGTATTATTTTAGGATTCTTGCTAGCTCATAGGAGCACTGTTGTCCATTTAATATTATTTTAGGGTTCATGCCAACTCTTAGCGTGCTACCCTTCACACAATGTCACTTTTAAGGCTTTCTTTAGGACTTTTTTGAGGTTACAGCCAACTCCTAGGATGTTATACCCTTTTGAAAAACTCATTCTCATGTTTTGGTCAGCTCCTAGAGTGCCATCTTTCTTTTCAAATCCCTAATGAATTGGGCTTAAAATAGCCAGCTAGTTATAGTGATTCTTAAGAAAAATTTATCCCCAAGCCAAAAATGGTGTTTACTTTGTTTTTGTGGTAAAGTTTTACTTAAATTTCACCACAAAAAGGAACAGTTATAAACATCCCTTTTTTGTCCTTACGTAATTTTTAGTTTCTTTTAGAATAAAAAAGGAAAGTCCTAATTGAAAAATAAAGAAAAATATTTAAAAATATTAAAAAATAGAAAAAGAAAAAATAAAACTAGAAAATTTAAGAAAAAAATGAGTTAAATTATTAGTAAAATAGGGGTAATAAAATAATTTAGGATAGGTTATAGAAATAATAAGGTCTTAGGTGGTTTGCTATTCTATTTTGATTTATGGTTAGCTTGAACCTAGATTAAATTTAAAATTCAAAGATGGTTAATTTTATTCCTTAAATAAATTTTGTATGCAACATATAACAAGGCAGAGGCCAATAGCCCGATTGGTAAGAAGTTTGGACTTAGTTTTAATATAGAGAGGAAGGTCTTGATTTCGATCCCTACCATGCACAACATGTGAATTTTATTTTTTATTTTTTGAATACGTCAAGGACACATGTTGAGTTTCTATGCGGTTATGTGTTTCTTGTTGAGATGTGACTATGTCCAATTCGCTCAAGTAGCTGATGTAGCACCTACATGGTAGTAGGTCAGCAATCCATTACCATCACTCTCTCCCATTTTCTTGTTGTTTCCTTATTGAATAGATCATTTTCAAGCTATTTATTATCCATTTTTCCTCTTGATTTCACTAAATTAATGGTGAAAAATCACGAAGATCACATGGAATACTCCAAATTGGTGCTCATAACCCATTCAGATTCATTCATTTATTAGGTTGAATTTGTCCTCCAAGATTTGGAAAAACCTTTGACCCATAACATTAGCTTCATACTAAAATCCCTTGATTTAAGTTCCTAGATGATTTTAGGAGATTTTTATGGCCAAAAAGGAAACAATGAAGTATAAGGATATGTTTTGATAGAGAATTTCATCCAAATCACATCAATTCACATTTAATTCGTTTAAAACCTATTAAATGAAAAAAAAAATAGAATTTGATCAATTCCTTGATCTTTCCATGTTGAATTCATGTGATAAAGCTATAAAAAGGACCCTATGAAGCTTGAATCATCATCAACAATCACTCTAACACACTAAAAAGACAATCACTTAAGGTTTCTCTCTCTATGCACAACCTCTCTTTCTTTCTAGAATTTAAGAGTGCTCAAAGCTGTTTGAGTTGAGTAAGCACCACTAACAAGACCTATGCGACTTAAGCTTTCAAACCATATTGATACACTACGCTGTGCCCTATAACTAGAGAATTGCCACCTAAGGTTTAAACCACCATGGCCATTACACGACCCCCGACGTTACAGCCACTCTTACTTGAAAACAACCACACCACTAGCTCCAATGCCTTCGAAAACCCTTAACCCAAGCATTCCCTCACTACCAGTAGCCTTCGCACACGTCACATGACCACCACCTCTAGCTACTTTAAATCCAACCATCTCAAACCACCACCAAATGGCAAATCACCTGCTTTACACCCATATTTTTCAATAAAATATACATGAAATCACCTTTGCCCACTTGAAAATTGTGCTAAAACCACCCCAATCGATTCTTTAAACCATCTTCTTCCTCTTCTTAAGTGCAAACCAATTTCCTAGCATCCTACTCGAATCTAACCTGACGACTTGAATCGCAGTTTGCCTCTCCTAACCTGCGTTGATAGCCCATGGTCCGATCCCCCTTCCCTTTTTCTTTTTCTTCCTTTGTTTTGTGTTTCATTTTATTTTGTTGTATTTTTTTTCCTCTTCTTTTTCTTCTCTAATGTTTTATTTTGTTGTAAAAAAAAAAAATCCGAAAAAGAAAAGAAGAAAGAAAAGAAAGAAGAAGAAAAAAAGAAAGGAAAGCTTTGTTATTTTTTTTTTTCCTTTAAAAGCATGTTTCAGTTGAAAACAAATAAATAAATATAAAAAAATAATAAAAAAGAATGTGTTATCACTTAAAAAAAGATTCTAAATAAAAGTCCAATTAACAAACTATTTTCCAAAAATAGAATTTCCTTTAGAGTTTCTTCAAAAAAGAACTCGGACCCTTTTAGAATTTTTCATAAATGAGAATAAAGTGATAAGAATGTAAACCCAATAGTTTTCAAAGTTAAAAGAGATCAACACATTAAAATTTTTACGAACGAACTACAGAAGTTTGATCCCGAAAAATAGGTATATAGGCACCCGTATGCAATTACAAGACGACTTAAAATATGTAAATTTTTTTTTCCCATTTTGTAAATATTGAAGTTTTTTTCTTCTCTTGCAAAAATTAAAAAAAAAATATAATAATGATTTATTACTTCTTTACTTGTAAACATAAAATATTCTTTCAAATTAGATGGGTAATCGAAAAATAAACTTAATATCAAAAGGTTAAAGTGGTACCCATTTAGGGTTTAATAAGTTAGTCTCTAGATCTAAGATCTTTGGTTTCAAAATCATTTTTCAAAAATTAGTTTTATTGAAGATCGTTAATTAAGTCATAACTAATCTACCCAACTGTTTGTAACTTAATTCTTTTCCTTATCTCAATTAGGTGGCAATTCTAAGTATTCTTCAAAATATATAAGAAACTAGATTTTCTTTAATTCTCACTTAAGGATTAGTATTAAACGGATGGGGTTTAATATTGATTGAATGAAGGAAAATAATAAAAAGAAAAAATTCAGGCTCAACATTTAAAAATTTATTAAAAGGAACCCTTACTTTAGAAACTTTTTTATCTTACTCTTTTATTAGAAAAATGTAGAAATTTATCAATAAACGTTATCTTATAATTGAAAACCTTATTTTATCTATTATTGAAAAAGCTTGATTGATTTATCATTTATTTTGTTATTACTTTTTTACCTAACCTATATCAAATAAATAAAAGATTAATTAAGAAATAAAAAGGAAAAAAGTAGAAGAACCATCCTAAACTAGATTTGAACCAATAGGCCATGGGTGGTAAGCATAGGATGGACCTTAGGTTGACAACAAGTTAGAAAGAATAAGCATAGATTGGATTTTAGTTGGGAATTAGGTGATAAAGAACCAAGATGGCTAGCATGAGTTCTTTAGCTTAGCACAATGACCATTAACCTAAGGAGTACATCAAATTACTTTGAGCTTCATCAAGATGATGGTGGTAGTTGTTATGAAGCAGCTTGTCGAAATGGTAAGTGGTGGGAGTTGGCTACAGACGACTCAATAACGGTCTTTGATTTGGGGCATTCAGTAGCTATTTGCAGCTTGTTGGAGTGGTAAGTGCAGAGTGGTGGAGTGATAGGTGACAATGGATTTAGTTGATTTTATGTAGTTAAGCTTAAAATTAAAGAGAGAAAGAGTATGTGTGTATGAGTTTCAATAGACATTACTGGTGAGAGAAAGCTAAAAATTAAACTTATCTATGCAGTATTGAAGTGAAATTATTGATTGAATTGAGATTAGAAGTTCCTATTAGTAAGAATCCTACATCTTATTATTTAGGGAGGTGACAAATTGAAGAATGGGGCTCGAGTTCATATGTGTTTTCCATTTAATTCTCTCTAATATGCTCTATGGATTCAGTTTTAGAAGCAATCTAACTTTAAAAATGGTCTTTTGTTATTTTAATCTATTAAACATGTAAACATTTTAGGGGAAAAAAACTAGATGAAACAATGCAAGATTGGAGATTGCCTTCTATACTGATGACAACTTGGGCAAGAGGTTAATGATAATGTGATACCACAATGTTTCTTGTTCAATGGGACATGTGTAATGCCTTAGAACTCAGGAAGCCATAGCTTTACCATGTGCTAGTCCTAGAAGCTGACATGTTAAGGTATCTAGAAACCTACTACTTGTTTATTATCCTCAAATAATTATATAACTTCTAATCTCACAATAATTAAATTCCACCATTATTAACTAAGGAGTAGTAAGATTAACTACCCATCTCCAAATACAAAACAATTGTTTATATCTTGTTTAGAATTAAGAATTAACTAATCCTGTTCAATCGTAAAAATAAGACTAACTACTTATTTAAGGAGTTACAAAACTCCAAGCAACATATAAATAAGCAAAGGGAGTCACATGCAACCCTTAACATTCATACGACCTATAACATAAGTCTACATAATAAACTCTTTGAATTGAATTCAACCAAAAGATAGTCTCTAGCAGCATCAAAGCAACTGATCTAATGTTTAAGCATATCTCATCTTGTCACCAAAATAGTAATAACCTTCATCCTTATCATAATAGTAGTAGTCATATCCATCATCATTATAAGACTTATAACTTTTTGAAAGACCTATACTTGTAACTAAAAAACAAGAATTCCTCGAAGGGCAAGTTATACCTAGTACAAAACACAAATGCATACGTGCATGATACACATTGTCATTGATCACATGCATGTGTATTAAAAACCAATGTAGTAAGCACCAGTTTTTATCTTAAATTATTAACGGGCATCCAACATAGTTTGAGTGTCTCAAGACTTAGAGTAACTCCTAACCCCTAATCAAGTAAAATATACACACATACACACACACATACACAAACACACATACATGCATACATACATACATACATATAGACATACTATATAAGTATTAGTGTAGGTCCTACGTATCGACATAGTATCCTTCCTAGAATTTAGTTGGGCTATCTCAATAAGGAACTTCCACAAAGGTAAGTCACGTACAAGCTTGAATTGATTCCTATTATACATATACAACTACCATCTATACAAGCACAACGAGCAAGCAGGTGTCTTAAATGATTCATCACAAACTAAAATTATCTCTTTACAACCTGATAAATGAGATTAAACACTAACTCAATCCTTAAACTTGACCATAAACACTCTTAATTATTCTTAACAACCCAACTCTTCACTTATAGCATAAACTACTAAGAGGAACAAGAATTGCTCAAGAGAAAGAGATGTTTTAGAAACCATTTCAACATTAAAAGTTGATGAAAAATGCGTTAGAGATGTTTGGGAATTGAAAATAAGCTAATAAAACTTAAGATAAATGAGTTGGGACAAATTGTATACACAAGCAGACATGGCATTTAGATGTTAAGATTACTGGTGTTCGGATGCCAAAGAAGGACTCAAATTTTGTGAGTATAGAAGGCTAGCCTCTGAATGCTAACCTTGGAGCATTTGGACTCCAACTTCAATCTATAGTTTTTTATAGATTACAGTTTGCAATCCTTAGAATACATATCCCTAATTTCGAATCCTAATGCAATCCAACCTTTTGAAACATCTTTCATTCATTGAAACTCCTTTAACAACAATCAAAATCTTCCCAAACATCATCATTCAATCAACTACAATCCTCTTCTTCAATAATTTCAACCCAATAATAAACATTCTTCTCAAAACCAGAAAGAAATAAAGAGATTTAAGACAACTTATTTGATTTCTTGATTGGATAGCACTTAACACTCGATTCTCTACCCTTAACATGTCGCAAAATGCGATTCTCTTAGGGTTTTTCATCCCTCTTTAGAGAAAAACAAAATTCCCTATTATTAGGGATAGAAAGCTTACCTAAAGTCTTTGTTCTATTTTGTTTTCTATGATTTTCCTTAATTTCTAAAACCTATATGATAACGCAAAAATAACATATATTTTCTATAATAATTTTGCAATGATTTCAATGTTATTCTTATTAATTTGATGTTAATTTGTTAATTTATCATTTTTAGGGACTTTTAGAGTACTTTATGAGGTTTTCAAGATTTTTAGTCATTTTTGGAGTAATTTGGAGCAAAACCATTAACTCTGGAATGAACCAGAGGAAGTTTAAAGGAGAATCAATTGAAGAACGAAGTCTAGGAAGGACTACGGCTAGAGTCCACGACCATACTCCCAAATCGTGCTCCTCTCGTCAAGCAATTTCATTGAATTTCGAAGTTTTCACGTGAGGAATAAGTACATGGCCTGCAATCACGGTCACGTGCCTAGGGTATAGTTACGATATGTCATCCGAATCTCTTATTTTTAAAGCAAATATTCTATTTCAAGACAAGCAATATTGAGTGTATCTTTTATTTTGTCAAGTCTCTCTTTGTAAACCAAGCCCCATATCTTTAAAAAAAAAAAAGATTTTTAGGCTAGTGTTTTCATAAAGAGTCCCCTTTTAGTAGAATTACAGTCTATAATTATCGGGGGTCTCTTATTTATTTTCTTTCTTCTTTTATCATGTTTTTTTGTTAGTTGTTCTTAGTGAATATTATTGAAATCTAGTTCATTCTTACAACATTACTCTTTCTTTCTATGATATTATTTTTTGATGATTTAATTGCACCAAACGTATTGTCTTCCCTTTGTATTTATGGCTATTGCTAATAGTATGTCTAAGTTTACTATAGAGTTACGGGGCCTATAGTAAATAAACAAGCGTAATTAGAAGAGCTTCAACGCACTAAGAGATTAGGTATTAGATCTCTCTGGATTAGAGAAATCTAATAGTGGGATCCAAAGACTTCATATGATCTTGAGATGCTCTATTCAGCAGTGATGTAGATAGAGAGGGTCTCAAGGTTGAGAATTAGTTGAGGTATGAGTCTAACTAATTTAGAATCCAATTTCCTTAGGAATAGGATTAGGAATCTCCATGGTCTAGAGAATAATTGAGATCGAAAGGTTATACAGAACTAGAGATTAAATAATAAAGATTCACTAAGGATAATACTCTTTTTACTTTAATAAATTCATGTTTATTTATGTTGATTTTTAATTAGTTTAGTTTATTTTGTTTTGTTATTGTTTTCATTTATTTTATCATATCTTATTTATATTCCTTAATTAATCACAGTCACCTTTATATTGATAAGTTAGGTAATTGGATATTTTTATAAACTACTAGTAATTAGATTCTCACACCTTGGTTCCCTATAAGATTGATACTTGGACTTACGTTCGTTTTATTCTATACTATAACTTAACCAGGTACACTAACTTGCCATCAATCACTATACATCAAAGTTTGAATTTTGGATTCAATTTTTCGGAAGAGGCTTGAGAGTTTTCTTTTATTATGGTTAAAGAAAATAAAAGAGAGGGATTAGAGGTAGGGCTTTCTTAGACATAATGTGTTAAGAGGGGTAGGGGCTTTCTAACATTTTAATGGACTATGTTTCCCTTAATGGCATTCGTCAATTGCAAACCATACCAACTTATTTTTTATTCCTCTTCTAGCTCCCAAGTCACTTCTCTTTCAGACTAGTTCGATCACTGCACTTTAACATATGGTAACACCTAATCCTACTTCTATGGACATGTCGGGTTGCAACTGTAGGTCTTTGAAATCTACCACTTGCTCATGAGGTTCCTCTTCCTACTCTAAGCTAGGCATTTTATATTTTCTTAACATCGACATGTGAAACACTTCATGTTTTCCTTTAAGCCTTAGAGGAAGTTCTAACTTGTAAACCACCTTTCCAATTCTCTTCACAATTCTAAAGGGACTAACATATTTTGTGCTTAAATTTCCTTTCAAACCTAATTGAATAATACCCTTTGTTGAAGACACTTTTAGCAGTACTTCATCCCTTACTTGAAATTCTAGAGGGTTTCGCCACTTATCAGTACAAATCTGTAAGTGACCTTGGGCAGCTTGCATTCTATATTTGATTAATTTGACTTTATCTATCACTTCCTAGACTATGTACAGTCCTGTTAATTGTCTCTTACTTACCTCATCCCATTCAATAAGGGACCTACAGTTCCATCCATATGGAGCTTCATATGGGGCCATTTGAATGGTTACCTAATAATTGTTGTTAAGGCAACTAATAGCAGGTGGTGATCTTACTTACCACCAAAATCAAACATACATGCCTTAAATAGGTCTTGCAGAATTTGAATAGTACATTCTAATTTTCCATTATTCTAGGGATGGAAAGTAGTGGTAAAACATAGCTTCGTGCCCATTACGTTATGTAACTCCTCCAAAATTTATCGATAAACCTAGTATCCTTGTCAAAAGTGAGGGATACTGGCATTCCGTATAGCCTCATAACCTCTTAAACATACAAATTCTCAAGATTCTCTATCAAATACTTATTGTTTTAGGAATAAATCGTGTGGACTTAGTAAAATGGTCTATAATCACCCATAAAGTGTTGTTTTTTGCCAAAGTTCTAGGTAAGGCAATGATTGAATCTATGATCATATCCTCCCATTTCCTTTCTAGTATTAGCAATGGTTGTAACTCTCTTACTTATCTTTGGTGCTTGATTCTAATCATATGGCAAGTTTGGCACCTTAATACGCACTCAACTATCTTACTCTTCATATTATCCATTAGTAATCGGCTTTCAGATTTTTGTACATCTTTGTGCTCCTAAGGTCTACTATGTATGCTGAGTAATGTGCTTCCCTAAGCAATTCATCTGTCAACCCCGTATGTGATGGAACATAAAACCTGTTCTTGAATCTTGAAATACCTTTAGCATCAATTGTAAATTTGGGTGCTTTCCCTACTTCTCCCTTGCTTTTGACCTCTTGTAAACTTGATGGAGCATATACTACACTATTAGGCAAGTACACATAGTACGAAACGTTGCCTAAAGACTAGAGGTTGTTGGAGCAAGTATAAGTTGCAATAGACACAAATCCCACAAATGGATGTTTGGGAATTAAATGATGATGTTGAGATTAGTGAATAAAGGGTTTTTTGAATATGAATGTGAATGGATATCACACAGTACAACATGAATAGAAACCGAGTTTAAGCTTGAAAGAGGGTTCGATGTGATCTACAAACAATAGATTAATACTCTAGCTCAAATGAAAAAGTTCACTACAATCTTTTGAAGAAGATTGATAAGAACACAAGCAAGATTAAAGAGTAAACAATACTCGATAATCAAGCACAAGCTTACAAGAGACAATTCTTTGAGAATGTATTCTTTATATTGATAATGATAGGATCATAAAAACTATTGTGACTTACAAAGCATTATTGTTTATAGTAAATTTGAAAACCTTAATGGAAAAATTGTAAATAATTACAAGGTCTAAACCCTAAAGAGTAGGCCCATAACTAAAATAAAGGAAGTATCTACAAATATACAAAACTATGCATTTAAGGAAGGAAGTAAGCATATGGGTCATAGTTGCTGAACTCACGTATTGGTTGGCAAGACGTCCCAGGTTCTTTGTCGAGCCCTTATTCATTGATTTAGGCTTCTTCCTTAGAACCTTGTTTCATCAGTTGTTAGATTCCTTGGAGGTCGGCAACACTTTTGCTTCTCTTGTCCTGTCTATCTTGATTTCTTCCCTTTTATAGCCTTTTCCTATCAGCTTGGCCTCGTGGTAGATAGGTCGGTCTTAGCTTGGCACAATTGGCCGTCTCTTGGAGGGGGTCAGATGTCGATTCCTATCAACACCTGTCAGGTAATAGTATAGAGAGCTACAAAAGTTCTAGGTTATCGATCCTATGAGGACTGCACACTTACTCACCTATTTTAATTATTCTAACTTATATTAAATTATTATATTGATGATGAATTAATTGAAAATAGACAAACAAAAACAAATAAAAGATTAACTAATAATGCAATAATAAAGTAAAATTAAATAAACATAAATTGGATATTTAGACTCTAATCACCATAAGTGTAACATATAGAATCATATGGTTTTTAATGAATTTCTTATTTTTATTAACCGGAGTAATTCAAATATTAATTTAATAGGAATCGCTTCTTTATTAAATTCTAATCCTAATTACATCCTACCTGAATCGCTTCTAGAATACGACTCCTTAGAAAAGCATTAAGACCAGGAATTCCACATATAAACAAGAAATAATTAATTCTAGAAGAAATTTATAACTTATTTCTAAGCTTATAGCAAATCTCATCAATTATGGTAGATCTATTTATGTATTGGCCTCGTGACTTTAATCATTAAATCAGATAATTAAGTTAAGACTCTAAAAATAACAACTTAATCCAGAATAAAACACGTAATCGAATTAATAAGAATAAGAAAATTGCATTAAAATAAAACAATTATTGTACACTACATCATTACCTTAATGATTCACAGATATAACTATCAATGCTTCTAAGCTATAATCAAAATAGAAATAACAACTTTCATGGTGAAAATAAAACACAACCCTTACAGGAATTCTATTCCCTACTATCTCTTTCCTTTTCTCTCTCTCTTTTACAAATATCTATCTTTTATATATAATGTTTGGATAGAATAATCTTCAAATGGCAAGTGTATCACAGCAAATTGGAGTTCTACGAATGTAAACATAGGTGTGGTGTGATATGGTATAGAGGATCTGGGTAATTAATTTCTAAGTTTTGGGCTATGTTAGCGACTTGCTCATGCATTCTTTATGTGCTAAAAACCTATTTGGAAGCTTTACATGTGTAGAAGACATAATTATGAGCTCTTCTAAAATAAAATCATCAAGTATAGATAGGCCTACTCGGCCAGGTTGACCCTTCCATGTTTGCTTTACTAGGTTGGATTGGCATGGTTTGCTTAGCTCAATCAGGTTGGCCAGGATTTCAAGTCTACCTTGATCAGGTCTTCAGGGTCTCTAATAGCTCATTAGCTCTTCACCCTGGATATCTCATTTGATTACTTATTTTTTTTTATGTTATTTGGACTTTCTATTTCTTGTATTATTCCTAAATTACCCTCATGTTTATTTTGTATTTACAGGCATCCTTTTAGTGCTTTTATTTATAAGTTTGCTACTATGTATAAATAGGATACTTATATAGGGTTTTAGAAAAATTTGCAACATTAATGAAAAACCCTTGAGTCTTTTCTCTTGGAAAGCTGTTTTCTATGTACTCTTATTAATCTTTTTAGCAAGGATTATAACAATCAACCTTAGGCCTAATGTTCGTGTATCATATCAGGTACTAGCTTAGGTCCATGTGTAGTTCTACAATGCATCATATTTGTAGAGTTAGTGCACGGGATTTCTAAACCATTAACTTCCATTTACTTTTTGGACCATCTTGCGGTTCGAACCTATTCCCTTGGTTTATGTGATACCGGACGTCATGTGTCCATCTATATCGTACTCGTATCATCTTAGTATTGAGCTGTAAGGATCATCCTTTGCGATTTCTTGCTTTATGGAATGGTACTTTTTTATTTTAAAGAAAATGAGGATTCGAATTATTTGTGTTATGAAATGAGAGCTAAATTTCTTGTCTTTAACAGTAATCCGACAATAGAGGAAAGTTGGGTTCCTTACTTCTAGAGCATTGTGAATAAATAGGTCTTATCTTCATTTTGATAACACGTTATCTCGCACCTACTTGTGGTAGAAGATTAACATGAACACTCATTTAGGGTTTCAAGTTAGTCGTAGCTAATAAAAAAAAAAAGAAGAAGATAGAGAGAGAGAGGTTGCACCAAAGATGTGTGTGAATCAAAGTTGTAAGGAAGCGCATATAGTTGGTAAGTGTATAACATTATTGTTGAACATAGTAGCTACTATTGTGGGTCATGGTTCTCTGTGCTTTCAAGCAGTGGTTTGATATTTTGTTATTGTGTCTCTTAGGCTATTCTATTCCCTTTCATCGGGGTCTTTCGAAAGAGCTGTAAGACTGTTGTTACAGCTAGTTACAAAAGTGGTAAGCAATGGTCGCAATTATGCTAGTAGGTTTATGTAGTTGTTCGTGGGTGTTAGTCATGTAGTATTGTGTGGGAAAGTACTGTACTGTGTTTATTGGGATTTCGTGCAAGAACAACAATCGCCTATTATGGATAGGGGAAATTGGTGGTCGTTGAGTATTGTTTAAATAATGGTGGCCATTGGAATCAAGTGCACGAGACCTTGTTGAAGTGTGTTAGATATCTCTTATGAATTTTAATGATAACAAAAATAGAAGAATGCTAATGAATTAACAAGTATGCATATATTTTTAGAAAGTTTAAAATTGCAAATTGAGTTATTTTCAGAAACCTACTTAAAAAGTCTAAATTGATTGAAAAAGAGACAAGTTTGAAAATCTTTAGAGAATGTTTCAAAAAGCTTTATAAGAAGAATCAATACAACATTTTAGAAACTTGTTCAGAGACTTTAGAGAAAAGAAGACTGATACTCTTAAGAAGGTTATTCAGATAGTTAGTCTAGAAGAGAAACGTTGAAAATTAACACATATCAGATTCAAAGTAAGCGAGGCCTGGCTTCACTATATTAGGTGTATTAGAGAAATACACTTAATCCCATTTCACTTAAGATGGACTTAAGAATCCATGGGGATTATTTTTTTAAGAGATTGTATCTTTGGATAAATCAAGATAATATCTTACATTAGATAACGATAAGGTTGGTTTTGAATCTTGTAGGGTTTCAATTTCAAATTTGAAGCTTATTTCAAAATTGTTGATCAAGCATATCTTACCAAGCTCAGGGAGTCAAATTTAGATTTCAAAACACTAAGATCTTCTCAACAATATTTATGGATTATCTAGGCGTTGAAAAGGATAAACATAATTTGAAGATAATTCTCAACATATTTAGCCGTTGGAAGACTCAAGTATAAAAGAAAAAGTGATTCAAAATTGTAAGCACAAATTTGAGAAACAAAACATTACACATACATTATACTTGGATCGTGAGCAATTTCCTTTATCTAAAAGAGCATAGAACGATTTTCAAATACTTCTTCAAATGTTTAATTGAAGCAGATCTTTCATCAATCATTACTTGTGTTTTTATCCGAAATCATTTGAGATTCATATTGTTGTTCTCACTTACTTCTTATAAAATTGTTTTGTTGTTTGAGTGTTGAAAGAAGTTAGATTGTATTATGTAGATCTGTAATTAGCCTAAATTGTAGAGAGGCTAGGTAGGTAGGGCAGAGTGTAGCGAAGACTATGATTGCAAGTGCTTGTAAACCTCTTATAATTTTGATTTAGTGGATAAAGTGGAATAACACTAGTGAAGTAAACCGAGTCCCCAACAATAGAGTTGGCAGAGAGCAATAGGCAGAAGGCCGAAACTTTATAAATCCTGAGCTTGATATTCTCCTTCCTTAGCGCTTTTAATTTGCGCTATTTAATTGTGTTATTTATGTTGAATTATGAAAGTATCACTATTCACCAAATTAAGTTATTAACAGGGATATTTTCAACTTATATTGAAAATGTTTCAAAATGTTTAAAGATATCAATTTATTTAGGACCAACAAAGTGCTATATTGTAACTATAATTCTTAAAATTATAGGTAAGAGTACTGGGTCTGCTTCAATTTTTGTAGGTGTACGTGTACTACTGCTATTCATGCACGTAGTTAAAGTAGGTAGGTGTCCTAATGGTGTAGTTGGGTTTACTAGAGTAGTGGTTGATTTTTGTGGTGAAATTTGTAGTTGTAACCGTCTGGATAGTAATTGGGTATATGACAATAGTAAGTGATTGTAGTGGTGAGATGAAGGGGATTGTGAATCGTGAGTTGAGTGTGAAGTTAGATGCTATCATACCAAGTTAATTTGGTTAGACATTAGTGCAATCCAAGTTGCCAATTCTACCGAGCTAGTATGTTTTGTATGTGTTATGACTAGAGTGGACAGAAGTGATCAATACCTTATTGTATGTGGGTCATGAGTGAAAGGTACAAATTAGAGATTAGTGTGTGATTATGGCAATAAAGTGACTGTGTTAAGCTACGTGGTGTCCATAAGCTATTATGGAGGCCAACCTTTTTATCAAGAACTACAGTTGAAGTCCAAGCTACCAATACTTACAGTCTAAGCAACAATATCGTGAATTGTTGCTATACTGTGTGTCTATAGAGTTATCCTTTATCCTAATTGATTGCCAAACAGTACATGTCCGAGCTACTCTAAGCAATTCACTGTCAAGTGAGTCGAGCTAATTGTGAATATGTGAACTAAGTACCGAGCTGCTCTGTTCAACCTTTGTTGACATAGTTGTCAAAATTGCGATTTTACCCATGTGATTCTATGAGTTTACGATTTTAAGTAGTTCTTCTGAGTTAACTTGAGTGTAAATTTTTTTTTTTTTTTATAGAAACTTACGTTTTCGATCGAGTTTATCAATTCTATATATCTGAGTTAAATGGATTAAAAAATTAAAGAAAATAAAAATACAACTAGCCTTTTATAAAGCATAAACTATTAATATCTTATTTCAATTTTTTACCTTTTTTTTTTTCTCTCCCAATTTCTTATTTTATGTTTATAACTTTTATCCAAGTTCCAACTCTAGTAACAAAGTTTACAAAAAAAACTATATACTTTATTTTATATCGTCGATAACTTAAAATGAGTTGAAACATTTTGTTCTCTTTAATTTACAACTTTTTTTTTTTAAACAAAAGGGAAAAAAGTTTAGTTTTGGTTTTATTTTTCCTTCTTTTGTATATGTTAAATTATATATTAAGAATTTGTATGGAAAAAAAAAACTTAATTTCTTCATTTTTTTTTTATTTTCATCATATATTTCAAGTTTTGAATAACTATCATAAATTAATCCATAATTTTTTAAGCTATTTTATGTAAGTTGTCAAAACTTACATTTCTACGTTTCGATTTTACAGACCCTCTAACGATTCTAGGTGGAATTGTGAGTTTGACAACCTTGCTTGCCGAGCTTCTTATGAGAATCGCCAAGTTACTGGGGCTAAAACACTGTTGAGCTCCTTTAGCCTTGAAGAGTAAAACTTGTTGTCCTTACACTTTAAACTATTACTGAGCTCAATTGATTGTAGGAGTCAAAGCTGAAAATTTTAGGGAGGATTTCCAAGCTCATTATTGAGTGTGTATTGTTTTATTTGAGTTGCAGCTAAGTTGAGGTTGTGATTAAACCAAGTCAACAAAGTACAACCACTGAGTACTAAGTTGTGTACGAGCAAAAATCCAAGCTACTACGTTAATTGACCAAGTTGTTGTCTTGCAAGTCAAGGTGTAAATTTATGTAGTCAATTGCCAAGCTATTGTGCATAGTGATGTGTTAAAGTGTGCTGAAGTGAGCTATCTTGTGCATGTATATGGAAGACTTGTAAAGTGTTGTACTATCCTTTCTTCGAGAAATGTCAAGCTATCATAATTGTTTGATCCGAGTTGCTATTGGTTGTGTCTAAAGTGTAAACCAAGCTGCTATAACTTTGGAAGTAGTATGTTGTTTTCAATTACCGAGTTGCAAGTTCCAATTGAAGTGTGCAACTAAGAAATTTTCAAGTTGGCGTATCTATTGTGTGTGCCACATTGCTATATTTCATGTTTTGAATTGTTGTGTTACTTGATCTGAACATGTTGTGTATGAAATTATAGAGCTAGTTGAGTAGGAATCAAAATTGCTTATTGTTGTGAGGAGACGTTAGAATTGCTTTATTTGAGATTTGAAGTGCCTGAAACATTGTTAAGTTATGCATAATTACTATTGCATGTATTTCGAAGTATTGTCTTATCAAGTACTATTTGATAAAGATGACCTAAGTTGTTGATTGACTAATTCATGCTGTTGTGTCGAGATTAAGCCTATACAATAAATTGAAATGCATTATTTAGCAAGCTTAGGTCGTGTTCCATTATGCCAAGCTATTTCTTTCTGTAAGGTCGAGTTCTATTGTGCTATGTCCATAAGATTAGGAGTAGAATTATCAAGTATAGCATATCAAGTTAGGTACGGATATAACCATAATTACGAAAACTTAAGACTAGAATTACCAAAATTTGATGGATATGACACTCTAGATGAATATTTGAATTGGGAATTTCGAGTTAATCTGGTTCTTGAAAATTATTCTTATTTGAAGTATGGAAAAGTAATGTTGGTTAGGAGCTTATCAAATGGCTTTTTGGTAACCTGGTAGAAGGATGTGATAGGTCGAAGAATTAAGGGAAGGAATCTTGAAGTTATTATACAAGAAGAGATAAGACAAATTGTATGAGAGAAAATCCACTTATGAAGCTAACCTCTCTAGTGTGTAGGAATAATTAGAGATTATACTTGCTAAGCTCAAGGAGATTAGAGCAAAAAGGATACAACAATGGCTTACTCATTTAGAGAATATTGAAGGAGAGGAAATGGAAGGAAAAGAAGGAGTTGAAGATGAGAAGAAAGTAGATAAGAAAGGACAAGAAGAGTTGAATTGTGAGGAAGTGGAAAAGGTGATAATTACTAAGGATGATGTGGTAAGGCCAACAATAGAAGGGCATGAAGCTTTAAAGCTACTTGAAGTAGAAAAGTAGTTTAAGATCTTATACGTTAAAATTTCTCGAGCTCATGACATGATGTTTGACCCAAATGTTGTGTTATTCCCCTTAAATGATAGATGTTTGGGCTACTTGAGTCAAGTTGACCAGATACATGATGAATGAAAGGAAGGATACTTAATGAATGAAAGGAAGGATACTTAAGGAAGAGTTTGATTGATTAGGCTCATGATGAATGGAAGGAGCATTGGCTAATGATTACATTAGTAGAGGAGCTTAAATACTTTTCTATATTTATATTTTACTTTTGCAAGTTGGTATTTGATCTTAGTAGGATTTAGAGCCACTCCTTACCAAGTTTCAAGTCGAAATTTCTCCAAGGGAGAGGGGATGATATGGTATAGAGGACCGAGCTAATTAATTTCTAAGTTTTAGGCTATGTTAACAACTTGCTCATGCATTCTCTATGTGTCGAAGACCTATTTGGAAGCTCTACAAGTGTAGAAGACCTATTTATGAGCTCTTCTTAGATAAAATCATCAAGGATAGATAGGCTTGCTTGGCTAGGTAGGCCCTTTCATGTTTGCTTTACCAAGTCGGCTCGACTAGATATGCTCGGCTCGACTAGATCTCCTTCGCTTGACATGGTTTGCTTAACTCAACCAATTCTACTTGGCTTAGCTGGTCAACTCAATTAAGTCGGCCAAGATTTTAGGTATACCCAGATCAAGTCTTTAAGGTCTCCAATAGCTCATTGGCCAGCTCATTAGCTCTTTACCCTAAATATCTCATTTGATTAAATATTTTTGCTTATGCTATTTGGACTTCTTATTTCTTATATTATTCCTAAATTACCCTCATGTATTTTGTATTTATGGGAATGCTACTAAGGCATCCTTTTAGTTTTTTTATTTACAAGTTTGCCACTATGTATAAATAGGACACTTATATAGGGTTTTAGACATATTTGCAACATTAATGAAAAACCCTTGAGTCTTTTCTCTTGGAAAGATCTTCTCTATCCACTATTATCAATCCCTTTAACAATAATTGTAGTGAGTAACCCTAGGCCTAGTGTTTGTACGTTATATCAGGTATTAGCTTAGGTCCGTGTGTGGAATGCATCGTATCCGTAGAGTTAGTGTGCAGGATTATTAAACCATCGATTTCTATTTACTAATCATCTCGCGATTTGGACCTATCCTCTTGGTTGGTATGATACCAGACATCGTGTGATTATCCATGTTGTACTTGCATTAGTGATGGCTAGGCATGAACAACACCTTATAATAATTCTTGCGAGAATCATCTTGAGACTAATTACGAGGGGATCACAACTATGGAGCACGACTGTGGCACGTGATCGTAGCCATGTTCTCATGAAAGTCCTTCGAACTTCAATTTTGAAATTAAATACATAGGCTTCACGACCAAGGAACACAGTCGTTTAATGCAATCATGGTTGTCTTCTTTACTTATATCTTGAACAAATTCTCTTTGATCCTTACTAAGTTTAGATTATCCTTCAAAATAGATGAAACTCTTCTAAAAAATCTCCTAAATTCTCATCTTTTTTGTCATATTGCTTCAATTGAGTCTCAAAATAAAAACTAAATCAAATCAATTGCAAATTCAATTAAATTATATTAAAATAGCTTAAAATATCTAGGAAAATGACATGACGAATGAGTGTAAATTTGCACTCATCAAAACCCTAATCTTCTATTTAGGTAGCCTTGATTCTATTCGGTATAGTAGGCTATACTCATAGACTTACCAATTTAACACTTACTTCCCTAATCAACACTTTGAACTTAAGTTTGTGCATCTTTTCAGGCAATAGTTGCTGTAAAGTGAGCAAATTGGCTAGATTCCCCTACATATTGAGATCCTTATGAGTGCTAGCCTTGGAGGTGTGCGAATGCTAATTACTATCTGTAGTTGTAGTTTTGCAATCCCTAGTACCCTTTGAAACATCTCTCCTTCGTTGAAACTCCTTTAACAACAATCAAAGTCCTCTAAAACATCATCATTCAGTCAACCACAATCCTTGTCTTTAGTAATTTCGACCCAATAACAAACAATCTTCTCAAATAAAAAAGAAATAAGGAAATTTGAGACAACTTACCTGATTTCTTGATTGGATAGCCCTCGATACTCGATTCTCCACCTCTAACACATTGCAAAATGTGATTTTCTTAGGGTTTTTCATCCCTTTTTGGAGAAAAACGAAATTCCCTATTATTAGGGATATAGAGCTTACCTAAAGTCCTTGTTTTATTGTGTTTTTTGTGTTCTTCCTTGATTTGTGGCACTTGCGCATCAAAGATTCAAATTTTGGATTTGGTTTTTCAAAAGAGGCTTAAAAGTTTTTTGTTATTAGGGTTAAAGTAAAGAAAAAAGAGGGATTAGAGGTAAGGTTTTCTTAAACACAATGTGTTAAGACGGTTAAGGGGTTTCTAACATTTTAGTGGATCATATTACCCTTACAGCCATTATTCAATTACAAACTATACCAAGTCTTAATGTCTTTTAATATTATTATATTTTTATCTAATATCTTTTTGTTATTTTCGGTCCTTACAACGTGTGCCCCAACTTGTTTCCTACTCCTTCTTCTTCTTCTTCATTTATTTTTTTAATGAGAGAAACCTTTTTGGAGTGAGGATGCAAACTTTGGACCTCTCTCAAACAAAACCAACCCTTTGGACACTAAATCGTCAAGTCTATTCCAATATTATTATGAAATTAAATTATAATTAAAATTATTCATCTTGAGGTCTTAACAAACTTTAGGTCAATAATTGGTCCAAGTCCTTTGGTTCATGTAACTTAATTTTAGATCTATAATAATAATTGTGCCTAGTATGTACATGTAAGATTTAACTTTAAGATTAGTTTGATTTTATGTAAGATCGAGCTTTGGTTCGTTTTTAGTTTGATTAGTCCATAACTTAATTTTTCCTCAAATTGAACAGTTTAGGTCGAAACAAGATTAGTTTGAAGCTACGGTTCACTCAAAATTACTAATCTATTTATTTTTCAAAATTTTATGATTTTTATGAGTTTTCTCTATTTTTCATTTTCTATACTTTTGTAATTAATCTATCTTTTTTTTCCTTTCATTTTTTGGCCTTTGACTTATTCTCAATTTTTTAAAATCATTTTTCTAACTTGTCAACTTTTTTTGGTACTTTTCTTATCTTCTAAAAAAGAAAGGCAAATATGGTGTCTACGATATATTACATAAAGGTCCTCCTTTTGTCATAAATAATATATAGATACTCTTTCACAGGCGATCGGTACAATTCAACAATTAATAAGATTTAATTGCACGTAGCACGTCATAAGATGTTATATTGAAACTACACTTGTGATAGAATTAGAGCTTAATTACTAGAAAGACTTGACCTTGAACCTGTTACCATTAATCAATACCGTCAGTTACTGTCGAGACCTTTTGATGAGAGGCCCGAGCAGAACGTTAAAATCATGACGAATCTCTCTTTTTCTCGATTGACTTCTTTGTCACACAGCCCATATGCGTATGCAGAAAATGATAATCCTTTCTTTTCTTTCTCTTACTTCGTTGAGCAGCCAGTCGTCATTCTCATCCACGGTACACTCTTGATTTCAATTTGGACAAATTAGACATAAGCCTAGGAAATTTTATGGTTTCCACGTAACGATCAACTCATATATCATCTAGCCTGCTAAGTATGTGGTCTTTGTCTTTTCCGTTTTTTCCTAAAATTTCCTATATCGGATTAAATAAGATATTCACATTTTATTTAAATAGCTTCCTTAAAGTTAGACTACCCGAAAGTCGAAAAAATGATTACTTTGAGCTCATGTATCCTAATATCATGTCATGTTTGGTATATAGAAATAATTTGGAATAGAATGAAATAAAATGTAGAGTACAATGATAACTTTTTTTTTTTTAATGTTTGAAAATGTTCATAAAATAGAATGGAATTAGTATTGTTAGTTAAAAGTACCATTAGTTATTGAATGTTATAACCAAATTAAAAATTAAATAAATAATTTGACTAATAATAATAAACGTAGAAGAAATAGAATTGTAATTTCACATTTAAGAAGATGGAATCAAATTCTTTCTTAAAATTAAAACAGTCGATCTCATGAAATTATGATTCCTCTTTTATTTATTTATTTTTCTTTCTTTTTGCCAAATCAGCATTTCTTTTCTAAATGTACTTCTAAATATAAAGAAAAGAAATGGAGCATGGGATTGCAACTCCATTCTAATCAATTCCTACAACATAACATAAGACTTTTGTCTCTTATTTCTATTTTGGTATGCAATAATAGGAGATCTACCTAAGTTAGATGATTGAGTACCTTACTTTAAAGTTTAATCAAATTATATATTATATTTTATGTAAATCATTTAAATCTTTATACTTCTATTTCTAAACCAAATAAATTTGGCCATGCCCTATTTTGCTTTAGAGCATTAAGAAAGAGGGGAGCATGGTACCCTTAGCTTTGACACGTAATTCTAACATGTAAACTTGCCTAATGGGCCAACCAGCCTTAAGTCGGTTTGAAACCATCGATTTATGGGCTTAATCACAACTAAACCATGATTGGCCAGTAAGAGGTAGTTTTGGGTCGATTCATCAGCTTTTAAATCGTTTTTTTAATATTTAATTTTTTATTAATATTTTTAAATATATTAATAATTTTTAATTTTTTATTAATTTCTAACTTAATTCGATTCTAACTTTTACGTATTTTTTCCCTAGATGAGACTTCCTTTCTCTCTCTCTCTCTTTTAAGTATACTAATTTATTAATAATTTCTAATTTTTTTAATTAATTTTCAACTTAATGTAATTTCAACTTTTTTATTTTTTTTCTTTTCCCTATATTCAAGTCCTTAATATTTGATAAATTTTACAAAAAAGGCTTACATTAATTTGAATTGAATTTTCCATTTATCTTTAATATATAATTAACTTATGATTAATTATCTGTAATTAGTTTGATAATATTATTTTTAAAAAATTATCATTCACTATTGTAAAGGGAGTAACTTTAACACATCATAACCTAATGAATATCGTTCAATTATTTTTTTCAACTTAATAGCTTTCTTTCTCTCTTTCTCTTTCTATTTTTTTAATGGGTCTGCTCAATGGTTCGCGGTCCACCAATTCCGACAGTTTTGTCCTCTTGATTTGTTTAGGCTGTTAGGGTTCAACAGTTCAAACTCAACTATTTTAACGCCGAATCGATTCACGGATCAAAATTGGCCTTTGTATGGATTTACTAACATGGCGATAGAAAATAATTCCAAATCCTTTTGTATATTCAATTCTTAGCCGTCATTGCATCATTTAAGATAAAGTTTAATAAGTTCATAATTATAGGTGCAGTTTAGAGCTGTAAGGAAAGTAAAAATAAATAGTTAAAAAAAAAAAAAAGTCTGTGCTTCCAACAAATATGGGGCATTCAAAGGATTCACTTGGAATGTATAAGGCAACATGACATTTAAAGTTCTCAGTATACCTATAACAAGTGAAAGTACGTTAAAAGACATTTTAGCCATTAAATGCACGAATCCTTTTCACTTCTCTTACACTGTGTGTTTGGGAAGAGAAAAAAAATTAGAAAGAAGGGAAATGAGAGAAATGAATTAAAATGAAGAAAAATAAAAGGAAAGAAATTTTTTTTTTCTTATTTAGATTAAGGGAAACAGAAAGAAATGAATGTGGGAGGAAAAATATTCAAGATAATATTAAAAATATTTTAAACTATGTAATTATTATATTATCCTTAAAAATGATAAGACTTTAAAAAATATGTGATTCTAAGAAAAATTTTCTTTCTTAAATCCATCTTCTCCTACTTTCCTTTAATTTCTAAATAAAGGAAAGTTTCTGGAAATTTATACTTTCTCTCAGCTTTCTTTCCTCTTTTAACCCTTTCCATCATCCCTAACATAGTGTTAATAACCATCAATCCTTTCTCTCCCAAGCTTCCACTTCCAAATTCGCTCAAAAATGGGGGAAAAAAAAATCACTCCCAAAAGATTTTTAAGAATAAAGACAAGACCCAAGGGTTCTGGTATCCAACGTAAAAGCATTTTGTGGTTTGGTATGGTCACCCTTATTCATTTTCTTTTAGTTCTTAGAAGGGTAACTTGTTAGTCATACAGAAACCCTTGGGTTTGAACCTGAGAAAGTAAACAAAGGGATTTCAAAGTATCAATCCTTCACATTCGAGTATTATGTAACCCTCATATATATATGGTTTTGATTCAAAAATCCCAAATAAGCGTGAATTGGCTATTAGGGGTAGGCTTGTGCTGAGAGATCGGAGAGAAGCTATAATGCATAAAAACTTCTATTTGGAGTTGTATAAAGTCTTTGATATCTCACTTAACATAATTCACTTGACATGCACTGATTCGTGCGTCGATCATGATATATCTTGTCTTAAGGTACTGGACGCTTTTAATAATACAAATGGTAGTTTTTCTTTAAAAAAAAAAAAATATCCAAGTAATATTAACTCTATTCTTGGTAGAGCTGACGCAACACTCAATTTCAATAAAATCTTCAAAATAACAGCTTCTAGTCTTACCATCTCTTTGCTTGCTTCACCATCCTCTACTCTACCACAATTTTCCACTCCATTGCATGCCCTCATCGACAAATGTGGAATAGGCGACAAGCCACTATTTTGTATGATGTTGATGGTCATGTTGAGAACCAAAGTCAATTATTTTGATTCCTTGGACTAAAAGATTTTCTTTTTTTTTTTTTTTGGGACAAAATGGATTATATTTGGAATATGCACTTTTATTTATTTATTTACCTACTAAACTAAATTTCTTCTTATTTTGTTTTCTTTTAAGCTCATGGGTCAGCAGATCTTATTTACGTTGGCTCTTATGATTCTAGTTAGTATTAGCATATTTCAAGTAAATTTTCAAATCTTACGAGTGTTTATTATAGGAATACGGTTGATATACTCTCACATCAATAATCTTTCTCAAGTGCCCTAAGAACAATCTGTTGCCTTTCTTACATTGTTGCTGCTCCTCAATTGAAAATACTGGATTGCAATACACAAGTGTTTCCTAGTAGAACCTCAACACATACATACCTTACTTGAATATCTTAAATTAAACAAAATAATATATATATTTTTTTATAATAGTAATTTTCATTGAAGAGAGTCTTTGTTTTGTCTAATTTAGGATTTTTAACTAAGATATATATAATTTGATATTATAGTATACGCATATCACTTGCTATTTCCAATACAGAACTAAGGATTATTCAACAAAGAGCAACACATATAATGTGTTTGTTAGAAAAACAAAGAGATAATGTTATAAGTACTACTTGAGCTTTGTGTATTTTTTCAATTTTAGATATAAAATTTAAAGTTGTAAATTCATAACCAATTAAACTTTTACTTATCAAATTTACTATCTTACCTTTAACTTATACTTTTTTTATCAATATATATATATGCACCATCATCTTGTGAAGATAGTGAATTTGACAGATAATGTAATGTTCATTTAGGTTAGATTTTTATCAAATTCAAATTTAAAGTATATAACTAATATGTAAACCTTCTATTGACTATGAAATTTTGCAATTTCAAATTTCATGTGTAAAATTAGAAAACACATAAAGCTTAAATGGTAATTTTGATGTTATTTAAAAATGAAATACATATGAATAAATTTCATAAGTGTGAAAACACGGATTAGATTTTTGCAATTCTTTTCCACCGAAAAATAGTACCATTATAGACCTGGCAGACATCTTAATGCTGAACTACAGAGATAGAATTAACTTAAAATAAACTACCTAATAAATCTATTTGTGGGGTTGCCCGCGAAGCCAAAAGAGCAAGTTATTGACTTTGCAATCGCAATAATTGTTTGCAGCCATATTAATATTCAGTCCTTACACCTTCTCACTATTCCTGTGGCTTGTATGGGTCGTTGCTAACTTCATTCTTCTACACTTCTTAAAGATATTGACAAAACAACAACTATTTTACACACATTTTCCACACTCATTTATGACTCTTAGTCGTGTATGACCAAGAAAAGTATACGTCAATTCATTCGGAAACAGAAGTTCTAGGTTTTGCCCAATGAACACTTGCAGACGAAATATTCGGTAATAAGGGACCATGATTTCAGACCCTCATGGTTATACACACTAAACGAACACGTTCGATTTTTTCATATAATAGATTCTCGCGACACGACACAAAGTCTTAGGTTATGTCGAAAACGATACTTTTCATGATCCTCCTGCTTCCTGTCCTTATATTTGCAATTCACATTTACATGGACTAGTGAAAGGATAGTGAAGTTTGTATTGATTGAATATGAGCCTCATGACATACGACAACGTTGAATAAATTATCGTGCATTCAGATTTCAGAGGGGGCTGTTGGATGGAAAATTTTGGAAGGTTACATTCAATGGATCGCTTGCTAAGAAATTTAGGCCTTTGAATTTTCCGACGTATATAGCCTTTTAATTTTGTCTGCTCCACATGGGACGATAAATGGTTATTGTAAAGAGGTTGAGAAAATAGTCAGACGGTTTTGAAACCATCCAACCCTTATAACTTCTTCTATTGAAGTGCGACCAATAAAAAGTGCTCCTATATGCATGCCTAAGTATGTATGCGTCTGCTTCTCCTTTGTGTCATAGTCCTTTTGTAGAGAGTTGCTTAGACGCACACCAAAATAATCTGCTAACCAAGATTAATACCAATTTATTATGCAGCAGCCAAAATAATCAGTGTAGAATCATACAAGCAACAATGATAGCGCACACCCACGCACCCCACTACCCTCTCCCCCCCCCCCACCCAAAAAAAAAAAAGAAAAAGAAAAAGAAAAACAGAGATATGAACATAGACAATTGAAAGTGGAAAAACCAATTAAAGCTAAAAATATAAAGGGAAAGGAGGAATGATCCACTAATAATTACTAAGAGAGTAAGACGGTATAGCGATCTCACTCTCAAGAAAAAAAGCCTATTTGAAAACTAAGACGGTTGACAATTTCAATAATTTCTTTGCATGTGGGAGATTCTTTCTTCCTTCATGGGTTTTTGTTGTACCTATCCTAGTGATATAATTTGAAGAGCACTCTGTAACATATAGGATCTCGTAGAGCCCTTTTCCTTTTCTTTATCTTAACTATCGTTATTCTTTACATACTACTCTTTTTCGTTTTATTTGTGAATCTATTTTGTAACTTTATTTTAAGGTAACATTAGGTTAACAAAACTAAACAATCTATTATAAGAAGAATATAACAGTATAATAATTCTCTTGCAGCATGTTTGTTGTGTTCAATACTATATACAAATTTTTGTAATAGAAAAAGTTAGAGAACTAAAAAAAAAAAAATTGTTTGATATTTTGATTTGGGAACTCGAGGTAAGGTTATTTTTGAAATTTCAAATATATATTTGTTCGATATGGCAAAGTAAATTTTTGTACTACTAAATATTATTGCAATACATCAATGCCTTTTAATCTAGTAACTTTAGCTAATATACAAACCACCAACGAACTTAAGATTTATCCAGTATTGTATCATAAAAATACAGTAGCTAAATGATACTTAAGTATTTTACAATTAATCGTACAGGTAAAAGATCTCATTCTCTCTTTCATCTAGTATTCTATCATTTTCTACTTTGTATCAATTTTCCAATTCCTTTTCATTCTCCTTCATTACTTAGGTAAGTTTATATCTTCTTCTATGAATTTTTGGTAACTATTCATTTGTGTTTCTTTGTGAGTGCATGGCTTCATCCTCCAAAGGGCTTAGAACACTCAAAAGGATCAACTAAGATGGAGGTGAATTCCTAATCTTGGACTCCCATGACAATATTAGGAATGGTTTTTAATAGTGAAACTCTAGGCAAGTAAAACACCAAAATAAAATGTAGTGTTCAATATCCTCAAGATAGAAAGAGCATCTTATTTCTTCTTGAAAAATGGATCATACCTTTGTGTAACCAGGATTCAAAAATGTTCAAGAATGAGCAAAACTTGAAGCCTTGATTTGTCATAAGAAATTTGGTTCTACTAGAATTATGGAATTGATAGGAATTAGGGTTCAAATTGACATTACTAAGGACCTCAGAAGGCTTGGAAACAAGGGTAGAGGCTTATGTATCGAGAGACCCAAGATTGGAAGCCTAAATGAGAGAAAAAATATGCATATGAGAGGATCATACCTAAGAAACATGACCATGAACCCAAGGTATGAGCCTTTTGTTAATACATCCTTAGAAGCATGACTAAAGATCATGTCTATGATCTTAGGCATGAACATGAGCATGAACAAAGACATGAGAAGCACACCCATGAAGGAAAGGAAAAAGTAGAGATTTACATGGAAAGAAAAGCACGATTCACGTTTGTGAACCTAGACCATGATCACAAGGATAGCTCCATATGACTTTATTTTATTTCTTCTGTATTTACGATTTTGCCATTTCATTAGGGTTTCAAGGTTAGAGGATAAATACCTTGTGTCATTTCGTAAACTTGTTTTTAGTTAGTTTAGAAGATAATTCCTTATTTGGGACACTTAGTGTGACTTTCACAAGAGTAGATTTCTCTTGTGTTTTCATTATTGTCTTATCAATCTATATTATAAATTGTAGATTGTCATGAAAGTGTTATTTTGGGTTATTAAACTTTGCCTAATATCAACATTAATAGACTTAAGTATTGGATTGTGAGATATATTAATCCATAGTCTGCCGATAGTCCTTATTGAATTTTGCTACATGACTTGATCCATATCAAGAATAATATGTCGAAAGTTGAGGATTTAAGCTTCCCCATAATTAGGTTTTAGATGCAGTTATCTAGCATCCCTTTAGGTGTGATAACTAATAATAATATAGAAGTACTTAAATTTGGAATAAAAAAGTATTGACTATAGAAAATTATAACAACTTAAGGAGGGACTTCTTGAGAGTTTGGATATCCATGGGCATCAAAAGGCCTTCAAAAAGGGGAAAATAGATTCATGATTCTAAGAAAAATAGTTTATAGGTAAATTTCAGCTTTGATTGATTATTGAACTTTTGCTATTTACGTAGTCTCTTAGGTTATATAGAATCATCAAGTGCTAAGAAAGAGTTGGTAAATTCTTGTATAGTGAGGTTACTATTGAAGATCAATCACATGCAATATATATATAGATCAATATTAGGGAAGTCTTGATTTAATAACATGTGGAGGGATGATATTAGAGAAAAGCGTGAAAGGAGGAGTAAAGAAGCTCAATATCTCGTAGCACCTATGTATAGTAGATTGAATCTTGTGTTCTTGATCCATTCTTTACTTATTCATGATGATTTTGGTGTTTGATCTTCTAAAGAGTCATTCAACAGAGTATTGGCATTTTTCTGAACCTTGTTGATACTTAGAATGTTGTCAAATGAAGGAAAGGAAGCTCCTATATATAGATTTTGGCCTTTGATCTCGACTGTTGGATGAGGCTGAAATCAATGGATCAGATGAGCCATATATGATGATTGTCAAATCACTTTTGATGATGAATGGTTAAGATTGAAGCCTACTTAACCTTACGAACCGATGGGCTTAGGCTTAAATGATAGGCTTAGCTAAGCCTAACTCCATTTAGATGACTTAGTCCATATTACACAAAAGAAGCTATAAGCTTATTTAAGCCTTCCAATGGCCAAACAAGACCCACATAGACTTAGAATTACTTTTTCCAAGTCTATTTCTCATGTGTGAGACAGTCAAACAAGGTCAAGAGCTAAATAAAAAGTCTAACGTTTCTAGCTTCAAGCCTACCAACTTATATTTCCTTAAAACATCCTTAATTGAACCTAGTTTCCTAAGCTCTATTACCAATACATTAAATCGCGCTATGGCATTAAATTGAGTAACTATCTACAATTCTTAATATAAGAAATTGGATCCTTGGATTTGTGACACTTAGTGATTATCAAAAAAACATCCTAAATTAGTAAGAATAACTAGTTAGGTGGCTCAAAGAATTTAAGGATGATTTAAAGAGTAGAATTCCAAAATTTAGGGACAAAATTTTTCAAAATTATTAAAATCCTTAGGCTAATTTTGACAAAACTATTTCAGAAAGTGGTTTCAATGATTTAAATTAGGGTAAATAAGTCATTTAAGCATTTTAATAGTTTTAGTAGGCATTATAATTAGGAAAATATCTATGTGGACCCTAAAGCCTTCTAGCTCGTTCTACAAGCTTCTAGAACATTCTAGGATGCCCTAAAATACTTCATAAACTTCTAGAAGCTTAACATCACCCTATTTACTAGTTTCAACTACTACATCCCCTTGCTATCTCAGTGCCATTTTCTAGCTTTTCAAGGTAATTTGTTATAGAACCTTATATATATTAGGCTTTTCTTGGATAATTAAGTAGATTAATTGCTCTTGTAGAACCCTAACTAGATTACACTTTTTTCTTAGATAATTAAGAGGGTAGAAGCTAAGAAGGGGCACAAATCTTCTAACTGTTGGAGAATTATTCATTTAAGGTGAATTCTTCCACTTTAAGCTTAGTTTAGGTGTTTAATCAATTGGACACATGTTGAGTGCTATAAATTCAATAACTGTTGGTGAATTCTATTGGATGAAACAAAATAAAAACTGACGCTTAAGGGCTTATAGTAGGCACAAAGTGGTATAGAGAAGGTATAAGTGGAAGAACCTAGTGATTGAAGTGATTAACCTTCATAAATATGGTTGTTTGATGATGTGTAATAATCATTGAAGATTGATAGTTGAAAGTGGAATTCCTCTTTTTCCATTGTATGCCATGGGGGTCTTGGGTGTGCATAAGGAACTTTATTGAATCTTGAATTATTTGGTGATTAATTGATGTTTAGGAGTAGTAAAAATTGTTTAGGATTATTTTTATTAAAAATTTACATGCTTGGTTTTAAGCTCTTGTTGCCCTAAGTCTCTTAGAAATGTGTAGCATGTTTGCTTGAATAGGTTGTTAGAATGATTGATTATTATGCTATAATAAAGTTTAGATAAATGTATGAATGATATAGAATTAGAATACAACTAAGAATTTCATGTTATGGTAGATTGACTTGAGAAATATTTGTTTCATGTTGATAAGGTGTACATGCCATGGCATTTTAGTATATTGAGGATTAATTTTGTTAAGTTAGATGATAATTATCTTGCCATGTCGTTATCTTCAATGAATTCTTCATAAATATAGGATTAAGAGTGGAATTTAGAGGCATATGCTATATAGAAGTTATAAAATATTCTTAAACATTTATGATTAATGAAATAACGTTTGAAACTATTGAAATTAATGATATTCACAAAAAATCCAACTTGTTAAATAAGGTATGTTAAGAGTTCTCAGTGGCTAAATGATGAATCTAGTAGTTTATAGAGCCTAAATCTAAGTATTAAACTTGAATCTTTAAAATTGATGAATTCTAAGCTTAACTAATAAATTTGTATGATACTTCAAATTTTCCATAAAGTTAATGATTCTAGAAGGTGTTTTAATCATATTACTGATGTTTATATGATCATACAATAATTGGAGCTTGGTTGTATCTTAGATACAACCGATTCTTGATATATGTCGAAAGAGAGTAGAAAAATAATAGGAAAGGAGAGGCTCCGAAAGAAGGGTTAAAAGGATTGAAAATTAAACACTATAGTTTGGCTTATTGAAAAATTTTTCAATCCATTTGTTACAACTACGACTAAAATGAAGAGAGAGGTGTTAGATGGCCATTATATAGAGGTTATAGCCAATAAGATTGAAATGTAAGTTAACTTGAACTTAAAGTTTGCTTGGCATGTAAGCTAGGTGAAAAAGGCACAAGGCGGTGAATTTTGTACCCTGGCTTAACACAAAAGAGTTTATAAAGCTGGTAGAAGGTGATAGGCTAAGTAACAAAGGGATCAAGGAAGAGTAAAGGGGTTAGTGAGGAGAAAGGGGGACATGTGGGAAAGAAGTTGCCTTTGCTGTTGAGCTTGACATGATAGTCCATAAGGTGAGAACTTTTGTTTGTAGACAATCATATAGTGTTTGTAAATGGTTAACTAATTAATTTTGCCTCTTATGTTGCATAAAGGCACTTTTTGTATCATGCTTATAGATAGAGAAAGTAAGCCAAAGGCTGATTTGGGGGTTATAAAAAGAAAGTCGAGTGCTGTAATGATGGTGCTGTTTGTATCGACCATGTCGATGATAAAGGCTAAGATTAAAGCATACTTATTGAGCATATAATATAGGTGTGTACAAGAAAGCTCGGGTTCATTGTAAGGATGGGTGAACCGTTTTCCCACTAGTACATATGTATATGCTTGGCATGCTAAAGGTCCATCCCTTGTTCCTTCACTTTTATTCAATTTCAAGATTGCTATCTTAAGGAACTTTGCATAGGTTG
The DNA here is from genome assembly GCA_024138005.1 of Lumnitzera racemosa. Taxonomy (NCBI): domain Eukaryota; kingdom Viridiplantae; phylum Streptophyta; class Magnoliopsida; order Myrtales; family Combretaceae; genus Lumnitzera; species Lumnitzera racemosa. The sequence continues at coordinate 42,787,071 of JAMXBC010000008.1, read as the reverse complement.
TTCGTTCCATCATTCTAGTGATCCTGTATCTTAGTAATTGACCATTGACTGAGGAAAATAAAGCCTTGCTAAATTATGCTTAGGGTGAGACTAAACCATAAGTAGGTAAATCTATCAGCTTCTATTTCAATATGAGACACTTTTCACATTATTTAAGACGTAAATTTATCTATGCATAATAGTACAATGTCAATTTTGATTATGTCTCTTGACGTGGAGTGATGCCTCTCCTATTGAGTACAAGGGTTTGTAGTGAGGTAAGTAAGCGCTTAACATTACTTAGTCTCTTACTTAAAACATTGGTGCCATTGATTATAAAGATGTTAATATTTGATTATTTCAGGTATTAACTTGGTAGCATCTATGCATTCGATATGGGAAGCAAGATAGGGTACTAAGGTGATATATCGCTGCTTACTAGCTCAATTCTCAACAAATTAAGTGAGAGGTTGCTATTATTCAAGTTGTTTCGTACAAATGTCTAATTGAGCTATCAATTCATCACCTTATCATCAATGAAGGAGATAAGTCAACATTATGTCAGAGTGAGGCAAGCATTTGTAACAAATGGTCAAGTGATTTCACTACTATGTATTCAGGGTTAACAAGCTATAATGCATATGGATTTTTTGACAACTAATTCCTTATGCAATATATGCCTCAATAGACTATTGACACATTACAGGTGCTTTCATTTTAGGTTTTCTTTCCTTTAAATATTGCTATGAAGCATAGGATGCTTTTTCTCATAAGTGTGAAGGAAAAGTTCATACATGTGTTAGATACTAATCATTTACAAGATAGCACAAAAAAGCAGTACAATCATACATACATGTAGGTCCTTAGCATTTTGAGGTTGTGCTATTATTGTGGTCTAAGGTAGCACACAGTAGTGGAATGACTTTTAAATCAATGGCGAAGTGACCCTTCTTATACCCCTCTAGTGTCCTTTGGCCAGATTGCCTTTGAAGTTTTGTAAGTGTTATAATCTAAACAAATTTCTTTTTAATATTTATCCATGTTCATTTACATAGTGAGTCTTATTGTGCATAACTTCATGGTGTAGTAATAGATGTAGGGTATACATTTTTAAGTTTATGTTGCTACATATCTCGATTATGAAGATGGTAGGCATGGAAGCATCTATTTAGAATCACTTTCAGCTTTGGTCAATATCATAGTGTTTGAGTCTAGCCAAAAAGTTGTTGAAGTAAAGATAACACACTTTCCTATTTGAAGACTTATTATATAAAGAAGTTTGCAAAAATGAGGCAAAAGTTGTGATGAGGAAACTCCTAATGTTTTCTTTTTTACACTGATGCATTCTTTTACTGAAGTACTTATTTGCACTAGTGATGTAAATATGGAATGTTAAATGGAAACGTAATGTAGCTCATGTGACATTGTGTATAGTGTTATTTATAGGCACTATAACTATGCTATAGCTCTTGTTTGTGCCTTTGTAAATGTATGTAAGCACATTACATGGATACTTAGTCATGGATAAATGCTTAGTCTACCTTTATTGAAATTCATTATGTTGTTACAATTAGATGTCGATATATCAAATGTAGTAAGATATTTATCTTTTTCAATGTTGTGTGTAAGTTATATTTGGATGTTATAGTCATTATGATCCCATAACTTTTTAAAATGAATGGAATATATAGAGAAATTGAAGCATAGGTTAATGTCTACTACCTTCTTATCAATAAACACTTGCTCTTATCAATAAGAATCTCATAGATTAATTGTAATTTGAAGCTTGCCATCTCATTGTTAACAATCACCTCTACTCATCAGTAAGGGAGCTTGCATAACTACATTGAAACATCCTTTTCGGTCATTTATCGTTTTCGTATATGAAAGAGGATTGCAATAATAGGCGAAATAAAATAAACCATAAGTAAACTTTCTAGTATTGAAAATAGTGAATGTGAAAATTAAAATAAGTTATAGTAATTTATTTAATATATTGGAAATTACCAAAGGAAATAATTACAAAGGATAATATCATCACCAAGGGAATAATTATTCTAGGTAGTGATGATAAAGAACATATAGAGTGTAATGTTGAAATTTTCATAGAATCTATCCATATTTATAATAATCTGTTTGTCGAAATCTCAACTTTCCAATCATCCTTGCATAAATTAAAGCTCTACCATAAGATTTTCAACAACAATACTAATGTAGAGGTATCTACATGTACTAAAGAAAACATCGAAGGCATAAGTCAAAAATAGTATGATACAATTATTACTTAAAACATAAAGTTCATTTCAATTTAGCCAATAGTTGATACTTGTGCACTTTAAAAGTAATGTGAAATGTTAACAAGAAAAAATGAGTTCTAATCCTTTCTACAAGATCTTGCCACCTTGCTACTTGGGTTGTTGTTATACATATAATCGTTGTCCCCATTTTTCATAAATCATGTCCTTCCTACCTACCCCCTCCAACTACATTATCGAATTTTAACATCAGTTAAGTCTTTCTTAAGTAATATAGATGCTTGAAAAGCAGTTGAAGTAGAGTAGAAAAGAAGGGAAGTATTTCTTAGAATATGATGATGATGGTTATACAACATCAACCTTAAGTAACCGAATAGGAAGATATAGTAAAAGTATTAGACCATATATTTTCTAATCAACATTTCATGTGCACCTAGAAAATGAACAAGTATAATGCCACATCCAAACCAAGATAAGCATACCATTGAAATAATGACAGTATTTGTATAATTCTACTCTTATCCTCTAAGGTTTTGGTCATTGCATTGAGTTGCCTCCACATCACTAGTAGTTAGCAAAGACTTAGGTTATGGTTGTCATTTATGCAAGCAGATGAGTAGCAACCATCAGTTGTACGATCGAGCTAAATATTTTTGTTATGAATGTTGTTAATATAAGTGGTACTTATACATGATTTGTGTACATAAGATGGATGCTTGGATAAAGATAAAGACATTGTTTGATCCTTAAACTTATAGATTATTTGCTTGCTTAATAAGTACAAATGAGTATTAGTATTTTTTTTATGAGGGCTAAGAGTCGATCTATCTCATTAAGGTGATTTAATCCATTGGTTGTAGCCTCTTAATTTTCCTAAAATAGGGGACTTTCCCTTTTCTATAATGATAATTTAATATGTCAGTTGTATGTCATATCCATTTGCATTTGTCCTATTGTCAAGGGTTGGCTGGGGGTTCAATGTTCTATGGTTTTATATGGAAATTTATTTAAAATCTAGTGTCAATGTAACTACCTATATTGACATAGTACTTAATGATAATTATAAGATTAAATAGTTTAGCATTAGCTTCCTCATTGATAAGGAGAAATACGTTAGTCAATAATGGGACGATAGAGGACCCTTCATATGAACCTTAGTTTGTTGTTGACTACACCCCCTATGGTTGTCCACAAGTCAATAACAAAAAGCCATCTAGTCATTTATTGTCAACATTGTAAAGGAGATTCATTTCTCTTAACAATGCTAAAATTGGTTAGTCACTTAGGTTATTCTCTAAATTATGTTATTGTCTTCTTTCATTAGTGTTTAAGCTTCTCTTGCAACTCATAAAAGCTAGTACACATATCTCTTATTATTAATGTTACATGACTCCTTCCATAATGATGCATAGGACAATAGCCAATTATAAGCAAAATTAAACCTATTATTAGAATGAAATGGTCTGACAAAGATATGGAATATTAGAAATAAGGTAATGTTTATTAAATACTGCAATTAGGACGATTAGGTTAGGTTGAACTAAAGTGTGAGGGAAGTGGGATTCAACATATTTAACACTTACTTATGATGGTGCCTTGTCGAGCTCAACATATATGCATTGCTTATGGACATTTATAAAGCAAAAATCTACCCTCTTTACACTTACTCTCACCTAAATATTCCTTTCCTCTCTCTATATGTAAGTCAATTAAACCAACGTAATGGAGCTAACATATGAGATAGAAGTTTCTATCGAAGTACTTCATATTAATTCAAAGACTTCGATAAATAGAAATGCAAGACTTTAGTGAACCACACCGAGCATTACATATAGATGGTGATTGTGGAGGTAATATGTAGTAATAGGGTAGATGATGTAAGGTCACCTAGGAAATGTCACTACCATTATAGATGTGTTGACAATTATAAGTTTGGTTATTGAGTAAGGTGTTGTATGGGACATTCTTAGATAGATGTGAGTACAAGTACAAGACTATGATGGAATAGTTGTCTCTAAAACCATCTAATCTTTTTATCCATCAAATTACACCACAAGTTGCCCTTATGGATGAGGAACAAATGAGGCAATTACTATTTTCTTTATACGACATAACAATAGGTAAGGATAAAGTATAGTCCATGTTCATTATAGATGGAAACACATAAAGTTACTTTTTGCGAGCTTCTAACAATTTTGGTATCGTGTCATTACAACCATGATGGATTTTGATGTAAAAAACATTTATCCTAAGGACATCTAAATGTAGCTTTTTAAAGTGCTTACATGAATTATAAGAGGTGAACCTCACCTACAAGGAGAGAGGCACTTGAAGAACTTATTTACTATCATCAACCTTATGTAGTAATCATCCTTAGAAACTTAGCTATCTCACTTGGCATCTAATGACTTCTAAGCCACCTTACGGTTTGGTAATGTGGTCTTTACCGCTTCTTAAAATTCCTATAGAGACATTATGGTGTTGTGGAGCAATGACGATGATGAAATCAAAATACTCTGTGTCTAAACAAATCTATATTGAGGTGATTTGGTTCAAATATTTTGCTCACAATTATTCATAAAATATGTTCGAAATGTTATTTACTTTAGCTCGTTTTTTACCTTCACATTTTCTACGGACAAAGTCGAATGGATATGACCTTTAGACATGCTAATTTAACACTCTCATGTTAAAATTGTCATACTCTCCTTGACAATTAAATTCTAATCATTTGCATAATAATGCATGTGTAATATCTTTTAAGGACTACTATGATGTTGTATTAACGACTTATTCACCATAAGTATGCATTATGCTACTTGTAGTCTTACACTTATTTACTTGTTAATATTTTGCGCAGGAAAGGCTCTCTAACTTAGGTGGTGGAGATGCAAGTAAGGATAAGGGAAGGGAATGAAGGTATGAAAGTCCTCTCCCTCACTACTAAGAACAAGTGTCAATTTCTTGTGTTCTTTGAAGATATTGTAGTTACTTTTGTGTTACTTCTATTTATTAAGTATTAGTCATAAATGGGCAACTTATCTCTTCATATGGTAAATCCCTTAAATAGGAGTTATGACATATTTTATTTTTTGCCACTTTTGACATGGTTTTGTGGTTGTTTGTCATCATGACTATTGGCAATGATATTTTATTAGGAGAAATGATAATGATTAACATAGTAATATTACTGCCTATACCAACTAATGATAAGATTATCATATTTTTCACTAAGTTTTATCTTTTTCTTGAACACGTTAGTACATTGTCATATCGGTAGTTGAGATGTCTACCTTCACAAACTCCTTTGTATGCTTAAGCATAAACTTAGGTCCTATATCTACCCAATCATAAGTACTACCACTTCTTGATAAGGGCATGACAAATGCAATGTTTTATTGATATTCCCTTGCTAACAAGCACTTATTACTATTGACCATGTTTTTGCAGCATTAGTACATTTGATTAAAACGAAATGACCCTTGACCCTATACCCTAAACACTCAATTGAGGTAGAAACCACTTGCTCTATACACAACACTCTAAGTGATAACTCCTATTAAGAGGCCTTCGAACGGTAAGGAAAAGTATCCCTTTGACCATCACTTGGCACCACAATAGGCTATGTAGCCTAAATTCCAACTCCTTGCCTCCCATTAGATGTGTCCATACTCTTACTTATAAGAAAACATTCACAACACCGAATAGGGCTTATGGTCTATTATACCCAACATTTGACTATATGTGAGGACTATATACTTGAGGTCTAACCTCCTTACGCAATCTTCCAGTCTTCAAAGTTTTAGCAAAATTATGAAAAGCTCCATATATTGTTTTAAAAATTCATAATTGAACTTTAGTATTCAAATGAAGACTTTCTTTTAGAATTTCACCAATAATTTTATAACTTAATAAATCAAGTTATCAATAATTTTGTAACATCTTTTCAGTATTATGTCAAAATTTTGTATATTAACAAAAAAAAAAAAAGATCATAAATAAACTTAAACTATTATAACATATCTTATAATGTCATAACTCATGTCAAGATAATAATTTACTAGTAATAGATAGGTAAATTATTGATCTACCTACCTTAACAATATTTTCCATTAAAAAGTTAACATATATAAATATATTTATATTATATGTTACATTCTTAATCGATTCTTTTTTTTAATGGTAATTTACCTTTATATCTTCGCAACAAATCTTCCACAGTACGCCCGCTTAAAAAGTTGATCGATTTGATAGATATCAGCTCAATTAATGTGACGTACAACCAATTTTCCATTTTTATGTAACCTTTGCATACAATTTGCAACTTTTTTTAACACTTTCACTGCAGCCTCTATAATTTTGGTTATTCTATATCATCAATTACTGTAAATTCACTTTAGATTTTCAAAGTTATCGGAAATGTTGTTTGCAACCTTAATTCATAAAATTTAAGTTTAACTAAGATATGTATTTACATATTTTCTTGAACTTTCTTTCCACCATGTAACTATGCTTACAATATGTAAGGCTGCATACAATTCGTAAATGTACTGTACTTTGTAAAATCCTCAAAGATTCTAAAATACTTAGAACATTCTTAACTTCGAGAAATGTTCCTAACCTCTTATATAAAAACATAAAAGTACAAATTCATTGTAACCCCGTTAACAGTTTTACACAATTAATATATGAGCACACTGACGATGTCGTAGTTACTCCCATAAATTGCCTTACTCTAAATCGAAAGCGGAACTTCCATACAAATTTCTCATGAATTTCGTTAAGGCAACTCAACAAAATGCCATCCTCCTTATGTCATCAGGATTCGTCATGTAACTGTAATTTTGCAGCTTCTATTCATATTTCCAAACTTCGCATATAATTTTCGTAACCTTCAATATGTCAAATCCTTTCATTTAATTGAAGTGGGACTCCTTTGTGCTTGAATTGATATTGTATTTCGCACTTTCGCTTAAATTTAATTCCGCTTACTATTTTGCGACATAGCTGTAAATTCGCAACTTAAGACGATTCCGTAAAACGACTAGAGAATGGTTATTTTACCAAAATGCTAGTTATTTACTGTTTATTAGGAAATTTTCGTTGCAATTATAGGCCTAAACTTTGCAAACTCCTTGTATTTTTACCACGACTGCATAGTTTACGTAATTTTTATAAATTTTGTACATTTACAGACAATACTTCATAACGTATTAAAATTTCTTGCAATGAATCTGTATTTTGTAATGTCACATACATTTCGTGCATGTGATCATCAAAACTTCCAAATTCCTTTCCGGATTTCCTATTCGCCCCCCTGGCTAAACTTCTCCTCACAGGAAGTTATCCGTTCCGAAGAGGCTAGTAATTGAATTGAGTTTATATCAATCCATGACGAAACAGAATAGTCTAAAGCACAGGCTTAAATAGTAAGAATAATGTTCAGACTTTTATTATACTTTCTCACGTTTGTTACGTTATTTCAAGTCACTGCTATGGTTCATCTAAATTTAACAATAAATTTTGATGTAATTGCAATATAGTTAAGGTTGTAAATGAACCAAATGACTTATGAATTACTCGAACTTGATTTGTAAATAAGTTAAATCTAAACTTAAAATAAAACCCTTTAAACTCATGTTTAACCTCGTGAACTTGCTTGTAAATGCACTCATTTATACAGTCAACAAGTCAATTCGCTAACAAACTAGTGAGTAGGTTGGTCAACAAATTTGCAAGCAAGTATGTTATATTAAAAATAATATTACACAAAAAAATTATAATATAAGAATATATGAGTAAGAGTAATATATTTAAAAAATTATCAAAGAAATATATAGTTTGAATTAATTTTGAACTCCAATTTAAACTTGGGCTTGTTTAGCTAAGTAAGCTTAGGCCTGTATATTTAAACATTTTGATCTCGAGCTTCAAGTTGCTTAACAAGTTGGAGCTTCGTCCTATAATTTTCAAACTCTTAAAAGTTCGGTAATTTTTAGATAAGTCGAGTTTAAACCTTTAAAAGTTAGCTCAATATATCTTGTTTATAGTTTTATTGTATATTATAGAGCTCCATACATCTTATGAAATTTTATTTAGAATATACATATCACAAAAGCACATACCATATCACAATTATAGAAATATTTAATGGGTAAGTGTCCATCGGAATGCACTGGCAATCAAAATATAATCACTCACCTTAAAGCACCCACAATTCACAATCTAAGTATATTGTTTGAATATATGGTAATCGAGGAATTCTAAAGGGTTATTTAAAGCTTCGTGGTTTCTTTATTTATAAAAGATAAAAATGTTAAAAACTTGATTGTTTTATGATTTTTAAAGATAATAATCTTTTCAAAACGTGTCATGATTCCTTTTTTCATTACTTAAGAAAAGTAATATAATTTATTTTTTGATGGTTAATAGAAATGTGCTTGTCTATCCCACTAAAACATTAATATTCATACCACAAAATTAAAAAAGCTTGGTATAATCCTAAAATCATATACGGTTATATAAACATGAGAAAGAGTTAATGACTCTTCGCAAATATAATATCTCCTCGTGAGCGCTACCTTATAAATAAATGGAAAGTCGTCGTCCTCTATTTCAAATTTTTTATACCCTTGGCTCTTCCCCCCCCCTCTCTCCCCTCCCCCCCCCCCCCCCCCCCCCCCCCCCCCCCCCCCCCCTTTTTGTCCATATTTCCCTTGGCCGTTAATATAATATTTTTTATTTCACACTAAAGTAGAGGACAAACGCGTACATACGCATGTTACCCAAAATGAACTATATTACATTATAAGAAGTGTGAAATGGAATAAAACATATTTAACTAATGACATAAATGATGTTAAGACACGAAAAGTTTTGCTGACTATATTCAACAATACAAAACATAAGTCATAATCGTCGTTTGAACCCTATCTTTGGCTCTTAATGCAACTTAAGCTAGAAAAATCCTATGAATCTCCCCGTGAATCCCACCTTAAAAGATGTGTCAATTCACAGGTGCTATTTTTATTATGTGCATAAACAACTATTTATCAACACAAAACTCAAATAACTCAGACCGGACGTTTGATGTGAAGGATGGTTTTTAATAAAAGTGTTTTATTTTTGGAAATATAGCACCAAAACCTTGAAAAATATTTAGATTGTATTAGAGGTTCCACATGTTATTGTTAGTTTTAAACGTGGTGGTTTGAAATGAAGATGTCATGACCCTAAAAAAAGTCTAGTAAGATTATCTAAAATTTTCATATAATGTATGTACTCATGATTTGAAAATCACCTTACAATTCAGAAATTATAAGACTCAATTCTTAATTTAATTAACTTACTATAACATATACATAACTATAGATATCTAATGAGTCACAATTCAACAGAACCGCAGAGAATCGATATCCCCTACCAAATGTTAAGATTAGGCAGTAAAAATCTAAAACCTAAACTTACATAAGTCATGGAATCTAAATATAGTATTAATAACTATATATATAATAATTCAAACCAACTATATAGTCTGCCCTCAAATTCTAACTTCTATGTAACTCGACGTTAGCACTTAACACTCGGCTCTTAACCCATGCTCGATTATCTGTCAATCTACAAAAGAAAACTATTAGGGAATAAGACACAAGAGCTTAGTGAGTTATCTCTTATATTATATTAGCAAACAGATTATCAAATAGTTTATTAACAACCATATAAATACATGAATAAACAGTATGCCAAACAGTATATATGCAATTGACTGGTGCTACATACAACATTGGATTTAACGCCCTCTGTAGTAAAGATTGGAGATACATTGGCACCAATCACAGCTGGGCTCTAACACCTAGGTTTTTAACCATATATAAATATATATAGAAATTCCTTGTTTCACGAAATAGTTTTCTATTGCCAACAATCAGTAGTATGCAAATTCCTAAGTCTAGCAGTGAAGTGGCCCCCGCAGTTCATACTCATACCTTACAACGGTGGTCTCTAGATGCAATCCCCAGTTACCCATATTAGTGTCTCTGACACTAAGTAAACTCGCGAACTAAGGGTAGGGTTTTGTTGTACCAATGCTCCTGTACAGTACTAATCAAATCATGTAGGAATCCATCCCTATAAGGCCCTTCATTACCAACTGCGTGAGGTGACGACCAGAACATTATATGCAATGTTCGTACTTTATGCACGATCCATTTAATTTTAGTTAAGTTAAATATGATTAAGTCGACTTATGAGGTGATCAACAAATATCAACAAACCATTCAATTATGCAGTAATAAATTAAGCAATCAATCATTCAGGTATTGTGTTTCACCATCTTTTACACAATACACAACTAGTATTCAAACATATATATAACCCATACCCCCATGTATCAAATTATTAATATTTACTTTAGTACACTAATTACAAGTACAAAACAAGTATAGAGTCATCTAAAGTACTCGCTTGGACATTGAGTCTATCAACGGTCGTAACAGTCTCCTTAGTAAGTTAATATCCGTATCGGATTCATCTGACATTTAGGGAATATGAAAAGTAATAAGTTTGGAATTGAAATAACTAAACTAGAATGCTAGGTTGTATTATTTGCTTAACTCAGCTATTGATTTGCAAAAAATTGTTGATTTAAGCTTTTTATTGAATTGCGTATAACTTTTTCAATTTAGTTTAAATCTTTATAAACTTATAGTCCATTATAATTGTTTTCAAGCATACTTTCTCGTAATGAGATCCATTTTAAACGTTGCAATCTGCAGTTTTGATTATGATATAAAAATATCACAAAATCATTGTTTTAACTTAAAAAGCTATAAAATATTAATTTAAGCTTTTCTTAATATATTTATGATTTAATAATTACTTAGATCATATAACTTGGAAATTTTCTTATTTTAAGCCTATTTTACTATAATTACTTATTTTTACCTATTTTTGAGATTTTAGAATTATTAATTCCATTTTTTTCTACTTTATTATTCTTCTACTTAATTATTATTATTATTATTATTATTATTATTATTATTATTATTATTATTATTATTATTATTATTATTATCATGAAAATTAATTAATTTATAACAAATGGTGACATGGCAACATGTGAAAGTGCCAGGTGTCAAGCTTGCACGTTTTTCCAAATTTTCCATTATTTTCTATTTATTATACATATATTATCTTACTTTATTTATTAAATTATTAATATAGTATATTGTATATACTATTTAATTATACTCATATTTTTACATATATTTCACTATTCATATACGTACGTTTATACGTATATGATACGTTATATATTAAATTATTCTATCCTTATTTGTACATTATGTACAAGTATATTATACACTTATTTATACTTTACATACTTATGTACATGTATGATCATACTATATACATATATATATATATACTAAAATACAAATATTATTAATAATATGTATACTTATTATTTTATACATGCACATATATATACGGAATTACATAATACACTTATATACATATCACATGCTAAAATAAATATTATGTACATATATATACCTTTAAATATAGTCACACATATATATACATAATTAATTAAGTAAAATACTAAATATATATATATGTATATAAAGGAAATATTTAGTATACATACATATTCTACTTAAGAAAAATACTATGTACACATACGTACGCACACAAGCACGCGCGCATATACACACACATACATACACATATATATCAATACCTAAATAGTGAAAATACTAAATACATACTATATGTATTCTTATTTATACACATGTACATATACACAAATAGAGAAAATACTTCATACCTATCTATATATCTATTTATGCATACACATAGTACATGTAATTAAATATATAACAAAATACTTAGCATATACATGTACATATGATATACATATGTATAAGTAAAATAAATACACTTACCTAAATGTTTTAGTAAGATAGTGGTTGAATTTCCTTAGTTTTCTTCTTCCTTTTTCTTCTTGTTCTTGTTAATTTAATTGATAACAAAGAAAATAAGGAGTAAAAGCTTTAAAATTTACGGTTGGGGTACTTGGAAATTGACTTGTGAGTTTTGTTTCTACTTTGGAAAAGTGTGTGTGTGTAAACTGTCTAGATGCTTTTAAAAAAAATTCACTATGTAGAAAAGAAGCCAAATAGGAGATTATGTTGTAATAAATGGGATGGACAATGTAATCATTCCTTTTGTTCTTATCTAAACACTTGGAATTTAAACAAAAAAGCCAATGGGCTGCTTAAAGAGTTTGGAAACTAACGTAGCATGTAGGGAAAATTAGGAAAAGAGAAAGGAGAAAGAAAAAGAAAGAAATAAAGGAGGAGAAAGAAAATAAAAATAAAAAATGACATTTATAAATTAATTTTGGGATTTTATGAAAATTTATTAATTTAATTGGTACCCATTATGTTTATAATAATTACAAGTTATTTTAATGTTTTCATTAAAAGTTTTACGCGATTATGCGATTTAGTCGATAATTGTGATCAACTACGATTATACTACTATTAAGTAATATTTATTCCTTTTATAAGATTAAAGTTATAGTTTTAGGGTTTCGATCAAGTTCGAGTTCGATTTTGAATATTTGCACCCACAATTTACTACTTATAATATATTCGAATTTATAATTTATTATATTTTTATCTTATTCGGCTTTAACAACTCATGAAATTATTAAAGTACTAAGGTTCAATTCTACTATTAAATACTTAAATTTATGGGGTTTACAAGAGAGGGTATGGTAGTTACAATTTGGAGGGTGGTGTTGCACAGCATGATTACGGGATGGGGCGAAGAGCAATAAGGGTTGGGTTTGAGAGCTAAGCTGTGGGGAGTTTAGCTAGGGTGGTGGTATAGCTTGAACTTGGCTAGAGAGAGAGAATTGTAGAAAGAGAGAGAGAAACATAGTGGTTCGAATAGATAGAGAGTGATCAAGGAAGAGAAAGAGTTTTTGAGAATGAGAGCTATATAGAATCAATTGATTCCTTCCCCAAAACAAACGAAATCAACCCTTATTTATACTTAAAATGACCTAGTTAAGCTCAAAAAGTTAAAATCAAATTAAATGTAAATCCCTGATATTCCAATTTTTCCAAATTTTCAAACCTTATTTAATCCTTGCAAAGGCTAAATCTAGACATGTTTGTTTGTATTAATTTATAGTATCATGCATGGTCTTCGTGATTTCACCACTAATTTGGTGAAACACAAGAAAATCAAATTAAAAATGTGCAAAAAGTTAACACTTGGAGCTAGAGTCACACAGGAAAAACTAAGGAAAATGTAGGAGAGGAGGAGAAAGAGGAAGGAAAGTACTAATGTGGCGCTACATCAACCGTATCATCCAGTGCCATTATGCCACATGTCCTGGCGTAATACATAACAGCTGACCTAGTAGTGGCGATTGACGTGTCAAGGATATGTGGCATGCTACGTATCATGCTACGTGGCTTGATATGTGATGCCACATCAGCTGCCGCCTAATCAACTAGCGCCACATGTCAGGACACATAGTACAGTGAACCCCTGACACATGGTAATGTGTTGCGTATGTTTTATGGAAAAAGAATAAATGGCATTTTTATGTCTTTGGAGAGGTTCGAACGTAGGACCTCTAAGCTAAACCTAATGCAATGTCCATATGCTTAACAGTTAGGCCATTGGCCCATAACTTATTCATATGTACAATTAAATTGCACATGTGGACTAGGTTAGCCTAAGTTAGGTTAATATCTAAGCTTAGGCCTAATAGCCTTCCCACTACAAAGGTTGTGAAAAATCTAAAATACTTAAACTATCTAAAATTTATTATAGTATACCAATTTTTGCTAAATTTCCCTAAAATCCTCTATTTTTTCCAATTTTTCTATTTATGTGACTTTTCCAATTTTTCTATTTTTTTCTAAATTTTCTTTCTTTTTGTAATTTTTCTAAAATTTCCACTTTTTTTGTATTTTTTCTATATTTCTTAAATTAGGACCCCTTACCTTATCTTAAAAATTTTGAAAAATAATGGGGGGTGGGGAGGGAGACGAGGGGAAAAAATGGGGTGTCTACGGGGCTCAAGTATAGTTGTCCTAGTTGAAAGACAACTTCGATGACCTTTCTGAGGACGTAGATGATCTTACGGTGCAGCAATACACCAAAGCACATATTATGCAACTAATTAAGAGGATGCTATTCTTGAACAAGTCCAATAACATGGAACATCTGATGTTCTTTGCCCTTTTCTCTGACCATAGTGTATCTGGCCAATATGCCTTGGGTGCTACTTACCTGGCATAGCTATATTACTAGCTATGCCTAACATCATGAATGGAAGCAAGCGAGATCAGTGGGTTGGTCATCTTACTCCAGGTTAAGCATGGGAGCACTTCCTACATATCGTTCCACTACATAGTAAGATCACAACAATAGTGGATGATCACTTATTGATGAGCCAATGGGGTACCGAGTTCGATGTTATAAGGCTTCCCACACACGTTGTTGACTAACATAGAGATGCATTTGATTCCTAGTGTCTAGAGCAGGTACACAAGTTACTAACTATAGTTATATTTTCTTCTACAACATTACATAGTTAAATGTTTTAATTAGCTGATTTTGCAGGTTTTATGGATGCCTTACTCTAATGATGATATTAGTAAGCTCCTTGCTTTCTACTGTGTCAGTAATGACATATGAACTACACGTGTACCCTTAATTTGCTTCCACCTAGTTGAGTTCTATTTCTCATATCAGGTTATACAATAGTTTGGCGAGATGTAGGGGCTTCCTACCCCTACTAATATATCTCAAGAGCTATACGGCATAAACTTGCATGGTTGAACTAAGACAAATTGGGTTACTAATCACATTAGCTTATTGCAATAGTGAGCAGATCAATGTACCATGATTGTTCTTATAATACCACAATCTAATGTAGTTCTAGACTACAATGAGCAGTACCAACAAGTAACTTAGTGATACATCGGCTAGTCAGAGGCCTCTTAAGTATACATGGTATGCATTCAGCTTCATTCTCTTTAACAAAAAATGTACCTCTGCCTTTATATGCTAACTAATCCCTTTTCCTTTTTGGGTTTTTTTTTTCTTTTATTGACATGCAGGCTAATTTCATCCATAAGCCACCTTAAAAGTCATATGAGGATATCATGACAGAGAAGCTAGGCTAGATGTCATCACTCAGTAGCTCAGGAATATCTACTTATATGATGTACTATGGCTAGTATTAGATATGGAGTAAGGTGGCTCTCTACTCTATGATCCTCAACAAAGAGGGCACCATTGTCTGAAAGGACAAGGTCAGGGGAGGGGTTAAGGGTGACGACAAGTTGAGATCATCATTAGGGACGATCTGTCTCTAGAGTACATATCGCCACTAACATCTCCTGGATCACTAAGATTTAAGTTTCATACACCATTCATCGAAGAAAGCTCTAGTGGTCATATGTTCCATAAACTCGTTATTAGAGGGACCTCTGGTAGTCAGGTCTATACTCTCCCCGCACTATTGAAGAGGTCAGTTAGCGATCATTACGACGACATGGGTAAGGGAGTCACACAAGTACACCCTACTCTAGTCCCCATGCATACATCATACTCGAGTGCTTACAATCAAGATGGGGTACAAATCACTCAATTAGATGCAAACCAGATGGTATAGCCCCAGGCTGATGTAGATCCTCAGGATGTTTCGTCACTTACACGTCGACAACGTCGACGACATTAGATTTACCTATTTCACACTTGAGATTTTTTTTTATCCTTAGTTTCTAAACACTATGTAGATATTTCAAAGTTGTATTAGAGCTTTCATAACTCTTTCATATTGTTATAATTGAATATGTCATTCTAAATTTGAGCGCTTTAGCTGTGTTGAAAATTACAATGTATTTTCGTGTTTAAAATCACCTTTAGGGGAAGCGAATTTAGGCTGCAATTGGTGATTTTGGATTAAGCTAAAATTAGAGCAACCTAACTGAAATCGTAATATCAATTCATACAAATATAGAACAAAAGGTTTTCTATTGATTCAATGAACTAGCATGTAGGATAAAGAAAGAGGAGAAAGTCGAAGATTTCACTAACAAAGTACTGGATAAAATTCAATTTAAGATATACTATTTGACTCAAAAATTATTTTGGGTTGAGCTAAGAAAAGTTGATTTTGGATTGGTTGAGGCTAAGCCAAAATCACCTCTTAGGTGTTGTATTCTTGGGAATACTTTTCTAGGGATAGCATTTTTAGGATTTTTTTTTTTTTTACTATTTGTTTTTCCTTTTCCCATATATATAATATTCCCCTCTTGAAGTTTATTTATTTAATTTTTTTTCCCAAATCCCTCTTGAAGTTTAAATAGTCGCAACTCTTTCTAAACAAGATATCATTTATAATATTAAAGTGAATAGAACTATTCTAAATGTTCTTAGACTTTTAAGATTTCTTTTATTTTTTTATTTTACCAAACAACCTCTACATATTTAATAATTTTTAATAAATCATCAATTATCAAAGTCATTACAATAAAATGTTCAATATAATCTATTATGGAGCTTAATTGATGCTTAATAGGTAGAAGAGTTATATAATATTAAATTCACTATTTTTAAGGAGTGATGGAATGCTTTTTGTTCTAAATTCTATTTAATCTTTATTGACACTCTCTAACAACTTTGTTTCTTTGAATTTTTGGAAATTAACCAAATATGTATTCTAACCTCAGGATTGGATACTTGTATTTGATCATGATCTTGTTCATGGCTTAACTATTGACACACATCCACCAGGTTCCATCCTTTTTCGGCACTAAAAGCATCGGCACATCATAAGGGCTGAGGCTTTCTTCAACATATCATCTCTCCAACAACTCATTAACTTAATGTTGGAGCTTCGAAGCCTGTTCAGGATTCATTCAATGGGCTGGCTTATTCGGCAATGCGATGCCAGGTACTAAGTTAATGTAGTGCTCTATGCCTCGAGTTAACAGCAGCCCTTTAAGTAACTATTCTAAGAATAAGTCAACATACTCATCCAGTAACTCTTTGATTTCCTTGAGTAGTTCACCTCATTCCTTCATCTCTAATAAGCACCTGACCAACATAAGAGTTAACTCATTAGCATTGATGGCGTCTCTTAGCTCAGCTCTACTCATCATCAAAGCCTTCTTCAATCCGCGAGCAAATTTTATCTGCAATTTATTAACTTCTCTCAGTTGCATCAGGTTCAATATGATCTTTCGGCCATCCTTCTCGAACATGTACGTATTCTTGTAGTTGTCTTGGATAACTCTCCTATCAAACAGCTATGGCCTACCTAGCAATACATGGGAAGTACGCATAAGCAATACGTCATAGAGAATCTGGTTAAAGTAATTCCCTATAGTGATCGACAGTAGTATTTGCCAAGTGACATGTAATGCCCTTTTTTCACTCAACCAGTGCAACTTATATGGCTTTGGATGTGCAACAATTGACAACTTCAATTTTGAAATAAGATCAATCGATGCCACATTGGTACAACTTCTACTATCCACAATGAGGACTCATACCTAATTATTCACCTTACAAGTGGTATAAAACAAAGTCTCTCTCTGCTCCTCTTGTGAGAGTTTCATATTCTTTATGCGTCAAACAACCATGATCAGCTAATCCAAGTCCTTAACAAACATATCCTCCTCAATTAGTTCTTTCTCGACATGATCTCCTCCTTAGGTTCCTCATCTGTACCGTCTACCTTTAGCTTCGAGACATCTACCTTAACCACCATGGTTCTTCGGTTCGGATACCAACCGGCCATATGTCCAAAAATTTAGTATTTAAAGCACTTAATCTGGCTCATCTTCTTGCCTAATCGTTACCTCTTCTGACTTTACCATCAAGTCGACCTTTCTGATCGACTCAAACATCCATCTTTCAACTCAACTCAGCACTCAACAGAACTCAATAACTCACCTGTCCAAGTCAAATAGTCAGCATCTTGGTTGGTACTTGGCTCCTTCTTTGCCTCTTTACTCGTTGGGCTATTCTAATGGCCTCATTCATTGTTGTAAATCACTGGGGTTCTATAATGTCTCAAATGTCACCTCTCAATCCCACAATGAACTTAGAGATTGTTCGCACTAGTGGCTTCTCCACTTCACATTAGATCATGAGCATTTGGAATTCCTAAACATACTCATCAACTATTTGACCCTCTTGTTTCAACTCCTGAAGCCAAGTGAAAGTATCCTGTAGGTAATTTTCTAGCACAAATCTATTTCTCAATATTCTCTTCATCTCAGGCCATGTATTAATCTCTTTATATCCCGCTCGCTGTCTCATAGCCTGAAAATTCTTCCACTATATTGCGGCATATCCAAAGAACTCAACAGCAGCTATTCTCACTTTCTCGTGATCCTTGTACTAATATTAGTTAAAAATACATTCCACTTGCTCTTTCCACTTTAAATATTCATCAACATTTCCAAATCTATTGAAGTTCGAAATCCGAAGCTTCACATGGTTGGATTCTTTAGGGACTCGGACTCGGACTCGCTCCTCTTCAAAATACTCTTCCTCATCTACTTCATCTAATTCCCTTAAGTTTATCCTTCGTCTAACTCATCCGCCTACTCCTCCACCTCAAACTGGTCGAGCTGGATTTTGACCTCTAACAAGTTGAGTAGCTTATAGGATGTTTTGCGTGGCCTCAGTATGTCAGCAAGCCAATGCATGAACAACATGAGTTAGATCTACCAAGAGGTTAGCTACCTCATTAAGTCTCTTATCAATGCTTTTCGGGGTTCCTTGAGACTATTGTCCACGGTGGACAACTCCACTATTGTCATCTCCCATACCAACATTCACACTTAAGTTTGTCATTTTCTTCATAGATTCAAAACTCAAACAAGCACTTCAAGAAATTAACAGTTAAGAATCATAGTAGCTAAGATGAACACAATAACTTACTCTATTTCATACACACAGAACAGAGTATAACAAAACTTCAAAAAGAACCAATTACAGCTTCCATGAAACCTCCGCTCTGATATCAAGATGATGTAAACCGTAACCAAGAATAAACAAGGCTAATCAATGGATGGGTCCATGCTTATAGAAATCTTGAAAGGGGAAGTGATGAGCAATGGGAAGAAGGAAAAGTGCAAATGAAGAGCAAGCAAAAACCCATAAACAGCTCCAGAGGATAAGACGCACCAATGGAACTTCTGAAGACTCACAACACTATTTGACATGATGCATGAATCGGTCCGATGAGGTTACTTACCACTTAGGCTTGGTTAAGGGTTAGGATAAGAATGATACCGAGAGTAAATAGGTAATGTTTACGCAAGGAAGGAAAAAAAGTACTCAAGTGTATTAATGATAATCTGTTTGATGTAGTTACAATTACAAGGGTATTTAAACCTATAAGTTAGGGCAACGTACCCAAAAGGCAAAAGACAAAAGGGGCATTTCCTAAGAAAATATTGTACAAGATACAAAAGGGTAAAAATGAATATTTAAGAAAAACAATAATTGGTGTAACAGATTCTACACATGATTCTTTATACGTAGCGATGCTGTATTAGTGAAGCCATTGGAAGATGCAGACAAAAAAGTACGGTTAGCTTGCTTGTCCAAATAGGAGTGGCTGAGTCAGCTTAGAGTCTCTTTCTCATCATCTCAATAAAGGTGATGCTGAGTAAGTAATTGGCCAGGCATGAATGAGAATGAGGATTGGTCGTTCTCTCGGCCTTCAGCTTCTCGTCACTTTCTCTGCGAGAAATAGGCAGTCATATGGCTGGGCATGCAGAACGCGCTAGCAAGGAAATACTCGGCCTTAGTAGGAGTTAGTTAAAATGGGAGAATCCACCACGCCAGGCCTTTCAGTCCTCGGGCTCGATTGTGGGTCAAAGGTCCCATAGCCTAATTCCCATCATGATAGGTAAGCATTCTATTTGCCATGCCCCTCAAATTTGGAGGAATTGTGTAAACCCTATAAAATCAGTAGTCTAAACCCTAATTTAGGTTCGAGTTTCCTAAACTATATCATGAGTTGATAAGGCTAATAACAATAAAATTTTATGAAATTTAATAAATCGAATATAGTTTCGATAACAAAAACCTTAGAAATTAATCGAAACTTAAATCGCGTACCAAAAACCCTAAATCTAATTTACGCACAATTACCCGAAATCAAACCAAAACTTGATCGAAACCCTAAAACTATAACTTTAAGCTTATAAAATAATTAAATATCACTCAATAGTGATATAATCATAGTTGATTACAATTATCGACTAAATCATGTAATCGCATAAAACTTTTAACGAAAACGCTAAAATAATTCGTAAAAATTATAATTATAATGGGTACAATTAAATTGATAAATTTTCATAATATTCCAAAATTAATTTATACTTATTATTTTTATGATTTTTATGTTTAGAGAAATTACATAAAATTATTTCTAATTTCCTTTTTCTTCTATTTTCTTTCCTTTCTTTTTTCATCTTTTCTTTTCTTCTTCTATTTTTTTTTTCCTTTTCTCTCACGTGATTTACAGCTGCCAATGTAGCAACCCTTGTACACAAATATAAGATACAAGCGTCACAAATTAAAGGGAAAAAGGACAAAATAATAAAGCACATGTCTTATCCTAATTAATGCCTTATATAAGAGGACAAGCTTCTTATTTTTTTTTTTAAATTTATTTGTTTCATAATCAGCTGGTTTCACGCTCCAAAACCTGGAAAAAAAAATCAAACTGAAAACATAAAGTGGAAAAAAAAGAAAAGAAAAGCAAAGTAAAACAAAACAAAAGCAAAACAAAGTTCAAGAACAAGAAGAGAATTAAGAAGAAAAAGAAGAAGAAAACTAAGGATATATAATTAAAAATTAGGTAAGTATATGTTTAATTTATTTGTATATATGTATAGTATATAGTATGCGCATGTATATACTATGTATTCTATTACATGTACATATATGTATACATAAGTAGAAAAATATATATGTGTATCTCTTTCATTTGTGTATAAATATATGTATGTGGACATGTATATATACATTATTATGTAAAACATACGGTATATGGATATGTTTGTATGTATAAATAAGAATACATGTGCTAGGTATTTAGTATTTTCACTAATTAAGATATATATATATATATATGCATGTATACGAAAAAATATATATGTATGTATGTATTATATATGTATCAATGATTAGTATTTGGTATATTATATATATATATGTATTAGGTATTCTCATATTTATGTATTCATGTAAGTATTTTTTTTTATGTATATATAGGTATGTATAGTTGACATGATAGTATGTATGTATATATATAAACATAATATTCTATATTATATATATGCATATGTGTACATGTATAAAAGTATGTATGTGTATATAAAATGTAAATACTTCTATATTATGCTTATACGTATAGTATATAATATATAATTAAAGTTAGAATAATTTATCACATAAAGTATAGTATACAATGTACGTATATAACGTAAAAAAACAAGTATAATTAAATAGTACTCATGATATACGACAATATTAATTTACTAAATAAAATAAGTTAATAAATATGTATATATATATATAGGAAATAGGTATATATATAGAAGTACCTTAAATTAGGAAAAAAGAGTTACTAATCAAGTAAATTAGAAAAATTAAACAAATATAGTAATAAGTATTCATATATATATGTATATCTTAAAATACTAGAAAATAATAAATTAGAAAAAATAAATAAATAAATAAAATTTAATAAGTCTAAAATCTCAAAAATAGGTAGAAATAACAATTGGGGTAAAATAAGCTTAAAATAATAAAATTATCACTTATATAATTTAAGTAATTATTAAATTATAAATATACCAAGAAAAAGCTCAAATTAATATTTTATAACTTTTTAAATTAAAATAATAAATTTTGTGATATTTTTATATTACTGTTCAAATTGCGAGTTATAACATCGAAAACAGACCTCGCTACGAGAAAATACACTCGAAAACGATTAAAATGGACTATAAGTTCATAACGATCCAAGATAAAACGAAAAAGCTATGCATGATTCGATAAAAAACTCGAATTGACAATTTCACGTAACTAAGTGAAGTAAATAGTATAGATTACGATACTAGTTTAGCCTTAAATTCTCAAACTTACAATTTTCTATATTTCTTTTTCTCAAGTAATCTAGACCTTAACCTTGAGTTACCATCGGATTATATTACAACCCCCGAATTGATTATGGTTGAGTGAGTTTTTCCTAATTATCCTATACTTGGTTGTGTTTGTAATTAGCAAATATAAATTATAATTAATAATTGAATTTTATATGGGGCTGGGTTATGCTTATGTATGATAATTGTTTGTTAATGGTGAATTTACTTTAAAATACGATAACATATTGATTGTTGCATAGTAGATTCACTAGAAACTAATTGTTTGTGACCTTGTTGATCATTGAATAATCAGACCTAATTTTACTCGACTTGAAAAAGTTAACATGAAACACGCATAATCATACATCGCATAACTAATTCCGACTGTCACATTACACAGACGTAGCGAGAGGCCATACGTGGGTAATTATTTGATTGTTATAAATTTCGTACGATGCACATGTACGATATGACATTACCCTAGCCCATAGGATCACTAGGCGTTGGAGGCGCCAATCGCCTAGCTAAGGATCGAGTTTAGAAGCCTCCGTTTAGGGGTGAATAAGAGCTGCGTGAACCTACTTATAATCATACGTAGAACTCGTTTTAATAAAACTGAGAATGGATATACCATTACATTTTAAATACAAAACGTGGAGTTTTGTTATGAGATAAGTTTTAGTATGATACCCGGATCTGACTATACCGATGTATCTCCAACCCTAACTTCGAAAGGTATTTAATCTGAGTTGCATGCAGTACCTGGTCACCTGCATGTATTTGTTTGGCATACTAATTAACATGCATTCATTTGATTAAACTTAATTGATGTATAACTTAATTGTTATATAGTTGAGGGGATTATCTCACTAAGCTAGTTAGTTTATACCCTTATAGTTTACTTTCGCAGGGCAAGTTATTCGTGGAGTCGGGTTACCGCATACCCAAGGTTAGTTGTACATTAGGGGGTTGATGTGGGAGTAAGATGTGACCGGAGTGTACTCATAATAGTGTATTTAGATTATGAATCTTACTATGTAATGAAATGATATTAGTTTGAGTTAAGAAGTATTATGGACTTCTTATTTGTAAATTTTTATATAAATAGATAGTGTGTTATATTTCTTTAATTTATTATTATTATCATGACTTGATGTACCTTATACCTACGCTTATACCTACGCAACTCTTGGATGTTAGTTATAGCTATAGCCTTATGTATCACATAAAGAGTTGTCAATTGTAAGGGAATTCAATCTATAGTTGGTATACGGTGACTGCCACAACTAGCTCCCTCAGGTCGTGACAAATTGATTAGCCTACCACATATTCTAACCTTAATGAGATCATGCAAATCTTTACTAACTATTAAATGCATAGTTTTATACATAATCTTCAAATTCCTATATTATATAATCTCAAAACATACTTATGAAGTTCAAGAAACTTATAAGCTTACATTATTTAACTTCAATTGTTAATTCCCAATTATACAATTGTATCTCCCATTCCAGTTTAGAAATCCCAGTTGTATAAGGTACTTGAACTATGAAAATCTCAATGGGGTTATTCATGAAACCTAGTACGTAAACATTGCACAAATACATAACATACAACACACAAAGGCATACAATTTTACTAAATGGAACAAACATGTTAATTGAAATATATTGTTTAGTCTAAACACACAACATAACCCAAGGGATTCAATTGGAACACCTAGGATATACTTCTAAATGTGCTAAAACTATAAATCAACACTAGCGTGGCATATAACTAAGCTCATAAACCTAGTAACTAGGAAGCACATGTCCATAAATCTTACAAGAGTCAATTGTGTTACAACATCTATCAAACACATTAATCATCATATACTAATTTTATCACCTATTAACCAACTATCAACAATTAGGCCCATCTACAGTGACCTAATTAGCTAGTCCATTGAAGGTTAGGGGCAATTGACAATCGAACGCCTTCATATGATTCTCTATTCTGCTTCTTAGTTTTTGCCCTAGTCAACCCCAGCATCCTATGAGGCTGACCCTAACTTTATTTAGGTTGATTTTAGATAAATTCTAAAGGTTAAAACATATAAACTTTAACTAAAACCTCTTCTTTAATAATCAAGTTATGCAATCAATTGTTAAAGATCATAACATAATCTTTAATGACCAGATTCCTTGATATCTTTACCAATAATCCTTTCCTAGGATTGCAATAGTTTTAGAGTTCTTTTGGCATTAGGATTGATAAGCCGATATGAACACTGGTAAATTATTACACAATTTTTATAAATGGAAGTTTTCAAAACAATGTCAACCCTTAACCAACCAAGGTACCCAATCATCTACAGTAATAAAACTAGTGAATATTCACCAGGTAATTTCCTCAAGGAGATGTGGTCATCTAAGTACGAGATCTTAACCTACTGCTTTAATCTAGGCTAACCAAATAAAGAGTTAAGGAATTGTAATTGAAAGCAAATGTGAGAACTTAAAGTAATAACTAACACAAATTAATGAGAGTATAGGCTTATAACATACTTTTGATGTAGTGTTGAGGCTATATCATTAAGATATTGGGTAAGGTCTTTGAGTAGGTTTTGATGAAATTCACTTAAGTTCAATCCTAAGTAAGGCATCTCACTTGACTATGTAGCGAAAAATCTCTTCTTAATCTCGCTTACTTATATGATTAGTTAAACACTTAATTCTTATCATGAAATAAGTATTCTAGTTCTAGAAACTAAGGGGTTAATCTCCTTTCAGTCTCATAATCTATCTTAAATCACCAAAACTGCATAAGACAATGTGAATTCAATGGAATCTCCACTTCTAATGGGTCTTATGGTTATAAAAATCCATTCATCAATACTCTACAAACTCATTAACAAAGGTAGAAATTTCCATAACTAATCTCGTCTTGTTCTCATTGTCATAAAAACCCATTAAGAGAGTCAATTATAGCATCTCAACAAGTTCAAATAGAGTACCAAACATCAAATTCCCAAATAAACATACATACCTACATCAAAACTACATAGTTACAACAACTACACTAACATTGTCACAAACACGCAAAAACTAACTTAGCTAGTCATGGTATTAGGAATAACATCGACATTAAGCATAGAGATAACAGAAAATTTCATTGTTGAACAAGAAGTGAAATACCTAAATTGAAAATAAGAGAGATGATAAAGATAAATGATGAACATAAGCAAAATACTTGAAATCTATCAAGAAATATGCATAAAAACTCAAATAAAATGGTCAAGTATCACTAGAAAATGTTATAGAATAGTGAACATAGCCAATAAGACATAGCACTAATCCTAAAATTTTAACCTAAAATGTTTTCATGCCTAAAATGAGAAGAAAAGGAAGTATTTATATTTTTAGACTAGCAATCAATTGATAAGGGGATCTACTAATCAACCAATGGACATGTGTTAGCCCAACATCGAGAGTCATTTAGTGATGCAGTACGTTTTAGTTTTAAGGTTTTAACCCTATGAAAGCCTTAATCCCCGAGTTTATACTACCAATTGATTAGTTAGGAGGGTACTGATCAGTTGGTATGGTTAAGTCCTATTTGGTTGCTTCTATTTGCACACTATCCTCTTCTCTCAATCGATTATCCGAGAAGTTAGTCACCTTAATGCTTTAGGGCATGTTGATTGATTTGTAACACCAGTAGGTAAGGTTGTTAAACTCATAAATCTACCCAGAATAGTTGAGAGAAGCAAGAATGGAAGGTTCTATAAACTATTCATTATTTTGAAAATTTTTCCTTTTTCTTTTTTTTTTTTGAAAACTAGGGTTGTGCCCCATATTGCAAAAAACATTTTTCTTTTAATTTACTAACAAGTAAAAGGGCCTTACGACCCATGGAGGTTGTTAATAAATGGTGAGCTTGCCCTGCTACTTAATGATCATTTACTCTTTTATAGATAAGTCTAAAGCTCAAGCTTAAGCTTACAAGTTACAATTGAAGAGCCAAATTACCCTTTCACTCTATTCTATCACGTCGTCAAATTTTTTTAGGCTTTATCATAGGTCATCTAATCTACTCAACTTTTTTTTTATGTGATTATTCTATGTACCATACTTTTTAGGCCTCTAATGCCATGGGTTTTGATCTTCATCATAGGTCAAATGGCTTATGCTATCTGGTTCACAAGTCTTCAAAGCTTCTTATCTTGGAATAAGTATCCCACTCATTGAATCATCTAGTCAAAGAGGGCTTCCTCACTCTCTTGATTCGAATTTCATGCTTGACTTTGGATTCCAAAAATTATGGTCCGTCTTGCAAGTGATACTCCTTGGTCAATCAACTAGATATTTTTCGAACTTGTAATGCCTTATAAGCTTTTGGTTAATAGTTTCGAAAGGGATTGATGAATATACCTATTTAGAAATAATTTTCCTCTCAACCTAAGTTTACAAGTCAAGAACCATTAGGAGAATCTGAAGTGGGCTTGCTCCTAATTGCATAAGTAATGATAATTCATTCCTTCTAATCAAAAGAGCTCCTTCAAGGTAGTGCTAAGGGAGGGCCCATTGAATAGGATGGCCCTTGAGTTTTGAGTTGTAAGCCTTGTCTATGTGCTTGGGCTTTAAAAGGCATCTAAAGATTTTATGCTTCAATCACCTTTTGACTTGTTACTTTATCCCAAAGGACACAATTTGATGCCCCCATTTTTCTCTTTTCTTTCTTTTTTCTTTTTTCTTCTTTCTTCTTTCTTTTTTTCCTTTCTTTTCTTTTTGTCTTTTTCTTGATATTCTCTTTTTAGCTTTTTCCTCTCTTGTTTCCTTCTCTTTCTTTATTTCATTTCACTTCTTCTAGACTTCTTTCCTAGGATTTTGATGAAATGGATTCACTTGTTCCTTTCTCTTCTTAAATGGGTTATAGTTCAAAATATGTGAGCCTTCTAAAATTAAGGTTCTTCTTCATTTCAAAGGAAATAGATTATCATTAGTTATGATTGCCTATGAATTAGTGCGACTAAGGCAAGTACAAATTAATTTATCCTTTTTCTACTGATTAATGACCCTAACTCCCGATTTCCCCAATATGAGGTGGTTCTTAATAAGGTTTAATTTTAGAGTCACTTCTTTAAAAGGCTTAATGGGGTTAGTGAGGGATAACGTGCTTAGGATATAGAAATGAATGCTTACCGTCATTTCAACTTACGCATCAAGTTCAAGTTAGACCTCTTATAAGGAATGGGTCCAAATCCCTCACATTGATATTGCTCAACTCTCAAGCATGTTTAGGGTGAGTGCTTGGGACTTGGTTTGCATCTCTTCATCCTAAACTCTTCAATTGGTGGGATACCTTTCCTTGTCAAATCTTTCATTTTTCCCAAAAAGTTCCTCATAATGGATGCTCTTAACTTAATGGACATGTGTGCACCCATTCTCATCTAAAAACCATTTACCCTACAACTAGTGATGGGCTTGTTAACTTGGCTATATTTACCCCAAACAAATTCAATAGTTTAAACTTTATTAACTTTCTCTGAGGGTTTGTTGGTTTAACCCATTCACTTTATGCCCCTGTGGTGAAGGATCCTATCATCTTCTCTTGGACTAATTATTATCAAAATTCGTGCTTGAAACTCTAATAGGTTACCCCTTTGAGTTACTAGGTAAGTACTCGGTAAACCATGAAGTTTGAAGTGCCCAAAGTTGTTTGAGCCACCTAGTAAGTATTCTAAAAGTTTTTAGTACAAAAATTATTTTAATGGGAGGAGGATGAAAAATGTGCAAGTTTTAGTAATAGAAAGTAGAGTTGAATAAGAGAGTCAATGGATAATCCCTAGAACCACTCAAGTATAATGATGAAACCCTAAATAAAATGAATAAAACCTTAATTAATAAGAGCAAAACCCTAGAGGAGGTAAAACCTTAACTATATGCATAAGACCTTAAAAACTTAATACTTAAGAAACCTTAAAACAATAACAAAACCCTAGAAGGACTGTTAAAGCCCAATTGGATAACTAAAAACCCTAACATAATGAAAAAAAACCCTAATTACATGGTTAGACCAATCATTAAAAGTACAAATTTAACCAATCACCTAAAACCTTAAGTTCTAAGCACGTATGTGATCGATAACTACAAAAAAACACAAAACCCTATAACGAAAAAAACCCTAATTACATGGTTAGACCAAT
Source organism: Lumnitzera racemosa (assembly GCA_024138005.1). Taxonomy (NCBI): domain Eukaryota; kingdom Viridiplantae; phylum Streptophyta; class Magnoliopsida; order Myrtales; family Combretaceae; genus Lumnitzera; species Lumnitzera racemosa. Next base: position 42,758,434 of record JAMXBC010000008.1, on the reverse strand, counting down.
CACTAAAAGTACAAATTTAACCAATCACCTAAAACCTTAAGTTCCAAGCACGTATGTGATCGATAACTACAAACAAACACAAAACCCTAGGAAAAACCCTAAGTGTACACATAGGGCATTTGAATTAATTGAAGTAAAGCAACAAAACATGACAAACCCTTAAAATTTCCGTAATTACACTTAACATACCTAATCGTGCTTAATCACTATTAATTACCTTAGGTAAACCCTAACCCATAACTAAACTTCATTATATCTTAATTAACAAGAAGTTAAACTTCATTAAGGACTATTATATAAGGAATTAAAGAAGCCTTAATATTGTCCTTTGGGTAGACAAGATCTTTCCCCAATTGAAAAAAAAAATGAACAACTATAATGGTCCTAAAATAGACCATGTACTTCATTCCCTGAACATATACACATTATCCTTCTCTCTCTCTCTCCTTGTAATGCTGGCCACCCCCCTCCATATCACCCTCATTTTCTTATTATCAAACCCCATTCACTCACTCAAAAACCTCTCTAAACACTCTCACAAAAATCCCTCATATTCCACTTGAAACACACTCCTTTCTTCTTGAAACACACCTCATCGCCACTCCCTCTAACCCTACCTCCACTCCACCAAATCCATCATCAACAAGTGCTACACCACCCTTACACATACCCTCCACTGTCAAACAACATCCACGCTAACACCACACCCTAAAACTATTGGCTTCTCTTGGTAAAAGAGAACAACACTCCTAGCTCCGATAAGGTAACGAACTTGGTTTTTCTTATTTTTCCCTTAAGATTCATGTTGATATATTGCACTTTAGGCACTTATATCTTTATGTACATCCATGTACTAGAAGTTTAAGGTATTATAGCGAAGAACAAGCATGAATAGTGAAAGAATATGACTCAGTAGCTAAGGGTTTAGCACTAACATGTAAGGAAGTTAAGCATCTTGTTAGTTTTAGAGCTAAATCACCGAGAAAAACCCTAAACCCCCTCTTACCTTAGTATGCCACCCCCTTAATGACCCCCACTTCACTTGTCATCATAATATTATGTTATGATAATGGTCACAAGTAAGTAAAAACATAGTTTTGATTAAGGAAAAATACCTTAAAACAAGTGTTGTATGAAAAAGAGGAAGGAAGCCCTAGGAACTTTAGTTAGCCGCCACCATGAAAGAGCATGACAAGTTGCACATTTTTTATTTATTTATGTAATAACATGTTTATTTAGTGATAAAGTATGATTTAAGACTTGATTAACCAAGTTAAGTAAGATAATCATAAGTTAGGGCCCTAAACTAGCTTGGTTGGTAATTGGAGACTTGAAAATAGCATTAAAGGCCACATTAATGACAAAGACTAGATCTGTATCCTTAGTAAAAATGGACTAAACTTAAGGCCAATAGTGGGCTTAAGCTTAAAAAGATGGGTAAGATTAGGCTTAAGGCCCTAAATTGAAAAATGAGCCCAAAATGCCCTCAAAGAACCAAGATTAAGGCCCAAATGTTAAATGACAAGATCTTGACCCTATTTTGAAAGACTCATAAGAAGATGCACAAGAGGCCCATTAGGCCTTAAGGCTTACCCAAGACACCCACTATAGGCCCCTTAGTGAGTTAAGGCCCTAAACTAGATAAAAGAGCCCATTTAGACCCATAAAAGCAACATTAAGGCCCAAGTTGGGAGCTAAGAGATTTGAGCAAATAAATTCAAATTAAAATACTTAAATGAAGGCCCAAAATATTAAGTGTAAGGCCCAATACCTAAAACTAAGCCCAAAGCACAAAACTAGGTCTAAAACCTAAAGTGACCAAATCAACATCCTAGGTCAATCAAATAATTGAGCCCAAATCGAAACTTCACTATTTCAAACAACCAAGAAAGACTTCATCAAATGAAAGAACGCTCGAAAATGATGAAAAAAAATGACAAGATCATTAAAAATGGACTTCAAATGAAGAAACTATAACCAAAATACGAAAACATTTGAGATGGGAATTTAAGATAAGGAGTAGATAGTTAGTATAAATAGGATACTTAGATGCCTTGGTTATATTCTTTAGGTGATGTGGACCCCAAGATTGATGTAGTTGAGGACTACTAGGGCTATTAAACTTCATAGTTGAGTGAATACACGAACCCTTACCTTATCTTATTTGTGCTTGTAGTATAGCGCACTGATTAATCATTTCTATATAAACTATTATGCTTAGGTGAAATTGGGGCATTTACATGTAGTTGTATTATTTGTACTGGCATGCCAGTGCCAAAATGCCCTAATTTATCAAAACCAAGAATTGGTTGCTGCATTAGTAGAAAGGTTTCTAGAGTATTTGACATATATTTTGGTTAGTTACCTATAAACAAGAATAATAATTATATGACTTTAATATGAATCAGTTATGCATATCATGTTTCTATATTATTATAAAAGGGCATCATCACTACACATTAGAGCAAGAGATCATGTATGTTGGATCCATTTTGTCACATGTTATTGTTGTTATCATACGACATGTTCTTACCTCAACCTTTGGGACCTATGTGGCTTTGGGGAGTGCCACCTTCTGCTTAAGGCTGAGCCACGTTTGTTGCTTTAGGTCTATCAAAGAAGAGATTATGCTTATTTGGGCGATAGATTTAGAGACCTAGGTCTTAATGTACCTAAATACTTCCCAACCTAAGCAACAATAGGCATAAAACCGTACTTTACACAATCATCGGTGGGCTATGTACGATGTTTGCATCTCATATGTTTCTTTAGATTGCATACGCATATCTAATCAACTTACTTATTGGTAAGATAGGAAGGTTACTCACTATGCAGTTATAGCTTACCTCCTTATAGTTTGTTGTTGCAGTAGGATCTATCGTTGGAGCCAAGTCGCCAAATACTTAAAGTTAGTACTACTAGCTTTGAGGCTACTAAAGGAAAGAAGAAAGCTTAAGTGGATATAGACATGGAGTTTATCTGTGTCTTGAAGCAAAAATTCTAGGTTGAAGGACTCACTAAACCACCCTCAAAGGTAGCCTTCTTGGTTAGCAACTCTCACCAACCCCTAACCCTGACTTTTGGTGAGTAGAGGTAAGTTGGGCGCAATGTTGTTTTTGTTAGGGACTATAGGGGTAACCACCTAGTCCTACTAGCGATCAATATTTAGTAGACTGTAGATGCCTTATAAGAGGAGATAGAGTTAGATTTTAGGATGTCGATATCATCAAATGATGAGGATGATGGGCTAAAGGAGTAGATTCAGGAGGTCCCTACTCTGTTTAAGATGGAGTTGGACGAGGTTGGTCAGAACTCAACATATGATGAGGTTCCATTTAATCCCATTCCCCAAGCAACACCGAGTGATGCTCTTAACCATCTAATTGAGTTGAGTGATAGCGGAGATGAGATGGATGTTGGAGAACTTGTCCTTAACCCCCTAGCACTTGCAATGAAGGACCTAGAAGAGGAGGACTGGCTAAAGTTATCAACCTACTCTACTATAGGTTCTAATGGCAATGACTCCAACAATTCTAAAAAGTCTGGTTCCATAGGTTTTGACGCCTTTGTAGAGGATGAAAGTATTAGGGTTAGTTCAATAACAAGCCCATTGATGTACTAGTCCTTTGATGTTTTATTGATTAAGGTCATTAAATTTTAGATGTACTTATCTTGATTTTGTGCCTCGAGTTGTATTGTTGTATCTATGAATCTTTTGATGGAACATTTGAATATATTTAGACAAAGTACTGGTGGAGTCTCACTCTTTGGAAGTGACCACCACTTGAGTTAACCTCATCATTTTCAAAATTAATGAAATGGAATGTTTTGTTGTACTTAAACTATGATGTGTTCTCTTACATTATGGATGTAAATTTGGAACTTAGGAAGTTTTCTTTGGTTAAGGCTTACCTAAATTGTTTTTACTTTAGGAATAGGCAAGGTCAAGGCAGACCCCCATTAAGGTGAGATCTTCCAGCAAATCCACCAATGCAAGATCTTTTGAGAGACCGTATGAAAGAGGTGCTATCCACTATATAGGAGATGCTAAGAGCTCTCCATGAAAGGGATAGGACACCCTTTACTCTTGTTCCACCTCCTATACCGAGAAAGGGGTACCACCACCACCACTTCTAGTTAAGTAGGTGCACTTAACCCTTATGGCACCCCTAGATCCCAGGCTTCAAGGTTACTAATGCTAAAGTTCATTATGTATACAAGGTACTTTGATGAGGTAGCCAACCAACCTGAAGAGGCAAAAGATTAGCTCATTCAAATTAAGCAGACCTTTGAAGTATTTGAGATTCCCCATCATCTATGAGTTACCTAGGGTACTTACATGTTGAGGCTCCATGCTAAGACTTGGTAAGAGTCAAAGAAGGGGACAGTTAGAGGATCGATCACCTGGGAGGTGTTTAGGAGGGAGTTCATTGCCACTTATTTTCTTGAGTCATTGAAAATGTAGTACAATGATGCTTTCCACTCCATCTAGAAGGAAAATCGTACCATATATCAATATAAGATAGAGTTTAATAGGCTATTACAATTTACTTACGAGGATTTCTAAGTTAGTGACATATTGAGGATGCAAGTCTTCGTCAGAAGGTTAGACTCTGACACCAAATGCCAAGTGCATGAGTTTCGCTCTTGAGATTTTAAAGAGACTATTGAGATGGCTCGGACTATTGAGAGTGCCAAAATTTCTAAGGATAATATAGAGAAGCCTAGAGTGAATATCTTTGGGAAGAAGCCTTTTAAGGGACCCATTTTCACTAAGATGGGAAAGATGATCATGTAAAGTCATAGCCATTAGCTAAGGCCATGGGAGTACCAAAAAGGATAAAACCTAATCATGTTTTTTATCAGGATCTAGTGTAGTGAGGTGTTGGAAATGTAGGGGAGGAAATTAGCCATGAGAGTACCCTAGCTTCAGCATAAACATTTCTTATTTGGTGGTAGTGGGAGGGGGGTTAAGGTAGGCGAAGGCAGCAGTCATCACATAGTTGAATGCCCTAAGAGCTCCAACATGACTTATTTTATGTATAAGAAGACAAGGCACATTAATCCTAATTTCCCACAAAGGACGACCACTCTAGCTACCTAGCCAACTCGTCTTATGGCCCTTCCTAATTACCCAGTAGCTCAGAGACAGATAGGAGGCTTAGGTACCATACAAACCTGACCAAGAGTAGTTGTACATGCCAAGATTTATAATCTAGAAGGCGAATAGGACTATGCAAATGATGGATTTAATGAGGATGTTGTTGCCTTTGAGAAAGGAGATGCTATAGACACTGGACTTGTTGCAAGTATGTAACTTAACTTGCTTTCCTTATAATTAGATGGATGGTGGTTACAAACAAGATATAAGATGATGTGAATAGTAACCAAGGAATTTTCAAAGAGCTAAAAGATGCCTTGTAACTAACCAATTAAAATAATGAAAGCTTTGATGGTTCATGGAATATCTATGTCTCCAGTTTACCTGTATATGCCTTATTTGATACTAAAGCGACACACTCCTTTATCATACCTAAGGTTATCAAGCAAGCAAGATTACAAATTGAGGCAACAAAGTCCAACTTTAGGATTAAGAGACCTACTGGAAGTGTAGGGATGACTAGGGAAATGGTAAAGAACTGCCCTTTGAGAATTCAAGATGGCAAGTCCTACGCTAACATGATACTAATTGAGATAAGCAAGTACAAAATCACTCTAGAAATAAGTTGGATGTTAACAGTGAAAGCCAAGGTGGACTATCGAAGTAAGGAAGTGGAATTTGAAACTTTAAATGGGACAAAAGCTATTTTTAAAGGAAAATCAACCATCACTAGGCTAGGAGAGATGTGTTCACTTAAGTTGATTTTAGATAAGGGATTCTAAGTGTAAGTAGAGGCTAGATTGGATGCAATCGAAGCAGACAAAGAGAAGCCCCAACTAAAGGAAATTTAAGTGGTTAAAGAGTTCCCATATTTTTTCCTAACAAACTTTCAGGTTTGCCACCTAAGAAAGAAATTGATTTTATCATTAACCTACAACTAAGTACCAAGCCTGTATCTAATACCCCTTATAGGATGGCTCCAATAAAGTTGAAAGAACTGAAAAAACGGTTGTACGAGTTACTTAAAGAAGAAGATATCTTTCCTTAGACACAATACCTACAGATGGAATAACAATTGACCTTGAGAAAGTCAAGGCCACAGTTGAATGGAAAAGGCTGGAGATAGTCACCAAAGTACATAGCTTCCTTAGACTAACAGGGTACTATTGAAAGTTTGTGAAAGATTTCCCTACTATAGCTCGATTGCTCACTTAATTGCCACACAGAAATGTAAAGTATGAATGGATTGATAAGAGAGAGTAAAGCTTACAAGAGTTGAAGTACAGATTAGTGTTTACATTGATCTTGGTCTTACCTAATACTAATGGGCCATTTACTGTTGATAGTAACACCTCAAGAAATGGACTTGGTTATGTCTTAATGCAAGGGGGGAAGGTCACAGCCTACACTTCACGACAACTAAGAACCTATCAGCAAAACTATCCTATATATGACTTGGAGTTAGTCACTGTTGTCTTCACTCTAAAGAACTAGAGAAATTACTTGTATGGATAGAGGTATGAAATTATCATAGATCTAAAAGCCTCAAGTACCTTTTCACCTAGAAAGAATTAAACTTGAGGCAAAGAAGGTGGCTTGAGTTGATGAAGGACTACGATCTTGAGATTAATTACTATCTGATGCGTCTCTAAAGTCATACACATGGAGGGGCACCACAACAAAGAGAAAACAAAAGGAAATAAAGAAAAGCTAGCAAAGTAGCAAAGTCTAGGCAACTATCAACCGGATATGATACACTAATTAATCTTACTCAACCTACAACTCACCAGATATAACTCACTGATCTAAACTAAAGGATCACTCGCTACTACTAGTTGTTAAAGGGAATAAATAAGAGTTAAAGGGTAATGAGAACACTAGGGTTACTCAAAAGGGAACTTGTATAAATTCTAATAATGAAGTTATTGTTTGCATACATTAAGTAGGGCTTTATATATCCATCTTATTAAGATTACTTTACATGTATAAAAAGACAAAAGGGTATTTTACAAATAGAATACACAAAACATGCTAAAAAGGGTAAAAGAGACGAAGAATATCCTGTACAAAAAAAGTAGAGAATCATTTTGGAATGTCGTATTAGAATACATATGTCACCTATTGGTTAGCCATTTTGAATTATAGTACAAATTGGATGAAATGAAGAAAAGAGGGAGTTTGCAATTAGGGGCTGACCTAATCTAAATTAGGCTGGAGCTTGGTCAATCATTTACTAGAGAGCACTCAACTTGGGCTGGGATTGGACATTGGTGGACAGCTCAAGAGCTCGGCTTTGATAGTCTTTAGAGGTTATTTGCTTAAATGTTGTGTCATGGCACAAATGTTCAACAAGTTTAGCGTACGTGACAACTCGGTAGTCTAGTTAACAGTAGTGGAAAACATAGAGGTTGGGGTAAGAATTCCCATCTTGAATGGGGTTTCAAGATAGTATTCTCTGGGTGAGTCCTTGGAGTCCTTTAGCTCGACTACGTGTGATCAGTTCAAGGGGTTGATTCTTATCATCTGCCTAAGGTTCGGAAGGATTTGTCCTCAAATCTGAAGTGGTCTCTAGTTCTTCTTCTTTTAAGGCACATGTAGGGTCTTTTTCTTCTAATTGGTGGAGAATCAGGTTGGACATATTAAAAGTGGAGGAAACACCATAGTCATTAAGCAACTCAAACTGGTAGGCGTTGCAGTTAATCTTCTTCAGAATCTTGAATGGACCATCAACTCATAGAGATAACTTATTCTGTCTTAAGTGCAAAAATTGTTCTTGGCTATGGTTAATCCATACTAGGTCTCTTAGCTTGAAAGAAACAATTTGGTGGCCTCGATTACCAATCTCTTATTGTCTCTTATTGAACTTAGTGATGTTCCTTGTCATAGTTTGTTGTAGCTCTTGCAACTCTTAGGCTCGGTTGACTCCAGATTGACTTTCTTCAGCAACTACTAGGGTACTTATTAGATCTAGGGGTATAGTACAGTTGAGGCCATAGATAACATTAAATGGGGTCTTTCTAGTGGTGTTATGGACAATTTAATTATATGCAAACTCCACGACCAGTAAACATAGATCCCAATCTTTCAAGTTCTCTCCTATGATAGCTCTGAATAAATTATCTAGCATCGTCATCACCACTTCAGTCTAACCATCAGTCTAGGGGTGGCTATTAGAGCTAAATACAAGTTTAATCCCAAGTCTTCTCTAAAAAGTCTTCCAAAAATAACTCAAAATTTTGTGTCTCAATCTGAAACAATAGTCTCCAGCACTCCATGTAATCGAACAACTTCCTGCAAAAACAAATCAGCAATATATAAAGCATCGTTAGTTCGATGTCATGGGATGCAGTATGCCATTTTGCTAAAGCGGTTCACTTCTACAAAGATCAAATCTTTTCCCTTGGATATCGGGGGCAACCCTAAGACAAAGTCCATGCTAAGGTCGGCCCAAGGTAAGGTTGGTGTTAGTAGGAGTATACACTCTCTATAGGTTTCTCTCTTACACACCTCGTTACTTCCAACTACCTTATAGACATCCTTAGCCAAACCATGCCAGTAAAAGTTTTCCTTCAACAGATTGGCTGTTTTGGTTTCTTTAGAATAACCTAATAATCCACCACTATGAGCCTCCCTTACCAACAGTTCATGCGTGGAACAATTCGGTATACACAACCTTCGGTCCTTAACAGATAGCCATACCTAAGATAATATCCTCTAATAACAACTTCTTCTCGACACAGCTGAAGAATGGAACCAAAATTAGGGTCATGAGCATCTAGCAAGGTGATAAGTGAAAATCTTAGAAACTTTGTTTGCAAAGTAGTCAATAAAGTTTACCAATGTAATAGAGCATCAGTGACCACCTTGGCTCTACTTTTTTGTGTCAAATCACGTAAAAGAAACCCTCCATAAACTCCAGCCACTTAGCTTGCCCCTTTGAAAGTTTGTTATAACATACAAGATGCTTCAATGAAAGTGTTACCAGACAGTAAGAGCTCGAAAAAGAGAGTATAACTCTTTCTCGTATACAGAATAATTCAAGACAACACCATTAAGCTTCTCATCGTAGTAGGCAACGAGTCATCGTTGTTGCATCAGGCTAGCGCTATAGACACCCCATTTTGGCAACCCTTTATTTTAATTTAAGTCTCTTTTTACTTTTAAGCCAAGTTTATAAAAAATTGAAAAAAAAAAAGAAAAATTGAATTAAAAATAGAAAAAAATTAAAAATAATAATAATATAAGTGTCAAGTAAATTCGAGTCAAGTCAAGTCGTTTAAGATCGGATTAGGTCAAACAATGGTTGAAAATATACATTCAATTTCATAAATTCCGAGTCTTAAATAGTCAGGCTTTATTAAAATATTTTTTAGTTCAATCGAACATAAAGAGGATTTTTTTTATCTAATTTATTTTAGGCTAAATAAACTTAGGATTTATTAAACGGGTTAGCATGTATATTGAGCTAAATTAAGATGGATTGAATTAGGCCCAAGGTAGAAAGCCCGACTCAATGTAGAGTTTTTAGAAACTAGATTGAATCTTCAATGAACCTAAATCGGATATTATCATATCATCATATCTTGGATTTATTAAAATTAAATCTTCATCCAAAAAGATCCAAAGGATCCAAATTTATAGTCTATAAATAACGGACAATGTGTTGTAAAAAATAGATGTTTTCACAATTACACATCCCACACAATCACACCAACACTTACATACTCCACATGCTAGCACATAATCGCTCACCTGATCACACATACGCTTGCACTCTCTTGCCATACATAGCCATACACAATTACAAGTACTGGCCCTTACTACTGCACACATACGTCCCTCACACACCTGACCCATACTGTCTTCATACACATACATACTCGCCGATCAGTCTCATAACTCATGTCGACACACAAGCCTCACACATGTTTGATCACCACGATCAACACACACACATAGAATCCACACTCAATGCACCCACACTTAGTCAGCTCATGGCCTGACGCACATACACACTCCACTAACTCAGCATACTCGCACAACGTACGTCCTGATGCACGCTTACATACGAACACTACACTTCAAATGCCGAACACATCCACTCATAGTCCAATGTCTACGATCCACAACAGGATTACGATACATACACGATTCAACTCATTTAGGTAATTAAAAAAATTCTTTTACTTAATTATTTATTTTTGTTTTTTTTAGTTAATCAATTTGCTTTACTAATTTTTTTTTAATGCAGGGTTTTTTTTTATAAATTTTAATAATTGTCATACCGGTTTGCAATCTTTAACATAATTAATAATTTTGTTTTGATAAATTTTAGTTAAATTACTCTTTTTTTTTTTAAAGGTTACATATCTTTTCTCCAAAATCCTTAGTGACTTTTTTTCCAAGATCAATTTTAACACGTAGTGATTTTAAAAAAAAAATTCTAAAAATTGTAATTGAAGTTTTTCAAAAAAAAATTAGTTAGTTAGATTTTTTTAAAAAAAATAGATTTAAGAAATTAAATCTTTTAATGGTTTTTCAAAAAAAAATAATAATTTTATAACTAACGTAAATCTGGTTCGATTTTTTTAAAAAAGATCTACCCACTAAATCTTTTCTAAAAAAAAAAACAAACTATGTTAGTTTGATCTCGACTAACGAGTACATAAGCACCTTCAAGGCAACCGTATAAAAAACATTTTAAAAAAAAAACTTTTTTTCTTTTTTCTTGAAAATTCATAATAAAAAATGATAAAAAAATTCATTTTAGTCACATTTTTGCATATTTATACATATTATGGTTTTTTTTTTAAATTATAAAAATACAAATCTATCAATTTTTTTTTTTTACCTTTACATGGTGACTTAGTCTTAATAGGTTAGCTCTCGAGCTTAAATTTTCTAAAAAATAATTTCTTTTAGAATATTTGCAAACTAGTAGCTAACTTAGGGTTTTTTCACCTAAAAACTCTAATTTCATTTTTGATTAGTTTAGTTGGTTGGCAACTCCAATTTTTTTAATATTTTTTTTAAAACATTTTTTAGAAAAAAAATTTCTTAATTTAATGTCAAATAACTTATATTAAGCAAGCTAGGTTTAGTATATGTTAAATTAAAGAAAGCCAAAATAAGGTTCGACAAAATTGGCAACTCCGTTAAAAACCATTAGCGAGCTAACCATGTAACAGTAAAAAAAAAAAAATTAATTAATTAATGGGCTTCATTTTTTTATGTATATACTGTAATATAGTTATACTAACTAGGTTTTAATGATGCAAATCTCTAAGAAAAAAGTCTAACCCAATTGGTCTTATCTTGGGGAATTTGAGAGGAAATTTTTACTTTTATCATTTGTATACTTAGATGTAGTCAGATTTGGACCATCTTAGAACCCTAATACAAGCCGCCATTGTATAACCCTCAGGTTACTAGAGTCTTTACCCCCTACTTCAATGTAGCCCAATAGGCATTTTCCTAGAAATGACTGATGCTACAGAGCCGAAGACCCGTAGATTCCACCTTCTTACATCATCTTAAATAAAAAAAAAAGGAGTTAATAATTTTTAAATTATAGGAGCCAGAAAAAAAAATTTCTTATAACTTACGGATAATGGGCCTTATTTTCAAAATTTAATGTACTTATATATATAGTGTACATGGGCTTTATTTTAAAAAAAAAATTAGAAATTCACACACAAGTTTACATTAATATTGACCGTGGGTTTATAATAATTCTATTCCTATAGTTTATTAATTACCATCCTCGTTGCATTGCACACTTGTATGGCATATAACATCTTGTTTACTTTTATATTTTTAATTTGCATATTTATTTGTATATTGTATCTTTTGTAATATATGTGACTTTCGTAGATTTTGTTTTATTTCATAAGTAATGGGCACAAAATTAGTAGTGTTTTCCATGTACCATAACGTGCTAATATTTAAAAACAAAAATTATGTATCAACTTATAAATTTTTTTTAGGCATATAATTATGGAAGTTAACTATAGTAAAAATTATTATGGAACTATCATTTTTTTAAGGCTTTCCAACAATTGTAAAAAAAATATAAAAAAAAAATTGTTATAAAAAAATCAATTTCGTGATAATTTTATTTACTTGGTTGATTTCTATTACAATACCCCACCTTTACCATACTGTTAGGAACTAACAAAATACAAAACAAAAATCAAAAAATAAAAATGATTTAACTATTAGATTTCCATTGCAAGTTATTTTCCATCCTAAGGTCATTAATTTTTTAAATGTCTCAATTCTTCTTTTTCGTGATTATCTATTAAATTGTCACATCCTAATGGAGCTTTCTTCATAAGTTGTCACCCTTGTTTCTTCTGTTTAACAAGTTTCTTATTGTAAGATAATTTCTACTCCCCTATATCAACTTTGTAATATAATCGTCTATCGAGACCTATTTTGTTTTTCTTAATTTAATCCATATGAAGCACGATCCACTTAACATAGATTACTCGATATAAAATTAAATAAACATTTTTCTTTAAAAAATGTTTTAAAAAAAATTGGAGTCACTAACTAGTTAAACTGGTAAAAAATGAGATTAGAGTTTTCAAGTGAAAAAAACTCTAGTTTGGCCACTAATCCACATATTTTCTAAGAAAATAATTTTTAAAAAAAATAACTAGAAAAACTAAGTTCAAGAATTAACCTATTAAAACTAAATTACCATGTAAAAATAAAAAAATCAATTAATGGGCTTTATTTTTATATTTTTCTAAAAAAAAACTAAACTATATAAAAATATGTAAAACATAACTAAAATAAATTTTTTATTATTTTTTTATTACGAATATTTCACGAAAAAGCAAAAAAAAAAATTTAATTTTTATACGATTGCCCTGAAAGTGTCTATGTACCTGCTAGTCAGGATGAAACCAATATAGTTCTTTTTTATATAAAATATTTAGTGGGTGAAATTTTTTATTTTAAAAATCGAGCCAGATATACGTTTATTTAACCATTTATTATTTTTTCAAAAAAACCTAAAAAATCTAATTTAATGAATCTAAGAAAACTCTAATCAGCTAAATCTTTTTTTTTTAAATCTCAATTAAGATGTTTTTTATTTTTTAAAAAACTCACTACATGTCAAAAATATCTTTTTTAAACTAAAATACGATTTAGATATGTATCTTTTCTAAATCCAAACTGCAAGATTTACTAAAATACAATCTAGATACATATCTTTTCTAAACCTCAAATGCAAGATATGTTAAGATATGTGTCTAGACATATATCATTTCTAAATCCTAAATGTAAGATCTCCTAAGATACGATCTAGATATGTATCTTTTCTAAATCCAAATTATAAGATCTACTAAGATATGATCTAGATAAATATCTTCATACATATCTTTTCTAAACCTCAAATGCAAGATATGTTAAAGTACGTGTCTAGACATGTATCTTTTTTAAATCCTAAATGCAAGATCTTCTATGATACAATCTAGATCCATATCTTCTTCGAGGATATGGATCTCAGAAAAAAGATACACTATTTTTTCAAAAATGCAATTTTTGTTGTAGGCATGTTTTAATGTATCAACCCCCTAACATGAATTAGATAAAACTCTACTTTATATTGGACTAAACCAAAATTATTTTAATGAAACTTAATCCTTTAATGAATTTTAGAATTTATTAATTTCAACACACACTGTTATCCGATTTGATCCCAAACGACTCGACTCGATTTGACTTGATACAATTGGACTTCCACTCGATATGGCTAGACTTGACTTAACTTCATTTAACACTTTATATTTTTCATTTTTCTTCCTTTTCTTTTAATTTTTGTTTTATTTTTATTTTTATTATTATTCATTTTTTATTCTTCTAGCTCAACAAAACTACTCAAATAAAATACCAAAAATGAAGTGTCTACAGCTACTCCTCTTTGTAATGAAGTATGATTAAAACTTCACTATAAAGACAAAATAGATACCCATTTTTGCCAGACCCTACTTTGAACTAAATGAGGATCACTGACTTGAATAGTTAGTTAAGCTGTATTTTATCTTAAAGAAGGGTACCAACTTGAAAAGTCGACAAACAACCCGTCTTGAAAGGATGAGCCAAAGGAATAAGAAGCTCATCTTAAAAGGACAGGGTAAAGAAACTAGGGTGCCTATCTTAAAATGATAGGGCAAAGGTAAGGAGTGCCTATCTTAGAAGGATAAGCAAAAGGATTAATGGGCCTATCTTGGAAAGATAAGCAAAAGGATTAAGAAGGATAAGCATACGGCATAAACCACTGAGGCCAAACTAACTTGTTTTAGTTTAGTGGATAATCCAAAGAGGATAGATCTTTTCAAGATTTCAAAAATAATTTGTGTTAATTTGGTGGATGATTTGAAGAGGATATATCTCTTTAAGATCTTTTGTTTAGGTTTGATAGATGATTTGAAAAGGACAGATCTCTTCGAAATTTCTTATTTTGGTTTAGTGGATGATTCAAAGCGGATAGATCTCTTCGAGATTTCTTAAAAACTTATTTTGGTTCTCCTAAATATCTCTTTCAAGGACTTTTAGGATCATTTTACTTAAGAATGGAGAATTTCGTAAATAGCAACCAATCGACATCCCTTACGCTGCCCCTCTTTGTAGTAATGTTTGTAAAAACTTTACTACAAAAACAAAAAAGACATACTCATTTTTTCTTGGTCCTTTCTTGAATTGGCATGGTAAGGACTTTGATTGCTAAAAAAAATTTAGGTCCCAACTTAAAATGTTAGGTATCCTTAAGAGGATAGATCTCTTTTAAGATGAGTTGCTCAAAAAGATAGATCTTTCAAAGACAAGATAAGATGACATTTTATTAAAGATAAAATAAGATAGCTCTCTCATGAGCAGCCAATCTTTGAAATGATTGGACGACGCTCCCTTGAGCACGTAATCCAATAAAAGATAGGCCAGTACTCCTTTGAGCAAGGAATCCTAGCAAAGAACTAGATAGGATAGCGCTCCTATGAGTAAGCAATCCTAAAAAGGAATAGATAGGATAACGCTCCTATGAGCAAGCAATCCTAAAAAGGATTAAATGGCACTCCACTGAGCGAGTGACCTGACTAAAGATAGGACAATGCTCCTTTAAGCAGGCAATCTTAGAAAGGATTGGATGGCGCTCCTATGAGCAAGCGATCCAAGATTACTATATGAAATGGATAGTGCACTAAAGAGCAAGCTATCCATGAATTTTAAGGACTTTGATGAGTTTTGACAAAATAATTTAAGACTTAAGTTTGAGGGATTCTGATGATTCTTTGAAAATATTGACTTTTTCTTTTTAAGAAATCTCTATTAACAATTTTTAAAAAAGGTTTCATTTCACTTTTGAAAAGGTTTTTTTTTTTCTTTTTTCTTCTTTTTTTCAAGAAATTAAAAAAAAAACACTCTTTGATAGAAAATTGTGTTACTACCAAGTAAGAAAGTCTCGAAAACTCTAAAGATCGCAAATAAGAGATTGGATTGCCCCTTGCCCATTAATCTTTTAGTCTTGTTTCCTAAAGCATAATTCATGATCTCTAAACTTTTTTAAAAGCATTGATTTCAAACTTAGGATAAATGACCATTCATGTTTTTGAGAAAGCACTCAACTATTCTTCAATTTTCCACTAAGGGAATAGATATCATTACTTGAAATATTCAGTCTAAGTGGACTTCCTTTCACTCTCATGGGTTTATTTTCACTTTCGACATCAATTCCGAAAATTGTAGCCTATCTTGTAAGCGGTACATTCTGGTCAATCAATTAGGTCCTTTCTAGGTTTCTAATGTAAGGCTTTTGGTCAATGGTTTAAGCAAATGAATATCAATATACTTAGCCAATTTTAAGGCAATCATATACAATCTATCGTAGGTTTACAAGCCAAGAACCTAAGAGAAACTAAATATGGGCTTGCCCTAGTTTCATGAGCAAATTTTGCTAAAGATAAGTCGATTTCTTTAGTCAAAAGAGTTTCATCAAAGGGTAGTATAGTGGGTGGGATCATATAGTGAGGGTTTTGCTTTTGAGCTTAAGAATTGAAAGTGTTTAGCCTTTGTATATCCTCCATAAGTTCAGACTTCAGGCTTATTGGTAATTTGGCTCCTCTTTAAAAGTGATCACCTTACTAATATTTTTACTTTTTCTATTTTTCACATTTTCCTCTCATTTTTTTTTCTTTTCTTTCTCTTTTTTTATTTTTCTTTTCCTTTTCTTAGGTTAGGTGTTACCTTCCATTGCTAAGTTTTCACTTAATGGGATTTGAAGCCCTAAAACTATGATTCAAAGAGAATAAGCTTAGGAGAAGTGTATATGGCCTTGAAGTGTTGGGAAAATCTATGGCCTTAAAATGTTTGAACGAATGTATGGACCTGAGTGAGGTGTATATAGTTTGAAATTCATCTTCATCCTAAAGAAATTGAACTATCTATGATAATATTTGCTCACGAATTGGCAAAACTAAGGCAAGCACAAGTTAGTCTCCTCCTTTTCTCCAGATTAATGACACTAACCCCCTAATTGTCCTAGTGTGGGGTGGTTCTTAGCAAGGTTAATTTTAAGATAAATCCTTAAAAAGCTCAAATTAATTTTCAAGGGATAATTGTATTTAAGGATGATGAAATGAATGCCTAACATCACTTTAACCTGTATACTAAGTTTTTAATGGACCTCATTTAAGGAATGAACTCAAGTACTCATATTGTGATGCTCAACTCTCATGTGTGTTTAAGTTTAGTGTTTAAGACATCGATTGCCTCTTTTCATCCTAAACCTTTCAAGTAATGTGTTAATCACCTTAAGTAGAAAATTTTAAGTTCTAAGTTCACATTTTATCCATTTCACTCGTTCTACATGCCCAATTTAAATTGAGCTAACTTCATAGCATACAAAGACAACAATACACATAAAATCTACTTTATTCAATAACTTGTATCCATTATAAGCTCCAAAATGAAATACTGTTCTGAAAAAAATGTAGGAACTAAAATTATTTTCTACTTCTTGCCCCTATTTCTGTCACTTCTTCAAACTTGGCTAATTTAGTTGAATTGATCTTTTGGGTTGCCTAATTGCTTCAAATAATAAGCCACCTAATTAGATGGTAGTAATAAACCCTCAATACCTAGCATTAAAGGTTGTCTATTTGATTCCCTTAGGTTAAGGATACCATTTCCCATAGACCCATCAATCTCTAGAAAATTGGGTTGGATAACCTTAACATCAATCAAATCTTACACCTTATGCTTCAATTTCTAGTAGCCTTTTATGGTATGCCCCACCTAGCCCACATGATATTCACACCACTTGTTAAGGTCATGATCCCTTAGCTTGTATTTCTTTGTTGGGTTTTCATGTGCCAGTAGTCCTACATTTGTCAATTGCTTGAACACTTCGGCTATTGGAATCTTGAACTGCATAAGTCGCCTCCTCTTGTTATAGACGGGTTTGTCTTGATTCTAGGCTTTCCCAATTGGCACATACGTTCCTGACCTCATACTTTGGCTATAATGTCCTATCCATATTAAGATATCGGATAACCTATTTCCATTTCTATACTCGTGAGTCTTTCTTTTAATATCACTAACTTTTCTTCTAGGGCTACAACCTTTTTTCCCAAACCCCGACAGTGACATACCCCTTGGGCTTGATTATTCAAATCTGTTTGTAGCAACTTTTCCAAACCTTGTATCATGTCAATAATAGGCTCATGCACCTACAACTCTTTAGACTCGTCTACCTGAGATAATATGTTATTAGGCACCTAAGCTTGGATATGAGCCATGGTCTCGACTTGCTTTTTATGCTTGCTTAGAACCCTGACTATTCTTCATTCAAGAGCTTTAGACATCTTAGTTTTGACAATAAGTGATTATAGGCTGCAAGTTGGGCCAAATCACTTAAAAAGCAATCTCTTAAAGCCTGCAAGAATCCCTTCTTATTAGAAACATTGCATTCCGTTTTTTAATAAAAAATCAAGTTTATAATTTTGAAACCATTCTTTTTATTGGAAACTTTTATTGAAAAAATTAATCAATATTTATTTTATGTTACAGAAACCTAATACTAACATCGACAATCTAAAAAAAAATGGAAACATTAGGACTAATGACTAAGGACATAGAATGATGATCATATTACAAGGATGATATGGAGAAGCGAAAATTATTTTACATTGAGAAACTTATTAAATAAACGACATAAAGGCGACGACTCATGGAGAAAACTCTCTTAAGATTGTGACAACTTAGACATTTACAAGATTAATGACTTTAAGATGGGAATTAATTTACAATGGGAATCTGATGGTTAAATCTTTTTTATTTTTTATTTTGTTAGTTCCTAATAGTATGGTACATATAGGGCATTGCAATAGAAATCGACCAAGTAAATAATCATCATAAAACTGGTTTTTGATCATAAATTATCATTTTGAAATTTCTTCTTTAAAAAAAAAAAATCTAAAAGCATTGAAAAAATAATAGTTCTATAATAATCTTTACCACAGCTAACTTTCATAATTACATGTCCTAAAAAAATTTACAAGTTAATACTAAATTTTTTTTTTAACGTTGGTACATTATAGTACAAGAGGAATACTAATGATTTTGTGCTTTCTATGTTAAATCTTATGTTACACAATCTATTACTAATGAAATAAAATAAAATTTATAAGACTCACATATGTTATATAAGATAGCATATAAAATAAATGTGATGCAATATGTTACACACACATGCAATGTAATAGGGTTAGCCATCAATAAATTATAGGAATTATTATGAGCCTACGATCAAGAATACACATATATAAGTAAATTTGAAATAAGATTTAAATAAAAATGAAATTCATGAATACTTATATATAAGGTTACTAATTTTTAATTTCCCCTTTTTTGAAAAAGAATGTTGAACCGGTCGCGGATTAATAAGGCTTTTTCTATATTTAAAAAATAACTACCCCTTTTTCAAAAAAAAAATGATGCACAAGGGCCGGGTCTCAAGCTCTGTAACTTTAAGGATTTCTAAAGAAAAATTTAGTGGCTATATCAAAGCTTAGGTAGGCTCGTCCATCACCACCAAGCGGGAGTAAAGACCTCAATGACCTAAGAGTTACACAATGGCCGAAGTCCAACCACATCTAAGCATACAAATTATTGTTAATAAATAAAACCCCATACCCCCTTAAATCTTCAATAAGGCCCATTCGACCAAGTTTTTCTTAAGGCCTACATCACTAAAAATCAATTAGTGCAACTATAATACAATAAAAGAAAAATAATACAAAAAGGCCATTAATTAATTTTTAATTTTTACATGACTAGCCTACCAGTCATCCCTAGTGGAGTCGCCAATTTTGTCGAGCCCTATTTCGTTTTCCTTAATTTAATCCATATTAAGGTCAACCCACTTAATATAGATTACTTAATATAAAATTAAGGAAACATTTTTCTTTAGAAAATGTTTTTAAAAAATTGGAGTCGCTAACTAATTAAACTAGTAAAAAATGAAATTAGGATTTTAGGGTGGAAAAACCTTAATTTGGTCACTAATCCGCATATTTTTCAAGAAAATCATTTTTAGAAAAATAACTAGAAAAACTAAGTTTAAAGACTAACCTATTAAAACTAAATCACCATGTAAAAAAAAAAATCAATTAATAGGCTTTATTTTTATATTTTTCTAAAAATACTAAACTATATATAAATATGTAAAACATAACAAAAATGAATTTTTTTATTTTTTTATTACGAATTTTTCAAGAAAAAGGAAAAAAGTTGTTTTTTTTATACAGTTATTCAGAAAGTGCTTACATACCCATTAGTCAAGATCAAATCAACGTAATTATTTTTTTATAAAATATTTAGTGGATGAAATTTTTTATTTTGAAAATCGAGCTAGATATACGTTTATTTAACCATTTATTATTTTTAAAAAATCTAATTTCATAAATCTAAGAAAATCCTAACTAACTAAATCTTTTTTTTTTAAATCCTTGTTAAGATTTTTTTTTATTTTTTAAAAAACTCAGTACGTGTTAAAAATATATTTTCTAAATCCTATATATAAGATCTACTAAAATACGATCTAGATATGTATCTTTTCTAAATGTAAACTGCAAAATCTACTGAGATACAATCTAAATACATATCTTTAAGTGTATCTATTCTAAACCCCAAATGAAAAATATGTTAAGATACGTATCTAGACGTGTACTGTTTCTAAATCCTAAAACCAAGATCTATTAAGATATAATCGAGATCCGTATCTTATCAGAGAAAAGATACATTATGTTTTCAAAAATGCAATTTTTGTTAAAAGATGCAATATAGCTAAATGAATCAAAAAATTGAAATTATCTAAACAATATGACAAAAATATAATAAAAAAACCTACATTAGAAAAATAAATTAGTAAACATAATTAAATTAACTAATAAAATAAAATAATAATTTTTTTTACCTAAATGAGTCAGGTCATGTGTGTACGGTGTATGTCGTACTCCTGGCTGCATGTATTGTGATCGTGTGCGTCAACATGAAGGTACAGTGGTGAGCAATTGAGGATGTATCGAGGAGTGATAGTAGATTGTATGTAGGATGTGATTTGGTGTAACAAGAAGTGTATGGCATGTTGTGTTGTACAAGTGTTATATGTGTGCTGGCATGTTGGTGATGGAGTGAAGGACAACGTGTATGAGTGGGTTCAGGGGACATGCTGGAGTGTAAATGGTGTTCAGTCAAGGGGTCAGCGATGAGGGACTGTAGCTTGTCAGGGTCTGTTGGATGTTGTGTATATTAGGGACTGTCGTTGTGTTTTAGTGTGTCATAGGCAAGAGAATGTGGCAAGTTAGCAAGGCAATATGTGGTCAGTGCTACTGATGTGTTTGGGGGACAATGTGCAGGCGAAGGTGCTGTTGCATATGTTGATTGTGTTGGAGTGTTCAATCGTGAGGTGTATAAGCTATCAAGCGATTGTAGCATAAGTGAATGTGTTTGATTGTGTTCGAGGGTTGCTATCTATGTTACTGAGGATAGTGAGATGGACTAATTATACAGGGATAATTGAGAGTTACGGATTTTTTCTAAAAAAACATCCTCAAGTCCACCACCGAATTCATATTTATAATACCCTCAATTGAATCTTTCGTATCAAACGATATGATCATAAACTCATATACAAAAGATACAATAACAATTCTTCAAGGATTTGCCCTAACTTCTAGAAACCCTATTTTCTAGGCCCGATTTAGTCTAATTTGATTTAACCCAATAATCTACTTAATAAATCTTAAGTCTACTTTTGCCTGATATGAATTAGATAAAAATCTACTTTACATCAGACTGGACCAAAATTATTTTAATGAAGCCTAATCCTTTAATAAATTTTAGAATTTATTAATTTCAACACACACTGTTATCCAATTTGATCCCAAATCATTCAATTGGACTTGACTCAACTCGACTTGACTCGATACAACTAAACTCAACTTGACTCAATTTAACACTGTATATTTTTTATTTTTCTTCCCTTTCTTTTAAATTTTGTTTTTTTATTTTTATTTTTATTCATATTTTATTCTTCTAGCTTAACAAAACTACTAAAATAAAATGACAAAAATGAGATGTCTACATTATCATCCTATATCCTCAGTCATTAGCCTAAATGTTCTTTTTTCAACATTTTGTCTATATAATGAAGTCAGAGTCATCAATGTCAGTATTAGGCTATTTGTAACATAAAATAAGCATTGATTTTTCAATAAAAGTTTCCAAAGAAAAGACAGGTTTTCAAAATTAAGAACTTAATTTTTTTTTTAAAAAAAAAGGGAATGCAATGTTGCTAACAAGAAGGGATTCTTACAAGATTTGAAAGATTACCTCGTAAACAGTCTGGCCTAACTTAAAGCCCGTAATCACTTGTTTTTGAAAATCAAGATGTTTGAAGCTCTTAAATAGAGAATAACCGTAGCAAAAGGGGTTCTCAGCAAGCACATGAAGCAAGTCAAGACCATGACCCATATTCGAGCCTAGGTGCCTATTAACATACTATCTTAGGAAAATGAGTCTAAGGAGTTGTAAGTTCATGAGCCCACTATCAATATGATACAAGACTTGGAAAAAATGCCAGAAACAGATTTGAATGGTCAAGCCTAAGGGGGTATGTCTCTATTAGGGTCTGGAAAAAAGGGTTATGGCCTTAGAAGAAAAGTTAGCAAGGTTAGAAGAAAGACTCACGGGTACAAAAATGGCAATAAGTTATATGCCCAAGCAGCTTGAAAACTTAGATCCTAGTATGAATAAGACATTACAGCCCAAGCATGAAAATAATTCAGGGAAAGAGAAGCCAGGAGTAAATATGCCTACGGGGAAAGCCCGAGATCAAGACAAGCCCGTTCACAACAAAAGGAGGCAACTTTTACAGTTCAAGATTCTAATGGCCCAATTGTTCAAGCAATTGAGAGATATAGGATTACTAGCATGTAAAAACCCAACAAAGAAGTATAAGTCAATAAAGTATGACCCCAACAGATGATGTAAATATCATATGAGCCCAATGGGGCATACCATAGAAAACTACTAGAAATTGAAGCGTAAAGTGCAAGATTTAATTAATGCAAAAATTATCCAGCCCAGCTTTCTAGAAGCTAATGGGTCTATTGGTAGTGGTATTACTACCTCAAGTTTTGAAGACGCATTAAATAGACAACCTCCAGCACCAAGTATTAAGGGTATACTACTGCCATATGACAAGGTGGCTCACCATTTGAAGTAGTTAAGTATATCTTTAGGAGATCAATTTGATTAAATGGGTTATGTTCGAAGGAGTGATAAAAGTGGTAAAGAGTTTTAATTCTTACATTTATTTCTTTTGAAATAATCTTCCACTTTGAAGCTTGTAATGGATATGAGCAATTTGAATAAAGTGATTTTCATGTACATGCTACGAACTTAATAGGGCATGTTATTGGCCCTCTACTAAATGAAACACTTTATGCAAGATTCGAGGCAAGTGAAAGGGACAAAGTAATTGTGAACTTGGAACTTGAAATGTTCCACCTAAGGGAATGGTAACATATTACTTAAAATATATAGGATGAAAAGAGGCAAACCATCTAAAACAATAACCCTAAACACATGAGACACAATGTGTGTACTTAGGCTCATTCCTTAAAGGAGGTTTATCTTGAACTTGATACACGTGTCAAAATTATATGAGACATTCATTTCATCATCCTTAAACACAATTATCCATTACAAAACCCATTTGAGCCTTTTAGGGATTTTTCTTAAAATTAACCTTACCAAGAACCACCCCATACTAAGGCAGTCAGGACGTTAGGGTCATTGATATGGAGAAAATAGATAGATTAACTTATGCTTGCCTTAGTCGTGCCAATTCATGAGCAAATATTGTCATAGATAATTCAATTTATTTGGGATGAAGAAGAGTTTCAGACCATATACACCTCACACAGGCCTATACTCTCATTCAAATACCTCAAGCCTATGAACTTTTTCTAAACACACCAAGCCATATACACTTCTCCCAAGTTTATATTTTTTGAACCCATGGTTTTAGGGCTTAGAATCCCATCAAGTGAAAACTCAACAATGGAAGGTGATCACCTTGCTAACAAAAAGAAGAAAAAAGAAAAGAAAAATAAAAAAGAAGAAAATAGAAAAAAGATTGAAAATAGTAAGGTGATTACCTTCAAACATGAGCCAAATTACCAATAAGTCTAAAGTCCGAACTTATGAAGAATATTGATGGGCCAAACACATTAAATTCCTAAGCCTAAAAGTAAACCCCTCATTTTATGATCCCACCTACTATACCCCCCTTGATGAAAGTCTTTTAACTAAAGAAATGGACTTACCTTCAACAAAATTTGCTCATGAAACTAAGGTAAGCCCATGTTCAGTTTCTCTAAGGTTATTGGCTTATAAACCCGGAATGGATTATATATGATTTCCTCAAAATTGGCTAAGTACATTGATATCCATTTGCTTAAGCCATTAACCAAAAGCTTTACATTGCAAACCTAAGAAAAACTTGATTGATTGACTAGAATGTACCACTTACAAGATAAGTTGCAATTTTTGGAATAAATGCCGAAAGTGAAAATAGACCTGTGAGAGTATAAGGAAGTCCTGTTTAATTAAACATTTTAAGTAATGGTATCTATCTCCTTAGTGGAAAATTAAAGAAAAGTTTAGTGCTCTTTCAAAAACATGAATGGTTTTAACCTCAAGTCTGAAATCAATTCAAGGATCATGAATTATGCTCGAAGAAACAAGACCAAAAGAATGAGTGATCAATGGGCAAGGGGCAAGCCAACCACTCATTTGTGATCTTTAGAGTGTTCGAGACTTTTTTACTTGTTAGCAACACAATTTTCCATTAAAGAGTTTTTTTTTATTTTTTCAAAAAAAATTCAAAAGAGAAATGAAAACTTTTTAAAAAATTGTTAAGAGAGATTTCTTAAAAAGAAAAAGTTAAAATTTTCAAAGAATCATAAAAATGATCAATCTTAAGTTTCAGATCAATTTGTCAAAACTCATCAGTCCTTGAAATTCTATGATCGCTTACTCAAAGGAGAGTTGTCCTATCCTTAGTTGGGTCACCTACTCAGCAAAGAGCTATCAAGTCATTTCTAGGATCGCTTACTCAAAAGAGCATTGTCCTATCGTTAGTTGGATCGCCTGCTCATTAGAGCGTCATCTAATCCTTTCTAAGATTGTTTGCTCAAACGAGTACTATCCTATTCCTTATTGAATCACTTGCTCATAAGAGCGCTATCCTATCTAGTCCTTTGTTAGGATTACTTGCTCAAAGAAGCACTGTCCTATCCTTAATTGAGTCACTTGCTTAGTAGAGCACTATCCAATCCTTTCTAGGATCACTTTCTTAAAGGAGTACCATCCTATTCTGTTTGGTTGTTTGCTTAGTGGAGCGCTATCTAGTCCTTTCTAGGATCGCTTGCTCAAAGAAGCGCTATCCTATTTAGTCTAATCATTTTCTAGATCGTCTGAGCACCATCCAATCCTTTATAGGATTGCTTGCTTAGTGAAGCAGCATCCTGTATTTTATCGAATCGCCTGCTCATAAGAGCTCTGTTCTATTTTATCTCTAATAAAGTATCATCTTATCTTGCCTTCGAAAGATCTATCCTTTCAAGCAACAAGTCCTTAAAGAGATCTATTCTCTTAAGGATACCTAAAGTTTCAAGTCGAGACCCTGTTTATTTGGCATTTAAAGTCCTTACCTTGCTAACTCAAGCAAGGATCATCAGAAAATGAATATGTTTGTTTATCTTGTAGTAAAGTTTTTACAAACTTTACCAAAAATAGGGGCAACTGTAAACACCCCATTTTACCACCCTTTACTTTAATTTCAATCTCTTTTTACTTTTGAGCTAGGTTTACAAAAAATTGAATTGAAAAAATAAATAAATAAACTAAAAAAATAAAATAAAAATAAAATAAACGAAAATTGAAAAAAAATAATAATATAAGTGTTAAGTCGAGTCAAGTCATTTATTGTCAGATCAGACAATGGGTGAAAATATATATTCAATTTAATAAATTTCGAGTTTTAAATAATCGAGCTTCATTAAAATATTTTTAGTCCAATCCAACATAAAGATGATTTTTTTTTTATCTAACTTCTATTGGACTAAATAGAGTTAGAATTTATTAAATGGGTTACCATATATATTAGGCTAAATTAAGATGGACTGAATTGGGTCTAAGATAGAAAGCCTGACTCAATGTAAGGTTTTAGAAACTGAATTGATACTTCAATGAATCCAAATCGGATATTATCATATCATCGTATCTTAGATTTATTAAGAATAAATCTTCATCCAAAAAGATCCAAATTTCTAGTCTATAAATAGTGGATAATAGACTGTAAAAAATAAACGCCTTCACTATTACACATCCTACATAATTACACCAATACCAATTACACATGACTAGATTCACAACACCCCATAAACACATTCACACACAAGTCTCCACCATCCCTCACTACTGTACACTCCATACATAAGCATACATTTACTCACGTGATCATACATACGCCTATACTCTCCTGCCAGATACAGCCAAACACGATCACACACATACACATTCCTCACATGCTTAACCCACATTATCTTAACATACATACACGCTCACCAATTAGCCTCATAACTCATGTCAGATACATGAGCCTCACACACGCTTAATCACTACGGTCAACACATATACACAAAGCCCATGCTTATACACTCAGTCAACTCCTTACCTAACATACACATGCACTCCACTGACTCAGTATACTCGCACAACGTACGACCTGACACACATTCACACACGAACACTACACTTCAAACACCGAACATGTCTATGCATAGTCTAACATCTACAGGCCACGACTGGTTTACAATATGCACATCCAATTGCATATACAATTTGACTCGTTTAAGTAATTAAAAAATTATTTAATTTAATTATTTATTTTTGTTTTGTTTTAGTCAATCAATTTACTTTACTAACTTATTTTTTTAGTGTAATTTTTTTTATATAAATTTTAATAATTGTCATTCCATTTTGCAATTTTTCAGATAATTTGTAATTTATCTTTTGATAAATTTTAGTTAAGTTGTATTTTTTTTTAACCAAAATTACCTTCTTCTTTTTTTGAAAGGTTGCATATCTTTTCTCCAAGATTTGTATCTTCTCTGAAGATACATATCTTAGTATATCTTATATTTAGGATTTAGAAAAAATCAATTTTAACACATAGTGATTTTTTTTTAAAATAAAAAAAATCTTAATTGAAGTTTTTTAAAAAGATTTAGTTAGTTAGGTTTTTTTTAAATAGATTTGTAAAATTAAATCTTTTTAATATTTTTTAAATAATAATTTGATAACTAACGTACATCCGATTTCTTTAAAAAAAGATCCACCCACTAAATCCCAACTAGCGGGTACGTAGACACCTTTAGGGTAATCGTATAAAAAATTTAAATAAAAAAACTTGTTTTCTTTTTCTTGAATATTCGTAATAAAAAATCATAAAAAAATTTATTTTAGTCACATTTTTGCATATTTATACATATTTTGGAATTTTTAGAAAAATTATAAAAATAAAAGCTCATTTTTTTTAATCTTTACATGGTAACTTAGTCTTAATAGGTTAGTCCTTGAGCTTAGATTTTCTAGTTTAATTTTCTAAAAAATAATTTAAAAAAAAATATTTGACTAGTAGCCAAATTAAGGTTTTCCCACTCAAAAATCCTAATTTCATTTTTTACTAGTTTAACTGGTTAGCGACTCTAATTTTTTTTAAATGTTTTTTTTAAGCATTTTTTAGAAAGAAAATTTTTTTTCCTTAATTTAATGTTAAGTAACTTATATTAAGCGAGCTAGGCTTGGCTTAGTATAAGTTAAATTAAAGAAAACTGAAATAGGGCTCGACATGCACCAATTCCAATGTCGTACACATCACGTATTAATTCAAAGGGCTTGTCAAAATTTGATAATGATAGGATAGGGGCGAATATGAGCCTCCCATTGATCTCTCTAAAGCTACGTTCAACTCGGTTGCTCCATTTGAACCCATCACTCTTCTTTGTCAACTCAGTCAATGGGATGGCTATGGTACTAAATTTTTTAATGAATCGCCTATAAAAAGAAGCTAGGCCATAAAAAATTTGAACTACAGTAACAATCTTCAGCATCAGCCACTTTAGAAAAGCTGGAATCTTTTCATCATCTCAAACCCAAGAAAAATCAGTTCATGTTGGCAAAATGTACACTTCTTCAAATTCTCATATAACTTCTCGGCTCATAAAATATCCAAAACTGCTCTAAGATGTTGAACATGGTTGTTCAAGTCAGTACTATATACCAGTATGTCATTGAAGTACACAACTACACATCTTCTGATCAGAGGGCACATTGAATGGTTCATTAATCGCTTGAATGTGCTTAGCATATTAGTTAATTCAAATGACATAACCAACCATTTGTAGAGATTATGCCTGGTCTTGAAGGTAATCTTCCACTCATCACCTGGTCTCATGCTAATTTGGTAGTAGTCACTTCGCATGTTAATCTTCAAAAATATTTTGATGCCATGAAGCTCATTCAACATGTAAACCTTACTTTTAGTGGGCCTAAGACTCGATTAAGAGTACCCTCTGAACGTTCCTAAATATCAACTAAACTAAAAACTTAAGTTTATATTTAGAAACGAATTAAATTTTTACAATTCAAAAGCCAATTGTCGATAAAACCCGAGCTTGAAGAACTACGAGCTCTAGAACTACGAGCTCTAAAACTACTTAAAACCCTAAACCTTAAAACCATTAAGAAATTTTAACCCTAAATAATTAATCGATGATTTAATTTGAATAATTTCATTCAACTTTAGAAATTTTCACAATTTTACAAAAATCAAATCATAAAACACAAAACAATGTAAGATAAAAATCCTAAAAAGAAATTCTATAAGGCTATGCCCTTATCTTCATGTATAAGCCTTACATATAAATAAGTAGACCAACCAATCACCTTAGATAACTTATCAATTGAGAGTTGGAATCATTTATCAATTGATAACTTATCAAAATCTAGTGATAAGACAATTTCCCTATCACCTCTTCACTTATACTACATATGGACAATTTTTCACAAGAATTCATAAGCTTAACTTTAATAAAGGAGACAAGACCACTCCATGACATAAAAAGACTTCCAATGGCAGACATAAAATGGGGAGAAAGGAGGGCCATGCACTTGTCATTCACCCATCGATCAATTCTTCTTACACATCACTATTCACCTCTTAATGCTTACATCATCAAGAGTTGCAATTGTTGACTTTATGTAAGCTACAAGATAACACTTTCAAGACATTTAAACACTCCTTCTCTCTCCATTTCCAACCGGCCACACTCTCCACCATTTCTCCCCCTTTCAATTTCACTTTCACTTCATCTTTCTCTCTTTTGAAACAAACATAAAAAGGAGAAACAACCTTACCCCACAAAATCAATTTTTCTTCCATTTTGAAGCTTTACTCACAGCATTTTTTTCCTTTGTTCTTGTGTCATTTTCTTTCACCATTTAAGACCATTTAAGGCCATTAGAATCTTCCATAAACCCCACTTCAAAAGACCAAAAGATTCGGGTTTCAAAAGGTAGCAAAAAGGAGGAAGCAAAGTTAAAGGCTTAAGAGGAACCTTAGTGCACAACCACCAAACTTTGCGTTAAGGACGAGTAAGTGTTTCTTGTGATGTGTGGATTAGTATTTATGTTAGGAGACTTGGATTTCTTGAAGATGTGAGTAAGGTTTAAGTTGTTAGAACACCAAAAATCGTTTTGAGAAACAAACCATAAAACCCTTACATGAAGTTGAAATATAAGCATGTAAAGTTGAAATATGAGCATGTAAAGTTGGTGTTTTGTGAAGACGTTTGTTTAATGCTTTGAGTGGAAGATTTTAAGTTAAGAAAATCTTGAAATGAGAACTTTAATGGAGGATAAGCATGCTGGATGTGAGGGTTCCATAGTCGTTTGAATGTTGATTTTGTTTCCATTAAGTTAAACATGCTCAAATCTAGACTTAAGTTAAGAAAAAATCCATCACTTGAAGTTTTATGAAGAAACCAACTTTGTATAACATGAGCCATGATACAGGAGTTGTATTAAATATAAGATCTTTTATTTCTTTATGTGGAACATGAGTTAAAGGATCATTTGATGGAAGGAAACTTAAGTTAAGATTTGTACACAAGTAGTTAAGTGCATAATCTATCACCTAAACTTAAGTAAATGATGAAACAAGTTGAAAAACCAAGTGAGGACCCCTTAGGACCAACATGAACAGATCTGGAACGTGGGAAAATGAGGCCTAAAAATACGATAAAATTGAAAGAACAAAGTGAAAAGATTAACTAAAGCAAGTATAGTGAGCATATAAAGCCTAAAACTCAAAACCGAGCTTAAAACTTCCAAAACAAGCCTAGAACTCTAAGATGGGCCTTTAATAAAAATCTGATCAGCACCATAAAGTACCAAGAAAGGTTGTTTTGAAGCCCATAAGAAATCCACCTAAGGCCCCATAAGCCTACCAAAATCATTAACTTTAGTTTGAACAAAAAACAAGCCCATTTAACAACTTAAACCCACTAAAGAGCCCAAGAAATGGTTGTTAGCCTTAGGAATATAAATCAAAGTTGTAAATCTCATCTCAAGGAGTATTTTAAGCTTAGGATAAAATCTAAAGACCAAGCCCAAAGGATTCCTCAAGTTATCAAAAGCCCATTTACCAAACAAGGCCCAAAAACACTCCAACACATGAGGAACGCTACTGTTCTGACCCATGGATAGAATTTTATAGCTCATTTCGAAAATATAACCTCACCACATTAAATTACACTCGAAAATGATGAATATTGACTATAAGATCATAAAAATCGAATTTAAAACGAAAAAATTATATGCGATTGAACTTTAGGTAAAAACCGGGAAAAATTACGAAAACTAGTTAAGAATATAACTTAAGGAAAATTTACATAGTTTCTTAAGTTTGCTTCAATTCCTTATAAAAATTATTTCAATGACCAGGGGACACTGTTTACGGAGACGACTTGCCTCTAGATTACTTTGATTGAACCACATGGCAGAGTGAGTAAATTCCCGATGACTCTTTACTTGATTGTGCTTATAAAGTAGATGCATCTAATCTTATATTTATAAATTTGGATGCTTGTGGGATATGGGAGATGCATGTGTATGAATTTATGGATGAATGTGATAACTTGTTAATTATATATAATAATGGGAATTGTTTGTATGAATATATACATGTGAATTGTATGGAATGAAATTAGTTGATCACCCTAAAAATCAAGTTAATCACTTATATGATTAAGAACTCAAAATGAATCATGCATTCCCTATATTGCATACGGGTAACACCAACTGCCGCTTCACGCTGAAGATGGGAAGGGACTCACAGGAATACGAGTTTCTTGCAAGATTGGGCACTAGCTATGCCATCATATATATTGAGTCTCTGTCTTAAGCTGATGGGCTTACTAGGCGCTGGGAGACGCCAACCGTCGACGAGGGGCCGAGTCTTGTGGCTTCTGCTTAGGGCGTGTGTTTGTGGACTGCGAGGGTCACCACACCACTAGACTTAAGATTTTTAAAGGATACGATTTGATTTTGGTAAAGGAAGTATATATATATATATGTAGAGTTTTGTTTTGGTATGAGCAGGATAGTGCAAATGAAATAAAACCCAAGATCTAGAACCCGGATTTTGGTTTGGGTAGGTTAATTATCTCCAAACCCCGACTTCAGGGGGAGAAATTCTGAGTCGTATGCAGTTCCTAGGTCACTGCATGCGTTGTTTGGCATACTGTTTGTTTATGCATTCATATGATTGTGCATCTAATAAATTTATGTCATGTGGTACTAATGAGGCCATTTATCTCACTAAGCGTAAGCTTACACCCCCATAGATTTTTGTTGGTGCAGGAGAACCTCTTCGTCAATCCAAGCTGAGGCATGCCCGTGGTAAGTCTCGTGTAGAAAAGGGTTGGAGCGATCAAAGAGCGAAGAGGACATTTTGTAATAGATTATAGATATTTAGATACTTTTATGTATTTATGTATAACTTAGATTTTATGCAGTTCCGTTATGAACTGCATTTGTTTGTAATATTAATTTGGTGTAGGTCTCACGAGCCCACATAATTAGTTAATTTATAACATAGAAGTAATTTTAGTTAAATTGCTCCATATTACTTGTCTATGGGCCTAGTGGTAATGTAGAGTAGAAGGAGCCTTGTGTGTCGTATAAAAGGCCTATGATTAACAAGGAGGTTGATAATAGACCTTTATACAGTACACAGCGACCTATCATGACAACGATACTGTTGGGTCGTTATACAACATGTCATCAAGCCTCAATCTTAGGTATCTGTACTTAACGATGATACGATTGATTGCTCGACTATTAATGCACATGCGCCATAAACTATTTTTCTTTAGGATAAGCAAAGCTATTACAGCACAATAGCTCATGCTCTCCCTCACATATCCCCACTCTATAAGCCCATCCTCCTGTCTTTTCAGCTTAGCAACCTGCTTAAGGTTCATTCTATATGCAAGTCGATTCGGCAAGGTAATGCTTAGCTACAGATCAATACAACACTTTATGCCTCAGACTAGGGGTAGTCCTTTAGGTAGTTCCTCATGGAACAAGTCAAAAAACTCATAGATCAGACTTCAAATTTCATTTGGAACATCTTTTAGATCTCTCATCTCTAGTAATCTTCTAATCAAAAGAAACATAGGCTCATCAGCCTTTTCAGCAGCTAAGAGTTTTCTTTGGCTTATCACTAAGGTCTTCTTACTCACTCGAGTGAGTTGATTATAGGTCTCATTTACTTGGGTTAAGGTCATCAGTTGCAACATAGTCTTCTTTCCATCCTTAACAAAAGCATAGGTGTTCTTATACCTATCATGAATAACATGTAAGTTAAATAACCAAGGTCGTCCGAGCAACAGCTGTAAACCTCCCATAAGGACGACATCACACACTACTTCATCCTTGTCCACACTCCTAACACTAAACAGCACAGTTACCTGTTTGATCACATGCTAAGCACTCTAATCATGAAGCCAATGTAGCTTATAAGTTTAGGGATGCTTAGAAGTTGGTAGACTTAACCTCTACACAAAAGACTGTACAACTACGTTAGTACAACTTTCTCCATCCACTACGATGGTGCACAACAGTCGTTTGATGGTACACTTAATATGGAATAAATTTTCCCTCGAGTCTTCCTTAGAGTTTGGAACTCAATACTCGTCTTAGTATGAAGATCATCACTTCTCCTTGGTCGGTATAGACATAAATCTCCTCCTCCTCCTTGGATTTAGCTTTTCCAATATCCTTCTCTCCCCTCACCCCCCTAAGCTCGCTTTCATCGATGCTATCTACTACATCTCCTTGAAGCACCATGATAAATTGGTTTGGACACTTAGTAGCCATATGTTTGAAACTTAAGCATTTAAAGCACTTCACCTTGCTAGTATTAGTCTTAAGGTCTGCCCTCTTTCATATGTCCTCAGAGTCAATATAGCCTCATTTTGACCTGGCTAGCCTACTCAGCCCTACTGACCTCCTCGGTTATCATCAGGTCAGTCGTTCTTCTCCTCAACTGATTATAGCCTCTTCAGCTTGGCTTAAATAGGTCAACGCAGAATAGGGGCTCCAAAGAATGTTGATCCAAGTAGGCTTGAAGCTCTTTTTCTTTGTTTTTCAACCTTCCACGCTAACTTAATTGTCTCCTCCAAGGTATAGAAACTCTGTACTTCTACAATGTTGTGAATCTCATATTTGAGTCTAGAAATGAACCTCGATACTATGAGAGCCTCTAGTTCTTCCATGTCAGCTCAAATCATAAGCATTTGAAACTCTCTCACATAATCATCAACAGATTGGCCTCCTTGGCAAAGTTCCTGTAACTTTGCAAATGTGTCCTATAACTAAGTCTTAGGCATAAACCTACGCCTCAACAACCTCTTCATCTCATCCCAAGTTCTCATACCTTATCTTCCATCCCTTGCTCTAACTACATTCAGATTTTCCCACCACATGTAGCATACCTAATAAACTCTAGTACAGCAAGTCGGACCTTGACAACATCTACATATCCATAACAATCAAATACTTTCTTGACCTTATCTTCCTACTCCAAGTATTTAATTGCATCTCCACTTCTACTAAAAGGCAGAATTTAGACCTTAACATTGTCAAGTCCTCAAGGAGCTCGGCATCCTTGCTCTTATGCTTGATAGTACTCTGCCTCTTCTTCTTCCCCTTCATCAGTCTCCACATCTACTTCCTCATCATCCTTTTCTATCTCTTCTAACTATAGCCTTCGTCTAGCAACTCAGTTTACAACTCTTCCAGCTTACTGGGGCTAAACTAGGCAATTAGCTCAGCCACCTTAGCCATAGCCTCTCTCTAGAACATTTTTAAATCGATTACGCTATGACATACCCTAAGGTTATTGCCTATTAACTTACATTGTGGTGACCAGACTCTCAACAAGGTTAATGAGTCTTTCAAGTTTGTCATCAAATGATCTAGGAGTGTTACTACCATTTTGACTATGACCAGGTTGAGCACCACTAATTTGGTCTCTAATAACACCTTCAACACTTGATTCTTACATGGTATAATACTTTTCCAACAAATTAACAACACCAAACATAGGAAAACAATGCTACCTCACTACCCTAAACTTCAACTAACACACTAACAACTTTAACACCCAATAATTACTCGAATAAGATAAAAATGAAATTACTTTGTTTTCATAGTGAAAAATAAAATAAGAACAAAGTAGCAAAGAACTACACTTACTAACAGAAAAATACACTATAGCAGCTACAGAAAAAACATAACAACCACTAATAGCAAGCGAACCAAAACTTTATTATAACTTTATACACTCCCTCTTGGAACCGCGCTCTGATATCAACGAAGCTAATGCGTCTCCGGAGTCATACACATGAAGAAGCACTACAACGAAGAGAAAACAAAAGGAAATAAAGAAAAGCTAGCAAAGTCCAAGCGTTTACCAACTAGATATGACATACTAATTGATTCTACTCGACCTATAATTCGCTGAATATAACTCACTGATCCGAATTGAAGGGTTACTCACCACTACTCCTTACTAAAGGTAATGAGAATACTAGGGTTGCTGAAAGGGGAACTTGTATAAATTATGATAATAAAGTTGTCGTCTATGTACATTAAGTGGGGATTCATATACCTATCCTACTAAGGTTATTTTACATATATGAAAAGACAAAAGGGTATTCTATAAAGAAACATGCTAAAAAAAGGTAAAAGAGATGAATATCCTATACAAAAAAAAAGAGTAAATAATCCTTCTATAATGTCGTGCTAGAAGACATGTATTGCTTAGTGGAAGGTCATTTTAAATTATAATACAAATTGGATGAAATGAAGAAAAGAAGGAGTTTACAATCAAGGGCCGACCTGACCTGGATCAAGTCAAAGCTCAATCAATCATTTGCTAAAGAGTACTTAACTTGGGCTGGGGTCGGACGATAGTAGGCAGTTTAGGAGCTTGGCTCAAATAGTCTTCAAAGGCTATTTACTCGAATGTTGTGTCATGGCACAACTGTTTGACAAGGCTAGCACATGTGACAACTCTAGCACATGTGACAACTCAATAGTCAAGTTGGTAGTAGTGGGAAACATAGAGGTCGGGGTAAGAATTCCCATCTTAGATAAGGGCTTCAAGATAGTATTCTTCAAGTGAGTCCCTAAAGTCTTCTATCTCAACTATGTGTGATCAGTCTAGGGGGTTAATTCTTATCACTATCCAAGGCGAGTAAACACAGTCATAGATGCTTTCAGCCATAAGAATCATGTAGAAGTTGCTTCACTGCTCACTGAGTAGCAAGAGTTGATTAAAGAATTTGAGAAGCTTAATATCGAGTTCATATGGGCCAAAGGGAATGTCGAGTTATCAAATATGGTCATTAAACCTACAATAATGGAAAAGATCCAAGAAGCTCAATAAGCTCATCCTACTTTAGCAAGGGTAGGACAAGAGATAGTAAGTGGAAGATACTCTAACTTCAATACTGATGAAAAGGGAATTATTTGGATGAAAGCAAATTGATACAAATTAGAAGATGCCTCCCTTTGGAAAGAAATCATGAGTAAAGCTCACCATTCAGGTTACTCTATGCATCCTAAAGGAACAAAGATGTACCAAGATCTCAAGAAGAACTTCTAATGGAACAGCATGAAGCAGGATATAGTTGCCTATGTACAAAAGTGTGAGACATACCAAAGGGTCCAGGCTGAATGGATTGTTATAACCATTGCCAACTCCCGAATAGAAGTGGGAGTAGATTACCATGGACTTTGTTAGTAGTTTTACTTCATACTCAAGTTAGATTTGATGCCACTTAAATGATTATAAATAGACTTACTAAATCTGCACACTTTCTTCCCATCAATATGACCTACTCCTTAGAAAAGTTAGTGCAAATTTATGTGAAGGAAGTTGTGAGGCTTCATGGCATCCCTTTGAGCATAGTTTCTGATAGAGATCTACGATTTGTGTCTAAGTATTAGGGTAGCCTACAAAAGCATTTAGGTACTTAGTTGAACTTCAGTACTGCCTATCTTCCCCAATCAGACGAGTAATCAAAAAGAACCACGCAAACCTTAGAAGACATGCTGAAGGCTTATGCCATAAATTTCAAAGGAAGTTAGGACATGCATTTACCTATTGTCAAGTTTACATACAATAACAGCTTCCACTCAAATATCTAGATGCCACCCTATGAAGCCTCATATGGACAGATGTGTGGGTCTCCTTTACTTTAGGATGAAGTTGAAAGGTTAGTATTAGGGCCTAACTTAGTACAAGGAACCGTTGAAAAAGTGATCATCATCAAACCGAAAATGAAAGAGGCCTAGGACCGACAAAAGAGTTAAGAAAACTCGAAAAGGAAGGAGGTAGAGTTTCAAGTAGGTGATCACATGTACCTTAAAGTGAAATCAATGAAGAGCATACACCAAGTAAGGACACAAGGGAAACTAAGCTGCATTATGTTTAACCTTTTGAAGTGCTAAACAAACCTTACTGATTGATTGGCTCTACCCCCGAATTTATCCTGGTTACACAATTTGTTTCATGTCTGACTGGTCTTGGCTTAATCCTTCATCAAGTCAATAAGAGCTAAGGTCAGTAACATTAAAGGTGTCAGATACCCTATAGTCATCTAGTAATTATAGTAAATAGGTATTGTCATTGATCTTTTGGAGTATTCTGAAGGAACCTTCAACTCGAACGGATAACCTATTCTTTCTTTTGTTTAGGAACCTCTCCTTGCTCAAGTGTAGCCATACTATATCTTCGAGTTGAAACCGTGCTGACTAACTTCCTTTTTTCCTTTCTTACATTATCTTAGCAGCTTGGTTAATCTGTTGAGTAACTTTCTCATATTTCTGCTATAGAGACTGTACTCGGGCTCTTACATTAGGGTCTTCTTGTTTGGACATGAGCATAAGGGTGTAGTCAAGGGCCAGCTTTAGATTGAAGCCATAGACGACTTTAAAGGGTATCTTCTTGTTGGTGTCATGTATAGTACGGTTGTAAGCACATTCCACCACAACCAAATTGACATCCCAATCTGCCAAGTTCCCCACTACAGCTTAAATCAGTGATCCTAAAGTACGATTGATTATCTCTATTTAACCATCAATTTAGGGTTAATAGGAAGTGTTGAACAGTAGTTTAGTCCCCATACGATGCTAAAGAATCCTCCAAAAAAGGCTTAGAAACTTTGGTCCTCTGTTCGAGACTATACTTTTTAGCACACTATGTAGCCAGACAATTTCCTGTAAAAAGAGAAAAACAATAGCCAAAGCATCATTAGTTTTAGAGCAGGGAATAAAGTATGACATCTTACTAATTCTATCTACAATGAACATTGGTAATCTAAGTACAAAGTCCATGCTAAACTCAATCTAAGGCAGGATGGGACAGGTAAAGGCATTACTTTTCCTTATTCAGCTCCGTATTTGGCCCTCTTGCAAGTAACAGAGCTCTAAATAACTTGGTATACTTCTTGTCTCATTTTTAGCCAAAAGAACCGTCCATTTAGCAACTCATACGTTCTTTTCTCTCTAAAATGGCTAAAGAGTCCTCCACTATGGGCTTTTCTCACCAGTAGTTCTCAGATTGAATAAGTTGGTACACACAATTTACTATTTTTCCATTGACACATCGTTTAAATAAAGGAATAAAATGGGAATGGTGGGGGTCCTTAAGATACTACTCTTTGATGCTCGTAAACCCTAATAGTTTGGTCTGCAATTCAATTAGGAAGACGTATCTTCTCAACAGAGCATCGGTAACTACATTTTTCTTGCCTTATCTATACTTTATCAAAAAGTTGAATCCTTCTAGGAATTCAACTCACCACGCTTACCGTTTTGATAGTTTGGTCTAACTTCTGAGTTACCTCAAATATTCATAATCTATATAGATGGCAAACTCTCTCAACAGTAGATAATGCTGTCACACTTAGGGCGCTCGAACAATGGTTAGGAGTTCTTTGTCATTTACTGAGTAGTTCAATTGAAGTCCTCTGAGCTTCTCGTTATAGTAAGCAATTGGTTAACCTTCTTACATCAAGATGATACCTATTCCAATGCCTGACACATCACATTATAGCTCCAAAATCTTCTCAAAGTCAGGAAAAGCTAATACCAATGCAAAAGTTAATATAGCCTTTACTTTAACAAAACTTCTCTCCTCTCTTTCTCCTCACTTAAACTCAATATTCTTCTTTATTAGCTTAGTAAAGGGTGTAACAATGGTATTGAAGTTCCTAATGGATCTTTGATAAAAGGATACCAATCTATGGAAACTTCTCACCTCAGCATAAGTAATTGGAGTCAGCCACTCAACGATAGCTCAGATCTTCTCATCATCAACTCGTAAGCCTCCTTCACTAACTAAATAACCTAGAAATATCACTTCCTCCTAGCAGAAACAACACTTCTTTAAATTGTTGAATAACTTCTCAACTTGAAGTACATCAAGTACGGTACAGAAATGTTCATAGTGACTCGACTAGTTGGCACTATACATCAGGTGTCATCAAAGTACAGCACGACACATTCTACAATCAGGTATCTCAGCACATGGTTCATCAATCGCATGAAAGTGCTTAGGCCATTTGACAAGCCAAAGGGCATTACCATCCACTTGTAGAGTCTATGCCAAGTTTTAACTACAATCTTCTACTTAACCCCCAGCCTCATTCAAATCTGATAGTAGCTAGATATCAAATCAATTTTACTAAAAAACCTAGCTCCATTCAATTCATCCAACCTAGGGATTGGATACTAACACTTAATTGTGATCTTGTTCATGAATCTACTATCGATGTACATATGCCCGACACCATCCTTTCTCAGCACAAGGAGCACTGGCATAGCATAGGGGTTAAGACGCTCACTCACATATCTTTTCTCAAGTAGTTCATTGACTTGTCTCTAGAGCTCAACAGCTTGTTCGAGGCTCATCCAATAAGTTGGTTTGTTTGGCAAAGCAACTCCAAGTATCAAGTCCATACAATGTTCAATGCTTCGGAAGGGGAGTAGTCCTTTGGGTAATTTTTCAGGAAATGAGTAAGCATAATCATCTAGTAGCTCCTTCACTTCAAAAGGTAGCTTAATTTGCTCCTTCAACTCTATTAGTTGCCTGACCAACATAAAGTTCAGCGTATCAGCCTTTATAGCCTCTTGTAGCTTAGCTCTACTCAGAACCAAAGTCTTGTTGGATCCTCGAGCAAGTTTAGCTTGTAGCTTGCTAAATTGACTCAACATCATAGGGTTCAAATTAATTTTCCCTCAATCTTTCTTGAACACACAGGTGTTCTTAAACCCATCATGCATAACCTTCCTGTCAAAAAGCCAAGGTCTGCCTAACAATACATAAGACACATACATGGGTAATATGTTATAGAGAATTTCATTAAAATAATTTCCAATAGAGATTGGCAACAATACTTATTAAGTGACATGTAGTGCTTTATTCTCATTTAGCCAGTGCAACTTATATGGCTTTGAATATGTGATAATTGGTAGCTTGAGTTTCTTAATCAGGTTAGTAGATGCCACGTTAGTTCAGCTCCCACTATCCACTATGAGTGCACAAACCTATTCATTCACCTTACAAGTAATATAGAACAAATTCTCTCTCTGCTCCTCCTCAGTAGATGATTATATACTCATCGTACGTCAAACAACTAAAGTTAGCTTGTCCAAGGTCTCAACAAATACATCTTCCTCAACTAATACATCCTCTTAAGTGGTTTCCTTCTCGGGAAT
Organism: Lumnitzera racemosa; assembly: GCA_024138005.1. Lineage (NCBI taxonomy): Eukaryota > Viridiplantae > Streptophyta > Magnoliopsida > Myrtales > Combretaceae > Lumnitzera > Lumnitzera racemosa. Next base: position 42,718,335 of record JAMXBC010000008.1, on the reverse strand, counting down.
AACCTCCTCCTCCGGTTCCTCATCAATACTATCTACTTCGAGCTTAGGGACATCTCCTTTGATAATCATAGTTTTTCGGTTTGGATACATGGACTGAGCATCCATGTATCCAAACCCTTAACATTTGAAACACTTAATCTGTCTTGTCTTCCTCTTAGATCTTTGTCCCTTCTCATAAATTCTCAACAGCACTTCACGATCAGTTGGTCAGCCCTTCTATTCAACTTGGATATCTATCCTTCTAGTTAGCTTGAAACTCTATTGAACTTAATAATTTCCTGAGTAGATCAGCTTGATTGACCTAGTTATCTCATTAGGGGTTGGGTTAGTGTTCTACTCCTTCTGTACCTCTCCACTCATTGGGCTATTATTATAGCCTCATCTAATGTGATAAACTGCTAAAGTTCCACAATATCTTGGATGTCATTTCTTAATCTAGTAAGAAACCTGGATACTGACTGTGCTGTTGGTTCTTATACTTCACAATGAATCATGAGTATTTGGAACTCCTAAACATACTCATCAACAGTTTAGCTCCTTTGTTGTAGCTCCTGAAGCCTAGCAAAAGTATCCTATAGGTTTGTATCTAGTACAAACCTATTTTTGAGAATTCTTTTCATCTCGGGCCAAGTACTGACCTCCCTGTATCCTTTTCACCTCCTCGTAGCCTAGAAGTTCTTCCACCATAAGGCAGTGTACCCATAGAATTCTATGATAGTAACCTTCACTTTATCTCAATCCTCATACTGATAATATTTAAAGACAAACTCAACCTTTTCCTCCCAATCCAAATAGTCATCTGTACCCTAAAGCCATTGAAGTTAGGGATCTGAAGTTTCACATGGTTGGCATCCCGGGGTACTCGAGCTTACTCTTCTTCCTCATTATACTCTTCTTCTTCATCTTCATGTTCGTCCTCTTACTCCTCTACCTCGAACTTATCTAGCTAAGATATATCCTCTAGCAGGTCAAGCAACTTGTAGAGTGCTCTGCATAACCTCAACAGCTTAGTAAGCCATTGCATGAATAGCTCAAGTTAAATCAACTATAAGATTAGCTACCTCATCAAGTCGTTCGTCTGTACTCCTAAGGGTGCCTTGGGGCTGTCGACAGTGGTGGACAACACCACTATTATGATCTCCAATACTGGCGTCAGCTTTATGATCCATCATTGTTTCAACATAATTTAGTAAACAAACTCAAAATCCTCAAAAACAATAGAAACTACCTTCTTAACCCAAACAAACCACATACACCTTCCTTTACACGAAAATTCAAGCTAATTATCAACATAGTAAATGCATTCGAAGAATAATAAATCTAGTCGAAAACTTGCTCTGTTTTTGTATACCCAAAACAAGGAAAAACAAAGTATATAACCATAGTGATTTACTACTCCTTCTACTTGCTCAAACACTCACAACTAACATCTACGCACTACAACCACACTACTACACAGTCACTACTCGCTAGGAAGTTTAAACACAACTTATCCAAATGAAGCCTTTACTTTAGTACGAAGATGATACGCCATACCGAAAGTTGATAAGAGTGACGGTATCGAAGTAGGTTCAAGCTTATAGAAAGCTTAAAGACAAGTAGTAAATGTGCGAACAACAATGAAAGTAAAATAAGTAAACCCTCGAACAACTCCAAGGATAAGATGCCCCTTCTAGCAACGATGCCCTCCACCTGGTGGTCGCTCCTTCCCTCAACCTTCATTCACATGAGCCCAATTGTCAACAAGAACCACCCTTTCACTAAGTGCATTAGGTACTATTTAGGTGGCTCCTTTAGGTTAGAACTTTTAGCTTTAATACCACTTGTCGAGGGTAAATTCCCCTCAATGCTCTCATGTGATACTTAACGCTCCTAACCACACTAAGAAAAGCTACGTTCAGCTTGAAAGCCACATATATAAAGTTTAGAGAGAATGTAGAGAGAGAAACTTTAATTATCAACCGAATTCCACTCAATGTCTGGATAATTACAAATGAAGGGAGACCCCCTATATATACAAATTCCTCCTTCTAATGGATGGCCAAGAGTTACTTAAGCTAACAATTACAATTCAATCGTATCTACCTACCTTACCTGATGCGAACCGCAACTAAGAACAGATAAGGCTGGTCATTGAGATAGGTCCAAGCTTGCCGAAAGCTTGAAAAGAGTAATGGGGAACACGCGAAAGAGTGAATGAAAGGGTAAGGAAAATCCCACAAACAACTCTAAAGGATATGATACACCGATGGAACTTTTGAGGACTTATGGCACAACTCGATATGATGTATGAATTGGTCCGTTGAGGTTACTCGCTACCTAACCTGACTCAAAAGTCAGGATAAGAGTAAAATGAAAGTAAACAAGCAATGTTTATGAGAGGAAAAAGTCTCAAGTCTCAAGTCTATTAATGGCAATTTGATCATTATGACTACAAATACAGGAGGTATTTATACTTAATAAGTTAGGGCAATTTACCTAAAAAAGAAAAGATAAAAGATAAAAAAAGGTATTACCCTAAAGAAGTTATGTACTTGAATACAAAAGGGTAAAAATGAATATTCCAGAAAAGTAACGATTAATGCAATGGATTCTACACGTGGTCCTATATACGTAGCAGAAATACATTGATGGTGCCGTTGGAGGATGCAGACAAAAGAGTACGAGCAAATTGCATATCCGAGCAGAGGTAATTGAGGATTACTCTGGTGTCAGTCCCTCGACCTCTTAACAAGAGTGAGACCGAGCAAGTAGTCAACTTGAGCATGCGTAAGTGAGAGAGTGACAATTGACTATTGTCTCAACATTTTGCATTTTGGCACACAATCTCTAAGAGATTGGGCCGTCATTCAGTTTGATATGTAGAATGAGTCAGCAAGGAGATAATCAGCCTCGACAGAGGTCCACTAAAGCAGGAGGATTCGCCTTGCCAGTCCCTCTAATCCTCAAACTCGACTATAGGTCAATGGTCTAGTAACCTAATTCCCATCACTTACGTACCCTAACTACTATTATATATTGAATCTAGACTCAAAACTGTCCAACTTCTAAAATCTTCGTCAAGTCTAGTTCCAGGCTTAGGCCTTTCTCTTCTGATGAGAAATCAAAACCTCTTACATATGTCTCCTTTGTCTTGTCTCCTATATTAGGATCATGCTAAGCATATCTTAGGGGTCTTAAAAAATTAGTTCATGATAGTGGTACATAAAACTTATTGTTGTAGAGACATAGTATTTGTCTCTTCAAACTTAATCATACTACATTTTCACATCAACAACCAATAACCAAAGTAACTTAAATGGCTAAAAGCCTTTCGACTTAGCTAATTGCCTAGGGAGAGATAGCCGATTCCATGTAAAACTCAACGTATTGATAAAGGGCTTTAATAATTAAACGATGGATGGACAATTTTGCTAATGATACTGTAGAATTATCTAAATTAAATGATGGATTAAAAGTTGAAGTTGCAAGTAGGCAAATGGATTAATGGTCAATCAAATGAACTGAAGGGTTAATAAATAAGCGTTTAAGTGGATGGATGTCTATAAGTAGCAAAATAGAATCCTATTGATTTAATATCCTCATTTACTGCTGCTTAATATGTCAAATTCAAGGTAATATTTCATGTTCGCATTTTCATTAATTTGATCATGTTTCTTAGTTTTTCTGCATCTAATCACAACCTCTTAAATAAAAAATTAACTACCCATGCACTTTGATATATGAAGTAAGAGGAGAATGGAATTAGGATTCCTTTAAAATAAGGGGGAATGCTAACTACAATGTTTAGTTGAACAGAAAGGCCTTAAGAATTGTAAAACTTGGCTCATTAACATAAGTAATGAAGGGTTTGTAAAAATAAGAAGAAGTTAAGGGTAGTTTAGATCTCATAAAAAGTCCTCAAAACCCTATTATATAAAATAAACAAATACAATAAGTAGCCTCTTTCTCTCCTTCGACCCTCCCTCACGTATGTGTATGATTTGAATAGGGTTCCTATACAAAACTCTTCATGATCAGGAATCTCAATTGTCCCCATATTATTGAAAGAGAAACAATTAAGGTAAGTCATGGAAAAATGATTTCTCGACAAGTTCATCTAATCTTGGTCTAAGAAATACATTATTCATTTAGTGCTCAATAAGAAACAAATTAAAGATTATATTTTTGTGGTTTGTAATCTTTAAAATTCGAAGGCATTGTAAAGTTTCAAGCCCCAAAAGTAAGTTTTGATCATAAAATCCTTATTTCCTTTGGTTTTGTTGAAGGTTATGGATTGGTGAATTGAGTTAGGAACGATTGATTAACAGTAAGATATGTGATGTTGATTAACGAGTGAATTTGAAGATGAGTTTAGTTGTGTATAAGTGTGTAGGTATGGTACCATAAATGAGAAACTAAGCAACAAGTGTTGAGTCGGGTTACAAGTAGGTGTGCATGGTGTCACATACATCATGTATACATACTTGGTGAAATATACAATGCATGTAAGTGGGATGGGGGTGGGTTTTATAGTTAAGTGTATACACAGTATGTATTGAGCACATACATCATGTACTATGCATCTTCTATGTGTGTGTGAGAGTCTAGTGTATGAATGTGTAATGGACATGCATATGTGTGTTTTAAGGCAAACATGTGAATGTCTATGGTGTAAGTATATGAGTATAGTTCGACATAGTAGGTAGTTGTATGTAGGTACTATAAAGAGTGTTTAGTTATCATTCGAAAAACAAACTAAGTTGCTATATAATGAAGAGGATTTCTAAGTCAATATTCGTATTTGTGATCAACTACTAGGAGTCTGGTGTATACAAATTCTATGAAGACAAGAGATTCAGGTATCGGATACTGTGTACTACTTGTGCTTGTTAATATAGTGAACACAACTGGACTTAATAACTACCAAGCTTTAATCTAATGTATGTTGCTTAGGTGTAGCTAGATTCAAGGGACTGAAAGTACTAGTAATCTTTAAATGGAATCTCGATGATCTTAGTGTTACGCTATCTCGAGTAAAGTCTTACTTTCAAATGGTCTAGGTAAATTTAAGGTGATTCTTGGTTCCTAGAATATTGGAAGAACTCAACACCGATATATATATATATATATATATAGTATGTATTTATATATATTGCTTTCCCTAGAGTCATTAGTTACTGCAAGTTCTAAAACATTATAACTATATGGGTTGTCAAACTAAATAAAAGATAATAATATGTTATTGTTGCATTTAGTTATTTGAACCATATGTAAATGTGTTCTTGTTTACTCATGTGTATGTATATGTATATGTATATGTATATGTGTATCATGTATTAGACAATGCTCATCCTTTAGGCACTTTCTGTTTTAGTTTGAAGTATAGGATATGAGGATTGTGAAGACTACTACTATGGAGATTAAGATTGTGGTTATGAGGACAGTAAGTTATTATGATTACTATTTTGATAAAGGGAGTGGTTTTGTCTAGATTTAATATGTTGTTTTAGATGAGACTATTGATATCAAGTTTTATTGACTGTTTCTCTTACTATTATAAGTGTTAGAGAGTCAACTGAGACTCCTTAGAAGATTATTTGTTTCTTGGTTTTGTCCAATTAAGTTATGACTATACTTCTCTAGTTCAATAAGTTTAGTCAACAGTTGGATTTTATTTGTATTAGTAGATTCAAAGTAACGGATCATTAAACAATTTATGCATTATGGAGTTTCTTATTTATTTATTGGTGGTTATGTGAAATTAATGTAAAAATATTAGACGGGTTCAAATTTTAGGATGGTTAACATATCAATAGACTATAGAGACAAGTGATAAGCTATGACATCCTAAGTTTGAGGGTGTTATAAGAATAGACCCATAATAGATATTAGAAAGACAATGTTGCCCCCATTTTCTTCCTTTCTATCTTTTTCTCTCTCTCAAAATCTCTGCAAAGAATTGATTGCTAAAGGCCAAATAAAAAAATCGAGGTACGTTTCATAATCACAATTTTGAGGTTCATTTCATATACTATGAATATCTCTTTTCACTTTCTCTCTCCTCAAAGCGAATTGTAATCTTAGAACTAAAGTGGAGCAATCACAAAACGTGGTTCAAGTTGGGTTTGATCTTCATTTAGATTAGCAAGACTTGAGAGAAAGGAAGAACATTGACGAAACAGTGTATGGGTCTAGTGGTGAATGTGAGTCTCATGGTGATAATAGTGTGTATTGGTCTAGTAGTGTTGGTGTATGTGAGTCAGATGGTAGTGTAGGGGTGTGTGTGTTTGTAGTTGTGTGCCATGTTGAGAAGATGAAGATAAGGGGCAAGTGAGATTTTTTAGCATGGAATTGGGATTCACAATTTTCTCTAAGGAATCTCAATTCCTAATTTTTTGGAATTATGATTCCTTAAGAATTTAACGCGAGAAAGTAAACATGGTTATAGGAGGGAGTAATGAACGCATCGAAATAATCATTATTAATTTAAAAGAGTTCCCCACTATAATGCATAAAGACAAATACATTGATACTGATACAATACAATACAATGTCAATGGGTGACATAATATTTATACAAAATAAGACATGGCACACCTAATTAACACGATGTGTAAAAATCAACACAAATAGTAAGGCATATGCATGCATAAACTTATAAGGAAAAAGAAAATGGAATAGGAACCTAGTTTAATACTTAGAAAAAATATATAAATAAAAGAGAATGTATAACTCCAAGAAATCAAGTTCAATAACTTGATTTTCTTATCATGGCTTTCTACATCATATGTAAAATTGATCATTGGTTTGACGTTTGTTAAAGGTGTCGCACAATGAAGTAAAGGACTAGATGGAGTGGAAGATGGTTAAAAAAAAAAACAAGAATAAGAGGGCAAGGCCATGAAAGAAAGGGTAAGATTAGGAGTTAAAAGGTGTAATATGTGGTGTCAATATATTTAACACTATAGATTACTCCTATATGTCTTGTTTGAGATGGAAATAGATCCTCTTTAATTTACTGTTTTTCAATTTCTCTTAATTTATCCTCTTAAGATACCGTCATGTATGATTAACGATTAAGATTATAAAGAAAATAATAACACTAATGATATTTCAAAATGTTTCAAAAATCAAGTAATCATAACTATTAATTTGTAAATTGAAAAAAAATAAATAGAAAGGATCCAAATCCGTTCAAGATAAATATTGGTTTTCACTTTTCCTCTTTTTTCTTTTTCTTTTTTTCTTTTTTGAAAGTAATACACAATTTACATATTTGGCGCATACTAATCATACATTAAACATTATAAACAATGTATCAAATGCTTCATACAGCCTCAAACATAAATATCAGTGCATCCTTGGACATCAATATTTTGCCGACACTAGCAGACGAAATACGGCAACAACATTTACTTCGTCTCTCATTACAGACACATAAAAATCATCAAAAAAAAATATATATATATATATATATATTTTCTCCCCTCCCAACAATGTAATGGCGAACCCTAATGAACGAGATAAATGGACCCTCTTATCCCAATGCTAAACCTTGTCGATGGAACGTTACACGCAATGCCAAATTTGTACATTACGTGAGAACAGCAGAACAAGGTCTGTACGAGGAGATAGCAGCCCATAAAATTAGTACCTTACCCCAAAACAAAACAATATATCGTTATTGCGTCTATAGAAAGTCAATTCCTAACGGTATCCATCCCACCGACCACCGACCTCTCTTTTCCGCTCGGCAATTAAAAAACACAAGCCGACATCAATCAAAACATGATAAAATATACAACTAGCATCATAAATATCCTACAAAATATTATTGTTTTTGAACTATTCCTCACCAATCACTAAACCAACAAAGTCTTTTTTTTATACTTTTTTTTTATTTTCCATATTTTAAGTTGATTGTATATTTTAATTTTTTAAAAAAAATAGATTACCTTTATTTATTTTTCTTAATTTATCTCCTAAAATGATGTTACGTATAATTAATGATTAGGATTATAAAGGTGATAATGATATTCAAAAAAATTTAAAATTTTTCAACTATTAATTTGTGAAATTAAAAAAAATAAGAAAAAAATTATAAAAAGGGAAATTGAGAGGATCTAAATCCTCTTTTTCCTGCCCATGTCCAACTGAGTTAAAACCAACGAATTCATATTCGCCTAAATGATCCATAAGAGAAAGGATTAGTGAAAATCGAATTTAGATGACATAAGTCCTCTAAGATACCACAACAAAAAGTAAAATACTAGTGTTTCCATGTCTCATCTTCGAGTCTTTTGAACGAAAAAAAAAAAAAAGAACGAAAAAAATTACCAGCATGAATGGAGACAAATCAAGATGAATCGATTAACCCAACATAAAAAATTAAATTAAAAAATAAGTACTAAAACGTCTGCTGTTATTTCCACTTTACTTGCCTAAATACGACACCACCGCCCCCCAATACTAAATACGATGTTTTTATTTCTATATTATATAATACTATAATCTATCTACCTACGGTCCTATATAACTATGCCCATATTTTCATTATTTCCTTGTTTTCTAATCATAGGCAAAGTAAAACCTACCCACCACGGAGCCGAAGCCAGTTTTATAGGGAAGAAAAAGCATCTACTTTCTGTTGCCAGTTCTTCATCGATTTCAAGGTTTTGCCAATAAGGAAAGAAGAATACCCTTAAAGCAGAAACCTTCGCAATTTGTCGGTGAGCTTTCAATTTTGCTTTTGTTTATTTTTTTCACAGAGTTTCAATTATTTGAAACCATACCCAAATGACCAAAATCTGAAAAAGCTTCGTCACACCCACTGAAATTTTTCGATCACTTGATTTTGGATCTAAATTTTTGCAAAACTTGGCAAATATACATATGTTTTGCTTAGACTATTAGTGCTAGGAAATAGGAAATAGGAAATTGAAAGTCCTTACATAAAATTTGAAGGGAAGGGAAGGAGAAATATTACGAAGTTTGGCTTGGTTTCGGAAGGAGAACATTGGAGGTGACTGTATATGATTATGGAGGGCGATTCAGTTTCAAGTGGAGAAAGGAAGACTAGTACAAGGAAGAGGAGTGGTAGTGGTGTTGATAGAGATAGACCTTATAAGGGTATAAGGATGAGGAAGTGGGGAAAGTGGGTGGCTGAGATTCGAGAGCCCAACAAGAGGTCAAGGATTTGGTTAGGGTCTTATTCGACTCCTGTTGCGGCAGCTCGGGCCTACGACACGGCGGTTTATTACCTCCGAGGGCCATCGGCGAGGCTGAACTTTCCGGAGTTTGTGGTGGCGGATGGTGGGGTCGGATTGAATGGCTCGGATGACATGTCGGCCGCTTTCATTAGGAAGAAGGCCACTGAGGTTGGGACCATGGTGGATGCTGCACTTAGTCAAAGGTCACAAATGAATGGTGTTTGTGGTACTAATGTTGTTGGTGTTGGTGTTGGTGTTGGTGTTGGTGTTGGTGTTGGTGGTGGTGGTGGTGGTGGTGGAGGAGGAGGAGGAGGAGGAGGAGGAGGAGGAGTAGGACACTTCAAGGGTTGTGGTGGGTTTTTGGAAAGAGTTGACCTTAACAAGGTTCCGGATCCTGAGGACTCCAATTTGGATTGGTCGTGATTTTGAAATTAGAATTAGCCAACCAATTAAAGCCATCATGATGTTATTATATCTCATTAGCAGGAGCTGGGATTATTACATGGTTTATGCAGTGCTATTGGAGTTGATTCAAATCTTTTCTTTTCGTTTCGAAAGATACGGGAACGAAACAATCAACCTATCCTATCGATACTGGAAGAGTGAAGACCCAGCAGAATATTCAAGTGAGAAATGATGTTTCAAGTCCAAGGGTTGAAGAGCTAAGATGAAGGGGCTGAAGAAATTATGATGCCTTTTAGTTTTGGTGTAGTTACACTACTGGTTAGTGGGAAGTTACATTTTCCAAATCTAAATTAGTCTTCTTCTTTTTTTTCTTTTTTTCTTTTTTTGTGTATTTCTGAATCCCAGAGTTAGTCTTCTTCAATCTTAATCAAGAGTTTTTGACATGGTAGTCATTTGTAAATGAAATCAGTTAAAACATAAGCGTATATCTTAGTTTGTCTTTGATTTATTTCACGCTGGGTCTTTTACTAATCTAATTTACGCCTTAGATTATTACGTTGGGTAGACAAATAACTATTTTTATATGGTTTATTTAATTGAATATTCCGTGTCATAGCATGGAGATATTGAGAAAAGTGATGAAAGGGTTGATTTATTAGTTAAAGGGAGCAAGTAAACCATTAAAATCCAGGTAAAAATGAGTCCCAAAAAAACAAAAACAAAAAAGAAAAAAGTGATTGAAATTGAATATTAGCTATGGATGTAATGTGTGGAACTGGAAGAGGAACGGGGGAACAGCGGTGGCCCCGCAATCTGTTAGTGCAAATAGCTATCCCAACTAATAAAGTGATGGCTAATGACTAATGAGATCTGAGTTTTAGGTATTCCTTGGTTCCCGTCCCATTCCTGTTGCTGATAGTTAGTGAATTATGGGGTCGGAATGGTTCGAATTTATGTGCATATTTTCGTGACTCATAAAAAGTTTTAGAGAGATATTTTGGGGGTACGTAATGTTATATTAAATCATAATTGGTTTTAATAAATTATATTTAAAATAATTTTAAAAGTTATAAAAATATAGAGTATTACTATATAAATTTAGGAATGTATTGGTATCTAATAACGTATTTAAAATCCCTAAAAAATATATTATAAATATGGAGGAATTAAGTATTCCGGCAGGAAAAAGTAAGAACGATGGAATATGCTGTACAGGGAGTCAGGGAATGCATAGATCCAGTTGTACTGCTCTTTTCTTGCCCATCATTCGGGCCTAGCAAGTTGGTTGATCGTGTATCCCTGACATTCTCATCTGTTCACATTTCAAGTACTCCCACCGTCCAATATTGCAACAAATCCGAACGTTTAGCAGGACATCAGGAGAAGGAAAAAAAGAAAAAAGAATAATAAAACCTGAATCGACGCTTTTTGCCGGAATACTTGTATTATACATTGAGGAAGTGTTCCTGTTGTAGTGTATATTAATTATACACAATAGTATTTGTTTTATAATTTATAATTTATTTTGATATCTTGATGATTAGGAATCACGAAGAACACTTCGTGTGTAAATACGTTATACTCCTTGTAACTGAGTAGTAATTGTACATTGTTGTTTATCCCTCGATAAAGAATGTTCATGGTGTATTTTATGTACAAAGGAGATATATTAATATATCTAAAGTACAATTGAGGTAATTATATAGTACATTTTAATTAAAAAAAATGACAATTTCAAAATCATCGACTTAATTTCATTTTTTTTTTTTTGCCTAATCTTATAAATGATGTGTCATATTTAGTGAAACTTTAGCTTATTAATTTACTTCCTTACTTCTCATTGTTTACATTTGTACCATCTAATCGATGAGTTCTTACTATATCGATTTTTTAAGGATGATGGATATCATAAATTTAACAAATAAAGTCAAGATTTAATTAGATATAATGTTAAACGGTTTAAAACTCCAATTTTGAAAATAAGAAAAGAAAATACACAAAAGCTTAATTTGTGTCATTTTAACGTTATAATTTGGAAGGGAAAAGAGAGAGAGGGAGAGAACCCCATGTATTGTTTCACTTGAATCAATTCCAAGGTATATATATATTCACTTAACCATTTGGGAACTTCTCTTTCGGGGATATTAAACTCGAGCGATCATTTCAACATTATATTCCTTATTTATTATATCCAAAGATACCATCAAATAAAACTAAGTACAAGCTACCTGTGCACATGCGATCCATATTTTGACGATTAACACTGCAGCTAAATGTATCTATATCGTCTTACACTAATATTTGTGAACGCAATTAGTGTATTTATTTTATTTCTATTCCGATTTCAATTTCAATTTCCACGCTAGAGAGTAAAAGCTTAAAAACAATCATACCAAAAGATCTATTTTGAATCCTCTTTTAAACACCAAGGCCATGATAATTTAAGTTATATGAATATTGATTTTTTAATAGGATAGATCAAGTTTGAATCCTCTTTCTTCAATTATGATATATAATTGGTAAAAGAAACATCATCTTTAAGCATATCGAGAACAATTCTAAGAATACCTTTTTTTATTTCTCTTTTTCCCTCCTTATTGAACTCCATTGTTTATCTCCATTAAAATTATAGCATATAGATATTATAGGTCTATATATGAAATTTCTTAACTTCCCCTTAAAAGTAGCCTTAAGAGTAACAAAAAAAAAAAACCCTCTATACTTTTAAAGTACGTTTATATAGTATAAATATTAAATGTCATTGTACTGATTGTTGATAGTCATGCAACTCAAAAATATCATGCATATTACAAAATTTTGATTTCAATATGAAATTAATTTTTTTTTTAATTATTATAGATATTCCAACTATTGAAAGAAGAAGAATCGAATTTATTCCATCATATTAGAAGACCATTGTTCATATTGACATATTAGAATGGTCTTGATAGTATAAATTTAAACTTAATTTATTCTATAGCTCTAAACAAAGTAGTAGATAAATGAATAAAACATTTGGTTGGACATTTCCAATTCATGCCTTATCTATTGAAAATTCCTATAATAGAATGTCTTCGTAGTTTGTAGACCGTGGTAAGGGTTATAGTAGTGGTAATTTGTGTAAGGTTCGCATACCTATTATAAAAGATCCAATATAAAAATGAATTTTCTCTATCCACCTACAAATAAGTTGTCATTATTAATTAAAGATTATCTTTATATATAGGTATTAATTTTATCTGGACGAGTATCTTTTGTTTCCATTTGGTATTTATATTTCAATGTAGCTCAATCACGTGTGTGTATATATGTGTGTGTGTGATGAATATCCAATAAGGATTCAATATTTTGTCATTTTATTTATCTATGTCCATATATACCATGTCCTTAAACTTAGGGGTATTATCTTATAAATGTTGTGTTTATATGTTTCCGATATACGCAAATGTACCTTTTTTTTTACCTCAACTTCATAAAGAGATGCAAGAAATATCCAATCCTTTATTATAAATGATCGTATAAAATATCTAGTGGAGGAATATATCGATGACTTATAGTACAGGCCATGACAGCTATAACCCAGATTACCCTTTTAGTACCATATCATAGTGTGCCCCTTCCAAGAGTTAAAAGCAGATTTTAAAAAATGAATCCTCAATCAACGGATGAGTTCGGTGGTTATGCCACATTGACTTTCACACACTTTCTTCTCAATCATTGTATGGATGGCATAGACGTTCCCCAAATTTTCAAAAGAAAAGAATAAGTTGATTTAATTATTTGGGTCTTGTTAACGCGTGTTTCTTGATATTAGTTAAAAAGTAAATAAAATTTTTTTACATTTTCAATGATAATTACATACTTTGCTCAAAAAGCAATTATTATATAAAAATGTACAAAAGTTTCTCTTTTTATCGTTTAACAAGCGTTTGGAGAGTGATCGTTAATATTTTCCAGTGTGAGGTCCATATAAATATAGTTGTTTTGCTTAGGCTTTTTGATAATGGTCCCCCTAAAGAAAGGCACATGGCATTGTTCGTCCATATTTGTCAAGAAAATCCATGACTTCCTAATAATGACACTTACTGGCTCTATGTGGTGTATTGTGGTTGTGTAGACTATAATTCTATTATCCTATGGGATATACAGATGGGAGAAGGAACAGAATGCTTGTACTTTCACACACACACACATACATATATATATATATATATATATATATATATTCTCAATTTGTTGTATGAACGAGCTATGGACTTCCCATTTTGGAATAAACAATGATAAGTGAAGAGGGCCGTGATTTACCGACTTAAGGGAAAACAATAGAATATTGTGTTTAATAAGTAATAAATGAATACAAATCATATTTAAACATTGATTAGTTATGAGAAGTAGTCTTTAAAAATGTACCATTCCTTCTTATTCTTATATGTTATAATTTTATTGATACTACTAATCTATTCACATTACATATTATTACTCATTAAAACTTTTCAATGTATACAGAGCGAAGACCAATTGCAATGTCATGACTCATCGATTAGAGTTGCCACTGTCAACTAGGGCAAGTAATCGATTGGTCAAGCGGGCTTGTCATGTGGTCGACCACAAGCATTTCTTGTTGGTGTGGCAGTACCTGTTATATATATATATATATGACTATTTTAAATATGTTGTCAGGTATATGAACTAGCGTATGAGAGAATAAGAAGTTCAAAGAAAACTCCATTAGGAGAATACATTATCCTCTGATTGTAAGAAAAGCATAATTTTGTTGCTATTTACATAAGTAAATCAGTTCGTTTCTTACTTGTTATTCCTTACCCGTCTCTTTTGAGATTATCCATGTTAAATCGATGCGTTATATTCTTTTCATTACTTATTGTTTCTCATGTTTATCGGGTGTTAGTACGATATTTGATTTAAAAATTCATCAGCTCCGATTCTACATAGTTCTGATATCTCACTTCAAGGTGGGATTTATGAGACTTGAATCTTACGTTGATAGGATGAGTTTACATCAGTAACGCTATTGATTATTTGAACTTAATCACTTAAAAAAGGCTCCTTTTTTTTTTTTTTTTAACAACCAGAGTACCGAATCTAGAATCCCAATATCTAATGATAATGACAAGATCAGTTGGTTCATGAATTGTTGATCAACCGACTGCAACTCCTTGCCCGATCAGCCTCGTACAGTCGTTACAGGACACCGTACGCATAAAAGTGTAAAAACAAACGAAGATGAGAGAAACCTGCCAAACAGTTGAACAACCGTTGTCCGACGGCTCCCAATATGACAGAGACCAATATGACCACGCAGTATTATTTTCAAGGATCAGACCCACCAAGTAGATACAACCACGTTCGTATTACTATACGTTTAGCTTCCATTCTTCATGATTCTTATTATTATTATTATAAGCTGCAATGTACCAAGAATCTATAAAGTAATACAAGCATTTGCATGTGACGCTTAGTGGTCATCTTGCCGTGTCGGAGTGTTCATCCTCCAATGAATAGGCCTTGTAAGTCTTCAAGTGAGAGATTTCTACATCGTCTAGGAGATTATAGGACATTTTAGATTTACTTGCACCCTACATCAAGGGGTATTTTGATATTCACTCGTAATATATATATATATAAGTAGACCATGGAAAGGTCGATTCCAAATTGTAACCGGTATAAAACCAATCTACTAGTTCAATTAACCGAAACAAGCCTATATGTAGTATGCCTAACGAGCCAAACACCCGCCAATTCATATGACTGTAGGCGGCTCAAGCCTACGAACCCATTTGAACCGATGGGCATGAATTGGACTTCTTTTTTTTTTTTTTGGCAACTTAAATATATATTATATTAATATATATTATATTATATTTATACATTTTATTATGTGTTCTACCTATCAACATGTTAATATATATATATATATATATATATATATATTGTACAAATTATCGTTGATAGGATTCTATCAGTAGAGTTTAATGCGATCAAGCCTTAAGCAAATGTGTGATAAGCCTATAAAAGATAGTATAGTGAGGAGCACTAGAGTATTGATCAGTATGATCATTCTGATACTTAAGTAAACAAATATTTGTAATAGAGTAGGTAAAGAAGTTAGAGAGCTTAATGCAAGCTAAGTATACAAGGGAATCAAGATAAGTTACCACAGAAATGTTTGGATTATTTATAGTAAAAGGGCTATTGCGAATCTAAGAGCATGTATATCACATTGGCACATCCACTAAATCTAGTTAGTGGGATTGTGCAAATCGACATGTTCTAAGAATGTGGAAGCATGGTTGTTAATCGGGTCTTAGAGCCTCATCCACTTGGCTTGTGATCTTTATAATCGTCCTGATGTAAAGCGAGGTGCCAGATAGTGCCTAGTCCTTATCTGGAGGTTCCTCAAAGTAGGTTGGTCACTAGGTAGGGCAAGTCAATCAACAGTGAAACACGTCGATCTTAGGCTCAAACAAGTTATCGTGAATCTAAGGAAACCATGTCCAAAGTCTCCTATCAACATCTTACCACCCCCCCCCTTCCCCCTAACCTACACATACGTACACACACATACGCACACACCCACACCCACATACACACCTACAACAATGTCATTGCCATCAAGGTGTTAAGGAGAGTCGAAAGCTAAATGGGTTCCTTAGGTGTGCAATTGAGTTGACCTTGGATACTGGAGCTTCATGCCTTATTGATAAGGTGGTTAGAAGTACCGTCATACTCTTATGAGTGGAGAGACCAAACTAAATTGATAAGAAGCTATCTTGGTGAGGATGGCAGGAGAACTGTCATGTTGGACTCAGGGCTTGTCCTGGAATGGCTGCCCATGTTAACTAAGCTGTTCACGCGTCACCTAACTCGAGGTGACCACGAAGTGGGGTCATGAGAGTTAGGTGCCGAGCTTATCAAGTGAGGTGAGGTATTGACTTGGGAATGTGGGGACCCATCTATTGAATGTAACATAAGAATGTGGTTAGTCCAACTAAGGTCATGTTCCTTAGGTTGAGCAACTTTAGGCTCTTCAGGTAGGACAAAAATTTCTTTATCCAAGCTATCCAGTGAGTAAGATGTCTTGTCAAGTGGAAGAGGTAAGGGGTCATCAATGAAACTTGTTGAAGGAGCAAGACCTTTCAAATTTTGAACTTTAGTATGCATTCCTATGGTGTAATTAATATGACTTGATAGTTGTCACATCCGTGCAATTGCGCATGTGGTTAAAGTTGTCTTATCAGGTAGATCATAGTCATTTAATTCAAACTATTACCATATGGAGAGATCTCAACAACACTAAGTAATTATACTGCTTCAATTTTCAATAACCATCAAGTGGTTTTTCTTAGGTGCAAAGCGTATAAATACCAAAAGAGTTAGCATTTTTAACACTTTATACTCTCTTTGCAAATAACTCTTCTTAGTGACATAGCTCTTTCTCTTCTTAATATCTTTCTATACTCTTTTCTCTTCAAAGCAACATGTTGAACTCCGAGAATTCAAGTTCAAGCAATTAGGAACTCACTTTCGTTAAGTCCATAGGGAGGAGGGAACTTATTCCCCCTACAACAATAGTAGAGGAATCACCAACAACATCAGTATGTTCGAAGGAGGAATCTTTAGGGGACTTGGATGTCAAGATTGATAGGGCAGTACTCATTACTACTGTGGCTACAAAAGAGCCAAGTCTAGTTTCTAAAAGCTTAAGCTCGACCCGACTCGTTTAAAAATTATCAAGCTCAAGCTTGAGTCGAGTTTTATCGAGTCTAAAATTGAGACTAAGGTAATTTTATCTTGAGCTCGAGCTCAAGCTCAAGCTCAACTTATTTACTAATCGAGCTCTTATTAAGCTAAGCCTAAAGCGAGCCAATCTCAAGCCTAAATGTATAAAATGAAGAAATATATAAATGATTAACAAATAGTGAATAAGGATTAAATTATATATTATATATTATTCTATAATATATTATATATATATTATATAGATATTAGCCTTTGGAATTTAATAATATATAATATTCATATAAAATTTGTAAACCTACTGACTAACCTAAACGAGTAAGCTAGCAAGCTTAAATTAAAGCTCGGGCTCGGGCTTAGGCTTAGCTAGTTTAGGTAAACGAGTTTTATCTTGAGCTCCAGTTCAACTTGTTTACTAATCGAGCTCAAGTCGAGTTTCAACTAGTAGCTCGTAAGTAACTTAGCTCATTTACAGTCTTAATTGCTACCATTCCTCGTGATGTATATCCCCTTAATAAGGTTAATGAGAAAGAAGCAATGAACTTGTTTGAAGGTTCGAAGATTGGTTCTAAGCCAAATGGCTGCCCGAGTAATCATAAGCCAGTGAATGTTAATTATTATCTAAGGAATTATTTCATCAGGACCTTAACTGGTATGGCGCTTCAAGTTCCTACCCCTAGGGAGAAGGTTACTCTCTTATCGAGGAGGCACTTATATGTATATGAGAAATGTTTTAAGTTTGAGCTATGCCTCCCCTTCACCAAGTTCAAGAAGGAGTTCTTCAACTACCATCAAATCTATCACGTCCAAATACCTCCTAATAGGTAGAGGATTTCTAAGCATGTTCCAAGCCCTACATAAATACCTGGTAGTATGGGCAACCCCACAACTATGGAGGTACTAATATTTATGGAAGAGCAATGAGGGGTGGATGTATCTTCAAAACCACCACAAAAGGAAGCTATTTGGCAGCTTAGATTCTTTTATTAAATTATGAAAGAATAGATTGGTGTTGGAACTATCCAAAGAGGCTCATTTCTAAACATGTTGGACTGCACTTATTCGCATTGAGCTGATCAAGAAACTTAATGCAAGTGACACTAAGGTGATGATGGAGATCAACGCTTTCATGGCCCTCAGGCATTGGGAGCCAATCCCATCAAAAGACATAGTAAAGATGTATTCCTCTAGACTGATCTCTAAGTTATTCCCTAGCATGAAAAACGCTGTAATTAAGAAATGCAGGGGAAATATTGACTCGAAACCCAATGTGTTTAGGTTGTGTTAGTGTAAGCTTACTAGAAGTTGTTCCTTAATCGTTGTTGCCAAGGAATGAGGGTTCCTCCTTGCTCGTTCTTGATACAGTAGAGTTTGTAAGTGTTTATCATTGTTTACCATCATACTAACCTATTTGTTTCCTTTTGTAGGTCAGAAGTTGGCCAATTTTAGAGAGGTGCCCCGATCTGAGGGACTTGGCCTCCTAAGGCATCAAGAAGTAAGGATAGGGCTAGAGAGGTAAGCTACCTTACCAAAGGCCAAGTCCACCAAACCGAAGTCAAGCGATGGGGAAACAAGCTAGGTAGGGCAACTGGTTCTTGAGGCAATTCCTTTGGCTACCCCTATCATGGAGCTGACGTCATCTGCTCCAACTACCTTAATGGACAAACCGACACCACCTATGACATAAGATAAGGTAGTGTGTTGTCTTCTTTATCGACCGGTGTCCTTAAAGAGGCTCTTGTAGTTGTGAAAGAGGCCCAAGCTAGGTAATGGGTAGAAGTGAAAGGTTCTTAAAGCAATCTAGGAAAGTAGCGACGTCAAAAGAGGGTTTACAAATTCACCTTGTTAGAGGTGGATAAGAATACTAGTGAGGTGCAAAGAATAAAGGTAGTATACCTCCCTTAAACCCATCCATTTCGAGTTGTTAACCAAATGAGGGAGAATCTGCAAGTTGAACTGGAGGAGTACCACTAAGTAAGAGCTATACATGAGTCGTTCAAGAAGGTGGTGTATACTTCCCAAGATAGCAACCTAATAGAAGAGGATAAGCTTACCACTAGGAGGATCCAAGGGAAGGTTTGCGACCACGGTAGTCCATTATGGCAGGCAACTTAACTGTATCCCACTGAGATCTCAATTACCAAGCTCTGTTAGGATCCTACACTCCAGGGGATTAGGTTTCCCTAAAGAAGGACTTTAAGACCAAGTTTGCTGACATCCTAGACATCTAAGGACACTTGGATACCCTAGCCTGCAAGGTAAGCTGTAGTTCCTCATAACGTTCCATCCTTCATTGTATTTTTGTTTGTAGCTATCTGATATTGTTGATATCTTCATTTTTACAATATCATGGGCTAATTGGCAAATGACAAGCCTAGACTAAACACGATGAGTGCAACCGAAAGTGCGAAGGTCTCCAAGGTGAGGGCCAAGATGTCCTCAAAGGATAAAGAGTATGTCTTGGTCATCAATCTATCCATGAGCTTGGCTAACTAGAAGGGAGAGATGGAGATGAAGGTAAATGAGCTCCCAAAGGAGGCTGGAGAGATGAAGGAATGTATCACTAAGCTCAAGAAAGGGGATATTATTTCTGTAGCTACTAAGGAGAAAGTTCGTACTACCTTCTTCAACTCTAAATAGTAGAAGGATGAGTGCGAAGATATAGCGGTAGAGACATGCTAAGCCATTAGGGCAAAGTACTTAAGATGTACCCGTACCTCAACTTAAAGTTCTAAAGCTTCCTGGACAAACTTACTTATCAGGAGCTAAAGGAGGCTAAGGCCAAGGCAGCTGACCTAACCACATAGGCCATCCAGGATGATGCTCCCTATCTTCTCCAACCAGGAATACCTTATAAGAGGCCACTCCTAAAGATAGCCAACTAGAGGGTCAAGGCAAGTCCTAGCTCCCTGCTTATAAGGGCAAGGACCGAAACAGAGACATTCTTTCTCTAGCCTACCTCCCTTTTTACCTCTCTTCCTTAAGTCTCTTCAAATCAAGCTTTCTTGGATTTGTCCTCTAAGTAGATTAGGGCCTTAGACTTCTCGAAGCTACTAGAGTTAGCTATCTAAAATGAAGGCTCGGCTATTTTCTTGCGATTCTTTTTTTTTTTTTACTTTTTTTAAAGGATCAATCTTGTAAAGACTTGTTTAGACCGGTATGCTAGTCTATCCTTTGTATTACTCAATCGTAACGCTTCTTTTCTATTTTCTTTATTGTTATCCTTTTTATTACTTAGTATATTTTTAAGGCGCCAGTTGTGGCTTAGGTTACTTTATTTGTTGTAGAGTTAAGGTTACTCTTCAACGAGACCGTTCAACCGTAAGTGACTTATGTCACTTCAAAAGGCTAAGCTGGTGGTGTTCCAACTGGTATGGTAGGAGTTCCTCGATCGTACGAGGGAATACTCCTACTGCCGAGGTTACCCGATAGGGATTAAGTCAATAGTGTTTTGTCTTACCCAAACCTGAAAAGGCAGGATAGTTAAGAATCATTATAAGGACTTAACCTTCACCTGTCCATTTACTGGTCGTAAGCTCAGATAGAAAAATTGAAATAAAGATAATACTTAAGTGAAAAGTAAACAAAGAGTACTTAGGGAATAAACTTTGTTTATTATTAGTAATTAGCAAGTACATAGATTGTAAATACATAAATTACTTAAAATAAAATCGAATATTATCAACATTTCAAGTTCTTGGGATGAGCTCACCATTGAGCCTCTCAAGTCATTACGCCCCATTCCTTAAGCTCTCTCTCACTTTGGCTGAGTCTTCTGAATCAAGGGCCAATTTCCCCCGCACTTCATGAGAGCTCATAGCTTGTACTCTTTGTAAACCAAGTCTCTAACCTTGAACTCTTTGTATCTAACTTTCTTATCGTAATATTGAGCTACCCTATGTTGGTAGATAGTCACCCAAGCTAATGCTAGGTTTTGTATGTCTTCCATCATATCTACACTAGCCCCTAGGATGGACTCATTTGCAAGCACATCGAAAGATTGCATTTTGATGTTGGGGAGTTTCAATTCTATGAGTAAGATAATTTCCAAACCAAAAGCTAAGTCGAAGGGGGTCTTGCCCATCAACATCTGGTATATAGTTTGGTACCCCTATAATATGTTTGGAAGCTCTCTAGTCATCTACCTTATGCTCGATCTACCCTCTTTTTGATAATCCTATTGGTTGCCTCGAGTTAGCCATTTGACTGCAAGTGTGCAATCGAGGTGAAATGGGGATTGATGTGGTTTTTAGCACAAAACTCCTTAAATTTTAGATTATCGAATTCACTTTTGTTATCCATTATAAGGGCATAGGGAACTTTGAATCTAAAGAGGAGGATGCTGTAGATGAACAACTCCAACTACTTTCTGTAATCTTAGCCACAACCTCAGCTTTCACCCACTTCATGAAGTATTTGGCTACCACAGTTATGAATTGCTACCCTTCGAACGCTTTTGGGAAGGTACCCAAGATATCAATGCCCCATTGTATGAAAAGCCATGGACTAATTTATGCCTAGAGGTTATAGCTACAAGTATGAGTGACTATAGGGTACTTTTGGCACTGTAAACACTTCTAAGCTACAACCTTTGCATCTTACCTCATCATCTGCTAATAATACTTGAACTGGATAGCTCAAACATAAAGGGCTTAAGACTAGATATGATTGCTGCACACACTAACATGTAGTTCCTCTATGATATGTAGGCCTTCTTCAGGATGAAGGCATCTCGGGAGGAGGAGACTGACCCCCCTTCAATAAAGGATGCCGTCAACTAATACATAGTTAGTGGCTTGATATATTAACTTCTTGGCCTCCTTCTTATCGGTCAATATGGTGTCATACTCTAGGTCCTCCTTTATAGAGCCCATCCAGCTCAATTAAGTAGGTACCACATTGAGGTTTGAGACCTCAACCTTATCCAGGCTAATACTTTTATCTAGTAGGTACTCAATGTAGATCTTTCTATCCTTTACCTGAGACGTCTATATTCCTATCGAGGCAAGTCTGGACAACCAATTAGCCATTGAGTTCTTAGTTCGGGGAATCTCAATGATATTCTATGAAGAATATTCAACCAAAAAGGTCTTTACTTTCTCTAAGTACCTAACCATGGTCTTACCCTTAACCTTATGGTTACCCTAGACCTACTAAACGACGAGCATTAAGTCCAAGAAGACCTCCAAACACCTAGCACCAATCTCTTTGGCCATTTTAAGACCATCGATTAGGCCATTGTATTTGGATTTGTTATTGCTTGTGTCCAAGTCGAATTTGATGGCATAACATATCATGGTTATGTGTGACTCGACAAGTATCAATCCTACTCCTCCTCTTCTTAAGGTAGATCAGCTGTCAATGTGGAGAGTCCATAATCGCTTGTCTTCTCCTATCATACTTCATCCTCTTTTGTATATTCCACAATGAAGTCTATAAGGACTTGTACATTGTAGGTCGTTCATGGCTGATATTGTATCCCATACGCGCTAACCTTGAATACGTACTTCACCATCAGCCCAAATGCATTGGGCTACTAGAGTACTATTTACAATGGTTAATCAATCAATAAAATGACCTAATATGCTTGGAAGTATAAGAAAAATCGTCATGCCAAGATCACTATAGCCAAGGTAAACTTCTCAATCTTATAATACCTAACCTTGGGCCCTTGGAGAATATGGCTAACGTAATATATAAGCTTATTCTCCCTTCCTTCAACCTTGACCAATACGAAGGACAGCACCCAATTGCTAATGACCAGGTAAAGATATAGGTCTTCTCTTGGAACTGGCTTCAATAAGATTAGTGGGTGCTTTAAGAAGTCTTGTAATCTACGAAGGCGACTTGACATGGGGAGTCTACTCAAATCCTTTAAGGTTCTTGAGGATTTTAAAGAACTTTGTACATTAATTTGCACTTCAAGAGATGAATTTGCTCAACGTGATTACCATGTCAGTATGCTTTTCCACTTTCTTCATAGTTCTGGGTGGGGGGGGGGGGGGGGGGTCCATGTCCTGTATCGTAGTGATCTTCTTGGGGTTAGCTTCTCTGTACACACTAGGTAACCATAAAGTCAAGAAATTTACCAAAGGCTACCCTAAAAACACATTTTAGGGGGTTTGCCTTCATATCATATTTCCTTA
The DNA here is from genome assembly GCA_024138005.1 of Lumnitzera racemosa. NCBI lineage: Eukaryota > Viridiplantae > Streptophyta > Magnoliopsida > Myrtales > Combretaceae > Lumnitzera > Lumnitzera racemosa. Next base: position 42,694,835 of record JAMXBC010000008.1, on the reverse strand, counting down.
TTTGGTTAAAGGCCTCTTGCAAATCCCTGATGCAATCATTAGGCAACTTACTTTTGACAATCATGTCATCAACATATACCTTCATGTTGAATATGAGCTAGGCTTGAAGAAATTGCTTACTATTTGATGATATGTCGCCTTAACATTTTTAAGGCTGAAAGGCATTATCGTATAGTAATAGGTACCAAAATTGATAATGAAGAAGGTGTAGACTCCATCCTTTAAGTCCATCCTAATCTAATTGTCACCCGATAAACTGCCCATGAAGCTTAACAACCACAACATTTGCTACCCAGGTTGGATATTTCTCCTCCTGTACAAAGCCAGCCTTTAGTAGCTTTTGTACTTCTTGGTGTACTTAGGAGCTTAGTTATCATTAGAACTTACTATAGCAAACCTAAACTGAATAGGTTCTCCAAAATATGGAAGAAAATATAGGGAATTGGTCTACAAACGAATAGGAGTAGCTAACATGAAGATGCTCAAAAGATGTAACTCACCAACAAACGCAACACAACTTGACACTTTACTTAATATAATTCATAAGTTGATGTCAAGATCCACCCGCTACTAATCTTGAGCTACTTGGAAATATTAGATAAGAGTATATAAAAATGAACTTCAAGAAGTTATCTCATAAGAACAAGAAATTCAATGTCTATCTGTCCAGTTATATGTAGCTTATAAGGGAAAGGGACTATTTATAATAAGTCCTTAGGGTAACATTACAAATAAATAAATTACAAGAAAATATATACAAAAAGAGGATTCCTAGTACATACGAAAAAGGATAAAAAGGACAAATGACAAAAATGGAAATGTAGTACAATGTTAGATGAGGTGGACAGGTAATAGTGTAACGTTAGTCCCGTACGAAGATTCTCTGAATACAGCAAGCGAGAGAGATCAAGATATTATGGCAATAAAGGGGTCAAGACGAGAAGAGAGTGACAAGAGAAATGATAATGTTCGGTAAGTGAGTCTATTTTCACTCATCACTAGGCAGGTAAGTGAGTCTCTTGTCACTTGACAAGAACCTGTCAACAGTAGTTAGTCAAATTACTTGGCATAGGGTCCTTGGTAAAGGAATGGTCAACATCATCACAACCGAAAGTATAGATCAATGTATAACAATACGAGGAGTTCAAAGAGTTCCACTACCTTCCTTCAATGTAATGTTTCTCGTCATCAATAGATTGCCAAGAGAGGATTCTTCAAGTAAAGGATTGGAGGTCTTGGAGAAGTTTGCTAATCATGGGACCAATGGTCGGCAATTCATCGATTCCTCTTCAATCGCAACCTACCACTATGAGGCGAAGTGTCTCTTTTTCTTACTTGACAAGCCAGATTTTCTCATCTATCTTAAGGTTATGAGTTGCTAGGTCAGTCAATATGTCCAGCATATCTAACAACGACCAAACAAACCTATTGATATTGGACCGTAAGAGTTAGATGATTACCTTTTTCAGCTCAGGAGGTGTTAAGATCCCAACCTTAGTGGTTTGGTCAAGACTATCGCTAATCTACGCCTCCTCAATCTTCTCTCCCAACTTGCTTCTGTCAACTGGCTTCTTCTACAGTCCAATTTTGAATGCAAAGATGCCATCTCCTCTAGTCACCTTTAAGTACAACTCTCTAGAGAGCTTCTAACCACATCATAAAATTACTACGTCGATCGAAGTAAGGACATTAGCCTTACAGTCATCCTAATATTATGTTGTAAGAAGATAAGCAATCTACTACCACAAACTCCAAAGGTTACTTGGCAACATTGTCTTCATCACCAAGCTCCATGTCGAAGGTAATGATGCCCTTTGATCAAACAATCCTCCTATTAAAGCCAATTAAGTTGTAGTGGTATGGCTTCATCAATACAGGCAGCTTCTTCCACATCTTATTGTACGTATGCTTGAAAAGGATATCGATAGAGCTACTAGTATTCACTAATATTTATTTTAGGTACTCAAACCTCGAAATCCTCACCGCATCTTGGTAAAGGGTGTTTACTCCCTCAAGATCCTTGTCCGGCAAAGAGATAGAATTATCCTGCCTTTGCCTCTTCTCTCTAATTAACATGACTTTCGATGGGGCATTAGCCGAGTTACCAGAGCTTAGTAGGCTCTTAAGGTGAGGTCTCCCAACTATAATATTGATGACACCATAGAGGGCTCAGTCATTATGACATCCATTATTGTCTTCTTCTCAAGCTTCCTTAGTCCACCATCTTTGAGGAGCCCGTTCGTCATGGTCGTTGGCACTAACGATACACTCCCTAAAGAAACCCCCCTAGATAGCATCTTCCATAGCATTCTTCAGCTAGAAGCATTCATCCATTGTGTGACCATAGTCCTAATGGAACTAACAATATTTGTTCAAATTCCTACAGTTGTGGTTACCCGTCATTTTCTTAAGCTTCTAAAGCAGACTCTTACTACAGATTTCCTTGTAAACTTGGCTAAGAGGTCGATTTAAGGGTATATGTTGTAAGCATGTCGAAATGGGCAACGGATGCTTCCTATCTTTAGGGTTACCCTCATCAAGGCAACTGGGCACTTTGCTGCCAAGGCAGTCCTTAATGGACCCCTTATCTTTCCTTCGAACCTCTCTAAGTTGACTTTATATCTAGCTAGATGTTGTCCTCTTAATTCATGTATTTCTAGGCCTTCTTCTCAAAATCCGACTAGGGTCTTGGGTTTACTCTTGTAAACAATAAAAAAGTAGTCTCTAGAAAGTCAGATGCCAAGCTACATTACGTGGATGGCTACTCCTTAGTATAATTGAGGGATTTCAACTACGGTATTATTGAATCATGCCACAAATTCACAAAAGGTTTCCTCTTTTTTCTACTTCATCAGATACAAAGATAATGTGTCCTTATATGGGGGATTATTAGCCTAGAAATGTACGTTAAAATGATGAGCAAGCTCATTGAAGGATGAGGTGGAGCTTTCAAGGAGGTAATTGAACCACATCTGAGTTTCCTTCCTTAAAGTACCTAAGAAGGTCTTGCACATGATGGCATCCCCATAACCATAAAGATTCATGAGGGTATAGAGAATGGAGCAGGTGTTCATCTAAGTCACATGTCCCATCATACTGGTCTAAAGTCGGCAACTTAAAGTTTAGAGGAAAGGACCTCGTCCTAGACTCCCGTAGTAAAAGGGGTTTTGTTGCTGGTGACCTAGCCAACACCTTCAATAGCTTTTCTCTCCTACTTCTTCAGGAGCCTATCCACCACCCCACCAAGGTCATTTAAGTTTATGTTATCAATCAAATAACATCTACGAGCAGTAAACTAAGTGGCACCCATGTAGGAGTCAACCATTTGTTCTTTGCAAGCAAGGGCACGATCACGGATAGCCATAGACCATGCTTACTGATTTTATATAGTAAGGTGTAGGTAAGGTGCCATATTCTCTTCGTAGCAAAGTTAGTCATTATGGTTGTCTCAAACATTCAAAGCATCTATAAGGGAAGCCATTTTGTTTAACCTATCTAATTCATCTAGTTTAGCCCTCAACTCATTGTTTTAGGCCTCCATCTAAGCATTTTTCACCAAGAACATTTTGAAAGTCTTCTCGAACTGCTCTAGGAGATGTTAGTCTACGAGTTAATTTTCAATTAGGTTTGCAATTCTTGACATGGTGAATCGAAAAAGAAAAGTACGTAATAAAGTGTTAAGGAGTCTGAATAGTAGTATGAACTAAGTTTCTCACAGATGGCATCAAATATCATTGGTAAGATTCTATCAGTAGAGTTTAGTGCGATTGGGTAAGTGAATGGTAGGCCTACAAAAGAAACTACAATACAAGGCATGAAGTATTGTCAAGCATAGCTACTCTAACATATAAGTCAACAAGTGTTTATAGTAGGGTAGGTAAGGAAGCTAGAGAGATTAATGTAAGCTAAGTGTGCAAGAGAGTTAAGATAGGTTACCATCGAAGTGTTTGGGCTATTTATAGAGAAGGGCTACTGCAAATGCAAGAGCATGTACAAAATGTTAATACGTCTACTAAGTCTAATAAGTGGGATAATGCAAACCAACGAGTTCCGAGAATGTAGAAGTGTAGTTGTTAACTAAATCTTAGAGCCTTATCTAGTTGACTTGTAATCGTTATAACCATCCTAATACTAAGTTGGGTACTAAATGATGTTTAGTCCTTGTCTAGAGGCTCCTCGGGCAAGCTAGTCACTAAGTAAGATAGGTCGATCAATGGTGAAACACGTTGGTCTTAAGTTCAAACAGGTCAACGTAGCTCTAAGGGACCCATATCTAAAATCTCTTATCAACACATACTAACATGTTATATGTATGTTTATATGTATGTGTGTATATATTATACATATTAACATATGTAATATAAAATATGCATATAATATACATATTTTACATATGCACACACATGCATGCATACTTACATATATTGTGCAAACCGTAAAAACAAAAGAAAAATTATTAGAGATCCAATTCACCAGCCCAAGGTCGACGTGTAAATCAACAGATCCTATAAACTAACTCAGAACTTGCCCTAAGTGAGCTAGTTACGAATCAATGAAATGTTGAACCAACTCAGAACTTGCCTTAGGCAGGCTAGTTACGAATCAATGAAATGTCAAACCGTAGCTCAATGGTTCCAGGAAGGTTCAGGCCTATCCCCAAGTCTAATGAAGACTAACTCTATGGTTCAAGAAAATTTATAAGACTAAAATATACTTCTAATTCGATTTAATATGATGAAATAAATCAAAACAAAGTGAACAACACCTACCTTGTCATTCATTTCGTTTTTATCAAACTTTCAAAATCAATTTGTTAACTTAAAATGATTGTTTCACTGTTAGGAAGTAAAGTGAAAAAAATAAAATTACAAAGGAAAGAAAATAAAAGGGAAAATCCTATTTTGATAGCAAAAAAATGAAAATGGATGATCATGAAAGAAATATTAATAAAATTAAAATACTTGAAGCACCAAAATACACTTGAAGTTCAAAGAAGACTTATCATCAAAAGTGCATTCAAGTAATTTTATATAATTTCCACCCGCATTCTCTCCATAATCGGAGAAATGATTTTTATGGACCTGAGGGATAACATTTCCTTGCTAATCCTAACAAGAGAAGTGGTTTTTCCCTCTCCTTAAGCAATCGATAAGAGATTGATCTGAAATTTGGAATATACGCAGAGTTTCAACACCTGAACTCATATTCCTTTCATTGGAAAGATCGCATATGTTTGTTCCAAAAATCATTACATTTTCCAACTGACAGTGTCCCTCGTTTGAAAGCGGTTTTGTAATGTTAATTACGGGTCCTGTCTGACTTCGATAATGTTGTGAACTTTTAATACCTATCCTGAAAATATCCTACCTTATTTTTTTCTTTTAGTTCAGCATAAGGTGTTGTTTTGTTTGGATGTCACTTGAGATCATATGGAGATTATACGCTTGAAGTGTACAACACCGTGAAGGATAAAAACTCGGGATGAACTTTCAAGCTCCATTTGGTTGATATTTTGCTCAAATCATCCCTCGTTTGAATGGGCCGGCTGCTGCACTTTCACACAAGCACACTCCCTGCAGAAAACCCGAAGGTCTAGTTTCGTAGTTTTGATTCATCAATCGTAGCTATATTAGGACCAGGACCCTATGAGGCCTTGGGATCAGTAAGATCTACATATATCTGAAAGTGAGCACCACTGATCTAGTAATGCCTATATATTGGAACATCTAATTTCAACCATCTCGAGACAACCTCGTGCGAAAACCAGTTTCTTCAACATAGATACATCATGATCCCAAATGCAGCTATTGAAGGTTTGAAAGTTCCTTCCTTAAGCCTTTCGTGCCTAATGCAAGATGCGTCAGAGTTTCACTCGGTAAAAACGACCAAACAACAAATGCAGACTCACCTTTCTACAATTTTTCTCTCTACACATATACCCATCTTATTAGTTTATACATACCCAGTCCATAAATTATATGTTGCCATTAGATTAATTAGAGAGAGGTTCCGATCCCATACAAACAAAATGGAACAAGGTAACTTCTTTCCCACACAAGCTTCATTCAAGTGATTAGAAGATAACATGAATGGAGATTCAATTTGTGGTTGATCTCCTTGCCAAGCCGTTTCAAGTTTCTTGTACGGATTTTGAGGCCTTATCCATACGTTTCGCTGGATCGCTTTATTTTAAGGGCAGCTCTCACAACATTCCCTCTTGTAATTATGCCAACCTTGATAATATTTAAGGGGTTACTAAAAGCACACAAAACCAGCACAAAATATAGCCAAAAATTGATGTTTATCCATCTTACCAGCTTCCCATCAGGATCCACGACTGGAAGTCTGCGGTACTTTGTCTCAAGCAGCAACCTGACATTAATTTCAAAGAAATGATGCAACTGAGATGAAAACCACGAAACCTTGATGGATGAAAGGAAAAGGCAAACAAAATGAACCTTGCAGCATCCTCGAGATTCGTGGTTTCATGAACAACAACAGGAGCCGGTGTCATTAGATCACCAACAACTTGGCCATTGGTTTTACTGAGCAGTTTTTGTATTTCATTGAATGTCTGCAGGGTTGAATATGAATATTCACTAAGTGGTCTCCATCAAAGCCTGGAGGATACTTCCTCAGGCAACAAGCAAGGAAATTTCCCAATGCATGTTGTTTGGGTTATTTAGGTCCTGCAGTCATAGACTTTGGAAGGGCACCAAAAATATTCTTTCATAAACAAACATATCTATACAAAGTTTTGTATAGATCCCATGACTTCTAAACACAATGAATGTAGTTCGAAAGAAAAGAACAGTAGACTGACATGAGCACATCTTTTAAGAGTTGGGCAAGTACAAGTGCTACATGAGAATATGCATCATATAAACCCAAAAACAGAGTGAGAAAATGAAGGGAGTTCTGAAATCCAAAAGATAAGCCTTCACGAAAACACAGGTTTCTAGATAAGATGATCCTTCTTGTGCTAAATGTCATAGGCTTTACAGTTCAGCAAACAATTAGCTCTAATGTAAGACATCTAGTATTAAAGTATCATTTGAAAGTAGAGAAGTCTTACTTTCCAACTGCTGTCAACTTCAGGGAACATATTGTTGTCAGCTCTCCCGCCACCTAAGAATGGTCCAAAAGCTTCATATTAGAGGCACAACACTCTATTACAAGACAAGTTTAAAGGTAAGAAATATCAGAAATTTAATACAGAACCAATTACAACATTTCAGCAGATTGAAAAGAAAACCATAAAATAAATAAATAAACAGAACACTTATTGGGGCCCGTTTAGTGATTAGGGCCTATGAATCTCACAAGTTGCATGAGATCGTGGTTCAAATCATTAAGAGAACTTATCAGAGCTACCTAGCCAGCACCTATACACTTTATCCGTGGGTGGCAGGTCCAGCTATGGCCAGAGAAGAAACAAAAGAAGAAAGAAGACACTAAGTCCCCTTTGCATTGAAGCTCCATCATACCGCCTTTCTGTAGAACAGTCTTCCCTTCTAATGGAATTCTGGATATTAATTTTTTTATTTTTTGGATAAATAATTCTGGATATTAATTAATAGATATCAACTCAAACAAACGGTCTACATATGCTGAAGTAATGAAGATCCTGAAAGAATTCACCATATATTGATGTCAATTTTAGCTCCACAATCAAGCTTATCACTCGGTATGTGCTTTTATATTTCATACTCTTAACATTCTCCCCATATATATGGCTTGGACATCAATTAAGGAATACTCATATGGGAGATTAACTAAGACACAAGAATTCAAGCTCATAACCTCATACCTGATATGTGTTAAATTTAGGTCCATAAAAATCTCATTTAAAAGCTTCAACACATAAATAGGTGTGTGCTTTTATATTTTATAATTTAAATTGATGCATCACATAATTCTTGATACTTCTAATTGAGCTTTTACTATAGCTCATTCCTTCTTTCATCAGATTTATGCAACTTCTTAACTTGTTTCTGTGAAATAATCTTTCTCCTCTTTCTTCACAAAATCAATTTATCAAGTTATAACCTCTACCACTCATATTTGTTTAAAAACCAAAGGAGAAAAGAAAAAAGAAAAGAAAAAACTTTGCACAGATACCAGGAAACAAAAATACTATCTTTAAGGAATCCAGGGTTTATTACACCTAGAAAATCCATAATAGAGTCAGATTACATTAAAGAACTAGGACAATAAATACAAAAAAAAAAAAAAAAATTCTTCACATGAATGCCAGAGAAAGAGAGAGAAAAGGGAAAAATAAAAGCAACTCAGGATGCAAATTTTGAACCATGATTGTTCAAAAAATACCTATATTGATAAAGGGGGGAATGAGATTTTCAGTCTTCACATGCCTTATGTTTATATAACTAAAATCACATTAAAATGAGATAACTTTTTGTCTTTTTACTTTATTAATATTTTGGCCTACTCCTTCACTAGGCCTATCCACTAAGCAGTATTCAAACTCCCACAACCCAAGTCTGCACTGAAGGAAAGCTGGCAACTACCAAAATTTCAGGCATAACTTTTTCTTTCAAAATATTAATTTTAGATATAGTTTAATTATTTTCACCAAACAAAAAAGATATAGTTTAATTATGTGATTATTTCATTTTCTGTGACACCTTTTATCCTCAAATATAAATATAAAGCTAGTCCTCTCCTAAATCTACTAGCTTAAGTAGGTTGAGGCTCATAATTTTAATTTTGCACAAGAAAGACAACTAGGAACATTTATGGCTTATTTGAACACTTGTAGCAATATTCAGCTGATGGTGCAAACACAATGAGCCACTATGGCCTCTAAATTCTTCCAGTGTATTTGCAGCAAAGTCCTTACCATTCTATCTTCTGAGCTTGGGATGGCTTCCTATTGCAATCATATAGAAGTCTCTTGCCCCAACTATATGTGCTTCTTTGCATGGAAGCCACTTAAGGACCAATTTCGACAATTGATAATTTTCAAAAAGAAAGGCAACAATATCTTAATTAGTGGATGTTCATTGAATAAAGAAAATGGAGATGATGTTGACCATCTTATGAAATTTCCATCCTGCATGTCCTTGTGGATATTGCTTTTTCCTAATACGAGTGCACATTAGGACCAGGCAAGTTCGATTATGAACATCTTACAAGCATAAGCTATTGTACCGATATTCAAATGGAACAGAACTATCTTACCTTTCGTCTTAGTAAATTTTTAAATTATTTGATATTGAAAAAACTGAGGGTTTCTGATAGTATAGAAACTGGTGTCCATTTCTTTAAAGAGGGATTTTATCTTTTACTCTTCTGGTTAACTACACTGCATTTGTGAGTCTTTGAGCTATCTTTAATCTAGTGAAAATTATATCTTGCACATTATCTTGTAGGCGGATAGGTAACCACTTGGTAACCATTAATAAAATCTCTCAATTTTTCTTTTATAAAATTATAATTTAGGTTCCAATGATTTCGACATTGTTGGTACATAAATCGAGCTTGCAGCCTCACACTGTCTTTTAACTCCATGATACAATCCCAAAAACTCAATTATTGCTTTTATTTAGTATAAAGAGATTACAAACCCTAATTTGATGGAATTAGGGCAAAGACATACACTCCAAAGCAAAATGCTCCTAACCATGGAGCTTAGAGCTCCTTGCTCTCGACAAGAGAAACAAAATAAAATAACTAAATAAATCTCCTCACTACTGCTCACCCCTATCTATACTACTACTACTCTATTTATGTGCCACATGGCAACACTATATTGGACAGTTCTAATACTAATATTAACTATACAATACTACAACCCCCCAAGCACCCAAAAACACCCCCTAAAATTGCCTCGTCCTCAAGGTGAGCAATTGAAATTTTTCAAGTGATCATTTTGGCCAGCTGTGGTTCACCATGCATGGGCAACTAGTATTGAGATGCATCAGAAATTAACACCACCAGCCTCAAACCACCACCATCAAAGAAAACCTGACAGCCAAAAGTTTGAATTTTTAACTCATCCCTCATAAACCCTTCTTCAACTTCTTCCATTGGATAAATAACAACTGTCATCCAAATTGATTCATTGGGTTGAAAGCTGGTATGAAAACCAAAACTTCTCCATCTACCTTTTTCATCCCCTGTTCTTCACTTAGTTCAGTGAAAAATAGAGAAGTGTATGCTGAACCGAGCACCACATACATTGTTATAGCCTAGTTGCATAGGTAAACCACCAAAAACAACTTTAGCAAAACAAATACCCTCCATTATGATCACAAAAGGGGATCCAATTCATTGATTACTTTTTGAATAGCCCTCACTAGATTAGTTACTTCACAAACAGCCCTTATACTAGGAATATTTTGCATGAACACTCATCTCCCTTCACATCATTTAAGTTATCAGCCTTAACACCCATAGCACCCAAATTTAACCCCTCCATGTTCAAGCTCCAATCAATCCAAAGAAAGCATCATCTACAATCAACTCTTCACCAAGGTTTGTCACTTTATCTATCTATTTACTTACCCAGAAAGAAAGGGTTTGTGACTATAATGCCATCCTTTTGCTGTAATCAATTCTTGATTGTTATTTTAGATCTCACTTTCAACAAAAATTTTCTTTACCTCTAGAAGAGCCTTCTCATCTTCAATCATAGGCTCCAGCTCTGATAGGTGATTTTGGCTACAACCTGAGCCTTGGGAATTCTTTACTTTTTTTGTTAAACTCCCCTTCTACTAATGCATATATTTCACCATGAGTTGCTCCAATTGGTCAAGCAAAGACATTCTTTGTTGACATGAGATCTCTCTCCTCTTTAGAATCCACAAATCATGTTCTCACTCATCCTCTAAATCTAAGAAGTCCTCTCTTCTTTTCACTTTAAATCTATCTCCAATTAGAATATGTGTTTAAGGCATTTGTTTCATTCGACTCTAGTGATGAGCTCAGGGGAAAAAAGGGATAGGTGACTAGGAACAATTAGGTTTAAATAGAGAGTTTAGAAAGAAAAAATAGGAAAAGAAAGACAAGACGACCTAAGTTTGGTATATATACATCAGTGGAAATGGCATCAACTAGGTTTGGTGTGCTTGTGGTACATTGATGGTGAGACAATACCAACTAAGTGTATTAGCATTTCTCAATCGATTGGATAAAAAGGAAGTCAAGAACTCCACTTTCTTTTCTTGGCTCTTATAAACCTAATAATTCTCTCTCTCTCCTTTTATGTCTAGCAATTGCTTTTCTTTCCCTAGCAAAGAACCAAAGGCCACACTAGTTGATACAAACCCTATATCGCTTTAGTAAAAATCAATTACAAACACTAATTTAATGAAACTAAGATTAGGATAAAGACACACACAAAGCAACAATCTTCCAAACACAAAGCTTGGAACTCCTTACACTCATTAGACATTTCTAATACTAATATTAACCATACAAATAATACTATTGTAACGAAACATAGAAATAACAATAACGTGCATGTGAATTGCAGTGTAGCATTATGTGTTGTAATCGTAGTTGTTGACTGTGGTTGAATCGACTAAGAATGGTAAGGAGTGGATCGGACTCCAACTAGCTAGGTAAAGGCCTTGAAGTTGATCGAGCCATACCGATTCCTTACTCCTTGATATCGATAAAAAGCCCCTGAGGGTGAGTCTACAAGGTCTTCAAACGCTCAAGTTAGTAAGGAAGACAGAGAAATAGTGGGAAGGAGAGCCGAACACTAATGATCCTCAAGGGTAGTGCTCGAGAAACGAGGATTCCTTTTTTATCTCAACTATTAAAGTGTTTTAGATTCGAAAATAATCCGATTGGAGGAAGGTCCGAGAGAAAGGGTTCAAAGGGAGAGAGATCTCTATTCATTATCTGATGGCCTCTCATACTATTTACGATTACCTGGACACATGGATGTGTAAGGTTCGCTCATACTGGTAACCGGCGAGCAACATACAATACAAAGCTGATGAGGTAGCTTTGAAGGGTGGTTAGTCAAAATCACGTTAGCAGCCACGTCTGTAATCTAGAAGTCTTGCCAACTTCAAGGGCTGTCAAGTGAACAGACTGTACCACGGATGTCCAATAGCAATTAACAAGTTGTGATAGAGTGTCGATGCTAAAGACAAAAGAGGGGTAAGGACGCTAGAGAGGCTTGCAAGTGCTCAGTTAAGGATGAGCAAGGTCTCAAATGGGCTTGCGAGAATGTCCACACCTATTGTGTTGAAGTTAGGTGAAGATCACATATTAGGCTCAACGTTTGAAGGTAAGTCTACCTAGAGTGGTTGCCTAAGTGCTTGCAATGAGAGCATCCGATTAGGTTGTGATACTTAAGGGAAGTAAGGGGCTTATTTGTGTACTCGTTAATGGGCTTTTAGGGGCTTGTCTACAAGCTAAGTCTTGACCTGAGTAAGAATTGGGAATCAATTGTAATAATAGTAGAAAGTAAGATAATAAATATTAAAGTACTGATAAAGTATGAATAGGGAGCAAAAAGTAACTAGTAGTTAGTTCATTTGTTAAAGTTATGTTGAGATAGATATAGCGAATCGATTGTACTCTATCTATAGAGTGCTTAGCAATCCTAGTTGAGAAGTGCTATTAATGGTGATTTTGCTTCTCCATTGTCTAATATACATTCAATTATTCTTTCAGTTTGTTGTTCTATTGATATCTAAATCTTAGTTGTTTTAATTAGCACCATCTGTAAGAAAAAATTTGAAGATGACTAAGATGGAATCAAGAGTTGAGACTTTGGAGAACAACATGAGGGAGTTAAGGGACAAATTGAAGGGAAGCTTAACAGAAGTTCAGGATCAAATATTGCAAGTGGAGAAGAACTTAGAGTTCAACTCTCGGTACCATAGATAAAAGGATAGCTGAACTTGAATCCATGTTTCATGATTTGTAGAAAGATTGACAGAAGGAATTGCTATTGGAGGATAGAGTGGAGAGTTCGAATAATGGAGTATGAATAAGGATTAAGGAAGCTTCGACTATTGATGGAAGTCAAATAAATGGAGATCAGAATTTGTCGAGTCAAGTTGAAATTAGAGAAATGAATAAGTCAAATCAGTTTGTGGACAACCAAATTGCTACTAAGATTGCAAATTTGCCTCCCTTCAAAGATTTAGATCCAGTTCATTGGATCACTACTGTCAAGCAATTCTTTGACATAAATCAAACAGGTGGTGAGCAAAAAGTTGCCTTAGCTAGATTGTGTATGAAAGGCCAACCTATGTATTGACTTAAGATGCTTAAAAGAAAAATGCCTTAGCTGGATTGGGAGATGATGAAGCAACAACTTATGTTGAGATATGGAGGATAGAACTCAACAAATCCTTTTGAAAGTTTATTCACTCTATGACAAACGTCAACCATTGCTAAATATGTGAAGGAATTTGAAGCACTAACCTCACAAGCACCTCAGATGATCGAACTGCAGCAGTTAGGGTATTATCTTGGTGGTTTGAATCATGAAACCAGCGTTCAAGTTCATACTCTTCAGCCAATATCATTATCGAAGGCAATGGAATTTTCCTTAAGTATTGAGCAAGAGTTTGCATATGGTATGGTGGTTGTACAGCAAGATAGTAGAGATAATGTGCAGCAATCCTGGCATGTCAACAGCAGGGGTCAGAAATATTCGGTGAATTCACCTGCTTTGTTATGTCAACATGCTATAAGTTAGGCAATGACACTGTATTTGCTAGCAATATTTCTCCTATAGTGGATAATAAAATGGCATTGCCATGGTGTCCTCCTACCAAAGTTTCTGGCAATGGCATGAATGTGCATCATCAGCAAAATTCTACTGTTAATTTTGGTCAAGTAATGAACAATGCCAAAGCTGGTTCATTGGCTGGTAGCAGCAGTTCAAGTCAAAATCGCAACTTAGGGAGGATGCCCAAACAAATGACTTATCATGAATATGTGGACAATTGTAGCAAAGGATTATGTTTTAAATGATCAACCTTTTGCTCCGGATCATAAATGTCCAAACAAATCCTTGCGTGTGATGTTACTTGAGGATGAAGTTCACAGTATGGAGGAGGAGTAGATAGAAGTCAGAAGTGAAGAAGTGCATCGTATTTGCTGTTGTGACCAGCAAGTCCGCAATCATGGTTTGCAGTACCACTATCATCATGGTTGAGGATATTATACAGCAAGTTCTTGTGGCTGTCCTTGGGGACAAGGACAACATTATGGGTGAGGGAATTGTATCGAAACATGGAGATAATAGTGCCGTGCATGTGAACTACAGTAGTGTAGTGTTGTGTTGTAATTATAGTAATAGTAGAAGGGTAGCACAGTAAATGTCAATGTATATAGAGTATAAACAGGGAGAGGGAAAAGTAGTTACTAGTTAGTTCATTTGTTAAAGTCTTGTTGAAAAAGATATAGGGAATGGATTGAACTCTATCTCTAGAGCATTTAGCAATCCTAGTTGGGAAGTGCCATTAATGATGATTTTGCTTCTCAATTGTCCAATTTACATTCAATTTTTCTTTTAGTATGTTGTTCTATTGATATCCAAATCCTAGTCATTTTAATTGCTAACTATGTCCAGTAGTTAACACACTCCATTTAGATTAGATCAATGTGACGAGTCTTAGTTCACAAAAGAAAGAAAATATTAAATGTATATTGCTTAAGTTTGTTGCAGTTCACAAAATATATTTCGAAAAGAGAATGGAAAACCATTATCACCGATCCAATGCAAAATATATCTATATATATATGTATAGATATATTAAACATACCAGAAATGGAGTCCAAGGCTAACAAGTCGTAATCTGAAACAAGACCAACCTGCAAGAAAAGACCTATTTATAATTATTGAAGGAATTTACAGGAAAAATATAGATTGAAGATTCTCAATTCATTTTTCTATGTTTTTTGGCGGTATAAATAGGCACCAAAAACTGGTTGGTGGTGGTATGTAAGAGTAAATAAATAACCAACCATCTAGAAACTACAACATAAAATAAATAAACTATTCATATTATGCGTATACCAATAATAACAACATTATCCCAAATCTCCTTTGAGAAGTCATACAGAGCATAGATCAAATTTTAAAGTATTGAGATGTATCTTGCATATCAGAATGTTTCTCTTGCACATTATCCCAAATCTCCTTTGCAGTTTCACGAAATAGACATGTTCTTCAAATCTTAGGCTCCATCGTGTTTATGAGCTAAGCCATCATAAGAGAGTTTTTTGTTTCCCAAGAAGAATACTCCTCTTTCCAGCTTAGGGAGCTTATTCCAGTCAAATACCCTAATTTTCCACAACCTCGAATCACCCATTTCACCAGCTGAAACCATTCTTGGAAATTTTCTCCATTCAATTCATGTTGTGTTATTTGGAGAGAGCTTTGATCAGAAAATAAGGGGTTGTGCTTTGCCTAACCAGAACCATTAGGGTTAAAAGACCCAAACCTAAACTTAGCACCAAGTGATGCCTCTTGAGGTTTTAGAGGAGGGTCAACTATAGCTTCTTTAGATTTGATCTACACGGCTTGACCAAAACTCTAATACCATAAAGGAATTTATAGGAAAAATATAGAGTGAAGATTCTAGATTCAATTTTTTATGTTTTTTGGTGGTACAAAGAGTACCTATAAATAGGCACTAAAAACTTATCGGTAGTGGTAGATAGAAGTAAATAAATAACCAACCAACCATCTAGAAACTATAACAAAAAAATAGAATAAATAAACTATTCATATTATGCATATGCTAATAATAATGACATAATTTCCCACAAATAATTGTTCATTAATCATGTCATAAGGAAAAGCAATGTCATCTCCTACTAATTTTGCATGAAAACTAAACAAGGAGAAGGAAAGACCCCAGAAGTGTTCCCAAAAATTGCAAATAAAGAAATGCCTTTTCAAAATTAGACCAAGACATTGTCTAAGTTATATGCTTAAGGATATAAAACTTTGTTATCCATCCTTAAACAAAACAAAAAGCCTTCCAGCTCCTAGTCAAATAGGTGAAAGACACAAGCCACAATGATAGGATCCAGTTGTAGAATTTAGGAGAAAATGAATGTACTTTTATTGATTTGACATATGAATTGTATCTACAAAACCCCAATCTCTCTTTAGATGAGACTCATGAACAAAAGTTCACCTAAGTACATGTTCTAACAAGAAGAATATCTGGAATGCCCTTCTAACTAACTCTCTGGCTATTTATAGTATTGACTAGCTAAAATATCTATGAATGTTTAGTTTGCAGAATAAAATATAGAGGGAAAGGAATTGTAATTATTGAGGAATAGAATATGAATGGCTATTATGATGTTTGGATTACATCGTTTACTTGGATATCTTACGACAAGGAATACAAATTAAACAAAGAGTGAAATACCTAAATTGCCCCTTTGTAAACAAATCAATGACATAATAAACTAAAAACACCTAAATCCCCAAATTGATCGATTTGCTCCATCATCACTGCCCCTTTCTTCACCATGGAAGCCCCAAAGCATGTGTACAGCCCATGTCACCATCTAGCAAAGCCATAATTGCTTGACCCATCGCATCCATGTTCCTCAGCATGGGTCATTCCCCTTGTCACTAGGCCAACACCCCAAACCATAGAGATTTGCAAAATACGGAGCCCTAGCAGAATTTGAAGAAAACACACATACCATCACACAATTAAACAGTATGTGTTAGTCTAGTTATAACAAGTAGCCCATGAACATATGAGACAACCAAGAGGGAAGATGGCATCACTCTTGTCTGTTGTGAGTCCTTCGATGCTAGTGGAGGGTAACGACGGCTTTGGGGCTAAGACAACTACAACTAGGAGTAACTGAGGAGAGGGAGGCAATGTACCTCCCATGATTGGAGATGACAAATCGGATTGGTAGGTTAGGGCTTTTTTAGGTAGAAAGTTGAATTCAATGGATGTTGAGCAGAAACCCTATATCAAATTGTGAGAAGTAAAGAATGATGTGAGGTTAGATGATTTTATTAGAGGGTGGTTGCTGTCATTTTTTATTTTTGGTGGGGTATTGTTGGAATCAGACAGGCGGATAACATCAGGAATTCACATTCAGGGCGCCAAATAAAGAATTTGGATTCCTCGAAGTAGCAGCAAACGAATTCCTTGGGAAATCAAACACTAGGGTTTTAGAAGCAATTAAGCAGGCAGGGGAATAAAAGGCTCCTTATGGAATACAGTGGAAAATGGAATCCATTCCCCCCTACTGAGCATGCCGCTAAAGTAATGGTGAATGCCACATAAGCATACATCCATGCATTACTAACACATGACTACTTACACACACATACTGCACATGAAAGGAAAAAAAACATTGTACTACCCCTGGTTTTTATCACTGCAATTTCCAAACTGCAATTGCATGCCTGAATTGAATTCTTAGCAGCAAGGAATGCCCTCACCCAGATGACTTCTCAACAGTACTAAGTTACTTTGCATTTTCATTCTTTCTCTTCCCTATCTCATTGCATGTGGATATATAATACATGGACATAACAATTGGTCCTTGAATCATTGATAGGATGGATTCAAATGGTGTACTGCTGGCTCGGTTATACCTATCATAGCATATTGACATGAGAATTGAAATGGTCAAATAGCATACCAACTTCCAGTCATCATCCACAACAGGAAAGCCAGTGATTCTGTTCTCCACAAGCATCTCAAGAGCTGGCAAAAGCAATAAGATATGTAAAATAAACTATTACTTTTTTATTTCAAGAAACATATACATTACGACACCAATACCTTCATCTACAGTAGTACTGGGTTTCACCACATGCAAGTCCTCTTTGCTCGTCATGAAATCACCAACTGTATATATACCACTTTTTGGCTGCCATGAACAGGGATATTATTCATGCTGAAGAGGATGTAAATTAAAGAAACACATCTCACTAAAAAAGACAGAGAGCAACGGAGAAAGAGATATGCCAAATAGATATGAGCAGATAGTCTTTACAAGGACAATCATCATAGCAGTAAAAAACACTGTCATCTGACTGTCATTACCTATGATGATAAACAAGAAGACCATCAAAACAAAAAAGCTAGCACTGGATATACCATATTTCCACAAGGTGACCATATTTGCTGGAGTTCAGTGGAGAAAATGCCTAAAAGAATTTCACTGTTCAGGAATAACTATTTCGGATCTTCATTTTTATTTTACCAAAAGAAAAGATCAGTTGCCCCCATGATATAGCAGCGAGTTGATGGAGTTTATGGAGGTCATTTTTTTTGTGATTGGGTTTGCCATCACCCAAAATGATGATATATTTCTTCCTTGTTGTCTCAGCATTCTGGTTTTTTAAGTGAGGTGTGCATCGAAAATAATTTTGAATTCTTCTTTCTTTCTTTTCCAATTTTTGCAATTTCATGATTTCCAATTCCAATGTGGCT
The DNA here is from genome assembly GCA_024138005.1 of Lumnitzera racemosa. Taxonomy (NCBI): domain Eukaryota; kingdom Viridiplantae; phylum Streptophyta; class Magnoliopsida; order Myrtales; family Combretaceae; genus Lumnitzera; species Lumnitzera racemosa. The sequence continues at coordinate 42,676,404 of JAMXBC010000008.1, read as the reverse complement.
AATTGAGATGTACATTTTAGCTTTTTGAGAGACTATTTATGTAGGTACTGTTTGAAAAGTTTACACTAGGACTCAATGGAATAGCTCTCTTCCTTGGCATTTGTCTCCCCATGCTTATATTCTCGTGCATCAGGATAGCTTAAAAATCAGTTGTCTCTAGAAAGGGAGCAAGCTCAGGAGCTATCTATCAAAGTTTTTTTTTTTTTTTTTTCCCTTTTTTGGGACCCCCCCACACCACCCCCCACAAAAAAAGAGAGAGGATAACAAGTATTTTTGTCTAAAATGAAGAAAAACTTCATGGCTTTTTCCTAGCTATTACTCCTCATTGCAAGGATTTATTTTGGGCAAATATGCATCGCAGCCTCCAGCCTTATCTATTTCCTGGAAGGTGGCCTTCGCAGCAGCTGTCTACTGCATTTGGAGAGTGCACAATGCCACACATTTGGGGAAACCATGTCCAAATCCAAGTTTCCTATCTAGCTAGATTCTTAGCCTTGTTTCTCCTTTCATAACCATTTGAGTGGTTGTCTCTAGTTTTGGATTAACTGATATTGTAGTCCCATCCTGCTGTAGCAGTTGCATACTTTCTTCTATTAATAAATTTGATTTACCCAAAAACTTTAAGGTTTTATATACTACAAGATAATGAGGCACTCAAATGCTTATGGAGACAAAACAGAGGAACCAATACGTAGCACCTTGAAAACAAAGAACATTAGTAGAGGAAAATTATAGTAAGAACGGTGAGTTTTCCTCAATGCCAACTCCAGTGTCCTATCAAATCCATTCTGCTACACTTTCTTTTCCTGTTCCCTGTTTTTCTCCACGTCCAAATAATTTGATAGGCTAGCTGAGCAGAAAGCACTCACATTCCCCAGCAAATCTTTTTGCATTTATATGATAACATGCTTTTTGACAATAGAGAAATTCCAACTCAAGAATTCAAATGACTAGATCTTTAATTACTTTTCAAAGTATGATATCAACAAGTTCTTTTGATACATGTTGCATATTACTGTGGGGAACAGCTGATGCACTGCCTAAGGGTCACTACTCGTCAGTCTGCTTATAGTAGCAACTGCTGTCAAAGTCAACAAGGTTTAAACACCCAGGAGTGCAAGTCCTTCAAAAAGGGACAAAGGGTCACAAGCAACCACATGATAGGAGTGAGACCACAATTTTATGTCTGTCTAAAAGACCTGTGCAAATATTTAAAGCCACATGAGACCTCCAAAGAAAAATGCGTGAAGACTCAGAAAGTAAAGATCGAAGACATTGGTTGACAAAGGCCGCAAAGAGTTAGAACTGACAAGATTGGTTAAAGGATGGTGGCATCATAGTTATGTCCATGAGAAGCAAATAAATGTAACATAGACCCTAGACATACAATTCTTGTGGTGAATCATCTGATGTGAGACTACTAGATGTAGAGAAGAATTCACGATTAGAAATGGTATCAAAGATAAAATGAATACTCAATCAAAACCTGATTCCTCGGTGTAGAGTGCATATAGTCGATTGGCTGCCAAGGATAATTGAAACCACAGACAACTTATTTGCCAAATCCTATATTAATACATGGTCATTGGCGTTGAACCAAATATTGTACAATGCAATACAAGATGACCACTTTTCGGTGTAATCACTGGAGCTGAATATACACTCCCTACTGGTTAAAACTAACTCAATGTCATGAAAAGCACATCTACATTCAGTAGACATAACCTGCACTATGTATGCATAAGCAAGATACATAATTGGCCATCCTGACTAAAATATGTAATCTGAACCCTTGGAAGGCCTTCCACTAGACACTAAAAGGGATGCCTACTAACATAAGATGTGCTGCAATTATCCCAAGAGATCATTACAACGGATGCTCCCAGTATTAAATGGATTCTTTTCCACAAACTTGAATAGGATGTCTTTTTTTTTTTTTTCATTGAATTTCTATATGCAACTCCCTAGATTCCAGAGGATATTTTATTTATTTATTTATTCATTCATTCATTTTTCTTGATGTAATTCTTGATACAATATCTCTGGGAATTCCAACAAATTTATTTAATTGATGCAAACATGATTCAAACACAAGGAACAAAAAAAATCTAAATGGGCAGACAACATTTTGCCGCCTCAAGAATTCTATTTAATTATCATCCAATTGATAACATCTTGGACATACCATGCTGTTGTCAAAAAATCACAAATCTATCAGTTTAATATCAACAAATGATGATATGAGAACTAGGATTCGTATCACCCAGAAAAATTACAAGTTAGAGAAACTAAAACAAAACGCCTCAAGAAAAAGGGAAATGCTAACCGGTGAGCGGCACTTAACAAGTCGATAGCACAAAACCGTCCAATTGTTTTTCAATGTAAATGTTAAAGACAATAACTTTTTCGTGATATTTAATTAATGACATCAAATTGAAAGGAGAATAACCACAAATTCACAAAAAAAAAAAAAACCATCATATTACAAACTATAAACCAGTAGTCTCAAAGACACAGAGAGCGTGTTGCGTGAGAGAGAGAGAGAGAGAGAGAGAGAGAGAGAGAGCGGATCGTACCGAGACAGGGTTGGACGTGAGAGAGGAGGTAGAATTAAGAACAGAGGTCCTACGTAGACCCAGAAAGGAGTTAGAGGAAATACCAAAGGGAGCATACCTAATTCGAGAAGAAGATAATAGAAAGCAAGGTAGATCTTTTGACGGAAGGATAAGCATGTTTTGAACTGGTGGGGAGAGAATGGACTCCATTGCTTTCTATCTCTTTGCTTTTTCTTTGTATCTGACGAAGTGAAAGTCCGAAGAAAGAATGAAGTGGGCGCGGAAGAGTGAGGTGTTTTCCTTGATTTCTTCAGTATAAGAGGGGAGAGGGAGAGGGAGAGGGAGAGAGAGAGAGAGAGAGAGAGAGCTGAAAAGGAAAAGAAAAAAAAAAATATATATATATATATATATATATATATATTGTATCTGTAGGGCAATATGTCGGCTAAGATTCATCTAAGAATGCCAATGGCTTACTAATAATAAAGTCGATAACTCACTTTTTTCCGTCTCGGACTCCTGGTCACAACGGTACGATCATTCGAGCTCAATCCGGAGGAATTTACACATCGATCGTTCAAATAGAGAATATTGTGTAAATATTAATTATATAAAAAAAATTATAGAAATACAAATGTTATATAAGATATTATATATATTTAAATTGCACATATATGGTAGATAAAACTTATGAATCACTATAACGTATATCATATGTGCAACCTATAGTATTGATTTATGTACATATATTGCAATTAAGATATATAATATAGCGATATATGATAGTCATAGTAGAAATAACACAAAATCGTAACTTGTATATGTGATTTTCTTATAATTTTTAATATCGTATCTTTTGAATGTGATTTAATATTAGTATTTATATAATTAATTTTATGTAATTCATATTTATATAATTTTTATTTTTAGAATCGATAGACATATATTATATCTATTTCATCATTGTAATATGTCACGAATATATTTTAAGTATATAAATGGATTACACAACACTTACTATTTTACCTTTACAATAATAAGTAAGACTATCTCATACAACGATGGCCAATAAGGCTTAGATATTAATAAAACAACACATACAATATAGAAAGGCAACACTAAGTAAAGGAATATAGGCAAAAATTGTAACATGAAACAGTACACTTTTATCAATCAATTTGTATTATAAGGCTATAATCATGTGTACAAAGGAGCTTACTATATAACAAGATGCCTTTTATCATGATCAACCAAAGTAATAAGTAAGAGTTTCAATCTAGAAGAATACTCACACCCATATAAAAAGCTTCACGAACATTTCTAGTCTTGTTAAGAGGAACCATTAAAATAAATAAAATAATAGCTTTCCTAAAATGGGAACTATATAAAAATAGTATGACTATAAGTACCAAAAGCCCCCCTCTATGTTATAATAATATGTAAAAGGATAAAGTCTTACTAACATGAATGCATTACAAAAAGGAACCTTAACATCTTACCCCACTTAATTCTATTGATCTGCTTGGCAATATGTGCTAAAGCTCAGATCTAGTGATGTAAGTACTCTAACTAACAAGTTAGGCTCTCTCTCTAATATGGGCTTAAGGTCTTCTTCAGCCTCTCAGCTATTGTCTTCTTCTACATGATCTCCCCACTTAACTAAGTATGCTATATGCTCTTCTCCAATGGCAGGATCTTTGATAATTCTCTCTACAAGAATGTCTTTAATGGCTTAACTCAAGTTGAACTTAATCTTGATGTGCAACCGCTTAGACAATTATGAAATCGATCTTCCATTCATCAATAACATAACTTTGGGACACTAATATGAAAAACCAAATGGACCTTCAACTACGTAGAAGGCTCGACCTTATAAGTTGCTCTTTTAATCCTTGAGATGATAAGAATTGAACAAATGTATTTCTAAATTAGTCTTTTTTCCTTATTTCACAATGATCAAACCTATTATTAAAGGGCCTATATGAGGACCCAATCTCTAACATTGAATTCTTTGGCTTAGTGGTTCTAATCTGCCAATTTTTTCATCCTCTTAGAAGCCTCCTTAAGATGAACCTTCACAACTTTTGAACTCTTCTTCCAATCTTTAGTAAACTATTAAGCTTCTGGGAATCTCTAGCTTATAGTGTGGTCACTATGTATGTTAACAGTGTTTACTGACCCGTAATGATCTTAATAAGGCTTTAGTTAGAGGAAGAGTTTTGTTGAATGTTGAAATAGAATTGAATAATATTCAACAAGTCAACCTAATTCTTTTTATTGACATTAACAAAGCATCGAAGGTAATCCTCCAACAAACAACCGAATCTCTTTGTTTACTAGTACTTTAAAGATGGTAATTAAAGGTCATGCTCAACTCGAAACCTAGGAGATAAAACAACTCCATCCAAAACTTCCCTATAAACTTAATGTCCCTGTCACTCACAATCTTCTAGGGTATTCCCTAAAGCTTTAAAACATGCTTGAAGAAAAGCTAGGCAGTCTCTTTTCTATTCAATCTCTTCATGGTGGAATAAAGGTGGCATACTTTGAAAATCGATTAATAATAACAAAAATGGAAGGTTACTCCCCCACTTTTGGCAAGGAAGTGATAAGGTCCATGGAGATGCTCTTCCATGAGTCTAAAGGAAAGATGGCATTAGAAGTGGCTCTAATAGCCCTATAGTCTCTTGCTTTTCGACTTTCTTTTGTTAGTAAGTTAAACAAGTCTTTTTATAACTTATCATATCCTCCTTCATATCCGACCAATAATAGCTTTGTTTCAACAAGCTTAATATTCTTTACCAACCGGAGTATCTAGCCCATAAGGTAACATAGCTGTAACCCTTGCAAGTAAAGCCTTTTAGAGAAAGAGTTGAAGTCTAATGTTATAGATACTTCACTAAGTCTAATGTTATAGATACTTCACTAAGTCAACAAAATCACATAAAATTATAACCGATTAAATGTTAAAATTTAAAACCTTAAATGAATTTAAAAGCCCCCAGTATATGATTCTAAAACCTCAATTGTATAAGAAAACCTTAAACCCACGTATACATACTTATAAAAATTTGAATCTAAACCCTAATAGAAACCCCAAACACTAAACCTTAAGGATATAAAACTAAAAAATTTACCCTAATATAAATAAATTCCTCGTTCAATAAAATTATCACTGGTATGTGTAATCACATAATATTATTAACGAATGGCTAGAGATAATTTTAAATAATGATAATTAATTAATTTCAACTAATTAAATTAATAAATAAAGTAATTGCAAATAAATCCTACATATCCTACTTGTAGCGCCATTAAGGTATATATATTTTATATTATATAATTTGCTCCTTCTTAATATATCACATATATATATATATATATATATTGCGTGGAATATTATGAATTATACATATGTACCCTTATCTAACTAAACACCTTAACTAGGTAATACTTTTTTTTTATGTAACTAAACTAGAATCAATTTCATTAGAAACCAACAAAACCCCCTAACAAAAAGACAACCTCCTAAAGCCTAATACCCTAGTGATTAGACAAGTAACACTCAAAATATCTCTTCAACCATTTCAATTTTTAGCAAGAAGCAAAGGGCAACTTATGAGATCATTTTAAGTACAAAATCTAACTTTATATCCTCTCGTTCCCTCTATTCCACATCTAGTAAAGTGCTACCCATTGTGTTTTTTTTTTTTTTTTTGTCTTTCTAAAGCACATTAAAACCATCTTTATCCCTAAAGAACCTGTCTCTTACTCTTAGATGCTATGTCAACATGTTAAGAAACTTTCTTTTTAAGAAACTCAATATTTCATCCTTGAGTTACTTCAAAAAATTCCTTCATATTATTTTTTTTTCTAATTTTTATGGGCCCTAGTTACTACTTTTAACTAATAAAAACTAAAATTAAAGGGTAAGGGGGAGGGATTAGGGACATCTCTTGTTAGATGAACGTCCCCACATTAAGGGACTCAGTTTACCACAAGAGGAACAAAGAGCGTTCCTATATGTGGAAGACTGTAATAGACCCTAGGGGGGAGCCTAATAGTATTGTTTAGAATTTCCATATTACATGTATACTTATAATAATAAAATCGCCTTACAAGTTAGAGATTGTAAAACTCTAAATAGTTAATCACTGGGGCCTTTAATTTTAGTTTATTAACTCATTATATAATATAAATAATTATGGATATCCATTATTCCACAGTTCCTTAGAACCACAAAGAATGGTATCCCCTACCAAAATAGTGAAATAAGATAGACAATTTCAGAAAATTCTAAACGTACTAAAAATACTAGACTTAATTGAGATATTAGTTATTTTCTGGAGCAATCCAAATTAACTACACAAACTTTTCATCATACTTATTCAATGGTAACACTCCGCACTCGATTCCTATCCCTGTCCCAACTATCGATCAACTTGCAAGGAAAAGAACTGTTGGGGTGTAAGTTTATGTTTAGTAAGATAAATCCCTTTATCAATACTACATGACAGAAATTTATTTAATGCACAAACATATGAATGCATGATCAATTAATATCCTAAATAATACATGCAATAACCTAAGAACTGCATACAACTCAGAATTACGCTCCCTATAATTGGGGTTGGAGATAATTAACCGACCCAAACCAAAATCCGGGTTCTAGCCCTTGGGTTTTATATTATTTGCATTATTGTATTTAAGTCAAAACAAAACCATATATATATTTATATATATATATATATATATACGTAGATTGTATAAAACACACTTTCTTTCCCAACAACAAATCATATTTTCAAAATCTCAAGTCTAGCGATGTAATGGCCTCTGCAGTCCACGAACACACACTCTAAGCAGATCTATAAGACACGACCCCTCACCAACGTTTAGCACCTCCCAACACTTATTATGCTCATCAACTTAAGACAGAGATTCAATAAAAATGATGACATAGCTAGTGCCTAATCTTGCAAAAAGCCCTCTTCCTGTAAGTCCCTTCCCATATTCTGTGTAAAGCGACAGTTGGTGTTATACAAATGCAATTATGGGGAATGCATAATTTATTGAATTTCTTAATCATATAAGTGATTAATCCCCTTTTTTTTCATGGTGATCTAACACTTTCATTCCATACAATCATGCGTATGAGTTATCACAAACAATTTCCACTATTACATGATTAACAAGCCATAGTATTCAATCACAAATTCATACACATGCATTTCCCTCATCCCACAAGCATCTAATTTCCATATATAAGTTTAGGTGCATTTATTCTATAAGAAAAATCAAGTAAAGAGCTATCAGGAATTCACTTACTCAACCATGTAGATCAATCAAAATAATCTAAGGGTAGGTTGTCTCCAAAAGTCGAGTCCCCTAGACATCGCAAATATAATACTATAAGGATTTGAAATAGAATTTGGAAAACTAAACCAAAACCCTTTATGTTATACTTTTGATTTGGTTTCATATTTTTCTCGGTTTTACTTAAAAATTCAATCACGTATAACTTTCTCATTTTAAATCCGATTTTTTATAATCTTATAGTCAATATTTATCATTTTTTAGTATACTTTAATATGGTGAGGTCAGATTTTCGAGATAAAGCACGAAAAACTGCTTATAAGTCAGAACAGTAGCGATCTTCATGATTTAGAGTGCTTTTGGGCTTTGTTTAGTTAATGGGCTTTTTGGTAACTTGTGAAATCCCTTATGCTTAAGCTTAAAATTTCATTTTAGGCTCAAAATATTCCTTAAGGTCGGATTTACAATTTTGATTTACACTCCTAAAGCTAATAACCACTTCTTAGGCTCTTAAATAGGCTTAAGTTATCACATGGGCTTGTTTTTTATCCAAATCAAATATGGTCATTTTCTTGGGCTAGGGAAGGGCATATATCTTGTGGGCTTCTCTCGAGATTCTTAAAACAACTTTTATTGTTGTGTTAAGTTACTGGTCAAAAACTTAGTATGGGTTCAACTTGAAGTTTGAGGCTTGTTTTGGAAATTTTAAGCTCAATTTTAAGTTCTAAGCTTAATATACTTATCGTATTTGTTTTGGTTGGTCTTTTCACTTTTTTTACTTACTTTCATTGCATTTTTAAGTGTTTTTAAACAAGGTTCCAGATTTGGTCAATTTAGTGTGGAGGCTTCCAACTTGGTTTTTCAATTTGTTTGATAATTTCCTTAACTTTAAGTGTTAAATCATGAACTTAAGTTACTTGTATTCAAATCTTAACTTGACTTCTCTTCCATGAGATGATTGTTTCACTCATACTTTACATAAAAATAATAGATCTCATACTTATCACAACTTCCATATCATAGTTCATGTCTTATAAAGTTGGTTTCCTCATAAAAACTTCATATGATAGATTTTCCTTTATTTAAGTCTAGATTTAAGCATGTTTAACATAATAAAAATGAAAATAACATCTAAATGACTTACAAATCCTCACATCCAACATGCTTCCTCTTCATTCAAGTTTTCATTTCAAAATTTTCTCAACTTAAAATCTTCCATTTTAAATATTAAACAAATATCTATACAAAATACCAACTTTACCTACTCATATTCTAACTTTCATGTAAAGGTTTCATTAGTTTACTTCTTAGGGTAGTCTTAGATGTTTCATCTACTTATGATCATACTCATATCCTTAAGAAATTATGGTCTCTTAACACGTAATACTAAACCACTAACACAAAGAAATACTTACTTGTCCACAAAGCAAGAGTATGGTGCTTGAGTACTAAGTTTTACTTAAGTTTTTTGTCTAACTTCCTCTTTTTTGCACTCTTTTTGGAAACTTGAGTTTTGGTCCTTTGAAGTGGGGTTTAAGAAGTGTTCTAAGGATCTTAAAAGTGGCTTTGGAAGTTGACAAATGAGAGACACAAAATAGAGCTTTATGCCATGAGTATGGGAGCTTGTAAGTGGTGACAATTGTGTGGGATTTTATGGGGTTTGTGTTTTCTCTTTTGTGTTGAGTTTAAAGTGAGAGAAAATGAAGTGAAGATGAAAGTAAAAGTGAGAGTATGGAGGGAGAAAGTGGCCTACTATGTATGGAAATAAAGTGTGTTCAAGAAACTTTGATTTTGTTGTCTTATAGCATACACAAAAGTTAACAATCGACAACTTTAGATGAGGTAAACATTAAGGGGTGGATAGTAAATGTATAAGGCAATTGAGTAATTGAAAGTTGACAAGGTATGGCCTCCCTTAAGCTCTTTTCCCAATCGGGCATAGGGTGTCCTTTTTGAACATTGAGTTATTTTGTCACTTAATTAAAAATTAAACACATAAAATAATATGATATCTTGTCGATATGTAGTATAAGTTATGGTTACATAAAGAAAGTGTCTTATTACTAGTTTTTGATAGGTTATCAATTAATAAATGATTTCAACTCTCAATTGATAAATTATTTAGGGTGTTTGGTTGGTTTACTTATTCATGTATATAAGTCTTATGCATAAAGATAAGGAGGTTGTCTCATATGAAATTCTTTTGGAGTTTGTTTCTTAAATTAATTCGTAAGTTATGATTTAATTTTTATAAAATTATGAAAATTTCTAGAGTTGAATAAAATTATTCAAATTATATTCTTAATTAGCTGCTTAGGGTTACAAGTCCTTAATTGTTTTAGGGTTTACGATTTTGGGTGACTTAGAGTCTGCGGTTCTCGTATTTGAGTTTTATTGATAATAGACTTTCAAGAACATTAAATTCATTTTTAAATGTAAACTTGAATTCTTAGCTTAGTTTTTCCTTGGGAATGTTCAGGAAGTACTCTTAGTTGAATCATAAGTCTACTAAAAAAGTAAGGTTTACAACTTATCTACGTATAACAGGGCTTGTAAGTAAAAATAAGGGAACTGTCTTATATGTAATTCTTTTAGGGTTTGATTCTCAAATTAATTTGTAAGTTATAATTTGCTTCTTAAGAAATTTTAGAATTTTCTAAAGTTAAATAAAATTTATTCAGATTATATTTTTAATTGTTTATTTAAGGTGATAAGTCCTTGATTATCCCGAGGTTTAGGATTCGAGTGAGTTTAAGTATATTTTAAGGTTTTTCACCAATTCGAAAGTAATTGACTTACACTTAAAAGCTTAAGGTGCAATTGGCTTAACTATTTAGGATTAGTGATCTATTATGCAACATATATATATATATATAAATATATATCATACAATAGATTAAGAAAAGAGAACGAAATTGCTTAGTAATATATTTATATATATATATATATATATATTGTGGGGCTACTTATGTACACAAGTAAAATAAATTTTGTAAATTTATTAATTTTTTTTAATTAGCTTAGTTTTTTTGTTTATTATTACTTGAAATAATCCTTGATTCATTCATTATCAATTTTATATGATTTCATAAGATTATTGATAATTTTATTGATTAATAGCTTTTTAAACATTAAGATAATTTTATAGCATTCTAAAAATTTTATGATTTGATATTACGGTTTCTATTGAGTTTAGATTTATATTTTTAAAAGTACATGTATGTGGAGATTAGGGTTTTCAAATCTTGTAATAGGACCTTTCATGTTTATTTTAAGTTCCAAGTTTAAAATTTTAGTTGGTTTTCATTTTATGTGGTTTTGTTGACTTAAGAAAATATTTATGATACTTAAGTTCGATACCATATCTAAAAAGTTAAATTTGCAGAGTCTACAGAGAGGAAACCTGCAATAAGGCTGGCCGAACACATACCTCTCCAACCACCAACGTGATCTTCAATAAATATCCCTTAATCTTCCCTTCATTTCCTTAAGTTTCTTTCACTTTTATACTCGTTTCACCATATGTTTCATCTTCCAACTTTGAGCCGTGAGAAAAAAAAATTATATATATATATATATATATATATATATATTTGGAGCAAAGGAATGGAAGGAGGTCATCACCAAGCTTTGCAAGACCAACTTTAACTTCCAAAGATTAATTATAAAAAAGGTCTTTCTTTCTTTCTATTTTTTTCCTATTGTCCTTTGTTTTATGTTTTGCTAGTAGTACGTTAATAACTTTCATGTATATTTTCCTTGTACATTAGAGATGTACACTAGGGTTTGTCTACATGTAACTTGGTTTCTTATGTATAATAATAACATGAGATATATATGTTGAGTATATGTAAATATATTTTGAAATACATGAATGTACATGTATATTACACCATGGTGCTAGGGTTATAAGTATATCCTTTTTTATATTTATTTATTTATTCTATTTTTGTTTTTGGATCTTGAAGTATCACATATATGTGTGTGTATATGTATATGCATTAAAATATTTAGATATATATAAATTTACATATTACCAAAAATACAAATATAAATATAAATATAAATGTATGTACACGCATGCACATATTTAGCATATATGTATATATTTTTATTCTCTAAGTTTTGAGTGTGTATATATAATAATCCATGTATTTGTGTTTATAAGCATATTTTGAATATAAATATGTATATTAGTATCATTTTTCCAAAGATATGCTGTAAAAAAAAAAAAACGAAAATATATATGTATGTTATGTACATGTACTGGATGTGATTCCAAGTGAAAGGACTATTATTATTTTCTTTTCTTTTTTTTAATGATATTATTTAATTATTTTATGGTATTATATATATAATAAAACAAAAAAAAGGGTCTTCATAGAAATTCTAGAATTGCCATGTCAGCCACCAAAATATTCTAACCTTAAATTTTTTTATGAAATATAATAATAATAAATTCATTTAAAATAATAATAATAATAATAATAATAATAATAATAATAATAATAATAATAATAAACTAGGTTATAAAGATGTAAATTGAAGAAAATAGAATAAAATGGACTTGGAAACCATTCAAAGGCCTATGTCCAGATCTGTCGTGAGAGGAAAAAAAGACTAAAAAATTTTATATAAATAATTCAAGAACAAAAAGGTGTAAATAATTTAGCCCATAACGCATAAAATTGGAAAACTTCAAGAAAAAGCCCCTTTATGGCTAATACACAAATATTTAAGCCTAAATATAAAATGAGTTAGAAGATGTAAAACTTAGTAAAATCATTTAGGCTCAAACTTAACTTTAGAAAGGCTACTAATCAATAAGTAGAACATAATAAGTATTTACATTCAAAATGAACATAAAAGCCCAATAAGGAATCTTAAAAATTTTAAATAGCCTTGATAGCAATAAAATAAATAAAAGTTAAACCAATACGGTTTTGTTGGCCTAATGACAAATTTATAATAAGCCTAACTTAGAAAATCTTCAAGAAAAGCCCTTGAGAAATAAATAAAAGATTAATAGGCCTAGTAACAAGAAAATCCGTAACTATCTAGGCCCATATCAAAAATGCGAATCCCTACTCCTAAAATAGACCTTACTTCATGAAAGTACATTTATAAACGATAAAAATTGACTCTAAGATCATAAAAATTGTTATTTAAAATAAAAAAGTTATATGCAATTAAAAAAAGATAAGTAAGAAGACTAAATTATTCTAGTAATGTGGTTTTATAGATAGATCGTTAGAATAAACTCCCAAGTAAATAAATATTTACCCAAACATAATTATTTACAAATATATATCCACATATATTTCATACAAACGAAAACTAGTAAGCATATATCATAATATACCACATAAGTATAATTGTATGACATGAAATTATTCAAAAAGTCAAAGTTCTATATATATGTATATACATGCATAGTTAAAAGTCTAAACACTTTAAAGGAGATATGTTTCTATGTATACAAATAATTAAATATATAAAATGTAATAACCATGATATAGTAATATGAAATAACAACAAATAATGATGACGATAACGATAACAATAACAATAATATGTGATCATATATCTATAAGAATTAAAATGAGTATATATACATGTATGCATATATGCCTAATATGTTTTTAGAATAACTACACCATAGTTGAGCTAGAATTTTAATAATCAAGTCAGTGAATTAAATGTATAATTTCAATATTTTTCACCTAACTTTACTACTTTTCTACCTTATATTATCCAACTACTATTTATCTCACTACATGTGGACATTAAAATTACATCATAATATAACAATATACTAATATAAAATTTATGAAAAATGAGAAAATTCAAACTCATATAATATTCACTACTGAATAGTATACTATTATTCGTGTGATAAAATAATATTTCCTAATTACCATAATAGATAAGTTAAGAAAAAAAAAAGTAACATTGAAAACTTTAATTAAGTCTTATCATTAAAGAAATACCCTCAAACTCGATAAGGATCAACTATGAAAATATAAATATTTGAGGTAAAGCTAAAAAGTTATATGAGATTCAAAACTTAAGTGAAAAAGGAATTATGAGTAGATAGTAACTTAATTAGGTAGTCTAACATTACATCTAAATACTTATTAGGTTCCTTTTATTATTATTGATCTAGCAACATAGATCGAGAGGGTAAGCTACCTATAAAGTATTATGAACCTTAGTAGTTTTAGTCAAGTGAGTATTCCGATGACTATTATACTTTATTATACTTATAGATTTGTTACACTTAATTGAATAACTACTATTAACCGGTTGCATGGGGAATTGGAAATCATGCATGCGATTGATTATTACTTGTCTTGATTGCTAAAACATCATAAGATATATAAACCAAATTAAGTGATAAATTGATAGTATCCCTTTGATACGATAATTGTCTACGAAGATTGTTTGGCTATTTAAATAAACTAGGCCTAATTATATTTGACTTATTAAATTAAATGGTCATACATACCATGCATCAAGAGAGACTTATTGGTTGTCACACTAAGCATGTAGGATGGAGTGATCTTGTGAGAGTCATGATTATTATTATTTGAGTTTTTGTACGGTGCACATATGCAACATAACCTTATCCTAACCTGCAGGCTTACTAGGCGTTGGATACACCAACAACATAGCTAAGAGTCATATCCTATAGTCCATCGCTTAAGGGTAAGTAGACTGTGCATGCTACTCACATCTACATTCATGGTATAAGCTAAATAAAAAAAAAAAAGAGAAAGAAAAAAAAAGAGGGAAAATAATATTGATCACCTTATAAGGCTATATGGTGGATTAGAATAAGGCTATACGGTGGATTAGAGGTTAGAGTAACTAGAACTTGGGTTTGATGAACCATCATCTCTAACCTTAGCTACAGAGGGCGAAAATCCAAGTTATATATGGTTCCCCAAAGGCTATATATATGTATGTTTGTTGCATTACATATGATTTGTTTGCATTTATATGGTTGCTAAGTTAACTTGCTTGCTTTTGCTTGAAAGACATAATACAGGGAATATCTTATTAAGTTGAATGTAGCTTACCCTCTTATAATTTCTTTCACCTGTTAACTAAAAGTTGGGATTAGGGTTAGGACTCAAGTACATAGCATTCCAGCTAGTAAAATAATAGACGAGTAGGAATAGAACGTATTTATGCGTTAAGGCCCTATAATATTTAGCAATTGTTGTAATTTATAAAATTGATATACAATGTCTTATTATTTGGTAAAAGATATCGATTCTTTATAATTTTTATGAATAGTGGAATATTGGATATTTATAGTTATTTATATTTTATGATAAGTTAATAAATTAAAAATTGGAAGCTCTAGTGATTACTTAATTAAAGTCTTGCAATGTTTGGCTTGTAAGACAGTTTTCCTATCATGAGTGTACATGTAATATGAAAATTTTATACTATCTTACTATGCTCTCTTAAGGTCATTACAATGGCACTCCTTCATAAGTGCTCTTCTTAAGTTGCCTACTATCGAGCTTGAATTTTTGGTTTTATTTTTCTTAACCTGATTAATATTAAACTTTATCCATTTAATATTAACCTTTGACTAAGGGTTAAGGAAAATATGATTTCCTTTTAATTTTAATACAAGTTTGGATTTGCCATTCGATTGAGGTTAGGAAAAGAGTTAATTTATAACCAATTGAGTGGATAATTATAACTTAACTACTAAATTGTGAGAAATCCAATTTTTGAAAAAAGGTAGTTTAGAAAACTTGAGATTTTGGATCCGAATGTTAACTAATTAAACTTTAATGGGTATTACTTTAACCTTTTAAATTTATATCTTATTTTTCAAAATATCCATTTATAAGAAAATTGACGATGCAAATTTAGCATACAATTTCTATGTCCATTCAGTGCTATTTTAGACTTTAATCTAGTAAATTTTGTATTATTTTGAGCTTAATTCCTTTAAATTTTATTTATAGAGACTTTTAAATGATGCGAAGCTTTCAAAGTTTTTAGCAATTTTTGGAGTAATTTGAAGCAAAATCATTAATCTTAGAATGAAACAATAAAAGTTTGGACAAGAATCAAGTGAAGAAACAAGTCTAATAAGGACTATAGCTAAGGGCGATGACTGTAGTCCCCATACGTAATCCCTTCATTGAGCAATTTTATTAAATTTCAAGAATTCACACGAAGAACAAGAATACGCCTAGCTACCATGGCTATGTTGTTAGGATCCTAAAAGGGGCCTAATAAGATTGAATAAAATTTCTATATCATATGTAGACTCATAATATGAAAATTGCCTTGTAAGTAAGTGATTGTAAGATCGTAATTAATTAATCATTGAGGCTTCAAAATTTAATTTATTAATTTAACATAAGATATAATAGATACTTAATATTCTACAGTTCATTAAAATCGTAAAGAATCGATATCCTTTAATAAATAATAAGATAGAGTATGCCATTCTTAAAATTTCTATAACTTACTAAAGATGCTAAAATTTAATCGAGAGATTATTTATTATCCCTTAATATATAATAGGATAGGGTATTCCATTCTTAAAACTTCTATAACTTACTAAAGACACTGAAATTTAATCGAAAGATTATTTATTATCCCTTACTATATAATAAGATAGGGTATTCTATTCTTAAAACTTCTATAACTTACTAAAGACACTGAAATTTAATCGAGAGATTATTTATTATACAGGATGTTCTACATCTATTATACAAATCTTTTTCTAACTCTTAACTTTTCATTATACCATTCGATGGTAGGTTCTACACTCGACTCCTATCCTTGTCCCCACAATTAATCAACCTGTAAATAATGACTATTGGAGAGTAAGTTACATGAGCTTAATGCGATAATCCTCATATTATACCGATAAGTAAGTTATTAAACAATCATATAAATATATGAACAAGTAGTATATTAAATAATTTATGCAATTGATCAAGTGTTATATATAACCTCGGATTTAACGCCCTTCAAAGTTAAAGTTAGAAATTTATCGACACCAATCGCGATTGGATTCTAGTACCTTGGTTTTTAACTATATATTGAATGTTCCATATTTCACAAAAGAGATTTCTATTTCTAAAAATCTAGTGGTAACAAATTCTCAAGTCTAGTGGTGAGGGCCCTCGTAGTTTACATTTATGCCCTACAACAGAGGTCTCTAAAGATGATCTTGAGCCACCCATGGTTAGCGTCTTTAGGTACTAAGTAAACTTATGAGTCAAAGGTAAGATCATATTATATGAGTACATTGTACTAAAATACTTTAATTCCACTATTTAAACAACCCCTGCATGACCTTTATCTACTTTTGCGTGAGGTGACAATTAGAATAAGTAATGCAATGCATGGTTGATGCATGATCCATTTAATTTGAAATAAACAGAATATTATTAAGTCAAGTTATTAGACGATAAACCAATACATGCAAACTATCCAAATAATGTAGAAGTTAATCATACAACCAATTCTTTAATTATCATATTTAATAATATTTTACACAAGAAACAATCAATATTTAAGCACATGTATATCTTAAACTCTAAGTATCAATTTATTAATATAAACAACATAGGTGCATTAATTATAAGTATAAACAAATATAGAGTTATCGAAAATACTTACTTACCTAAAGTTACTACGGATCATAATACTCCATAGCCAGCTTACCCTCCAAATGATGTCACGTGATAAGTAAAATAATAATAAAAACTTAATAAGTACTTAGCTGTAATATTAAATAATCTAATTATTAACTATTTTACTTAAACTTCCTAGTTTCACTTAAATCTTATATTGTGTCAAATATTTTTAATTTAATTTTTTTATGTTCTTATAGTGTTTTTTTTTTTTATCTTTTTCTATCTCAAATGTGCTTTTCAATTGGCAAGGTCCAATTTGATCAATTAGCTTAAAATAAGTGTTATCAATTGACAATATCTTTAAAATCAACTTGTAATAGTTTATTACTCATTGTTAAATAATTAAATATTTATATAATAAGATGTTCTAATAATACTTGGTTTGCTATGTTATCAAGTATATCAAAAGAGAATCTAAACACCTACATACGCTATGTTATGATAACCAATTCTGATAAATATCATTTAAACTAGTTTAAATAAAATAAAAATCAATACATTCTTATATTATCTAATCTCACTTGGTGACTTTGTGGAAAATATAAAGTATTATCTTTAACATACCCAATAGAACCATAATTGAAAACTATATACGTTAGATTATAATAAGGTTTGTCAATATCGTATTAGTATATTATATATTATAATTGGATCATAAATTTTTATAACAAAATAAGCACGGTAACTATAAATTTTTATTTCTTCTATCAAAGGAAGATTTCATGTTTCGATGCATTTTTATTGCATAGTCATCATAACTAGCAAAACTTGAAAAAATATATTTAAATCAATAACTTGATTACCAAAATTACAATTTAGTATATTTATAGTACATGGGTATAGAACGATGAGATTACATTAAGATTACAACATGTAAATATAATTTTTTCTAATATAAATAAGTGAGGCGAATCTTGAAAATACAATAATATGTAACAAAACAAGCATATCATGTCTATACACACACATATATAATTCTTATGCTTATAAAAATGCATATCATTATCATCATCATCATAGATATGTTTACATACACACATACATATATATATGTACGACAATATATCATTTTCATGATGATTAAGTATATAAACATTATTCTCATATACACGTGGAAACATAGGGCATCCTTTATTCTTATTACTATAATTATTTTTTTAACAAAGATACATATATATATATATATGTGTGTTTATAACTATGTCGTATTCGATTTGACTTAACGACCGACTAAATGACCCTTTTATAAAATAACCTAATTATCAATAAGGATGAACATATTATCAAAGTTGTAATTACAAAAAAGGATGTCATCATCTCCTCAAAAATTGGCAAATAAGAAGGATGGACTATCGGAACAACTTCGGCCAGCAATTAATCACGATTTGCTATAATTATACGTGTATATGTAAACATACATACATACATACATATATATATATATATATATACTTATACGTATATACTTCAAAGTCAACCTAAATTTAATATAGAAATATTAGTATATAATAATCAGTTTACCTAGTAGTATCAATTATTAGGAGCATTGCAAACCAAAAGTAAGGAGGCTTGTAGGTTATCATCAACATTATCGTATAATATTATATTACCATTTGTAAAGTCAAATCATAGCATAAATATGTAGTGTCAATGTTAAGCAATATCTTTAGTCATCACTTTCCCGTAATTTTGATAATGTTGTGATATTATTTGATATATTTAAGATGGAAACTGGAATGGAGAAAACATTACGTAGCCCGTCGTCCTCATCACCAATGCAATCGGAAAAAAAGAAAGCAAAATCTCCGATGACAAAAATCTTTAGAATCAAAGAGTTATCGCACAAATTAAAATCCAGACATAAATACCTAGGCAACGCGAAGAAATGAGACAGTGACTCACAGCAAAAGGAAAGGACAAGGTAGAATATACTTTAGTCGAGAACTCATTGACAAGTTCATCTTCACCGGACACAACTTAGTCCGATCTAAAAAGCTGGAGTACGGAAGGAAGTGGTGGTTGCGAGCTCAGAGTGAAGTTACTATCATCGATAAGGGAGAAGCATCGCTAAAGCAAACTCCCAAGGTGAGTCAGTTGGACCCCTTCTATGTCAACTCCGATTGCATCTTCGCTAGTTTATTGGAGCTCGATCGGATAACAAGAAAAACTAAGTTACAAATGAAGTGAGAAAAAAATAGGAAGTTGAATAATATAGTTATTGGGGTGACTAAATATGGAATGGGAGACATACAAACTTGTTTGTGGAGTCAAAGGATTTGGACCAAGAAAAAAAAAAAAAAAAAAACTGAGCTTTGCTGGAAAGAACTTCGTTTTCTTCTTCAATGGGTCCAGCAGCTTGGTTCTTTCAAAAACAGGTGATGTTCCTACTATTTAGTCCATGCAAGAAGAAGATGGAATTGGGGTTGAAAAGGAAAACAAAAATGGAAGGGTGACGATGGATGGGAAGGCTTAGACGTGAGGGAGGACAAGAGGGGAAGTGCTGTTGACTTATCGTGCTTGGACTCTTGAAGTATGGCCCCATGTCACTTCCTTCTATCTTGCTGTCGAAAATTGGGGTATGGAGGGGATTTGTTGTCCTTTGTGTCATTTCACATGAGGTTTAAGTTAAGATATAATGGGGTTTTAGCTGAGGATTTTAGTTAAGGCTTTATGGAATTAGTTCTCTTAGTTTGTACTTGTAGTTCTATACATAAAGAAAAATATTACTTAGTTATTGTATTTAGTTAGACAATGATACCTATATATATACATAATATAGATGATATAATATAACATAATGTAACCTGATATCATATCCTATATAATATATATATCACGTGATAATTTAAAAAGAAAAAGGATATTATCTAATATATATATACACACATACAAACATACATACATATTATTGGAATTGCATATAGTTTATGTGTAGGGTTTATTTTCAATTTATTAATAATAATTATATTTTTTTATAGGTTGAAATTAAATAATTATTTTTTTATTTATATTATCTCTAATCATTCATTAGTAATTTTATGTAATTTCACGTAATTTCACATATTTAATGATAATTTTATCGAATTAGGGTTTTATTAACATTGGGTAGATTATAGGATATTATAATCTCAAGGTTTGGTATTTAAGGTTTTTATTAAGTTCACATTCAAATTTTTATAAGTACGAGTATATAAGGTTTAAAGTTTTCTTGGGTTTTTGAATCGTATATTAAGATTTTTTGTATTGGTTTAGAATTTAAAATTTAATTAGTTTTAAATTTATGTAGTTTTGTTGATTTAGGAAAATAACTATGATACTTGAGCTTAACTTTATATCTAGAAGGCTATCTTTGTGAGGTTTACGAGTGTACCTAGGGCATGGCCAGCATATGACAAGCGGATCTTCCATCTTTGTTGCGTATCTTTTATTTTTGAACATATAATATTTATTGAATATTTTATTTTGTTAAATCTTTTTTTTTTTGTAAATTTAGACCTACTCCTTATAAATAGATTCTTAGACTTAGGTTTTAAACCTCCCCTCCCCCCAACTTTAGATAACTTATAGGTTAGAATTATAGTAGGGATCTCTTAATTTACTTTTTCTTTTCCTTTTATTATGTTGTTTTTCTTTTAATTCATTCTTAATGAATCACTATTGAAATCTCATTCTCTTTGCAATAACTCTTCTTTTTGTGTATGATATTATTTTTTAATGATTTGATTACGCAAAATACATTGTTTTTCATTAAAATTTGTTGCGATTACTAATTTGATATCTAAGTTCACTGTAAAGTCACAAGGCTTATAGTAAAAGACAAGTGTAGTTAAAAGGGTTTCAATGTGCTAAAAGATTAAGTATTGGATCTTTCTAAATTAGGTAATAGTGGGATCCACTTGCTTCATGCAATCTTGAAACACTTTGTTCAGTAGTGATTCAAGTAAAAGGGTCTTAAGGTTAGGAATTACGTGTTTGGCTAATTCAAAATCCGATTTCTAAAGGAGTAAGATTAGGAATCTCAACTGTTTAGAGAATAATTGAGATTGAAAGGTTACATGGGATTAAAGAGTAAATAATAACAATTCACTAAGAATCATGTCTTCCTTATTTTAATTAGTTAGTTTTAATTTTTTTTGTTAATTTACTTGTTCTTATTTACTTTATCATTCTTATTTTATCAATCTTTATTCATCTTTCCTAATTAATGACAATTACTCTTATATTGTAAAGTTAAATAATTAAAAGCTTGTGGTAAATTGCTAGTAATTAAGTTCTCACTACATTAGTTCCTTGTAGGATTGATACTCGAATTTACATCCATTTTATTATATATTATAACTTGATCAGGTAAACTTACTTGTTAGTATGGTATATGTAAGCCCTACAACTAGTTATTTGAGGTTTCGATCGGTTGAAAGACTTGATCGAGTTTAAATTATAAAGTACAATTAGAAATATTAGTAAAATGACCCCGTAAGTTTGAATTTAAGAAAATAAGCAATAAAATAAAAGACTATAAAAATTTCAAATTTTAAATATATAACTCGTTATTTATTGAAAATACGTAAAATATATTCCGATAATTAACGAATCGTTAGAGATGAATTATATGTATACTAAAAATTATAAAATAACCTAAATAATATTTAGAAATATTTATTTGTACTATATATGAATTTACATGTATGTAGAAATACGCGTAATGTGCTAAAATAATACTAAATAATTAAATAAAATTCATAATTAATTAATAAAAAATAAAGAAAAATAATGAATGATCCAGATATAAGTCGTGGTAGCTGGGAAAAATAAGAAAAAATTAGCCAATTAAATTACAATAACACAAAAGTCAAATTGGAAGAAGATAAGGTAATTGTTTAATCAAATTAATGCACAATAATTTTCCTAAAAGTCTATAAATAGGAAAAAAATTCAGAGAACTCCTTTGGACTGTTAGAGATTTGAGAAAAATAGAGAGACTCGAAAATTCAAGGGAAAAACTAGAGAAAAAAAAAAGAAAAGGAAAACTGTACAGTTAGGGCCACAAAGGAGAACCCAGACCTGACGAGCAGCTGGGAGTGGACGGCCACCACCACCATATGGTGGTGGTAGCGCCTAGGTGAGCCGACACACCCATGGCCACCGACGGTGGCCGGAGCCACCCAAATTAGTGAGTTTGATTTCCAGCCCGATTTTGTATAATTTTGTAAAAATAGTAAATATTATTATAAAATTATAAAACTTTTTATTTTGGAATATTTTTGTATTTAGTTTTTATAAAAAATATTATTTTGATGAAAATATGTCTCGTGATGTAGGGTTCTTAAGAAATCATGCAAAACCGAGCATGTTTCGGTTTAGAAATAAATGACCTTAGGAGTGTAGTTTTGAACCCAAAATTTTTGTGTAGATTACTTAGATGATATAGAATAGTGTTATGAAGCCCGTTTTTAAAAATTAATTTAAAAAAATTTTAGATAATTTTTAGGCCCTAAAATGAGGCATAAAATGGGTAATTTAGGGTTAATAAAATAATTAAATGGTTAATTACTGATTTAGTGAATAAGTATATGTTTTAGGATGTTGAAATCTAATGGAGTATGATACTTGTATCATTTAGGGTGTTAGATGTAATTATTAGGTTAGTTATGTAGTAAATGAGTAATAGAGAAAAATAGTAAATTATAAGTTAATTTTGTAAATTAGGATAATTAGATGTAAAACCTGATTTAGGATGAATTTACACATTTTGAAATGATAATTGATGTTTAGAGATGGTAATTAGAGTGATAGAAATATTAGATATGCATTATATATATAATAGGTGATAATACATAATTATTAGAAATATAATAAATAGAAAATATTATAATAAAAATTGATATTATGATAATAATAAAAATGTACAATAAATTTGATAGGAGACTTGAATTTATGTAATTAGAGGAAAAATGTAAAAATTTCTTACATCAAGAGTAAATTCAGTAAAACAATGCTTAAAAATCGAACTAGATGTGGAAACCAAACCCAAACCCAACCCCAAACCTAGAATAATTATAAAAGACTTAAGACCTAGATAATTCGATATATTAACTCTAAACAAAAGATCACAATAAGTGTTATAGGATAAAACGAATCTATAATAGTTATAAGAAAAACTGAAACCACGTTTGTGTTATAGGAATGATCGGCGATGGCCTGAGCAAGTTGGACCTCGAGTGAGTGAGCGAGAAGTCTAAGTAAGTTGGGATTAATACATTGATGTATTTTGGAGGCTTGAGATTATGCTTGGTTGTGCTTGTTAGATAGTTGGATGTGTGTATGTGCTTGATTATGAGTGATACTATGATTTTGTTTGTTATTCTGGCTTATATTGTATGATTTGTATGAAATGATTGATCACCCTAAACTGGACCTAATCGAATATACGACCTATAATCATAATCGAACCTACATGGCAACCCATTAGGGGAACTTAGGACTCTCTAGCTAAATACCGACCCCTTCGAAAGGGATAGCGCATGATTGTAATGGGTCCCTTCTTCATCCTCAGTCGAACTAAGTAACAAGAGAGGAGGTCGCGACGAGGGTAAAGACAATGGTTCGAAGATAGCGCGGGAGGAGCGAGGTCTCCATTACACAAGCCTGGGTTTGGTCGTGACCTGTTGCATTAATGGCAACTCCTCAACCCGGATTAAAGTAGGTGTAATTTCTCTAATCTCACGACAGGCCGGACAACGTCGTGCGATGGCATTTGCTTAAACATGCATTGCACTTAATAAGTTGGTTGATAACCTTGTTGTGTTTATAGTATAGTTTTAAGTCCTCTAGCCTAACTTACTGAGCTGTGGTTGCTCACATCCCTATAGACTTCATGCAGGTGCTAGTTAAGAAGCGGCAAATAACTACCCTGAAGCCGGAAAATAACTACCCTGAAGCTAGCAAATGCTGGATCTTGGGGAGTGAGGAAAAACATTTAAAGAATAAACAGATACTTTTAAGGTTTAAGCTTTTACTTTAGAATTTCTCATTTTTGAATAATGTAATAACTAAGAAATATATTATGGAGAAATATTGTAAACTTTAATTGTAATAACTGAATTATAGTGTATATATATAACCTTACTTTCTTAGGTAAATGTTTTAGTTAAATTTCAAACTGTTTACTTTAAAGCGGGTTAGTCGTGGACGCCTTGTATAGATCAGGTCTAAAATAGCGGTTATAAGGCCAACTTTTATCTTAGAATGGTTTACATGGCAGGGCTGTTACGACTTTACCGCTTTGGAGTGTGACAGTATACGCCTTAGTAAAATAGAAATCTATATTTTTGTTATTTCTTTAATATAATTTTATTTTTTTATTTTTACAATTAGATAAGGAAATGTTCTATTTATTTATGAAAAATGAGAAATTGAGAAGTAAATCTATTTGTTTATAAGAAGGGGGAAAATAAAATTTTTCTATATTTCAAGTTGCCCACATAGTTTCCTACAAGTATTTACTATTCGGGATTAGACTTTTATAGTTCATTTTTTGCAAAACTTTAATATGTTGGTTTATTTGAAATGTG
Source organism: Lumnitzera racemosa (assembly GCA_024138005.1). NCBI lineage: Eukaryota > Viridiplantae > Streptophyta > Magnoliopsida > Myrtales > Combretaceae > Lumnitzera > Lumnitzera racemosa. Next base: position 42,651,279 of record JAMXBC010000008.1, on the reverse strand, counting down.
AAGAGAAGGTTAAGTTTTCATTTTTAACTATTTTATTTCATTAAAGAAAAATCCTAGGGAAAAAAAGATCCTAATTTGAGTGTTTATTCTTTTGTTTTAAAAAGTCTAAAAAAATCTTAATTTTTTAAAGGGATTTATTTATTTTTATTTGTTTTGAAGATATAAATTTTCTAAGTGTCATAAGTATATATTTATATATAAAATAAAAATTGAAAATTTGTAACTTTTTATAAAAAAAAATGGATATAGAAATGTTTAAAACAAAGATTTTTTTTTAATAAAACCAAAATAATATAAGGAAAAAAAAGGCTCAAATATAATCAGATAAGCTAGGCACATGTCTAACACAAGTAAGATGGTGAACTGAGTCAAATCAAGCCTTTGGTCTTGTATTCGAGTTACAAAGAAGAAGAATATGCAGTAGCCAAATCGACAACTCAACTTGGTCTTTCATATGAATTTCAAAGGAGTGATTACACTTTTATGAGTTTTTTATTGGCAAAAGTAAGGTTAAAGGTGACGTATTGGTTGTTGGTAATGGTTTTGATGGTGGTCAAAGCTGGGTCAGTTGTGGTGGTTGTACACACCTCATATGGTGGTGACTATGGTTCGAATGGGAGTTAGTTCTTGTGTTCTTGAGGATGGTAAAGGTGATTGCAGGGTTGTTTTCGACCTAAGTGTAGTTGTTGGTTATGGTTGGAGTTAACAGTAACGGTTAGGGTTTGTTTAAAGCTCTAAGTGGTGATACTTGAGCAAAGAGTGACAATAGAGGAAGGGGCTTATAGTTAATGAAAGCTTAGAGCTTAGGAAAGCTTGCTATAGGATTGGTTTTGCTTGAATTGGTAACAATTTAAGTAATTCCTAGAGAAGGAGTTGGGGGGAAGGGGGGACGGTGGGGGGTAGGAGGGTGGTGTTGGATTTGCCTAAAGCTTTAGAGAGAGAAAGTAGTGTTTGTGCTTAAATAAGTGTGATTTGAGTCTTGCTTGATATTGGAGTGAAGTCTTGCAGTCCCCATTTATACTTGTTAAAGCTCAATTAAGCATGGAAAAGATTGGAAAAATTAATTTAAAAATTTATAGTAATTCAGTTTTGGTTGAATTTGATTTCAACTTCAATGCAATTTTGATTTGATATTGTGCTATCAATGGTTAAAATGAATCTCGTGACAATTGGAAGCTTCAATTCTTGCGTAGATTCAATGGATATCAAAGAGCTAATATCATGTAATATGACTTTTTTTTTTTAATTTTCAAGTGCAATTTTGACCCTCTTAACGATCATGTGTAGACTTGATAACAGATTTAATTCATAATATCCTAGGTGATTTTCATGATTTCACCAAATTAATGGTGAAATTACGAAGAAAAATGAATAAAAAATCGATTTGAAATGAGTTGCTTAGGCATGTATTGCATATGAAACTCTAGGAAAGTTTGGAAAAGAGGAGAAAAATGGCATGTGAACTAATTAGGGGCTGACACGTATCCAAATCGACCAAAAAATACAAAAGACACAATGTGCCTTAAGAATGAATCAAGCCTTAACCTCTGCATATTTGTGTATGTGCCTTTCCATCCTAGTTGTTAGCTCGTACCTTATCCATTTATGCAAACAAAATGTATGGATTAGTCTAGCTTAGGCTAGATTTAAATTATTTCGTTTAGGCCTAAATTGAACTTGCTCAAACTAAATTATTTCCTAATATTATACTTTGTTCTAATTTAATTATTATCTTCTAACACCTAATTAGACTAATATAATTTTTTTTTTCATTTTTTCGTATTTTCCTAAATTTTCTAATTTTTCTAATTTCAATTTGTTAGTATTTTTCTATGTTTTCTAATTTTTTGTAATTTTTTAAATTTTTTTTGTATTTCTTTGAATTTCCTAGTTTTCATATGTTTCTCACTATTCTTTTGTTTTTTTTTGCATTTTTCTTAGGTTTTCTATTTTTTTTTAATTGGGACCCTTTTTACTACATAAAAGAAATTCTAAAACTACAAGGCAAAAATGGGGGTTTTACACCTACCGTTGAGACATACAATTGTTGACCCTTAGTATATTAGGTTGCCCTCCACCTAAAATCTGCGAGTTGTCTTCCCTTCTTCCATCAACTACTTAACATTCTTGGCAAAAAAGTCTTGGCCTAAATGCTACTTGATCTTGTTGGATTTTAAGGATGCAAATCATAGATTTACATAGTGAATCTTGAAAATTTTATTAACCTTAGACTATTTAATAATAATAAATATTTCAATAATTCCTACTATATTCATTTAAAATAAATCTATAGCCCATTTGTTTTGTTCTTTGTATATGACACCATAGGTTCATTTAATGTCGGCAATAGGCATAAAACTCCTTTTTATACCTACAAGACATAAGTGGCTTTCAGCAACACATTATACTTACCAAATTAAGTGAAGGTCAGTAATATGGCTCAACCTATTAAACAATTAGTTATTTAATCCCATTGTCACATGATATCTAATGATTAAACAAATGGTATAGATCAAGACACTTTGATATTGTTTAAACACTTGGTTTTTGAATCTAGAGTTTGATTAATTTAAATAAATGACATTGATAACTCCCTATCAATTCGTTTGAGTATGGCCATGCATTTTTCTTGGTTTCACTCTTCAAGGAGCCTAGAGAATATCTCTTTCAAATTAATGAGAGGGACAAATTCCTTCATGAACACTCATATTCCTCCATGTAATTTATTCTATATCTAATCGCAATCTTATAATCATCTGATTAAAAAAAATGATAAAGAACTCATTCAAAACAACTATGTAGGAATCCATAGTGTCATTAAGTCAAAGGACTGAAATAATGCTGTAATGAGTAGTACTTATTAGATTGATCCATATAGTACTCTTGCAATGGGTTGCTCTAATACAATGTACTCCTCCATATATTCATGTGCTAAATTGATATCTCATATCTATTATCAGTAAAGTGTTATTATAATTTAGCCAATATACTAGTCTTAATTTATTATTGTTCCATATAATTACAACTAGAGATAATTTAAAATAGTGCTCTCATCATCTTATGGTTTTACTGTTAAAGTTACGTACTTTAATGATATAAGGAAAAACAAATATTCAAGGAGTCCTTTTAAAAATAAACGCAAATGACATAAGATCCATATCCCTTAGGATACATCTCTAGCAAATCTACTCTTAGATTGATCTACAAACTTCACTTGATTAGTCTACAATCTACACTAAGCAAGTTAAATCTAACCGCTGGCTCAATGTATATGCAACCTGATTAGTTCACCCACTTTAGTACTTGATCTTCGTATCAAACTCCACTAAGAACTCTTACTATCTAGCTTGCTTGGTAGAGAGCTTAAGTTGAGTTAAGATGTGACTAATGATAGAGTTATCTATCTTCACTAAAAGCTTAGATTTCGGCAAATAGTGTTTCCTAATCCTTAGACAATGAATGATTACAAGTAGCTCTTTCTCTTATATTATATATGTATGCTTTGTTTAATTTAACTTTCAACTCTTGTATGCCATTAGATGGCCCTCTTGCATCAACACTCTACTTAACGCAATGTTAGAGGCATCCATATGGACTTCAAGTGGTCTTGAATGTTAGGAAGTATGATGAATGGCTACTTTAACACTACTTGCTCTAACTCTTTAAATGCATTTAGACATTACTTATCCCATGACCAAGCTTTATCTTAAACAAATTTGTAAAGGGTACAACTCTGAAGGAATATCCTTCTACAAATCTTCTATATTAGTGAGTCCAATAAAAGACTACAACTTTATCATACTTGTAGGCACTAGCTACTTCTTAATTACCTTTACATTCGCCATGTCCATACGAATCTATTCTTCCTAACTACATGACCTAAGAAGTTGATGTGCTTTCATGCAAAGGCACATTTTTCATGCTTCACATACAAATGATTCTTCTAAAGCTTCTAAAAAACCATTCGTAAGTACTTTACATGGTTTTACAATGTTTTGCTATACACAATAATGTTGTTTAGATAGAGGACTATAATTTTGTCGAGATATTCACAAAATAAATTATTCATTAAAGTATAGAAAGTTGTAAGAATATTGGTGAGGCTAAGAGTCATCACCAAAAACTTGTAAGCTTTATATCTAACAATAAAGTTAGTCTTGGACTCATTCCCTTTAGCAATGTGAACTTGATGATAACTTACAAAATATCTAGCTTTGTAAAGTTTTTAGCCCTGCTCAGTTATTTAAACAAACTAGCAATAAGGGCTATTAAGTAGTAGTTCTTTATAGTCAACTTATTAAGAGCTCCATAATCAATAGACAATCTTAAACATCTATCTTACTTCTTCTAAAATAGAATAGGAACCCCTTTTGGTTCTTTCGAGGGTCGAATGAGGCTTGCATCTATAACTAGTCAAGCTTCTTCAACTCTGCAAGTTTGAGAGGTAACATTCTCTATGGAGTTTTGGCTGGAAGTTTATTTCTAGGAATAAGCTCAATCTTGTGGTCTAGTGACTCTAAGAGGCAATTCCTTTGGAAGCTTATCAAGCATCATTGCATTATACTCCTTTAAGATGCTTTGAATCACCCTCGGAATCTCAACTTGTCCTTCCCCCTTATTTTCTTTTAAGACAACAAGAAAGGTAGGCTCTTGATGTTAGAGTCCTCTCTTTGATTGGGGCATTGAGAGCATCATGCCTCCAATGTTCTTCAGCTCTTTACCATAATTGCTTACCCTCTCCTTCTGAATTGATACACAATATGGCTTCTCACCCATAAATAATAAGTAATCAATTGCAGGCATGGGAATAACTCTAGCATATCTCAAGAAATCTATTCCCTTAACTATGATAAAGTCGTCTAAGTGAACAACTATGAACTTGGGATTCCTTCTCCAATCTCCTACCTTTACCTTTACCCTTCTAATAACTCCTTGGATTAGCCTAAACTTAGAGTTAACAACCTTGATTTAACTAGCATCTTTCATAAGAACTAGCCTCAATCTATGTACCTCAGGCACATCAATGTTGGTTTGTGTCTCCTTTGAGTCCATCATAATACTAGTGCTCTTTCCATTGATGTTCAACTAGACATACATTAACTCATTATCAGTCTTACACTTGTTTCACATAAAGGAGCTCTCTCTAACATCCGATAGCATGTGTAATGCATCCATTGGAGGTTATTCCTCACCATCACTACCAATTCTTCATCCTAGCATACACTCTTTGCCTTTTGAGCCATGGCATTAAGTGTAACTCTGTATGGACAATTCTTTGTGCAGGCCATTGCATAAGAAGCAAGAGAATGAGGGCTTCTTAGCTCCACTAGTTGCACCCTTTCTAGATTGGTAAGAGTTGTAGGATTTCTTCTAACCCTCTCTATTATTACTGCCTCTACTTGAACTTAGGGCTTCCTCACTCTTAGATTCCCATCTTAACAAACTTTCTACCCCCATGCCTTATTGACATGTTCTTCCCCTTATTATCATGAGTGTATTTTGTTAAGTGCTTTGCTACTATCTACATTGTAGCTAAGTTTGTCACTCATTGCCTTGACAACTCATTCTTAGCATAGGGTTTCAATTCTTCGAAGAAGTAGAATAGCTTATCGTCTCTACCTATGTTATTGATGTTAAGCATTAGTGTTGATAATTCTTGAACATACCTTATGATATCGTTACCCTACTGAAGTTCCCTCAACTTCTTCCAAGCATTGCAGTCAACATTCTCTAGAAAGAACTAAGTTCGTAGCTTAACCTTCAATTATGCCCAAATTATCAACATGAGTCGTGCCATTTTGAATTTCTTCATACTTTGTGCGTTACTACAACTTAGTATCACTGGTTAAGTACATTGTAGCCATAGTGACTTTTATTCTCTCATAATTTGTTTGAATAGTTGCAAAATATTACTCCATATCAAATATGACATTTTCTAATAGGTTGACGACTCTCACGCAAAGTGAATACCTTAGGCTTAGGTATCTTCAGATGTCTCACATGGGAAATAGTATGTATAAGAGCATAGGCAGGAGCGCTCCTTAAAGCTTGGGTCAACATAGCCACCTATACTCTCAACTCTTTAATAGACTCGTTTGAGGCATAACTCATGAGCAACTATTTGTCTTCTTAAGTCATCAACTTAAGTAACTAATTGTTGTCTCACATCATTGGTTGTCATGCATAGCTCCTCTTTAAGTGCTTACACAGTGTCACCAAAATTCTTAGCCAATTTATCAAGCTTACCATTCATTTCCTAGTGACTAGTCTTAACTTTAGCTACCCTCATAAAAAGGGTGACCAAGGTATCTAGTTGCTTGTTTATGACATTTAAGATTTCTTCCTCATTATCCAACCTCTTATACACTTCTCTTGGCATGTCATGGTTGTTTTCTCTAAAATAACTAAAGCTTTGTTACTAATTGTTATGGTATGAGGATTTTTCTAGTACACAAGTAGACTGTACAACGTTTACTATCTTACCTCTTGTTCACATTATCCGGCCTCTTGCTCACTTCCTCTTAGCATGTCATGGTTGTTCCCTCTAAAATAACCAAAGCTCTTTTACTAATTATTACGGTTTTAGGTTTTCTCTAGTACATATATGGACCCTGTAACACTTAATATCTTACTTCTATAGTAGCAAGAAAGCTCATCTTACACTGTGATGGACAATGAGGCATAGATATCTATAAGTGAACACACAAAAGATAGAAAAGCAACAATAAGTAAAAGGATACGTACAAGAATTGTAAAATGAAGTAACACACTTTTACTAATGTTTTGATATTACAAGGTTGCAATTGTGTGTACACTAGGGTTTGGTGTATAATAGGATGCATTTGGTCATGATCAACTAAAGTGGTGAATAAGAGTTTCAATCTAAAAGCTTACTTACACCCCCATAAAAAGTTTACAAACATTTTTGATCTTATAACGAGGAACTATTAGTATGTATGAATGTTTGCATTCCTAAAATGGAGATTATACGAAAATAGTAAATACTTCTAAGCTACAAGTACAATAAGTCCCCCTTTATGTTACAAAAATGTACAAAAGGATGGGGTCTTACTAACATAAATGTGCTATATAGAGGGACCCTGACACAGCAAATGTACTTTTGTTTATCTTGAAGAGTTCAATAGATGTATCTCTTTATCCATTCCTTGACATAAAAATGGGAGTAGATTTAAAAATGTCTTTTAAAGGGTTTAAGGTTGGAGCAAGGGGTGAACATATTGAATCTAAGTGTAAAATATAGTTTCTTTATATCATGATTAGATTTGTAATGATTCGAAATGAGTTCAAATGATTTGCAATTTGATAAGAATAAATCAATTGACTCGCTTTATACCCCAAAAAAAAAAAAGTTCTAGAACCATTATAATTTATTTTTGAGAGAAAAACACATTTAGTAGGAATTTTTTTATACTTTTACTATTTAAATCCTTAACTTTTTCTTTCATTTAAATATATTGATATTTTTAAATTTCACAGAAATAAAACTTTTGCTAACTTCATTAAAATTTTTAGTTTATCCTTAATACTATTGACTTTTGATTGTCTTAGGTAAGTCAACTAAGATGGCTAAGGTTTAGATGATATATATTTATTTTCTTTTTTATTTATTCATTTATTTTATTTTATGTAAATTTGTAATTTTTTATATCATGTAATTAAATAGATCTTATAGTATTTTTATTATATTAATACTTAAATATATTTAACTATTACTAAATTAATTATTATGGTCCTATAAGAAGTTATCACATGCTAAAAGTGGAAGAAAATTTTAATGGTTCCTATTTTTATGAAATTTAAAAATATTGAGGATTCAAGAAGAAAAAAAAAATGTTGAGGACCCAAATAATAAAAAAAGGGATAAACATTAAAGGCATTTTTTACTAAGAGATGAGTGAGTACAAAAAGGATAATACAAAGCTTTACCTGTACCTTAAACTATGGGAATTGGTTCCTAAATTTTTGGAACAAAAACCTACTCTATAATATCCTAAATCATCATGTAACTTGCATCTATCAAACATACAAGGCATGTGCACCTTATGAAAACTTGTAAATTTTTCTTATATTTCCATAAATTTCAACTTCATACCATTTTTTAATAACAAATTTTGGTTGTATATTTTTTTTATTCTAAAAGATTACTTTTTAACTTCATTAATAATTTTAAATGTGTATTTGTAAATATTTACGTTTACTTTTACAACATTGTGACTCTATTATTATAATCTAAAAGTAATTTCTTTTCAACCTGTCATAAGACAAAAAGACAATATTTATAAACAGCTAAAAAAGAAAAGTATATGCCTAAGACTATTCATAAAACAGAACTAAATCGAGCTACACCGAACCAAAAAATGAGATTTTAAGATTTTTCAATATAAGAGAAAGACAACATTAGATTTAGTGTTTCAAATTATAGGTTTAGCCTTTCCTTTCTCCTTTTAGCGAAATATTTTTGGTTAAAAAATGTAGGTAGATATATGGTACCTAAACTTGCCCCTTATATACCTTACAACCCATTTATTTTTTAATGGAATAGATAAGGAATAGAAAAATTTTACCTCGAGAATTGATTATGACAAGAACTCTTCTTTTCTACACTCTCATTTGTCTTGTCCACATCGTCTTCCTATAATTTTGTAATACCTCTTATATGTTAGGGAATAGAACTTTAAGTCATTGAGGCATCTTTTAGTGTAACGGCTTAAAGTATATCAAAACTCCAAAGTTAAGGGTACTCGAATTGGGTCAATCTTATGATGAGTGACCTCTTGGGAAGCTACTGTATCAAGGGAAAAAATCGCACGTTGTCTAATGCCAAAGCGGACAATACCTAATTAGGAGGAGTTCCACTAGCTGAAAGGGTACATTCCCTGCCAAGTGGTAGTCCTGGACCTGTATAACGAAACTGACAATGATGTTAGTTTTGTAAAGAGAGTAGGTCGTAATACCCTTTACTTGTTAGGTGATAGAACTCTAAATTGTTGATATGTCTTTCGGTATAGCGGCTTAGAGTATGTCAAAACTCCGAAGTTAAGCATGATTGGGTTGGGTCAATCTTAAGATGGGTGATCTCTTGGGAAGTTGTTGTACTAATGAATAAAATTGTATGATGTTCTATGCTAAAGTGTACAATACTTCAGTAAGAGGAGTTTCGGTTGGGTCATTACAATTATTATAACACCCCTTAAGTACTATATGATGGAACTTTAATTATCGAGACGCTTTTTGGTATAGTAGCTTAAAGTACATCGAAACTTCAAAGTTAAGCATACTCGGGGTGGAGCAATCTTAAGATAGGCGAACTCCTAAGAAGCTGCTACAATAGGGACAAAACTGTACGGCTTCTGATATCAAAGTAGACAATACGTTAGTGGAAAGAGTTCTAACTAGGTCGTTACAAACTAGATGACTCTTAATAGCGTTCCCACCGAAGGAGAACATTATCATTTCACAAATATAGGGATTCCTCATGTAATACTCCAAGATTCCGAGCTCCTAAACTTAGGGTGTTAGACAACGCTATTCATTTTAGTTCAATCACAATAAGGTTACAAAAGTTAGAAGAAATAACTTGATAAAGTTAATTTCTCAAAATGAAGTATACAAAAGGTTTAATTTGATAAAAATATAAGTAAAGTCGATATTTATTGAAAACTTGAGATTTAAGTTTCAAGACATGATAAGACTTTAGAGATAAGTTATTTAACTTATAAAAATAATAAAATGAATTGGAATTGTATATGATATAGATGATTAATATAGAATATATAATATGTATATATATTAATATAAAATTATAAAATATAGGTAAATTCATAGAAAAATGATTAAAATTATACAAAAATTTACTTAATGAGTCATCAATTCATCCATTTTGGGCATAGTAGCATGGAAGTATGTTGAAAAGCATGAGCCATCACCAAATTGATGGGAAATTGATGATAACACTAATGCATAAACATAAAAATTATATAGAAGCAACAATTTGACATATTGTATGATGACTAAGCCACCCCACTGACTCTAAGCCTATAAATAGTTCTCTTACACTACAAATGAGATGTTTTAGCAACCTAGATTTCGGTGAAAACAATTTAGAAAAAAAATAATGTAAAATTAAATAATAACAGGGCAAGGATTAGTTGTGATTGGTTAAGGGGGTAGTTGGTGCTTTGTTATGGTAGTCGTTTAGGGTTCAAAGGGTGGTTGCTGGAGGAGTATTTGCAATAAGGGGTTGTTACCAGAAGGAAAAAAAAGAAGCCAATTATTCAAGTTACTTTGTTTTTCGCTTGTATATGTATTCAATTTTTAAAAATATCATATCTATATAATTAATTATGGAAAAATTTAGTCTAGGGTTATTTTAAGTTTAAATTAATATATTAATTTTATTTTGAAAAAATTCATGAGTGAAAATATAGGGTCCTTAAGAATATGCTTTGTTTAGGCAAAAATTAATGTAATTTTCAAAAATACTAAACATTGTTGTTTCAAGCTAAAAATTTTTATATAATATAGTCTACATATTTACTTAATTGTGGTAGCAATAATGTTTGAAAATAAACATCTTTACTATTTATTATATTTATTTTAAATAAACCGGTAATCTCATCAATTGGTTAAAATAATTAGTTTTTGAACAAAATAATTGATGAGCCCAACATGTTTTCATATATAGAAGCTTACAATGGTATTGGGAACACTTGATTTTTATCTTATGCATAAGTTTGCTTATTTGCCTAATTATCTGTAATTTCAAGCTAAAAATGTTATTTTTGTAAATATAGGCAATAAGCTAGTTTGATATAATTGATGATTAATATTAAAAATATATGTTTATGTGAGTTCATGTTATTTTTCTTAGAGTTAAGTGGGCTTACAGACCATTTATTACACAATTTCCTAATATAAACTTATATATTAACTTAAATTGTAAAATAGTAATTGTTACTATTAAGATATTTGATAAGTTCATGTAATATCAGCATTTTTGGTAGTAGTATATATTGGTCAAGTTTGGGAAATGCAATTTTTAGGGTTTTTAGTTTAAAATTGAAGCTTATTTGGATTGATTCCAAAGTTATGATAACGTATGATTAAGTCTGTAGTAAAAAAAGGGCATTTTTGACCTTATCATCATGTTAATTAGTTTTACTTCTTAGGATTATTAAATAATACTTAAAATAAAAATTGCGATGATATAAAGTTTACTAAAATAAGATAAGAAATGAAGAAGATACGATCATTCGAAGTTTAGAAACATAATATTGGAAGGGTAAGTAACAGCTAGCTTATAAGGGTTTGGTTCCGACCCGTAGTTAACTTGGAGATGTGTATATTTTTCTTAAGTGCGGTAGATAAGGAAGGACCACATCATGAAGCATAGCATTTGCACAATTGTTAAGCCCTAATAAGTGCATATTTTGTTTTTGAATAAGTAGACTTATGTCTACTTGACTTAGGATTGATTGTCTAACGAACTACAATTGTGTGATTGATTGATTGTGTATATGATTTTGTTAAATGTGTATTGATCGAGTAAAATATTTCCTTCTTGTATGAATGATTTACTAAGGCATCTTACTGATTGGAAAACTTGGAAAATGAATTATCCTTCTAGGTTTTTACCTAAGTGAACCCTATGTCAAGGGTTGAATTATAAAGCTAGAACACAAAGTTGGAATTAGGCTAATTGAGTTGTTTCTTGTATGGAACTTGAAATTCATACCCAATACTGGGTTGTTATATTGCTTCTTGCAGTTATGACATGGCATGAAACGACTTATGGGTCAAGTTTTTTGAAAACCGAAATATTATTAGGTTGAGTTCCGAGCATATAGAGTTGCATTGCTCAATCATTTCTGGCCACTTTAAGTAGTTTCAACTAAGCTAGGTGTGTGGCAGCTCCTTATTGCCTTAGGTTCTTAGACTTTACATCTAGATGCTTGGGAGTGTCAACTAACCAAATGAGATCTAAGTTGGGCTAGGATATTGGTATTGATGTATATCGGACACATAAGCATGGCATACATTCCTTGCATAAACCTCTCATCTTGGTAATTCTCGATATGACATTGAATGCCTTAAGGTAAAGATGCTCATGAATGTTTGTTATACTTATGTTGTGTTTTATTTTATCTACTCCTATTAAGCTCACAAAGAGCTAAGGGGATACTTGTTTATCTTTAGGTTATAAAGAAATTTGAATGGGAGCCACCATCAGTTGGGGAAAGACTTTTAAGAGCGTATAAGATGGAGTTATCTACTTTTGAAAAGAGCCTTGTTGTATTTTAATTGTAGTCTTAAGAAAGATCTGTACATACGTGATGGGGAAAAAAAATTACTATCTTTTAAATTTATATATGTTTAAGGTCATACACTTTTTGTGTAATTAGGCATAAAGGTAAACTTCGTTGTAGAATTCCTTTGTTATATATAGTACCTTTGTTGAATGTAAATAGGTTAATGGTTATAATGGCGTATTTCGAGCAATACTGGGATGTGATACCTCAACACGAGGCAATGAAGGAATTTATTATTCTTATTCTTAGAGGGAAGTTCACATAATGGGAAACAAATGGAAAAATTAGTTAGCATCACAAAAATATAAGGGATGAGGAGCTTGCCTGGCCTTTAAACCTTAAATTAATCTAAACAAATACTATGAATGACTATTAATGGGAATAGGCTAGGAATTTCTATTCCGATGTTTACATTGTGTATTTTTTATGGCAAGAATCGAAACAATTTTTGTTTATAATGAGTAGTTTTGTCAATTTAATATTTTAATGAGGGTTTAATAACCATAATATTTGAACCTTTTATTCCCTCTTCTCTTTTAGGTAACATTCATTCCCAATGGAGTGGGGATAGAAAAGTCCTAGAAATTATGATTTCCTCTTCGTTTTTCCACGAAAATAGGGGTAATAAATAGTTGAGATGATATAAACAATCTATTCCCTTTTTATTACCTCCAAGTAAAGGTATTGGTTTTAGAATTGGTACGGAGTATGAAGATATTATATTTGTACTCTAACCTATAAGAATAGGTTTTAAAAAATTATTATCTAAAATCTACCTTGTGACATTTAAATTTCAATATCAACCTAGAAATTATAAGTTGGAGTAGGGTATGCATATGTACCTAATACAATAGAGTTACCCACTCATTGTATATATTGCAATACAATCTTTTTTGGTTTTTTAGAATTTCTTTGTTTTTTTATTATTAGCTTTAACAATTAAAAATTTTGCAATTGAATGTGTAAGGAGTTTAATAACTTAATTACAAGGTTAATGTCATTTTATGCAAAGACTGGGCATAAAAAACTATAAACTATGAATTGAACTGCTAATTAAATTAAATTGAATCTTTTTTTTTTTGGCATTCAATTCGATTCTATCATATATAACTGGTTTGTAGTTTAGTTTAGAGAAGTGGACCCAAGGTTATGGAACTTGGGTGTGGGTCTTTTGTTAAAATGAAATGGTTTTCTTTTTATTTGTCATTAGGCTAAAAAAGAAAAAAAAAATTGCATATTTTTTAACTAAACCCCTTAACTATTAAAAAAAAATAAAAAGCTAATGGCTTTAGTTTTTTTTTTCCTTTTAATGCTGGAGTTATTTGTTTCTTTGATGCTTAAATAACTTTAAGCTCAATTCATTAGATGGAAATGGTTTTTGATAATTTTGTATATGCATTTGAACATAAAGGTACTACCCTGTAGCAGCTTTAGCCTTACTTATTTCTTTTGTGTTGTAACCAGTATATTCTTTGCCTTATATACTTGAATTTTAGATTCCTGTGCTCAAGTTTATTATGTTCAATTGGAGTAGTATAATCATATAGTTCTTTTTATGGAGAAATTCTTCACATCACATTATTGTACATGGATAGTCCATTTGCAAATCATTTCGCAAATGTTAATACATAGTATATTTGTACACACGACAATGAAGAGAATAATATCAAGCCTTATTTTGATTTTCCTGAATTTAACTTATATTAAGCCCTCCGCTTCATATAGATTACTTAACATTAAATTAAGGAAAAATATTTTTCTTTAAAAAAAATGGAAACGTAAGTTTGGAGTTGCTAACTAGTAAAAACTAGTAAGAAAGTAAAATTAGGATTTTTTTCGATGGAAAAATCCTAACTTAGCCACTAGTTAATGGATTTTCTAATTTTTTTTTAGAAAATTAACCAATAATTCCAAATTTAGGAGCTAACTTATAAATACGAAGTTACCATGTAGGAATATAAAAGAAAAGAACTAATGGACTTTAATTTTTATGATTTTTTAAAAATACAAAAATATGAAAAAAATGTGAAAAATGCATGAAAAATGAATTTTATTATTTTTTATGGATTTCTAAAAAACATTTTTTTTTATGGTTGCACTAAAAGTGCTTATATACCAACTAGTCATGATACGTAATTCTAATTTTTTAGAAAATTTTAGTATATGAATAAATTTTATTTTTCAAAATAACCAGATTTACATTTTTCTCCATTTGTTTTTTATTAAGAAAAATCCTAAGAAAAACCCTAATTTATTCTTAATTTAAAAAAAAAACTAATTTAAAAAAATGGATACGATTTTTTTTTTCTGAAACCAACTATATGACAAAACAATTTTTATTTTCTAGATAAAAACCTAAAATGCTTATTTTGGAAAAAAAAATACAATTTCATAAAAGTACAATTTTGGTGAAAATATGCAAACATGAAATTTTTACAAATAAGTGCAAATTTTAGCAAAAGATATGAATTCCAATAAAAAGACATAATTTTTCCTAAAAATGCAAATTTTTTATTAAAAAAACGAGAATATGCAAAAATTACAATTTTTTTTTATAAATATGCAAAATATGTGAAAACAACTAACTAATAAAAATCGACACCAAAAACTTTTAAGAAACTCACATTAGTAATTTTTCATGCAAAAATTCTAATCATACAATTTTAAACTAATAGTTCACAAACAAACACCATAATAATAAAATTGACGATAATAAAAACAACTAAGGACCTACACAAAAAATAAACAAAGTTAGTATGGATTTTAGGAAAACGAAAAATCTATTAGACTAAAGTAACAAAATAAGTAAAAAAAGAAAAAGGAAAAGGAAAAAGAAAACAAAACCAAACCTACCAAGGCTGTTGGTACGTAGGTCGAATCAAGGGAGAAGTGTGCGTGTAGGTCGGAGCTCCTGAGTTAAGTCAGGTAACGTCTTTTTCTTCTTTTTCTTCCTTTATGAAGTTATTGCCCCACTTCACAAATTCAATTCCAATCATTGAAAGGAATAGGAAATTGTACATTTATGTTAAAGTTATCGATAAGTGTTTTGGGTTTTGGTGGTTTTCAAAATCAAGTAGTGGTGGTGGATTTTGGTTAACATGGTGGTAGTTGGTTTTGGTTGATGTAAGGGTGATTTCTAAGGTTTTTGGGTGCTAGAAATTCATTGTTGAGGTTAGTTTTTGATGATGTAACACCCTAAGACCCTAAATGGTGTTACAACTCACTACATATCCTAACTAGTTCGAAATATATAAGGCTTTCTAAGTCCACAATAAAAAGTATAAAGAAACATATCACATGATATGTAAAATCCACAAGAGAATGGGAATTGCATCTACTCATAACCTTATAAAACTGGAAAACCCAATAGAGTTTGGAAACGTATCGACTAATAGCCAACAACAAACAACAAAACAAATAACTAAAATTTTCAGTTATCAAAAGGAGTCTGTCTCATCAAAAGAACATAATCCTCAACAAAACATAAACCACCAATAACAAAGATATCACCTTATCTTAGTTATCATAGAAATATAGATACTCAACTCTATCCTCCTCTTGGATGTTATCGATAAACGTCTCCTCATAAATAAGGAAGTCCTTAGATCTAGTACCTAAAAAAAAAAAAAGAATGAGCCAAAGCTTAGTATGGGTGTATAAACATATATGTATGCTAAGACGGATCATTCATATACAGATATGTAAATAATAGTAGATAATACAATTGACAATTTAATTATCTCAATTTAGGCCAACAAAACAATAAGGGGGTATTCATAACCCTGCCATACTTGGTCTTTACCCACATACATGGTAGATGTAATAATACGTTTTCTTTTAAGTCCTTTACACCTAGAAACCAGAGTCTAGAACTTAATATTCTAGCTACATCGTCCCATGTATGAGTCCACTAGGGAATCCTCGTATATGATCAATAGTTGTCGCTTTAGGGATTGCCAGGGAGGTGGGTCAAGTAAAATCAGCAACTAAGATCAATTAGGTCGAATATAGATTAGTTCGGTTAGATCATTTCTAACTTAGCAAGCACAAGCGACAACAAACGCCACATATGTGGAATCGCTCCAAAATCGAATACAATACTTTGATCTCAAACCTGAACAAAAGTCAGACCTTACTAAAGGAAACCGAACACCATGAATCTAAAAGAAAATAAGTAGCATGTTAACCCTTACATTTTAAGACTAAGTCCTATCTAGAAGTTTATCTAAGAGCTTATGATCTATTTAATTAAGGACCTGAAAGAGATCATTGAGTCAAATAATAACAACATAATATAATTAACTTAAAGAGGTGATATAACTATATATGTAAGATCACTTTTTATAGAAGTTCGTAAAGTATGTAATATATATATATATATATATATATATATAAGAAAGTATAAAAATGACATATAATTAGAGTACTGAATAATATAGGTTATTGAATCCATATGGTAAATAAGTACTCGGTTAGAAAATAGTATAATTCGTAACAACTAGTACGAAAATATATAATAATAGGTGACATATAAAACGGACATACCAAGTGTAATATGATATATTATATAAGTAAATAGAAACTTAGCCCCAACATATATATCTATAATCAATATACCGAATACGATAAAATATACTATAAATATTCACGATACTAAGATAAAGAAAATACTTAGACCGGAATACTGTTGATATCCTAAAATAAGACATACTAACAATAATATAGTATAATAATAAACTAGATTGACATTTGAGAGAATTATATAAAATATGATTATTAACGAAATCTATAAATAAATAGAGGATAGCGACCTAAGTCGAAAATGATAGAAATAGAAATCAACCCTAAGATATATAACTATAACTAACGATCTGAAATATGATAAGATAACTTTAACAATAACTCTTACAAAAGTAACACTATATAGCATAATAAGCAAATAATCTAAAAGTGGTAATTGAAATACTAACAATATTTAATCGAAACCAACAACAAAGATAATAAATAAAATAATAGTAAGATATACGGTAATAGTATGGTACCGAATATGGAATTCGAAACGGATTGTGAATCTAAGTTGAGAAAAGAATCATTGAATAGCACGAATGGGAACCTAAAATAAACAACAATACAAAATAAATAATTTGTAAAATAATATATGCAAATATTTAATTGATAACGTTTATTGAGTTAATTTTAGAATGCGAGAAATGAGAGACAAACCAACGAACAGTGAGAGGAAACAAAATGAATTTAAATCGGTTAATAATATAGCGAATGAATTTGAACTTATTGGTAACTTCCAAAGTTGGGGGAAAAATGAAAATTGAGCTTGGAATAGGGAATTGGGGTAGGGCCGAGAATTGTAGAGGGATGAGAGAGGAGGAGACAGACGATAGAAAGGGGGCTAGGGAAATTAATGAAGGGAAAAATGGTAGCTGAAGTTGTATGTGTCTTGGGGGAATGAGGGACAAAGAGAGAAAAAAGTAGAGAGCAGGGGGGTGGGGTTGGGAATTGATGAAGGGGAGAGAAGTGGTGAGGGAGAGAAAGAGAGCCGAGAGAGAGATAGAGGTCAGGTAAGAGGGAAAGAAAAAAGAAATAAATGTCGAGAGAGACAATGCACTGAAGGTCTGAGAGAGAGAAAGTGAACAGCTAAGAGAGAGGGAGGATAGAGACGAGAGGGAGAGGAGGAATGCGACTGAGAATTGATAGGGTTTAGTGTATGGTTTTAGGGTAGGTTATAGAATATAGGGTAAAATTTATATTTAGAAAAAGAAATGAGAAATTAATTTTAATAAGAATATATAAATATTGCATAGGAAAATAAATTTTTATATAAATATCATAATGTGGAGTACAAAAAAAAATTTATTGTATCTTATACGTAAAATATAAAATTTAATGTAAACAATATATAAGTGAAGTAAGGATCTAAAAATAAATGAATAAATAAATAAATAAAATAATTAATTTGGGATCTTAACTTTGATTTTTTTTTTTTTGTGATACTTACCTAAAGGATTTTTATGATTTAATTAAATGATTAGACTAACCAAGGTATTTCAGATGAGGAGATTGTGTTGGTCATGCTTCAATGAGGTGAACGTATGATGGCAAAGGTTTGTTTAGTTTTGGTATTAAGAGGCATGAGTAGGCTCAAGATTCGTCTTGTTGGAAAGCTTGGTTGAAGTGGAATATGGTAGTGTGATTATATTTGTGTGCCGTAGAGTATGTACTAATGTGTGAGTTAAAGTGAGAGTAGTGACATTTGGTTGAGTCAGAAAGAGGGTGGTAGTGCATGGTTTGTGTTGGCGTTGCATGTAGAGTGAGAATATGAGGAGAGAGAAAGCTTGGCTATGGTGGCTATGGAGGTTTAGAGAGAGAAAATTGTCATAGGGTTAGATTTGGATGACCTTAAATGAAATTGAAAGTAACAATGAGTTACTTAAACTTTTTTATTTATAAAAATTCAATTTATAGCATGGGTTATGCCCTAATCTTTCATAGCCTGCAAGAAGATAAATTTCGAGTTCAAATTAATTTTATAAAATCTTAGATTGTGAGGATAAATATAAAAAAAAATGAAAAACAAGTGCCATGATCCTTTAGTTTCTCACATGTGCCCTTACTAACCAAGCTATGCTCACTTTCTCAAACATTTATCTACATTAGTTTTATTAATGCCTTATACGTTGGGCCAAATTTGTATTGAGCTTTCAAGCCCAAAACTAAATTGATCCAGTTGCTTCATGGATTAATTAAAACAATCCCAAGACAACTAAGCAATAAAAAATAGGGAAATAGCAAAATACCCTTCGGAACTTTTACTTTGATGCCGATTCACCCTCAAACTTTCAAAATATATTTTTTGATTCCGTAAATTGTTAACAATTTACAACGTTAAGCTCTTCTCTCTTGAAAGATACCCTATTGAAACAGCTAAAAATTATTAACTTAAATATTTTTGCATATGTCATTTTCGCTATTTTGATAGTTAAGGACCCAAAATTATGGAACATCCCCTTTATACACAGGATGTTTTGCTATTACAATATCGATATTATGTGTCTCTTAAACATATATTCATGTCAATTAAAAGTATAGGAGGAAGAATAATTCAATATTTTCTCTTCATGTCAATTACAAAAATTAATTTACATTTACTTACAATATAAAATGAATTCCTTATGCAAAAAGCAAAATAATTAAAATTAGGAAATTTTTCTTGAATTTCTTCTTATGTTATATGATGGGCAAGCACCACAATATTATCATCATTTTCTTAGAAATTATCATGAGTTTTTATGCGTGTGAGGAAAACATTAATGTATATCAAAGCAACTTAATGGAAAATGTTAAGTAGACTTAACAACGCAAATTGTTGAAAGTTTAAGGTGTCAAAAATATACTCTAAAAATTTAAGGGTTAAATTGATACCAAAATGAAAGTTTAGGGGGATCTTTTGTAATTTCTCCTAAAAAATATACATGCAATAGAATTTTTTCTCATGGAACTTATTTTAACAAATTTTGAGTTCTAATTTATTAATTTTGCTCAGTTTTATTAAGAAAAATCCAATCTAAATTTAATGAAAGCCCCATTGATGCTTTTACTAATATAAACTAAATACACATCATGACTTTAAAATATTTTACTGGATTTGCTAAAAAATATTTATTTCAAATAAGACCTTATTTTTTGAAGAACTCTTAATTTATCAAATTGCGTATATATAGTATAAAATTGCTTTCTCCAACCCTAAATAACATATTAATGCAACTTGGACACTTTTAACACATTTTTTTTTGTTCTTTTTTTTTTTTTTGTATTTTTGAAATTTCTTAGCATGAATGGTTGTGAAAATATGGTTTTAGTTGTGTTTAGATATTATAGGATTTTGTATGAATCCAACTTTATCGTGTTACTTTATGTGTTGTTCTTGAAATCATAAGACTTAAATCTAAATTTGTCAATTTTTTTTTATTAAATCTAAATTTGTTATTTGAACGTGGATTTGGATAGGAAACGGTTCAAACCACGTATCAAATCAGATCCGACTATAATTTCTAATTGAAAAAAATTATAAACGAATCATATGGTTAAGTTTGATTTAAAAAGGAAAATCGAACCCCTATATTAGATATGATTCAGTACAAAGGGGTAAATCATACCGAATCAAGCCACACTGACCTTTATTTTGTATAGAAAATCTCATTTTACCATGTACCTAGTTCCTTAATTAAAATATAGTATTAATTTTGTAGGCAAATGGTGATTTCTTGAATAAGGAAATTTGTAGCCATCAACATATTTTTATTGTATTGCTTTGTTCCTTTTCATTTTCTTTTAATACACACTTTCTAAACTGTTTACGTGTGTGTTTGTGTATGCGCATGCACTTGTGCGTGCATGTATATATACATATATATACACTTTTTTGAATCATGAATTATGTATATAGCTTGATTCAATTTTTTCATATGTTATAAATTTGATTATAACTTTATGTGCTCTTTGCACATGCATCACGAGTATGTTGTAAGCTACTATTTTTAACTGCATAAACCAAAGCCACCATTCTCTTTAGTAATATAGATAAGATAGTAATTGTAAATATTTAAGTATCCTAACTGTATCTTCCATATTGTTTATTTATTTGTTACTTTAGTATTTTTAGAAAATATTATAGGGAGAATGATGAAATAAAGCTAAGTGCCTATGGTATGTAGTATAAACCCAAAACGACATTGAAAGTTCAAGTGTTGGTAGATTTTGTAGTCGAATTTACTGGTGAAGAAGACAACGTAAAGATGGTGGAGAAGCTAATATGGAATCTATATGTTGATAGCTCTTGTAGGTCTCATTTTGCAAAGCCCCTATAATGTGAAAGTTAACTATGCTTTGAAATTTGGGTTTCCTACCAACAACAATAAAGCCAAGTATAAAGCATTAATATTTGGACTCAAGTTAACAAAGGAAGTTGGTGCTGGGAAACTTGAAGATTTTTTCAAGTTTGAACTCGTAGTGAATAAAGTCAAAGGGATTTACGTGGCAAAAGAAAAAGTAATGAGCAAGTACTTGCTGATAGTACAAACAGTCATGGAAGAGTTTCAATCCTTTTCAATTGAGAAAATATCAAGAAACAAAAACATTGCTACCAACAAGTTGTCGAAGTTATCCAATATGACACTCCCCGATTTAAATTACAAGCTCTTTATTGAGTATCTCCCCAATAAAAGCTTATAAACTCTCGAGCAAAGCTGTGAGTTGGCTCCCTGCCTAAAAGAGAAATCTTGGATAGACCCAATTATAGATTACTTAAACGACGGTATTCTTCCTAATGATAGAAAAGATGCTCGAAGGTTAATACATCAAGCAACAAATTATATACTGATAGATGATCGATTGTACAAACGTGGCATTTCCCAACTTTACCTTCGTTCCTTTCCACCAAAGGACATACAATAAATACTGTCCAAATTATACAACGGCATCTGTAGCAACCATGTGAAGGGTCAAACCCCATATGTCTACGTACTGCAACTTAACTATTACTAATTGACTATGAAGGAAGATGCGAGATTCTTTGTTTGGCAATGTTTGCAATGCCAGAAACATGAGGCATCAAGCTATACGCCTTCTACTAAATTACACAGGCTCACCAATCCTTGGCCTGATGGGGATTGGAGATACTTGGACCATTTCTAAATTTTACAGCCCGATGGCAATTCATCATAGCTATAATAGATTATTTTACAAAGTAGATGAAGACTAAAGTGGTGACCAAAATCACCGAACAAAAGGTTGAAGCTTTCATTTTCAACTTTATCATATCAAGATTTAGAGTTTTATTTATGATAATTAATAATGATTGACCATAGCTTGATAATGATAAATTTCGAGCATTTTGTGAGAGACATGACACTCATCTGAATTACATGTTAGTGGCCCATCCTTAGATTAATAGGCGAGTGAAAGCCATTAATAAGATCATCTTACATAGTTTAAGGAAGAAGGTTGACCAAGTCAAGGGTAAATCGGTTGACGAACTACTGAGTGTATTGTGGGGGTATAAGACCACCCATAGGACTTCAACATAAGAAATACCCTTCAAGTTGGCATATGGGTTGGTAGCTATATTGCTAATTGAATTAGATCAACTCAATTTTTGTATGTAGAACTTTGATATAATGGCTAATGAAGTTGGTCTTACATCCAATTTAGATACAATCGAGGAGATAACAAATGTTGTAAGGGCAAGAGTTGCTACATATCAGCATAGAGCAACTAGATATTATAATCAAAAAGTGAAACACAAGGTCTTTTAGCTTCGCGATTTGGTTTGCAAAAAGTTAGAGGTAATTGGCGCACGAGATAAATAAGGAAAACTCAATGCAAACTAGAAGGATCTTGTTAGAATCTGAAAAGTTGTAAGCAAGGGAGCCTATCGACTAGAAAGGTTAGATAGGACAATCATCTATCGAGCTTAGAATGCCGAGAATTTGAAGCTTCATTTTGCTTAGTTTTTTTGATGTCATCGTTTATTCTTATAATAAACTTTGTAAGGCGATGACCTACATTTTATTTTGGCTGTAAATGTTCGTTTCAAGTTTGAATGCCATTAACTTCTTGTCATTTTCATCCTTGATCAATTTATGATTAATGGATTAATAAGTTCTAGCTATACAGCAAATGAACTAGTATTTAATGAGTTTAGGCCAACAATGGTTAACGAACTTAATAATTATTGACAAAAAACGTTAATTCTTAGTTAAAATATACTAAGAAGCAAGAGACCAAACTTTATTGTTCCTTATAATAGGGAATCTCATGGCTTAAAGAGAGAAACACATTAGTTCATGTCCTTTATGACTAACGAACATTATGTCTTCAAAAAGACGTCTAATCACTTGCGCATGAAATAAAATGTGCCAAAAACTAATAAATTACACATGAAATGATGAGTACTAAAAGCAAAGCGCTTAAAGGCCGAATATCACATTATAATAGATAATTGACATCCTAACCATATTTATTCCATACAACATATACAAAAATAGAGTACAAATTAATAGAATTTCAAGAATCTGGAACATTCTTTTTCTTTGATTAGGCTAAAGTATTGTCTTGATCAAAAGAAGACGAGACCCTCTAGGAGCTTGTTTCTTTTCCAATACTAGGGGTTTTAGAGCAGGTAGATGACTCTTTGTAAATATAAGGGGTCTCCTTAGATAATATTTCTTTGACATCAACAAGAGCTTCAACATTGGCTTCATTATTGTCACCCTGACCGTAAATTTCAATTTCCACCTCTTCATTGACTTCTTCCCCGCTATAGCTGGCATCATTGTCATCAACATCGGCAAAATCCAAACATGAAAGGTCATAGTCAGGGTAAACTTTCAAAATCTCCTTTCTTGCCTATTAAACCCCTTGCAAGAGCTTCTTCCTAAGCAATCTCTCGTATTGCTGACTAGGAGTCACGATTTCTAGTACTTCCTCAATTGAGGGCTTCTTCTTTGCTACCTCCTTTAATTTGGTAGCATGAGATTTCGGACTAGTGTCATTTATCTCCAACTCCTTTATTCTCATCCTCAGCCTGTCCTCCCATCACTCATCAAGCTAATTGTTCGACCTAACCCCCAACACTCCTCTCGTCTCTTACAGAGCTCCTCTTTCAGCCCCCTTAATCTCCTTATACTACTCCTCACTCTTGGCCTTAAGGCTTGAGACTTCATCAGCCACTAAGGAATGTGCCAACTTCTTAGTTGATAGCACTTCTTAAAGTTTCCTGGCTTCCATCTTAACCTTAATCTAAACACTCTCAGCTGCAATAGTTTAAGCCTTTAAGGAGTTATATTCCTCCCCAACCTTCTATGACAAGTTAACAAAGATGAAATAAGTCATTTGCTTCTCAACAAAGAAACAACAATAAATATTACCTTCTTCATTTCCTTATTGGCTTCATCTAGAGCTATCAAAACATGGCTATTAATCTACATGTAGAGAGGATTATGTCAGCAATAGAACATAAGCCATAAGTAGAAGGTGATTGGTACTTATACCGTACAACTTAGCTGCAATATGTCCTTTATTATAGCCACCCACCCTATCAACATCTTTCTTCGCAATCTCCCTATTCTTAAGGAGAATAACTCCTTCCATTAGGGCTAAGGATTTCATCCTGTCATCCAAGGTCGAGTCCTTATATAGGATGTTCTGGCTCCAGCATAAGACGAAGTACTTGCTTACTTCATGGTTAGGAAGGAACTCAGCACTACTGATGCCGAAAGCCTTGTTCCTTATGGCATCCTTCGTCCTTTGGTCTAAGTTTTTGAATTTCTTAGACGAAGGTTTGCTTAAAAGCTCCTTCCCACTCCTTTTCTTTGGACTTAGCTCATTGTCCATTTGGCTTAATGGGCCTTCAGCTACCTCATAAAGAATGACCTCAACGCCGTTATCACTGCCATCATTGCCAATTTCTTGATGCAAATCACCCAACATTTCCTCTTGAGGAATTTTTTTTGTGAGAGAGATTGCTTCAAGTGTAGCCTTAGCGACTCTAGTCTGTTCAATCCCTTGACACTTCTTGACTAGACTACTAACCTTTTTTGGAGTAGTAGCCTATTTCGCGGCTTTCTTGTACGTGATATTTTTTGACGCAACTGGCTAAGTAATAGGTGCTTTGGTGCTTACTCGCTTATCGAGCTTCAGTTTCTTGGCCTTTGCTTCTGCCAACAGCTTGGCAAGATCTACATCGCCTACATCCATATCTGCAATAAATGATAGCAATATTAAAAATGGAAAAAGAGAGGAAAATCAACGACTTACAAGATCTGTGCCAAGCGAAACTCAAAGGTAACTATTTTCTCCCCAAGTCACAAGAACGGCTTTCCTCTTATAACTTTACTTGGCGTGGCTACTACTCTAGCATTTACCTTCTTTTTCAAAAATGATTGGATCCCCATTCTCGTATCGCCTAATTATCCTCTCGGCATCCTAGAGGAACATTTTGTTTTTCCTTCTTCCTTATATTTTTTTTTTTTGCTACAATGGCATCATTTAACATCAATTCAATATCTTTGGTGTGGATAGGCTCAATCCATTGGGTCCAAAAATCTAAATCTTCATCGGATACAATAGATACAAACTTATCATGCCGCTTGTGGATTTTAGACCCCAACCCATCTACAAATTTCCAACCATGCTGAGCGGCTATGAAATATCAACCGTCAGGTTGCCTTCTTATTATGAAGAAATACCTAAACAACTAAGGTATATCCCTAACCTCAACCTCCTCGCAAATTATCTTGAATGCTATGAGAAGTTGATAAGTATTCATTGAAAACATATTCGGTGTAACCTAAAAGTAATTGAAGAATTGTTTGATAAAAACAGAAAATGGGAAGCACAATCCAAAATCGAGATATTTCAGGTATATATGAAACTCACACTCCTTCGGAAAACACGCCATCTCCTCTTCCCTTAGCTTACGTAGATTCCATGTCTCAAGAAGATCTTGGCAATATTTACTATATTTTGAGACGATTGTTTCAATGACACCACTCGCCACTCCATTTAGAGAACCATTGAAATAAACAACATTATTGTACAAGTACTTGGCTACGGATCTTCCTTCCTTATTATCTGGATAGTTATCTACTAGAAGAGCATTGATACGAGCAAGTTTTCCCATCGCTCAATTGTGCTATTTGCTAAGCTACTTCAAGAACATGCCAAATCGTTCCTTTTTTAAGGGGGAAAAGTAACCTCAGTTTAAGTTGCTTCAAAATTTGAAAGTATAAGTCGACGAATGATGCTTCAAACCATACCTAATTGAAGCTATATGACAGAATCATAAACTAGATGAAAGTTTGGAAGATGAAGATGAGATGTCAAAAATCAAATGAGAACTTTGATAGTAGATACGAATGAGAATAGAGTGAAGAAATCTTTTATTAGTATGGAAATATCCTTCATATATGAATGATTTTTCCCCGTAACCCTAACATACGTCTTATGGGAATTTTGTTCTAATTAGATAATCAAGTATGGATTAATGACATGTGTTATGAGTCAAAAATCTGATGGTTATCATGTCACTGAAAGTTATTAGCTCCTGTAGCGTAATGATGGCTAGGATGATAGCTAGGATGATAGCTATTATACGTGCTACCATAGAAGAGTGAATAGGCAGGAAAATTAAAAAGTTATGACCTTTCATTTAGGATATGGTTTGTTGTATTTTAAAATGAAAATCAAAACTTGTTGTGTCACTCAACATCCGCAAAATTTTGGTCTTAACTAGCTAACTACCTAAACTAAGCATTAAGCTTTATTTACTCTCATAGTCGAGTTCTCAATTACGAGAGTTGAGGGGCAAATGTTGCTGGTTGGTTTTCACCATAAGATATTGTTCGGCAATTCAACTAATGAGAAGCTGAGTAACTTTATTCTTAGCTAATTCCGATTAGGGGTCAACCCACTTGATGGGGCCTTAGAGCCCAACCTATTACTACATCCGATTTGGACTTAAGAAAGTAGTATGAATGGTTATGAGTTGGTACAATCTCATTACATAACCACCTATTATTCCTATATTTTAGGCATGTGCTTAATTTCAAGATCTTCATATGGCCTACTATCAATGATTAACTGTTATTTCAGACAGTTCGCCTATAAATATAAAGAGAAAGCATTGTAAGAACCCTCTTAAGACCCTTAACTCAATATTTAGTCATTTTACTTTTCTCTAAAATGCTTACTGACTTAAGCATTAAAGTGGCTCTATTGGGCTAGCCTTGGTATTAGTTAGCTCTTTGTATCTTTGCAGGAACAAAGTCCTACCTCAAAATCATCCAACAATAATGATGTGTTATTTAAGAAAAAAAAAAACCATCGTATTGTTATAAACAAATACATATGAAGGTTTTTTTTTTCTCGAAGGATTGACTATTATTATTACATATTAAATTGAATTGAAAAAATTATGATATATTGATATTATAAAAAAATAGGGAAATATATTATATTAAATTATCCTTCTCTTTGAAAAGGCAAGAACTTTCCATTCATATTTATAAACTCTTCCTGCTCAATTATTTATAGAAATGCATTTAGGATAAAATCATATTGAGCTTTGTTGGAAGTTGTCTTTTTTATTTAGATTGGATTTGTTTTATTTATTAGTTTTTAATGGAAATGCATGTGATATAATGATTTTTCATCGGATGGATTTATATAAAAAAAACTTGATAAAAGATGTTTGATTCAACCAAATCTTCCTCAAGTTACAAATGCATTTGAATTGAAAAACAATTGATAGAAACTACATGATTTGACCAAATTTTCCTTACCTAACCTCTTTCTCTCTCTCCCCACTCTATAAAAAGGAGAAGAGCTTTTGATATGCAATGTGTAGATAAAAGTTTGAAAAATAATTGTATATTTTTTAAATAAAAATGTAAATATAAATTAAGGTTTTTATATATTACTAAAAAAGACATTAAGAAATTATTTAAGCGGTATCATGATATGTAACATATATGTTAGATATATTTTAATGCAAACATTGTATACATATACATCATAAAGCTCGTGCTAATTCGTGAAGCTGTGTTTTAAAGTATATTTATGGTAAAAAAAAATATAGATTTATCTAAAAAATTAACACTGTTAACATTTTAATTAAAAATATATATATTTATGAATTATTAATAATTGATATTTTCATTAATGATATATATTATATATTCATAAATCATTAGAAATATGGTGTGATTATTGTTTTCTAATTGTATAAATATATATTATTTGTTGATCATATATGACAAATCATAATTCTTTTCATACTTATATAACATACGAAATGAAGAAGTCATATTTATAGGTACATTATATCATAATCCTTTCAAGCTTACTGTGAAATACAGGTAATAGCTATATAAGATCTATCTTAAAAATTATGTATCTTCACATAATTAAACATTTTAAGTTAATTTAATCTAGAATAATATATAACTACTATATTATTTAGAAAAGTAGAGTGGAGAAAAGTTATTTGAGATGGTCTGTATAACAATATGTATCTATTGTTAAAGATAAATGATAACTATCACATAAAGAAAATAGTAACTTTTCAATAAATCATATAAGTGATTCATTCATTTATTTATTTATCATTTTTAAGCACTTGCTATGTGATTGTGACATTGATTAGTATTAATATTATTTGTATTTATTATATACCGTCTATTAAATTAGTCCTACTTTGATAATTATTTATTAACAATGCATTATATTTTGTATTATATGTTATTTATATCTCGTGTGATAATATCTTAACAATTAAAGTGTATATAAATATACAAAATAAATTTAACTTGAATATAGAGACAAAATAATATATTGATAAACTCTTGTGAATTTCAAGTGCAATTAGAAATTTAAAAAATAAAAATAAAACTGCATCTATAAACTCCAGTACCCATATTTGTGCTTATATAGCTTTCATTCTGATATGAATTCGTTTTTCCATTTCATCTTTACACTACATAAAATTATTTCTTGATCAATACCTATATAACAAATAAATAAAAATTTAGTTAAAAGAGTAATTGAAGTAAAAAAGTGGAAATATACATAAAAAAATAGAGAAACCTAGGTACATGAAATAAGCAAAATTAAAATTACAAACTCGAATAAAGCAATACGTAAACCCATTATCTTGCAACGTAACTTACCTTACTTCAACATTTACGTACCTATACAATTTCATAAAGAGAATTTCATGATCCAAAATTGAAATAATAAATTTTGAAGATTCACCAACCACTTTTGTAAAGAGCAAAGTATAAATTCAAAAAAGAAAAAAGAGAGTGTTAATGAGAGATGATTCACGTGAAAAGCAAAAGGGAAAGAATATGGAGTTATTTATAGAGAAAAGGAATGGAATTGAAACTACCAACTTAAATTAAGCAATATATCTTATATCATAAAATTTAGCCAGCTTTAGCAATTTATTGAATTTCATAAATATAAGAGTTGATTTAAAAAAAAAAGAAATTAAAGTAAAAAGTAAACATTTTCCAAAAAAAAAAGAATGTAAATGAAATAGATGAAATTGAAATTGCCAACTTGAATAGAGTAATACATCAATTCATCTTCTTACAACGAAATTCATTAGCTTCAACATTTTTTCTTACCCGTAAAATTTCATGAGATGATTATATTATCCAAAAAAACACCAATAAACATAAATTTTGTAGTGGAAACATAAACATATTTGTTGAATCAATCATGCTTTGTATATAATTAAAAAAAAAAAAAGCTAAGTAGGAAATTTGGAAAAGAAAAAGATAAAATTACTCTAATAAGTTTGTGAAGTTTTTATGGTAGTGGTTATGTAATATTGTTGGATAAGAATAAAGGATTTTACTTAAAATAAGGAATAAAATAATGAACGTATAGGTGATGATCTTGTTTAAAAATAAAGAATGATGAATAAATTTGTATCAAAAGAGGATCCCACCAAATCTTCCTTAAATTATGGCTCTTTTTCTCAACTTTTAAATTTATATATTATAATAGATTCTTTGTTGTGGATACTTTTCAAAAACTATTATTTAAACCTTTTTTCCATGTTTATAATTAATTATTAATTTTTTGGCAATTAATATTTCATATATTTAAAGTTTATAAATTTTTAGATGCATCATGTCTACAGCATTAGCTAGATCTTGAAAAGCAAGTTGAGGTGTAGTTACCATTCCGAATGGAGTTTGTTTTACGAATTATTGTTTGAATAATAAAAGCTTATTGTAATTTGTTATTTAATATATTTTTATTTACACCTAAGACATCAAAGTGGTGTCATTGCATTCATATATGTAATTGTTGTGTAATTAATAGTTCAAGCATGTGAAGATATATATCATAAAGACATTTTGCGAAAGGATACAACTGACATATGTTGGTGCGCATTTGCTAGTAAAGAGAATTATAACGGAGGGGACGAACGTTAGGGGTAAATTTAAATAAAGGATTTATATTTCAAAAATTTTAAAGAGGTGATTAACATTTCTATGAGTTCAAATAAGGGATTTATAATAATCAATCTATAAAATTATTTGAACCATTTTATGGAACGTTAATTTTTTATTTAAACGTTTTAAAATATTGATTAGTAATTTAAACTTACCCCTAAATATTGATTACTTCCATTGCAAACGTACTTCAAGAATGGTAAATATTTAAGTATCTAATTGTAGCTTCCATAGTTATCATTTATTAAATATTGTAACATTGTTAGAAGATATTAAAAACACCACGCCCCTTTTTATTACCATGAAAGACATATAAAAAACTACCCTTAAAATGTTGGATTGAAGGTGGAATAAAAGGTGAACTTTATGATATTATCCTTTTATGATTTATTTAATGGTTATAAAAATAATCTTATGTGGTCTTTGTTGTAATTTTGAAAGGGAAAAAAATTCTTGTAATACTTAAGACATTAAAGAAAGGTTATTTTTTTTTTTACTTTAATAATATAGACATAAATTGATAATATATATTGATATGCATACACCTTTTATATATATATATATATTTGTAATAACATAAGAATGTAAGGATATTTCAACTTGAAAGATAATTGCAAAGGTTATTATAATCTAGTATCATTAACATTGGTTTTTTAATAGGATGGTCCTTTTCAAGTCACTCTCACTTAAATTGTAACATGATTGGAAAAAAAATAAAACTTTGGATGATAATTCGATGGTTTCAATAGGAAGAACAAAGATGGAAAGTAATCAGCGGATATTTGAAGGCTGTGAAAATGACAAGGGAATTTTTTTCTTAATTTGTTACCAAAGTTCCCATTGCTTAATCTTTCTTAACAAATTGTAATGTTCCATAATACTTCATAATGATCTTTTTCTTCCTTTTTTAGGAAACTTTCCTACATAGATGTCACAACTTATCGTATGGAGAAACCATACTCTTTACTTTTTTGTTATTTATTACTAATCTTTTTGAAAATTTCCTACAATTTGTTATTTATCATAATTATCCTTTATTTTTCCTAACTAGTAAATATGTATAAAATTTCTCAACATTTTGTAAATCTGTACATTAGCAAAATCTTCTATTAAAAACATTTGCCTATGTTGGCTCAAAATAATTTCCTCATATTGGAAAGTTTTCATATTAGATTTCACAATATTGACAGGGATCTTAGACATAGGCTCCTTAGGCCCGCCCAGATCTAATAGGCCTCACCGTTTAGAAGCTTACGACATTAGGCTCAAGCCCTAAGCTTGGCTTAATCAGGCTCAGGAGACTCTTTAATAACTAAAAGATACTAGATAAAGATAAAAGATCAAGTCAACAACCACCTCCTAGTTGACCACCTCTTACATAAGTAAGAAATATTAGACACCACGAGCCTATTCTCCCATACTTGCGGGAGAGAATTTCGCCTCTTCTAATTGTTGGCGCTGCTCCACTACAAGTATCAAGTTACCATCTAATAATAAATTACTTGACACTTTGTGCACTTAAATCTATCTATTGTTCTTAAGCATTCCCTACTCTTCAAATTACGTTGTTAACTTAAGCATCAGAGTAATCACTCCAGATAACCTTCGACGTCTCCTCACTATATTCTATTCTATAAGCTTACCTAATAAACAAAGCTCAATTTCTAAATTTTTACCGGTAAATGTTTTGAGACGCCATGCAATTTTCCAGAACTATAAGTATTGCAAATTTAACTTTTGTATTTGTAACCAACCTACATATATTGTGATTAATCATTTAAGTATCCTATCGGCCAACAGGGTACCCATATTCTCGGTGTCTAAATTTAATTATAATTAATAATTTATTTAGCTTACATATATAATATAACAGTAAAAATTATTTATATGAAACTTACTTAGATTAAAGGTCATGGATTGCTTTGAGATTTCAATAAAAGGTTTTTTTTTTTTATAAAAGACAAAAAAAAAACAGCATAATGAGTCAATCATAAAATCATAAAAAAGTGAATTTTATCAAAAATAACAATAGCTACAACTTACGTCGAGGGAAAAAAAAAATCATGCCCTAACTCAGTTTTTTTTTTTCCTTTTTTCTTCTTTTCTTTGCCGGCATCCACTGAGTAATTATATTATACACCATTGCTTTTTATTTTATTGAATGTCCAAAGTAAAGATTATTAATCAATTCACCAAATCCGATTCCCCATGTGTCGAAAAGTAAAAAGGCCATAAAGTGTGCATGGCTTTGAGTTTTGTTTTG
Organism: Lumnitzera racemosa; assembly: GCA_024138005.1. Lineage (NCBI taxonomy): Eukaryota > Viridiplantae > Streptophyta > Magnoliopsida > Myrtales > Combretaceae > Lumnitzera > Lumnitzera racemosa. The sequence goes on along the minus strand of JAMXBC010000008.1, from coordinate 42,618,643 downwards.
CGGCCAATTGGCTACCTGAAGAAGGTGGGAAGATGAAATGTCAACCTGACGAGAAGGTACGTCGTTGCATAGTGGGTACAAAGTTGAGAGAAATTGATAGGGAAGAGAGAAATTAATGCAAATAGAAAAAAAAAAAAAAGTTATGAGAAAGAAAAACCCCGTACTATAAAAATTTGTAATTTAAAAAAGTTGCTTTTAGTGTTGGTTTTTTATATAATATCATATTGAAGGTTTTAGTAGTCATTTTAAAGGGTAAGAGACTAAAATGATAGTCATTTAAGATGTTGAAATTTAAATAAAGATAAAGTTTTTAGTTTTCAAAATAAATAAATGCAACTTATACGCCACGGCTCCTACAAAATTACAGTTTCTCTGAAAAACTTAATATCACTTTTATGACAAATTTATTGATATATTTTCCGTTATTGTCAACAAAAGCCCTGCAATTTCTTATGCTTTCAATTTTTTTTATTACTTTTCCTAAATTATCTACCCCAATTCTTCTATTAGTTGTTTGGAATTTTTTTTTTTTCTGATTTTTATAATTCTCCTAGATTTTTTAGTTTTCTTAAAAATTCGTAAATCAAGTTAGTGAAAGGAGTTCTTCCCTTGGATTCTAGACAATGGGGCTCTAAAAGTACCCAAATATAAATATAGTAAAAACTAAAATATTATTAATTATTCAATTCTATAAATATGCGATGGCTTACATATCCTAAACCGCTACACTGATACTTAATAAAAGAATATTTCTAAACGGAAAGAGGCAGTCATTTCTCGGGGTGCTTTCCCTAGTGCTATTACAGGTAAATTGTCAGCATTTCTTCTCATCTTAGTTGTTTCGATTGTGGAACCGTGTAATACATTGTCTAATTTTTTTTTATTATTCCAATTATCTGCATTTCATCACTAAATATTTCAGAGAAAAATTAAGGCTACTGACGATAGTAATCACATTTTTATGGATATTCTAATTATCTTGTGGAGTTGCATCGATGCACTTACCATTTTAATTTCTGTATCATCAGATTGTCTCAAGTATGGCAGTAAGTGACAATTTCATTGAATGGGTGAAGATGGATAACAGGGGTTTCTTAAATGCGGTTATCAATGTTGGGAATTTAAATCGATCGATCGATCGAGTAAGCTATACTATGAATCAAAACATGAAGAATTATTTTCCTAAAAATCCTTTGGATCGTAATTCTCTACTAAAGAAGTTGGTATGAGTCTGTTGTCTAAAAAGGAAGTCCCAGGAGAAAATTCCACTGCTGCAATCGTTGGATTCGGCTCTCAAGAAACTGATTTTGTACTTCATTTAGTGTAGGTCACTTTTGTTTTATTTACGTTATCAGATTCCATTTCTAAGCATGGTTTTAATAGTAGTCTTTTTGGTTAAAGAAGCTGTGAAATGGGTGTGAAATCGATGGAGGAATACCAAAAAACCTAGAACGATGGTGTATGTGCTGAGCGCTGATTGTGTTTTGATGTTTTTATTAGAGGGCAGAAGTTGTAAATTTGAATTTTTAATAAAGGCAATCTTAGAAATAATCGAGTCATACAGATTTGGAATATAAATTTTTTATGGCCACGATGGAATTCTAATGCCCTATGTTTGAGGAAAAGCCATTCGCCCGGAGTTAAATGCCAAGTAGTCAAATTCGATCTGAAAAGGGGAATTAGGGGGGAGCTTATTAGGAAATAAAGGAGGAATGGAATTGCATATAACTAGATGGATCTAATCTTTTATTGGCCTCAATTATAGATCCCTTCATATCACAAGCCATCGAATGGTTTTATGGGTCTATTGTTAAACTAGTTAATAATTATAAGCGAAACATAAAAAAATAAGTGCATAAAAAATTGTCTATGATTTGACCTTAATCCGATGGCACTGCCCGAATTCTTTGTGATTTGCAGTTCATGGTTTAGATAAATATGACCTTGGTAATGCATTCAATCATGTTGTAATCGGAACTAAGGATGTGAGTCTCTCCTAATACTTTTGTTAACATATCAAATCACATAGTAATTACTAATTGCGGACATTGTTTGATGTCGGATCATTTTGATGTGTAGATATATAAATTAGTAGACAAAATCCGTTCCATCGGTGGAATTATCAAGAAAGAGCCAGGGGATATGTTTGGTGATAAGACACTGGTTGCCTATGCAGCGGATCCTACAGCCTACATGCTATGTTTTGGAGCACCACCAGCGGCCGACTCCATTTGAACCCTTACACCAAATTAGTATCATCACGTCTGATCTTAACCGTAGCATTGCCTACCATGAGAAGGTATTATACATCGATCCCATATAAATATTCTAAGATGATTATAAATACATGTTTTTAAACTATTAGTCAGAGAAGTTTTATAATTTTTAAAAAATACGTATATGAAATCAGGAGTGATGGTAAGGATACTAACTTTTTAATCAAATGTACGTATGGGGTTACCTTTGTTTGCAGGCCATGGGCATGAGTACGCTGTCCTATCGGGACTTCCCTAAATTGAAGGTGAAGCGCATTAAAATCTGCTAACAATCTATGTTATTTTTGGATTTTTTCTGAAGTACACTAAACCTTTGCATTCATTTCTTTCAACCAAAAAAATTTCCCCAATTTACAGATTAAAATGGGTCTAGTTGGTTGGGAAAAGTCGCAGGCCAAGAAAATTGGTGTGATTGAGCTATGGTAGCATTATGGCAACTTTAGCTCATATAGATTTGGAAATGGATATCAGGGGGTCCGTTTCACTAAAACATCATATTGTAAGTTTTCTCACGTTCGAGTCTACATTATTTCAAGAAGTTGTTTAAATTGGCACAGACGACGTGTACAGAAGTGCTGATGCAATCGAAGCGGTTATCCAAGAGTTTGGAGTTGGATGGATTGTTCGACCGCCAGGTCCAGCTCCGGTTACACAAGTCAAATCTACTTCATTTGTAGGTCTAAATGGCCATACTATTGTGAGTGAACCCGTGCTGTATTAGCTTAGGCTATAACTGATTCTTGCAATGTATGTTTGTAGGAAATGGTGGACAACAAGGACTACTTGAAAGAAATACAAAAAGGACAGTGATCGACGTGTTTTGTAGTGGATTCTTAGTGCAGTTAACTTTGTATTTCCATAGATTATCGGATACGTATGGTGGAATAAGCAAAACACTGATGCTCATAATTTTATAGTTTTGTGGTTGTTGGTGCCCCATTTATGTTTGACAGCAAAATTTTTTTCTCGGAAGTGCAAGAAACGGTAGGGAAATTAAAAGGCGAAATCTTTTTATTCGAACGACCTTATATTTCTCCTAAATGATAAAGATAGACTGTACGATTAAATCAGTTTCATAATATTTCTCTTTAGTCACACACACCGAAACTACTTTACGTTGTAATTAACCTTTCCACAAATCCTATGCTTTTTTTCGAGCCAAAACTCAACTTTGAGTCTATTGTAAATTGAGTTCAACCCCAACTCCAATTAAATTTATCAAAAAAAAAAAAAAAAAGACAAAACATTTTTCCTCTAGTGAAAATCATTGTATCATTAAAACTTCATTCGAATTAAATCAATAATAATTAACCTCAAGTGAAGTCTTTGAATCAATCTATTCAAAAGTTACTTAAATATGATTTAACAACAAAATTAATCGAACCTAAACTTACTAAACCCTTAAACTTAGACTATAAAAATATATTATATGACCTCTTAAACTTTAAACTTATTATGTTTTTTGTAATTAATTACAAAAGAAAATATTTTATATGTTGTCAATTTATTAAAATTTAAATTGTACAATATTTAAAACTTTATGAGTAAATCCATACTTAAATAGTTCACAATTTCACCTTTATAGGTAAGCAATCTTCAATCTTTCATGGTGAAAAGCTTCGGGAAAAGAAGGATGTTTCATTTTATCTAGATATAAATTAGACGGATGAGATATAAAATTAAAAAATTGAAGTAAAAGACTTGAAGCCCCTTTTCACAAAATGAAAGACCCTTTTGTCCTCAACATTGTTATTGCACTTCTCGAAAGATGAAGACCCTTCAGCTGAAGCTTTTCGCCCTTTAAAATTTGAAGACTCCATCTAATTTTCTCCCTTAAATTCAAGAGCCCCTCTTTTGCTATACAGTTTAATCTATCCATGAGATGAATCCCGCTTTAAATTTATTTTTATTAAAATACAAACACCCCTCTATATTTTGATGTAAGCACTTCCAAACTCTAAGATCCCTTAAATTTTGATCACAATGTTACTTTTTTTAATAAAAAAAAAATCCTTTATGTTACCAATTCATCAAAGTTTAAAAGATAATTTGCAACATTTAAAAGATTATGGGGTAAATTCATATCTAAATTAAAATTTAGAAAAATTATTTGTAATTTTCCTTAAGTTTTTCTTTTGTTTTCCCATTGATATCTTGGGAAGATTAGTTCGTATTTGGAAATGTTGAAGAAGTTAAGAAATTTAGGTATGGTTTTTATGCTGAGCTTTGGATATTTTAGCTTGGTAGGTCTAAATTATTGATTTTTATAAGATGTTTAGCACATAAAATTGATCCAGATAACACTTATGCATTTTTCATTCAAAATTTTTTGACAACATGAAATTTATGCAATTTCGCAAGTTAAAAGCTAACACTTACGCACAATTAATTGGAAACAATTGACAAAAAGAATGAGTAAAATAGATAAAATGTGAAAAATTTGGACCAACCTAATTGAATTAGTAAAAATCATTCAAAAAATTTAAATGGCATGTGAAAAGACTTAATTTAGATGCTTTATTGCAAGTTATAGGTGCATTTAAATGCTAGACCAGTTAGCATTTAGATACCAAGTCAATTGAAGGATTAGAGTTGGTTTAAGGACCTCTGTCCAAACGCTTTTTATTCAAGTTACCGTTTGTGATAGAAATAGCCTTAAGATCCCTTCATCAGCTCTGAAGCAAGAGGGCTAGCTAATATTGCCTACCGAATTCTCAACCATTGCCCAACTCTAAAGCATACTAACCCGTTACGTCGTCTGACCTATCCCTAACTCTAAGTTGTAGAAAATCCAATCTCCTAGTACAAGAGCAAGTCTTGGTGGAGGATGCCCAATCTATCCTGCAAACCTGTTCTATTGATCCCTTTACCTTCCAAGCATAGACTTGTCGTAATGTTGCTCTCAAGCTGTTCTAGAGTGAATGTTCCAACCCGATCAAGGACTCGAATGCTAACCTTATCCTAATGAGTCAAAATTCGCTATGTAATAGGTTTTTTAGCCTCTCTCTTAAAGACACCTATCTTATAACCCTCGAATGTACAAACTGACATCGGATATTCTCTTTCTACAAAGATTACAAAAACGTCCTTTATCTTTTTGTATATTTTTGTATTTAGTTTTTAGCCCTTTTAGTAGTTTTGTGTGTTAAGATATAAGCCTAGACATCAGGTATAAAAATCCCGTTATAGCGATTGTTGTATACAAATATTCCCTTTTGAATTAATGAAAAGTACCAAGTTTTATCTCCTTTTTTGTGTGGAGAACCCTAACCCTAACTCTTATCAACCATTAAGCAAGGTTGTACAGTAAGTGACCCATTAACCTGGATCAGTGAATCACATTTGACCAGTTATAAGCCATGTTGAGCTTGAGTGGTACATTACATCCACTAAGCTGCTTAAAGATTAGCTTAACTTACTACCCACATCTCTACCTAAAACCCATTTTCCTTTTCTTAGATAGCTTTAAAGGACTTAATTACACTATAGTAAGACTTTGTTAAGGGCTCGCATCGTGCATGCTTTAGGCTTGTATAAGCAAATACTCACAAATGCTTATAAGAAATATTTTTACTTGTCCATATTCTCTTTGGGATATCACCATCCAAAGCATAAGAGAGAGATAAGTTGACTAAGTCAACCACTATCCTTATTGCTTCTCCCTAAAATGATTTAGGTAGCTTGGTATGAGGCAACATACCCTTAATTACCTTAATAATAATGTGATTCATCCTTTTTGACAATGTTACTTTGTTGTGTAGTTTTTGGTATGGTCTTCTCAAGTTTTATCCTATGGCATTTGCAATAATCCTTAAAGGGACCTTTGTATTTACCACCATTATTTGCTCGGAAAAATTCCAATTATCTTCCTGTTTCTTTCTCAACTTTAGTATGAAATTAGGGAAAATTATAGCAGAAGATATAAACGTTTAGGAGTTAAGTTACATGGATGATCAACATTTCAAAAAGTTCATTCAAGGGATCAATGTTTGGGGTACTTACTAAAAAATAGGATTACGTAATAGACTCGTTATAACATTGCTTATACCTTATGACGTAGCACATTAACTAGACACATGTACATCAACTTGTATTAAAATAAAAATGGGATGTGTTAGGAGTTTATACCTGACTTGAAAAATACAAAACCCCACCCAAAATGGAAAATAAAGCCAACAGTAAAGTGTAAAAAAGAAAAGGTAATGTAAAAAGTCTATAACTAGTAATTATAACAACTAAATCCTCTCTATCAAAAACCTTAATCCATCTCTTGTAGTGAAACCCCAACCCACGAAACCCTAATCAAAATTCGATTGAAGCCCTAATCAAAATATGAATAAACTCAAGAATTGATTAATACAGTTATTAGGTCAATTAAGCACCTTCTTTGTTGACCAAAACATTAATTACATTAATGTTAATAAACATATTGGTATAAAAGACATAAGGATGTTTACAAATCTAAAACAAATAAGACATAACATTGATTCTAAGAAGCTAATAAGTAGGACATGAAAACCTTTGCAATCATAAAAACCTCATGAAAAGAATAAATAAATAAATTTTAATAATAATAATAAATAGCAAAACTTTGATGGATACATAAAAGTCCCAAATACCAAACCACTTCACTGGATCATACGAAGTGAACGATAATGTTTCGAAATCAGTTATACCATAGAATAGTATTATCCAAACATAGTTAATTGTAAATTAATGAAGACAATATAATTCATAGCTAGAATAGGGAGCATAAAACTAATTTTAAAAAGGGGTTAAATAAAAGACTTATGGAGACTTAGCATATGTATGCTTGTATTGGAGCTAATAAATATTTCTTCCTTTTAATACCATAGCATGTCATGTCAGTTTTGCTGAGTCGGTTCAAGTTTGGTTAGTCTATCAGTCTGTGTCAAGTCTGAGTGTCAGTATGGTTTTGTTAAGTCAGTTCAGCATCATGTTAGTATTCATCAGCCTTGTACGTGTGCACTTATGTTAAGTTGTAAAGAATATTGCCTACCTAATGCTAATTAAAGACAATGAAAGTAAGAAAAGTTATTTAACAAATAATAGGTACAGGTGGAACAAATAGAGGATTCAAATAATTCATACCCTCTTCAAGAATTAAATACAATAACAACAATAAGAAGGAATGATAAAACTATTGAAATATAACATGATAATGTTCAACTTAATAAAATTTATTGAACTCAATTAAACCATACAAAGAATGTATAAGCTTTTAGTAAACGTTAAATTACACTGATGATAGACACTAAAGCAATAACTTAACCCCTAAGCCTAATGAACAAGTATATAAGCATAATTAATACAATTATGAAAATAAGTATATAAGCACAATAATAATAACTTAATATAAATAATGAGCTTGAGATGAGTAAAAAAGGTGTGTAGTAGAGTGACCTTCAACAATGGTGTAGTTGATGATGGTTATTAAGCAAAGAAGGAAGGAGTATGTAATATCTCAAGGTCTCGAGCCAATACGATAGCCTTAAGATTTGAGCTCCTAAATTTAGGGCGCCGAGTTATGTCATCTCTTTTAGATCAAACTTCACAGTAAGATTAGAAAAGTTAGACGAAGTAATTCTAATAAAGTTAACTTTTCAAAATAAGCTATCTAAAAAGATTAATTTAAGAAAAACGTTAATTTATCGATAAAGCCAATAATTATTGAAAACGAAAAATTTGAGCCTTTAGATATAGTGAAAATTAGAAATAAGTTAATTAACTATCAAAAATAATAAATGAAGTTGAATTATATGTAATATACACATATTTACATGTGATATGCATTATATATATATTAAATATATACATATAATAATAATAATAATAATAAATTATCAAAATAAGGTAAAATAATATAAAATAATGGAAAATTAATTAAAAAAATGAATGGATGAGCCATCAAATGACGTGACAACCTAGGATTAATTGGAAAACATAAGTTAACACCTAATTAATTAGAGAATGACATATGATACTTAGGAAAATGGAAAATCGACATTTGGCATACATATGTTCAATTTCTATTAAATTAAGCAAACTTGAAAAACTATAAAGAGGACCCAAACCCTCAATTACAATATTTTAGAACTTTGAAAATAAAAGAACACAACTTAGAAAAATTAGAAAAAATAAAATAAAAATAAAACAAAAAATTAAGGGTAAATCAAGTCTAGGGTGATTCGTGTACCAAACCACAACTTAATTTGACGTCGCTTGAGGGTTAAAGAGATGGTGGTGCACTTGGTTGTTCCAATAAGGTGCAGCGGTTCAATAGTGGCCCGGTTCGAGTAAACCAATTTTCTGCCGATAACTTGTTTAATTTTCTAAAAATATCAAATTATGTTAATTAATTATGAAAATTGTCCTTTTAAGGTTATTTTAGGTGTAGATTAATTTAGTAATTTTATTTTAATTAAATAATTGGTGAAAATATAAGGTCCTTAAGAAAATGCCCTATTTGGACAAAAATTGAATTAATTTTCATAAATATTAGATGATGTTATTTCAAGCTCAATTTTTGCATATAATATACCTAATATATATATATATATATATATATTTAATTATGGTAACAAGAATTTTTGAAGTTAAGTATTGTCACATCCTAGCATAGTACAAGAAGTCCTATTACACAGGTAAATCTATTATAAATAATCTCAATTCTAATAAAAATAGAACTTCATTATATATTTAGCGTTTAAAGGATTTCAACTATAGGCCTTTGGTTACAAATATTTACATCATTTATAAACTTAAAAAACTCAGAACACTTAACTATAGGAAAGCTTCTATGTCTTCTTTGTAATTGTTCAATGATACTTTTACTTTTAAAATAGCTGACTCTATTTAGTGTTCTCCAAAAGTCCACCCTTATTGCTGGTGACGCCCTAAAAAATTACATCCTAACATAAAGATAAGAGAAAACTTATCTCTTCAGCTACTATTGAGCTAAGTAAGAGTGCAAAATAAGCACAATACACTAAAGCACATAAACATAAATGCTCCAGTTTCATATTCGGTTAATATTTGAGCAATAAATTAGTTAATGCAAAATGTATGCCATGCTAATGCACGTGACATGCATCAGTACCGATATTCTACCCCAATGTAGTAATTTATTCGGTTTAGTCAACAACAAATCCAGGCATCCAGAGGATATATCCGAGAACCTAGCAAAATATCTCAACCTAGCAAAAACCTATGAAACATAGTTAAAGTTTTGGTTAATGCAAAACTATATGCACGAAACCCAACTTTGTAACTCATCCTAGCAAGACCATAAGTATTAAGAAAACTGACTCGTAAGTCCTTTTCGTACCATGCTATGAGTGCATCAATCAATTCACAATCAATATCAAGTATGTCAACAAGGCTTAACAGATTCTTTTTATCTCTACTTTATGTTCTAAATTTGCTTCTGAAATAGCTTCTGACTCATCATAGCATAAGTCTTCATACGTTCTACTCGTAATCAAGTCTAGAGTTCATCACATAAAACATTGCAAACATTATACACAATATAGCATCACCAATTACCATCATCACAAATACAGGTAATATTCAAATAAGTACTCCATTTATGAACCGAAGCATTCACAATTCACTAAGTAAGTGTAAGTCAAGTATTTTACACAACAACTTTCAAACAGTACTCAAACAAACACTATAATCATGTATAAAGACAGTCATATGTAAAACTAAACCCTATACATGCAATTTCACTTACTTGACTAGTGGTACAATCCCGATTTACTCATCAGCAAGAACTTCCTGCTCCATGACTTCACCTAGCAAGAGGAAGTAATTCTACAGTCACTTATAGGTCATGAGTGTATATATATGTATATAACATTATCCTCTTTTACAAATCATCATTTCTTAACTAATCAATGATTTTTATAAGTTATCCAAAATTATCAAATACTCTAAGTTATCAATTGATTGATTCTATAGTACCTTTACCTAGTTGAAAATCTTCTAAGTTATCATCTAAGCTACACAAGGGTCACTTTGTTATATTGATTTTATAGGGTTGGAGTGACATAAACTCTAAGTTTCTCCAATGTAAGGCCCTTAATAAATTATCATCCAAGTTACCCTCTAAATATATTATTCCTTAAGTTTTTTAGTTAAAACAACCTCTAACCAAGCTTCTGAATCCCTTATTTTTATATTTAACTTATAAATTGCCTCTAACCCATTCTCTGAGTATAACTACAAGACGAAAATCCATTCCTAAAACCATTGAATTATCTTCTGCCTTCAATCAATGTCCTAAAATTTTGTTGATTCCCTCACTTTTCTTCTAAATTACAATTGTAGGATCAATTTAAAATGGCAAGCAACACTCTAACAACCTTCCTTAACTTCATTATTTCCTAAACCCTTACACGTTATATTGTCAATTTACCAATTTTACCCTAATCAACATATGAAGAAAACCATGTATAAATAATTAAAAAATATATATTACTTAGTATTTGTTCTTCACGAAATCCATAAAATACCCATTATTTTCATATATTATGCTATAGACTCCATAATACACATTTAAGCTCTATTTCTCCAATAAATGACTAAAAATAGGGAAATAATCATGCTTAGATTTTGATTCAAAATATTGTACATATCTCGATATTACTAATCACTAGAAATTGGACTAAATTGATTTTACACACAAAATACCTTAAAATCCCCTTTATTTCCTATAATCAGCAAAACTGCTAACAAGCACCAAATAAATTACCATAAATAGTAAACATAATATTTTTCAAAAATTATTTTTACCACAATTTATCATATATTATAGTAGTGTTATGTAAAATTTTTTAACTCAAAAAAATATCATTTAATATTTTATAAAAATTAATCAAAATTCTTAATAATAGGGCATGTTCTTAAGGAAGTTCCCTAAATAAATATAATTTCAATAAAATAAAATTACCACATGAAATTACATATAAAATAACCTACGTAAACAAAATTTAATAATTTTTTAAGCTTGTTTGATATTTTTAGAAAATAAATCAAAATCAGATGGGAAATTGAATACTCACCGATGCATGGTGCTCTGGCTACCCTTTGACCACCAAGGTATGTCGGGCCAAAAACTTAAATCCAAATCCCCACGATGTTAGGTTGTACGTAACTATTGGAACCCTTAAACCCCTGTTTTACTTCGAATTTTCCAAATTTTTGTTTTTTTTTTTTTTTATTTTGATTTGGTAAAGAGGATTTCCTAAGTAATTTAGGTGACCAAAATGATAAAGAATAAAAATTGAATCCTTTTATGCCATGCTCAAGTCGGAATTCGCTTGATTAGTGTCATTTGTCTTTACCTACTCACAATTCCAACTGTCCATACTAGATATGAGATTGCCACGCCTAAATCCTTAAAGTCCAAGTGTTTTTAGTTTTTTTTTTTTACAATTTTCTATTAATTAATTACAATTTTTAGTAATTATTTAGTATATTTACTAATATATTTACATATCGGATATATAACGTATATTATATGTCATTTGACATTTAAATATTATTTTTATAATTTAAATAATTTATCTTTAATGACTCGTTACATTTTGAGATTTAAATATTAAGCTCCTAGTAATTAACAAACGTATTCGATTAAATTACACTTTATTAAAATTAAACATTATATATATACTATTTTGAGAAATTGATCCCATTAGTATTCTTCATCGAACTTTTATGACTTTATATTAAAATTTGGCTTAATTTGAACAAAATTGTCCGAAGGCCTTAAATGTCCTAACTCGAATTAGTTAATTTAGCAGCTAAGGTGCTTAATCAACTAAGGTTTCACAAGTATGTTTACCATTTTTTTATAATTATTTTGGATAAAACTGTTAATTTTACTGATTTGTTAAAATAATTAGTTTTTGATGAAATTAATGAATGAGCTCTACATGTTTTGACTTCTAGAAGTTTATAATGATATTTGGAACACTTAGTTTTTATCTCACACAAAAATTTGTTTATTTTCCTTAATTTTTTGTTATTTTGAGCTAAAACCGTTATTTTCATAAAAACAAATAATAGCCAATTTAGTATAATTTATAGTCAATAATTAAACTATATATTTTTGTAAGTCTATAGGATTTTTCATGGAATTAATCAAGCTCATATATTATTTATCACATATTTTCCTATTATAAGCTTATATATTGACTTAATATGTAATATAGTAATTAGCACTAATAAAATATTTGTCAAATTCACATAAAATGAACACATTAAGGTATATTAAGGGTTGTTGGATAAGTTTGGAAAGTGTAATTTTTAGGGTTTTTTTGTTCAATACTAAAGCTTATTTGAATCAATTACACAGTTACGATAACAGATGGTCAAGTAGATAGCGAGAAAGGGTATTTTTGAGCTTTTGGCAATATTGATTAGTCTTGATTCTTAAAATATCCTAATAGTATTTGAAATATTGATCATGACGATATAAAGTTTACTGAAATCAGATAAGGAATGAAAGCTTATAAGAGTTTAAGTTCAACCTATACTTGACTTAAAGACTCTATTTATATTTTCATAGGTATGATAAAGTAAGGAAGGACCACGTCACAAAGTTTAGGATTTTGTGCTATTGCTAAGCCTAGGTAAGTAGATCTAACCTATGTTTAGAGTGAATATATTGCTGCTAATAACTCTACGTACTATTTGATATTATGTTGATTGGATGTGGCTGTATTTTAAGGTGGAGTGATATATTCCTATAGTGAATGATGATGATGTGGTGATTTTAAATGATAGTAACTATATCTTGGTTATACTTTTATATTGCTATGTTGGGTATTGATTTGTGCTTACGAATGATTATACTTATGAATGATTGTGCTAACTAAGAAAGTTGAGTGACTACTAACTCAATCTTCTAGGTGTTTACTTAAGTGAGATACTAAATTTCTACTAAGTACAGTTTGAAAACTAGAATCAAATCACTAGGTTGAATAAAATTGAAAGACTGGTTGAGTTGAATGATATACTTGAGTTGTTATTATATATCATGACATGGCAGGGCATAAAAAGGAACCTACAGGTTAGAATTTTCAAAATGTAGCTTCCAAGTGATTAAGAAAAACCATAGCTTTATGAACTTAATTTTTTGAAGCATATAAATTTTCATTGCTGGAACATCTTAACTATTTTGGTAGTTAGATTTGGTAGACTATAGTATGTAGTCTAATTTAGCCTTGTTGCCTCTTTGATTTGGTGAACTATAGTATATAGTCTAAAGTTTGTAAAACAAAGTTGGGAGTCCTATTCCCAAGACTCCTAAGCAACTCCTTATTGTCCTTTTTTATAGTGGTAAACTACTACAATGTGTAGTCCAATTTAGTAAGGGTCTTGCTCTTAGGAAGCTCCTTATTGCCTTAGGTTGGCTATGTTAACTAATTGGATGTAGATATTAGAAGATATAGGATATCGATATTAATGTATGCCATATGTATGAGCATAGCATACTACATTGCTAGCAATAAATGCCCAGTTAAGCTAATATATGTGTAGAGCTGAACTTATTGGATTTGAGGGAAATGTTTCAATTGTGATATTACCTATATTATATTATTTGATATCCACTCTCACTCAGCTTTAGTAGCTGAGGAGATAAAATGTTTTATTCTCAAGCTAACATCATCATGAAGGGCCCAACAATAGGGGGGATGTATACTGAGAGCGTGAATCGGAGTTAATGACTTTTAGATAGAATCTATATTAAGTTGAGAATCCTACTATTTTGAAGATTTCAATTGAAAGGATTATTCATATTTTGATGTAAATAGTGAATCATATACATAAGTTATAACTAAACGTCAAACTGAACTCCGATGTAGCAACCCCATTATTATATAAATAAAGTTTTCTTTTGATGAATGAGCAGGTTGAGTTAATTTTTAATAAGTATTCCTATGTAATGGTGCATTATGTGCTAAGCTGGGATGTGACAAAGTGTGAGTTCTGCACCTTAGAGTCTAAGAGTCACTTAAGAACCTACAAGACATGGTGAATGGTTTCCTTGATAAAGAAAATGTTAAGATGCAAGATTGGCAATAGAAAGAAAGTGACTAAGGAGGATGTTGTTATTAGTTATATTGCTATACTATAGTGATGACAGGTTGAAGCTTAAGGCAATGGAATGAGGTGTACTAACATTTGGATGATAAAGCAAAGGTTAACAGGTTGAAGCTTAAGGTAATGGAATGAGTTGTACTAACATTTGGATGATAAAGCAAAGGTTAACAGGTTGAAGCTTAAGGTAATGGAATGAGGTGTACTAACATTTGGATGATAAAGCAAAGGTTAAATGTTGTAACTAGTTGTGAATGGATGAAAAGTGGAAGAAGAGTTTTGTAGATGGATACATGAGTACTCAATGCAATAAGGAGAAGGGGCAGAGTCATATGGATCAATGGGAGTAAAGGATAATTATAATAGAAGTGTTGCAGTCTAGTAGGCAGAATTATCGCTTAAGTGTGTATATATGGAAATGTTTACGTTTGATTATTTAGTTATGAGAAAAATTTTTGGAAGTTGTATGGAGAAAATTTAAGGATTGTAATTAGAGATCTAAAGACAATATAGTGAAAGAAAATTGGAGAGTCAAAGTTCAATCAGAAGATTGCAAATAGGTAAAATGAAGAAAGCAAAGGAAAACCTTATAGATATAGGATGCTTAGAGACAACTTTATTAATTTGGGAAATTTAGTTATAATCTGATAGTATTAGAATAGTAATCCCAACTTGAATACTAAACTCAAAGTAGGCTAATAAGGAATAAATGTGGTAGGATTTTTAATATTGGATATTGGAAGAAATTTACAATTACCATTGAGAGTTTCTAAAAAGTTTGAAAATATCTAATTTAAGAAACTAATGTAGACTTAAGAATTTGATTTTATAACAGGATAAATGCTCATAGAGAATTGAGGAGACTTAGCTACTAGTAAATGGAAACTGAAAAATCATATAATGGAAAGAAGGAATTCTATAATGTAAGTAAGTGAGAAGAAAATATAAAGGTGGGAAAATCCAAAGATTGTAATTAGAAGACTAAGTCTATATAGAGAAGAACATATGGAGATTTGAATATTAATTGAAGAATTGTAAAATAAGAGAAATGAGGAGAACAAGAAAATTTCGTAGATAAGAGTTGCGTGAATGCGAATCTATAGATGATACTGTAGGAATAATAGCTAAACCTTGGTAGAGTTGAGAAGATGAACCAAGCTTGAGTTCCCTAAATCAAAATGGACTAAGAGATAAAGGAGACAGAATTAATAATATTAGAGAATGATAAAGTTTAAGATCATATGAAAGACCTTGTAGAAAACCAAAAATTATTTAATTAAGTGACTGATAGGAGATTTGAGGATTTAATCTTGTCATGAGAGAGTTACATGAGGATGAAAAGACAGATTTTAAGAATCATAAAGTGAGCATGTATGTTGAGATATAGTGGAGCAATCAATCGGAATGAGAAGGCATATGGAATTTGCAAGACAAGACAAGAAGGAAGTATTAAGAGTTTTCCATTTTAATGATTCGGGCAAACTTTTGACGACTAAAGTTTTTGTTAGGGGAAAATTGTAAAATAAAGGAAAAATAAGGTATAAAAAATAAAAAGAAAAGGAGAGATAGTTGGTAAAACAAGCTAAAGGGCATGGTTGGTGTTGGTAAAAACTAATGATGGCAATTTGGGCATAAGAAATGTCCACAAACCTTAAGTATAAAAGCCGTACCTAGGTTTTAGGAAACCTTTTTTTCGCAACACAATTCACGTGCCTCCTTCTTTGTACTAGGGTTTCCACATACTAGTTGAAGTAAGGAAGATTTAGCTCATTTCAATAGAAATCAATCATAAGAAGGGTAATGGTAAGTTGCATGGGACCCTTTTCTCATTAAATTTTGATCAAAGCACACTGAAGATTCGTTTTACCATAGATCTCTGGTGGTTTGATCGGGTATAAGGTGGATGACATTGAGGTAACATTGTTTACATTGGTTCTTTTAGGTTTTTCATTGAAACTCTTAAGAAATTCATTTTTCTCCCTAAGGTGTTGTGGAAAACGATTTTAGATGTTGTCTTGAAGAGTCCTCAATGTATTCTTAGTGGTAGGACCTCAAGAATGTTGTTAGTTTATATATTGTTGTTTTTCAAGGTTTGTCAATGTGGAATATGAAACTTCGATATGAGTTTAAGTTATGTTTGAGTGTTTATGGGTTATTTTATTTTTTGTAGAGATGTATTGTGGATGCGAAATCGAGTCAAGTGTGGTAGTTTGCAAAAATAGTAGAAGTAGGGTTATGCGGGAGGATGAAAAGTGTTACTTCAATCTGTAAAATTCTACATTGGATACCTGTTGAACTAGCATTCGGATGCCATGACTTATGATTCTTAGAACAATGTTTCTTAAGTTTTTTAAGGTTTTCCAAGTTTGTTTTCCTATCCTAAACCCTTTCCGAAAGTTTTCTAAGCATGTTTCTTTACCCAGAACGCTATATGAACCAATTCATCCTCTTAGTGATCCTAGGTACCTCAACAAGCATAAGTTACAGGCATAAGATGGTTTATTTGTTAAGTTAGGGAGTGTTGTTAATTGATACAAGGCAAATACATCTATCAAATTATAATAAAGTGAATATCAGTGCAAATGTCAATCTCTTAGAGACCTTGGATACTAGTACTAACCTTAGCTCTATTATTTAACTAATAAATTCAACAAGAATTCAATTCTTTAAATTAAAATTGTAACAACTAATTAAATTAAGCAAATAATCAAGAATTGAACAAGAAAACAAAATTTTAAAGATTTAATTCAAGACTTAACATCGTACCTAGATCTTGATTCCCTAAATCTACACATGCAACTTTCACTAAAGATAATCTAATTCAATTTTTAATTTTTCTTGAGCAGGAGAATTCTTTATTAAAGTTAATAACTTTCTTAAGCTCATTAACCCTAATCTTTAAATTACTTAATAAAATCTCTTTTCCATAGCATAATCTAATACTACATTAACGTACAATAAATTCTCTTAAAGATAGTATTATAGATCTAAAAGAATCTTGAAATTTATCTCTAACATTACACAAACTCTCATCAACTATGCTAAATCTAATTATACAAAAAATCTATTGATCTTCTTATACAATATCGGATTTAGATCAATAACCATGGAAATATCAATCTAAAACATGTAAGTACACATAATTGATTCAAGAAAACTAAAAATCTTTATTAGATCTAATAAAACAAGGTGTTACATGTGAGATCTAGGTTTTACAAGACCTAGATGAAAAGTTGTACTTTCTACTCATGATAAAAGAATGATCTTCAATAAAAACTAAAGAAAGGTAAAAGAAATAGATTATGAGTTTGATAAGATAGTTCTTAAATCTTAAAATCTTGATGTCTTTATGCACTATACACTCTTGAATGTTTTGTTTTTGAAAAGCTCTCTAAAAATTTGTCTAAAGTTCTATCTAAAAGGCCTTAAAGAAGCATTATATAGGATTTGAGAAAAAATAAGGCCGCTGCAAAACACATGACTAAGGATAGGATTGTATCCCCCAGTCGTGTAACTTACAGTGAATGATTCTTTTCTCCCTTTTTTTTTTTCCTTCTCAGTGCTAGGAATGACACAACGAAGAACATAAAAAATCACTAAAAAAATATAACAAATCTAAACCTTATTAAACTTCTCTACACTTAAAAATTCAATTGTTCTCAAGCAAATAAATCAAAGAAAGAATTAGAATAAGAATTCTTAAGTTAAAAACTATCATTGCCTATGAGACTGGTAAAAAATTTACACTTAAACTGAAAAAGGATTCAACATGCAACTTTAATCAATTTTTCTTTAAACAATTTCCTTCAACCAGTAGATAGTGTTACATCTTGATAAACTTATAATATCATGTTTTAATAAAACAGACCTTCTCATATCCATTTCCATTAGAAATGTAATTAGGCGGGTTATAATAAGGTACTTGACTATTAAAAACCCTGTAGGGTATTACCCCTACAAGATTTTGGGATAGGTTATGGGAAATGCTTAAAAACCCTATAGGGTTTCTAGACGGGTTTTAGATTTTTATAAAAACCTATCGGGAAACCTAGTACCTGATTATAAAAATAAAAAATAATTATTATATATTAAATCAAATAAAAGTATTAGTAAGGATAAAAAAAATGAAAAATAAAATATCAAACCATATGCTTCTAGTTCCTAAAATCCATACATTGGTTAGTAGTGAAAGTATGGAGGCTTGATTTGGGGGACTTCTTGTGGACCTAATAACATGAAATTGAAGCCTCAAACCTTTGGATTATTGGAAGTCAATTATTGATATCAAGTCGGTCGTAGCCTCGTAGGTAGCAATACCCTAGATAAGACTTAAAACGATGCAAACCCACTTTGGCACTTCTTCTCTCAGTGACGATCACTCTCTCTAAATCCCAATATGATTTTGACCTCACAACTACAATGAATTCTTTCTTACAAAACAAAGTACATATATGTAACGATGGGTGGTGCTGCTCTTTATTTTTTCTGTTTCAAAACTACTCACTTTAATTGGCCATAAAAAAGGGAAAATGATGATATAAAATATAGTAAACATTGACTCAAAACCTCTTTGTAATCCTTATTACATTTCAAGAAGTGTCTAAGAAGAATATAAATTGTATACTCTATTAATGAAAACATATAAATTTGCTACCCAAATAAATCTACTATTTCTTGAAATCATGTATGGAGAGGTTGTAGGAAAATACTAATAAAGACTCAACAAATTAAGTAATGAAACTTTTTACGTTTTTATATATATGTTTTTTCACAAAATGTGTAATCCTTAAACCTTTTATAATTTATCTATGAGCATTTACTCACGAACCCATAGTAATATTTCTTACAATTTGTTAATTAGAAAAATAAATAAATATTGCTTTCCTCTACATGACATTATTGGTTACTTTATGGACATTCACCTTTGTAATTCACAATACATTGCATTATCAAATTAATTTGATGGGGGTTATTATAAAATTATGTATAAAGTCGACTTTGATGTCAGATACCTTTTGGCTAGAAAAATGATCGAGACATGATCTAATATAAATCCAAGTTACAATAACAAAACTTCAAAAAACGATCTAATATCATATCCCTTAGAAGGTAATATTAATGGATGGCTATAACTTGATATAATAATAAGACTCATGGTTTTTGAAAAAGTTCATGATGATATTATATAATTTTATTTTATAGTCAACTTCCAACTAAAGTTCCGGCACTACTTGTGGTCAATTCTATGCTTTGGATGCGGACATTGCTCTTATCACCATTATTTAATGATCTCCCTTTGGCTTCATTTTTTTTTTAATCCATAAAGTAATGTAAGTATTTGTTGTTTTATGGAGTGGCATGTATTTCAAAGAGGTTATTTATATTATGTTTGATATCACTTTAGTAGGATTCTTCTAGTGACCCAAAAATAGAAAAATACAACTTGAGTTCACAGTTTCTTTAAAAGTAAAACAATTACATCATATTTTCGTTAAATCTATTTTATTGCTATTATTTGTCAAATGTTGAATAATGTAATGTGCCTTACTTATGTCTGACATTATTAATATCTAACATGAATTGTGTGAAGCAAATAATATGTTGATTTTTTTTTTTTTGATAATGTAGGGTACATAAATATGGATGCTAATGTCATTGAAGAAAGCGCTCTTCTATTGTTAAGCTCCGAAAAGGAAGTACCATCATTAAAACCAACAAATTCATTAATTTTTCAGCAACTAGTAATGCTGATCAACATCATGTTCCTAATAAACGTAAGTTGACTTCCCTTGTATGGAATGACACGATGAAGAAAATTATTAACGGGGAGGAAGTTCCTTTTGTAATCATTGTTCTAAAAAATTAAAAGCTAACAGTAACAATAGAACAAAGTATTTTCTTAATCATTTAAAAAAGTGCTTACAAAAAAAAAATAAAAAAGACTTAAACAAATGTCTCCTATTAATTAAGAAAAAACAAAGTGGGAATGAGAATAGTGTGATAATAGGAAATTAGACATTTAATCGAAAAGCTTTTGGAGACATCGTACGAGTGCAATTGTTGTTCATGAATATCCAATTTCAATTGTTGAGCGTGAGTGTTTTAGGTGTATTGTGGAAAGTGTTCAACCTCTTTTTAATCATGTGAGTGGTACTACAATGAAGAAAGATATTATGAACTTCTACAAAGGAGAGAAGGAAAAATTGAGAAGGTTGTTGAAGGGACTTCATTCTTGAGTCATGGTAACCATAAACATGTGGACATCTTGTAAACCTTAGGAAAAACAGTAGTTGAACCTTAGCTCAAGTTCGAGTGTTCTAAACTGTACAATAAGTTGATAAGGCTAATAATAATAAAAGAATATGAAGTTTAATAAATCAAATATAACACCGATAACAAAACCTTAGGAATTTATCGAAACCCTAAATCGCTTACTAAAACCCTAAAACTAGTTGATGCACCATTAATCGAAATTGAACCCAAAATTGCTCGAAACCCTAAAATCATAAATATAAACCTTTAAAATAGTTAAATATTACACAATAGCGATAAAATTATAGTCGAATATAATTTTCGACTAAATCGCCTATTTGTACGAAATTGTAATGAAATTACTATAATAACTTGTAAAAATTATAATTGTAATGGGTACCAGTTAAATTGATAAAATTTCAAAAAATTTTGAAAACTAATCTACGAGGAGATTCGCTATAATTTATATGATTTGAAAAATTACACATATTTGTTAATAACTTTCATTTTCCTTCTCTTCTATTTCCAATTTATCTCATTTTCCTTCTCTATTTCCAATTCAATTCTTCTCCTGTGCAAAACGTGAACCAAAATCAGCAGCCACGTGATCAATCAATTGCCATGTGTTGATGTTATTTTTTTTTTTGTTTTATATACATAAATGCAAAAGCTAACTTAGTTTACAATTTAAGCTAAATTTACGTGAGCAAAGGAAACCAATATAAATATGGAAAAAAAAAAGAAAAAAAATCTGCACAAACACACACCAAATCTGCAAAGCAAACCGTGAGGAAAAAGAAAGAAAAAGAAAGAAAGAAAAGAGAGAAAGAAGGAAAAAAAAGAAGGAAAAGAAGAAAAAATAAAACCAAAAAGGTAAGTAATTTATTTTAGAAAGTATAGATGTATATTATAGTATACACATGTAGAATTATAGTATTTGTATAGTATTTTTATGGTATTTTTTTACATATAACACTAATAGTATATGTTTATGTACATAAATACTTAAATTTAATTATATGTGTAAATATAAGGTTAGGTATGTATGCATGTATGTACATAAGTATATCGTATGTATTATATATATTTTTTTAATACATCTAATTAGTAATTTACATAACTATAGTATAAGTATATATGTATGTATCGTAACTATATATATATATAGGTATACATATATGATTATATATATATATATATATGTGTGTGAGTGTAGTTGTATAGTACATAGTAGGGTATTTTTATAAGTATGTATATAAGACATATGAAATATATATATATATATAATATAGAGTATAAATATTATAGTATACGGCATCTTATGTATGTAATGTATGGTATATATATTTTATGATAAATACTATATATTTTATAATAAATACTATATAAGTATATATATGCCGAATATAGATATGTATGTATTTATAGGTATGTATACATGTAAGACATATAAATAAATAAATACAATATATATATAAATATATGAATGTGTATAAGAGTATGTTTTAAATAAATACATATACATATATAATACGTGTAATATATAGCATATATATGTATATATGATACCGTAAGAATTTACAATAACATAAACTATAAATTATATATATATGTATAATCGTGAGGTACATAAGAAAAATAAGAAAATGAGAAAAATAGGAAAATATACCCAAAATAATAAAAATAACAAACATATGATTTAAATAATTATTAAATTATAAATATGTTACGAAAAAGCGAAAAGCAATATTTTATAATTTTTAAATTTAAATAATAATTTTTATGATATTTTTGTATCACAATTTACGTTATGAGTCACAACGTCCAAAACGGACCTCGTTACGAGAAAATATGCTTGAAAACGATCAAAATGGACTATAAGTTCATAATGATTCGAGCTAAAGCGAAAAATTTATACGTGATTCGATAAAAAACTCGAATCGACAATTTCATGTAACTAAGTGAAATAAACCTTACATATTATAACACTAGTTAATTTTAAATTCCTAAGCTTACAAATTTTCCTTATTTTCAAGTGATCTCGATATCGACCCTAAGTTGCCCACCAACTATTACGATCCCTGAGTTAGCCATGGCCGAGTGAGTTTTTCCTTATGATTCCATACTTATTTGTACTTGTAATTAATGAATCTAAATTATGATTTATAAATGAATATGTATGGGGTTAGGTTATACTTGTGCATGATAATTATTGTAAATGGTAAATTTACTTTAAATTTCAATAATATAATGTTTGTTACATAGTAGATTCAATAGATTGATTGTTTGTGACTTGGAATGATAACTGATTAAATATGACTTAACTTTTTATTCGATTAGAAAAAGTTAACTTGGACCATGCATAAATCATGCACTGCATAATTAATTCCGGGCAGTCACATTATACGGAGGTAGCGAGAGGCCATACGTGGGTTGATTATTGATTGTTATTGATTTTGTACGGTGCACACGTGTGATATGACCTTACTCTGGCCTACGGGATAACTAGGCGTTGGAGGCGTCAACCGTCCGGCTATGGGTCGAGTCTAGAGGCCTTCATTTAGGGGTGAGTGAGGGCTGCGTGAACCTACTCACAATCATATGTAAAACTCGTTTTGATAAAGCTGGTAATGGATGTACCATTACATTTTAAATACGAAACGTGGAGTTTCGTTATGAAATAAGTTCTAATATGATACCCGGATTTGACTGGACCGATAAATCTCCAATCCTGACTTTGGAGGGTGTTAAATCTGAGTTACATGCAGTACCTGGTCACCTGCATGTATTTGTTTGGCATTTGGTTTGCCATGCATTCATTTGGTTGAATCTAACTATTGTATAACTTGATTGCTGTGTGGTTGAGGGAAATTAACTCACTAAGCTCTTGTAGCTTACGTTCCAATAGTTTTCTTTTGTAGGTTGCTAGACGATCGGGCATGGGTTAAGAACTGAAGGTTGAGTGTCAAAGTCGAGATGAGATACATAGAAGTTAAACTCTAAGGACAGACTATATGGTTGATTGGAAATCTTGTATACTTTATTTAAATTTTGTGACTTTAGTAAGTTTGAGTTTTAGAACTTTTCTACCTAATCTTATTATTTGGTAGGGGATACCGATTTTCTACGGTTTTGTTGGACTGTGGTTTATCGAATATCTATAGTCATATATATGTGGTCGTAAGTTAATTAAAAAAAAACTTTAGTGACTAATTGTTTAAAATCTTGCAATCTCTGACTTGCAAGATGATTTTCAAATCATGGGTGTACATGATATGAAAATTTTAGATAATCCTACTAGGCCTCCTGTAGGGTCATGACACATCCAATCAAAAGAAAGGATATATAACCATTTACACACATTTTATCACAACAATTGGAAACTTCAAAGTTGACTCTTGAAGTAAGTTTTTTTTGTTGATGTTTCTTCTAAGTTTATTTCATGGGGATCTATATAAACTTTTTAATAATACTTACATTTTTTTGCACTTTTATGTATGTCTCGACCCTACATACAAACAAGGTTCTTGCCAATTGTTTATTTAATTCATTGGTGGACTAGGGCTTGGATAGAAAATTATCTAAAGTTACTGTAGATAATTGTTCTACCAACGATGCAATGATGGCTACTTCGATGTAGAAGTTACGAAGGGATGAATTGGTACTTCGTAGAAAGATACCATACGTGCACTATTGTGCGCATGCGTTAAATTGGATTGTGAAGAAAGGCGGGGCTATAATAGAAAGTGCAATAAAGAGGATTTGAGATAATGTTGCATTTTGGTTAGCAACAACGTCATAGGTAGCGAAGTTTGGAGAGGTGTACAAACGGTTGGATATTTTATATGGTAGAAAGCTCTGCTTAGATTTTAACTACTACTTGCACTCTTGGTATAATAAGATTTAGCTTTAGATTGGTATTCTTGAATCAACTCATAACATGTTTTCCTAACATTTTGTATCTCAATGGGTGCACTCGAGCCATAAATAGAAGGAAACACAAATTCCACAGCTTTCATCTTAAAGTGTGGATCCAAAGTAATATAAATAGCCATAATGTTATGTACATCCCCCCAATACTTCTCAAACTTTTCAAACATTTTCTTAGCAATTGAACTAATATTCACATCAAAAGAATTCTTCTAATCAACCGATACTGCCCTAATCTCATATACTTTTTCAAAATTATAATTTACAGTTAGATACTGAGTCTAGAAAATAGTTTAGTTACCTCATGAAAAATGGGCAACTTCTTGCAAATTTTGTCAGTCAAATCTTAGTTGTCATCTGTTGGTGGAATATTGTAGTAGTACCAACATTGATGGCTATGTGAAATCAGAAGTAGATCATTACTTAGAAGAGGCTACATTACCTTGGTATGAGAATTTTGATATTAATAGTTGGTGAAAATCAAATGCGATCAAATATCCTACACTACAAGAATTAGCTAGGGATATGTTGGCTATTCCAATGTCTACAATTACTTCTAAATCTGCATTTAGCATGAGTGGACAGATAATTAGCTCATAGAGCAATCGACTCAATCTAAGGACAGTAGAAGCTTTGATGTGCACTCAAAGTTGGTTAGCTAATGAAAACAAAAGTGAGAAGTTTGTTGTCATAAAATATTCAATTTTTAATTCATGAAAAAGGCCTTTGTAGATTATTTTCTAATGTATTTTTTTTTTTGTCCATTTTCATAGGTCTGAATATGTTTGATGAAGAAGATGACTTGTGATGACTAAGAATGAAGAAGTCAATTGAGGTATGAGATCGATGACTCTTTTATTCTTTTTAATAGAATTAGTTTACTAAATCAACAGTTACCATCAAGCTATTGGCAAATTTTATTATGTTATTTTTGTAATGTGTACATATTATTATGTGATTTTTATTACTATCAACAAATTTTGCAAAAGGGGCAACTTAGTGAAATGATGGATGAGTACATAACAAAGATAGAAAGGAGAAGAACAATTGCTAAAAGGATTGAATAATTGAATTGTATAAGCTGCTTTTGTCTATTGGAGCTCATATGCTCGAAACTGCAGTTCATCTTGTCGTTTTCAAAGTCTAATTATTTCTTACCATCTATCCTTCATCTTTTTGTCTGTTGGAGCTTGTACACTCTATTTTGTTTGTTCTTGGATAGCTTGTGAACATTAAACTCATCTATTGCTCAGATTATGTTAATCAAGAGTTTTCTTCTGTTTTAAGTGTGATTAAAGCAATTTTTTCCTTGACTATTGTATAAATTTGTTGCTCCAATTATGTTAACTTATTAGAGCAACTCTTTCTTTGTCTATACTTTATTGTATAAATTTGTTGCTTAGATTTTGTTAACCAAGAGTTTCAACTGTGAACATTGGTAGCATTTGTTATTTTAAATGTCTCATTGTTGTTAATAATTGTCAAGACAAATGAATGACTACCAAAGTGGATGAAAAATAAATTTAAAAATAAAAAAAGGAAAAGTAAAATGTTAACGGTTCAAGTCGAGTCAAGTTTGGGTTTGGGGTCTCACAATATTTAGCAGGCGAGTTTCAGATAACCCTTCAGGCTAACTAGATGGGGAAACGGAAATACTAAACCATCCCAATTGCATTCCTAATTTCCATGTGTGAATGGTCTTGTATAGTAATGCTGCTATAGCTCTAATCTGCAATTTTTCCCAACCAACTAGACCTACATTTATCTGTAAATTGAAAAAAAAAAAATTTATGAAAGAAATGAATACCAAGTTTTACTACTTCAGCGAGCGTAGATCCAAAAGAGGCATAGATTGTTAGCGGATTTTATTGCGTTTTACCTTCAATTTAGGTAAGTCCAGATACAGTAGTGTACTCGTACGCAAAACCTGCATGCAAAAGCAACCCAATACATCCCCCCCCAAAAAATAATAATAATAATAAAGAAAAGAAATCATTTGATTAAAAATTTATTATCTTTAGAATATAGACCTATCTATTTATAAACAATCATCATTATATGCGTATTTTGAAAAACATAAAAAAAAAAAAACAAAGTAGATTAGTTTTTGGATATCTATTCATCTTTGACCAATAATTTTAAACACTTATTTACAATACTACCAGGATATTTATTCGAGGTTATAGTATAATAGCTTCTCATGGTAGGTGATGCTACGATTAAGATTAGGCGTGTTTATGTTGATATGATTGCGGGGTTCAAACGGGGCGGGTCGCACGAGAAGCTCATCCCGTGCGTAAGAAACGATTGTCGTCATCACCAAACCAATCCCCTGACTGTTTCTTGACAACTCCACCGATGGATCGGATTTTGTCTACTAATTTATATATCTACACGTCAAAAACATAATAATCCGACATCAAATAATCTCTGCAATTTTAAAATACTGTTAATTCGATACGTTAACAAAAGCATCAGGAGACTCACGTCCTTAGTTCCGATTCCAAATTGATTGAATGACTTACCAAGGTCGTATTTATCTGCACCATGAGCTGCAAATCTCAAAGAATTGTATTGAGGAGATTGTTTAACAAAATCATTTTAATTTTACTGACATGAGTTTGCAGCAGGCTCAGAATGCAAAATGTAATACACCATATCATAAAAACTATTCAATGGCTTGTAGATATAAAGAGATCTATAGAAAGAATTAGATCAGTATGCAAGTTTTTTCCTTCTTAACCACAATGAATACAATTAAAAACTATGCTTAGAAATGGAACCTGCCGACGTAAATGAAACAAAATGACCTATTGTACACCAAGTACATTAGGAGCCTAATATTGTAATGATTCATTTGAAACTCCTTTTATTAAAATATTATTTAGTTTAGCATGAAAATAATTAACGATTTTATCTATTACTGAAGCGATTTTTCAAAAAATTATCTATCAAGTAATTGACCTTAATTTGAGTATACTTAATTTTAAAATTTCTATATATTTTAAACCATTATACTAAAATGTACTTTGATAATTAAAATTTTATCGTCTAGTATTATAAATTGCAACAGGAGAATTTTCTCTGGGACTTTCATTTTAGACAACAGACTCATACCAATACCTTTCGTATAAAACCTGTTGTTGGAGGAGATAATTATGATCGAGCGTGATTTTTAAAAAGGAAAACTATTTTTTATATATTTGATTTATAGTGTAGCTTACTGGATTGATCAATTTAGATCCTTAACTTTGATAACCGCATTTAAGGAATGTCTATTATCTGTTTTTTTTTTTTTTTGTTGGCCCATTCAGCCAAATCATTGCTTGTAGCTCCATCTCAAAAGTATTATTAATAACTTATAGATAATTAGAATGATCCATAGTAAGATAACGTATTAAATAATATCACCAACAAAGAATAATGCAGATAAAAGAAGAAATGCTGACAATTTACCAGCGATAGCAGCATAGCACTAGGGAGGGAAAGCACACAGAGATCCGACTGCCTCGGCTCAATGATCTTTGAGTAAAGAGATATGATGTAGTTAAGTATAAGTTTAGTGGTTTAGAACATGTAAGTAATCACTTATTGATGGAATTGAAGAATCGAGAATACGGTGGTTTTCACTCTATTTATATTTTGGTAGCTTTTAATGCCCCATGGTCTAAAATCCAAGGAAAATTCCTTTTACTAACTTGATTTGCGAAATTTTGAGAGAACTAAAAATTATAGGAGAATCATAAAAATATAGAAGGAAAAATCCAATCTTTTTCGGACAACCAATAGAAGAATTGGGTAAATCAGGAAATGTTACAGTGACTACTCAATTCGTAATAAAAGTGATGATTTAAGTTCTTCGGGGAAATTGTAATTTTGCTGGAATACCATGGAGTTTAAGGTGCTTTTCTTTATTTAAAAAATTAAAAAATTTATGGGATACTTAAATGTTTAATCACAAAATATATATGCTACTTGCAGATACAAAAAGTGAAATTTTGCAATAGTCATAATTGTGGAAAATTTCGGAATCCAATATTAAATTTATTCCTTTCTACCCAAAAAAAAAAAAACTATATGAAATTTTTTCCGATATAAGAAAACGTTTTAAATATTGAAAAGTTACTATTTTTTAGAAGATTTTGTTGATGTAGAAAGTTACAAAATATCGGGAAAATCTATGCATTATATTTACTGTTATGAAAAATAAATGATGAATACGGTAAATAACAAATAATGTAGGAAATTTTCGAGAAAGATTAGAGATAAATCATATGTGATGACTTGTTATATCTATGTAGGAATGTTTCGAGAGAGGAAAAAAGAAAAAAAAAAAAGAAAAGGAAAAAGTGGAAGGATGATTATGACATATCATGGAATGTTACAATACAATTTGTTAAGAAAGATTAAGTAATGGGAACTTTGGTTGCAAAAATAAATTGAAAACAGAAAAAATCCTTCCGAGTTTGACTGCCTTCAAATATCGGCAGCTTACTTTCCATCTTTTACCCTTCCTAATGAAGCCACGCGAATTATCATCTTACTTCTTTTTCTTTTTTTTCCCCTTTTCCCAACTACGATATAACTTCAGAAATAGAGACATAACTTGACAATGTATCCGATCCACTCAATTTATTGAAAATCCTATAGGATACTATCAAATAAGGTATTAGGATGGGTTTTGTGATATAAATAAAAACTTGTTAAGCTTTTGAGATGGATAATGGGATTTTTAAATATCCCAACAGGAAACTCATTATCCAATAAAAAAATAATAAATTAAAAATATAATATTAACTAAAATTTCTAATAATGAAAATAATAAATAGATGAAAATAGAGATAATAATAACTTTAATCACATTTACAATTTTTTATTAATATTTATGAATATATATTTATGTGAGTTTTTTTTTTAAATGTGCTAAAAGAAGGTAATTGTGTATTTATTATATAGTAAAGAGAAATAGATAACTAAATAACAAATTGGATGCAAACATAGACCTTATAATTAACATAAAAACATATCGAAAAGTTAAGATAGAGTTATAGATCATTCTACTGATTGTATCATGGTACTACTAGGTGTTTTATCGATTCCGTAATAAGATACATAGAATGAAGATGGTACAAAAAATGGATTTCTTAATCCTCATTTGTATTACATGTGTTCTATAAATAATACAAATCAATTTCTCATGTAATGATTAATAAAGAAAAAAATAGTCATTTAACAAAAAAAAAAAAATTATAAACGAGTCTGGCCGGCTAAGAAGTAGATATCTTATTAGGGTAACGTGGTAGGTGCTGGATATAGGATTAGAAACCTTATAGGGCTTTGTGATAGGTTTGAGAACCCTATTAGTGTAGCGAGATAAATTATAGGTTCTTATGACCCATCCCAAACCTATCCCGTTTACATCCCTATTGGGGAAGGAGAATTATCTTCTTACTTGAAATATCCTAAATCCTTGGTTTGTAAAATTAAAAATGGGTCTTTTTAGTTTTAAATTCTTCTTTTCCATTTTAAGCTATGATTTGTATTTGATTATTAATAACTATAAATGACAAAATGATTAAATTTTTCACTCCTTTCTTGAGAATATGTCAATTTAGATCAAGAAGATTCACTTTTTAAATATCTATAATTCTATATTATTAAAGTAAAACTAAGAAAGTTTTTTTTTTTTTTAATTTGCTCAAATTACCCTTTGATGATATTATTATTTTTGCATCTATTATATGAAATGTTACAATAATACATGAAATTATAATATTTCATTAATATTATAAATGTCAATTACTTTGAAAACAATTATTTCCATATATCATATCTTTTACAATTATAAACCTCGCAAATTTTGCATTTTAAATATGAAATTGAACTTGAGCACCAATAGATAATCTCTAAGCCCTCGAGACTGAAGGAATTAAATCTATAACAACTTTTAAATGAAACCTTGAAACCAAATTGAAAAATTCAATACAAAATTCAAAAGCCCTAATTGCAGACGAAAATCATAAATTCTAAATTAAATCCTAAACGTAGAGAAAATACTAAAACAGTAAATTAAACTTGAATTTCGTCAATTTGCAAAAATTCAATATTAATCAATTAGCAATTTTCCTAAATACTAACAATTAGTTGGATCAAGCCAATTAAAGTAATTAAATTAATAAAAAAAATTATGAATTTGCCCTCATGAGAATACATTGTGCCATGTGTGATTTTCCCTTTTACATACCACTATTTATAAGATATACCATATTATATCAATAGGCATAAAATTGAACCAATTAAAAAGCTAAATTAATAAATTGATTATGGAATTTTAGAATCATGCAAATTTGATATTGGATGACCAAAGATGTCCCTAAATAACGATAACTAACTAAATGAAGCTATCTAGTGAATAAAGTTTATAAATTAAGAAATCACCCCCTACTATTATGTATCTTTCTAAACACGTCTATATGTACATGTATAGTTTTCTTTCATGTATGATATATTGTATAACACTCAAACCAATTAAAACGTTAAATTAATAAAAATATATCCTTACTCCTACAAGACTAACTTTACCATACATATATATACAAGCGATATAACTTTATTCACAAACATTAAATTATACAAAACACTATATAATGTTAAATCGATTTAGCTAAAACAATTAAAATATTATATCAAAGAAATTATAATTTTGCCTTATACATATAAATTTCACCATATATAAACATAAAAATAACCTTATGCATGTACGATAAAGATTTGAGATCAAAACTCTAAAACTAGAACCTAAATTATAAAACCTTAAACTTGTGTTAAAACCTTAAATTGACTTGGAACATAAAAAATTTCACTAGACTACTCCACTCGATACTAGAGAATTAAAGTAAAATACTAAATAATGCTAAATAATTACATTAAATTAATGAGTACTTAATTAGAACGTTTTTTAAAAAAGAAGGGGATTTTAGCCCAAATCAGCCCCTATTCGTAGTGCTACCCCCATTCTCATTTCATGCATGCATTTGAAAGTTCCAAGCCCAAACTAAAGGAACTAGGCTAGTAAATGCAATTAGGAGCCAACAAGTCCAGCTCCTCTTTAACTAGTTAATTAGTACACAATTCTCATGTTATGAGACTATACTCAACCATCAATTTCCAAAATTGGTTCAACACACTCTTGCTAATACAAGTCTAGATTAGAGTGTTGATATTTTTCCATCTTTGGACGCTCTATGTGTAGACTTTTTCTCCAATTCTCATCAACACATGTCCCTAAATATTTTCTTAAGTCACAAAAACATACGACAAGTGACCTAGCTTTGTACAACCCTAAGAAGCAATTTTAGTCTGAATTTTAGGAGGCTATTTTTTTTAACATAAAAGGACCTTGTTCATTACCATCATTTACATTAAAAAGGCTAAGATTACATCCCCAATCCCTTCCTCTTACATCTACTTAAGTTTAACAAGTTAATTAAAGGATAACTAGTTAGTTGGGAAAACATTTGAAAAGACTAAACAAATCCCTAGGATGATAAGACTAAACCTCACCCCAAATCCCTAAACAAGGCATATCATTTATGGTAAAATGTCATAGAATGCCTTTTTCCCATCTACCAAATAAGGAAATACAAAGAGACTTATGCACTTTCCCCCTCCTTAAGCCTAGTGTTGACCACTCTAAGGGCCATCCTTCCCTTTTTATTTCAAATGCAACATCCATGTAGTGAAAAAGGGAAATCACTAAGTTGAAGAGATAAAAGCTTCCCAAATTCCCACACAAGTTATACCATAAGGAGCAAGTTGTCGCAAATCACTCATCTATCAAACCAAAGGTGAAAGTAAGAAGACTTGGCAAGTCCTTCTACCCTCCCCTAAGCACCAGTTTAAAGCCTCCAAAAGAGGCCATCCATTCACTTTCATTTTCAATGAAAACCCACTGAAATGACCACCTAAGGAACCCCTTAAACCGACCACAAATAATTTCCTACATATCAACTTAAATCTCCAATGCATTAAGGACACAACCTTAAGTGAAGACCCTTCATTCTATCTTCCATTTTTCATACACAAACTCAAGACATGTTCCCTCTCCACCACTTCAATTTACACCTGCTAATCATTACACATACACTCCATATTTCCTTATTCATCTTACTCTTACCCTACTTAATAACCAACCACTACATGCCACCACTTAAGTTACTTTCCTTCCCCACTAACATCCATTCTTGTATCTAAACTCTTCAAGCTCCAAGTAAAGGTTAAGGAGTAAGCAAGTAACACCTCAAGAAAGCTAGGACAAGGCCAAAAGAAGCATACTCTTTGGTACCATTCACCTTCTAACAGGTAGTAAAGTTTCCTCTTCCTTCTTTTGATGTAAACTTAGAACACTCATGTAATAAGACCTTTTTCTTTTTGTATCATTTGTAACTTTAATAGTTTCCTAAACTTAAGAAAAGTTGTATATTCTGTAGAAAAGATTTCTTGTACATTATAAATTTTAGTATCTCCATCTTACGATCTACAAAGAAAACAAGTATATGTTTAAGGAAACTTAAAAGATGGTTTTGAAACTTAAAATTACCATTCAATAATGATGTATAGAACCCCACAAGATGCTAGATGTGAACTACATGTTGCCTCTAAGGATGCTTCCTCATCCTAATACAAGTTATTTAGACACAAAAATGCATCTAGATGATTATATGATAAGTGTATGAGGAAATACTAAGGAAAACTCCATCGAAACTTAAGAAACCACCCTTATGGCCTACGTTCACCACAACTTTCAGGTTATTCACAAGTATAATATAGAATAAAATAACAAATAAGAAGTGAAAACATGAGCTACACAAGTGCCCAATTGAAGGATAAGTTAGTTTAAGGCTTTAAGTCGATGTTTATAGCCAAAAATCATTAAAATAAGCTTAGAAGTGGATCCTTGGACACCAAACCCCAAATGATAGGTCTATACAAGGAAGAATAACACCCATAAAAATGTGACATGTTAAGTTTTGGACCCAAACATGCTAATGGAATGAAGATAGTAGGCCCTAAAACACTTTTATAGGCTTAAATACCCAAATCGAATCCAAAACCGCTCGAAACCCAAGAGGAACCATCTTAGGTAGCACCAAAGGATATCTAAAATATTTAAAAATAGTGCCCCAAAGAATTCCTTAGGCCCAATATAACACTTAATAAGCCCACCGTAAGAATTAAGCTCCGAAACAACATAAACGGCCACTTAAAAGTCGATAGAGAAAAAGGTAGAACCAAGGCCAATAATGAATGTAATGCTTTAAGAAACCCATCATATACGAATAGTAAAGTCCAAATAATAAACCCAAGCCCAAAACCAATCAAACTCACAAAACGAGAAAATCTAATAGTACAAAACAAGGCTTAAGAGGAGCGTGCAAGAAGGACTTGCTACTATTCTAACCAGAACATCAAACCGTGGCTCTTACCTCTCTAATTTGACCACACCACATGAAGATACATTTGAAAACAATGAAAATCAACTATAAGATCATAAGAATTGGGATTAAAATAAGAAAGTTACACATGATTGAAGAATTTGCTCTAATTGAGAAAAATATGAGGATAAGTAATAATACAAGGGAAGTAAACTTAATTTGCTAAATAAGGTGAAAACATAGGATAATAAATTCTCATCTTCCTCACTTACTTAGATGAGGTGACATCGACTTCGAGGAAAACTTGCTACCTAATTACTACGACTAGCAGATATGGTTATGTAAGTACCTTTGATAACTTCGTACTTATTTTGTGTTGTAATTAGTGCAACTAAATTCTATATATTAACAAATAGATACTTAAGGTTAGTGATGCAAATATTGTCAAATATAATAAATGAATAATTGGTTGTAAAATTGACTAACTGCATGATCGGATGGTTTGTTGTTATTTGTTGATCACTTAATAATTTGATTTAACCAAATACGGCTCACTTAAACTAAAATGTTCATGCATAAGCATGACATTGCATTATACTTATACCAATTGCCATCTCATTTGGAAGATGAGAAGGAATTCACAAGAGCAAGAGCTCTTAAAAGGATAATTTTGAGCATACAATCGTACCATATTTATTAGTCTCTATCTTAGCCTATAGGGAGATGCTAATCATATGGCTAAGGGTTATGTCTTATGAATTCCACTAAGGGCGTACGACATGGATTGCAGAGGCCACTACATCCCTAAGCTTGAGATTTCATTATTGTTGGTTTTGAAAAAAAGGAAAAAGTTGCTAAGTACAAAAATTTTTTAATGTGTGTACAAGTACACTAGTTTGGCTAAAAATCCAAGTGCTAGAACCCGACTGATGGTTTGTTTTAGTTAATAATCTCCAACCTAACTATAGAGAGCATAATTCTAAGTTATATGTCGTTCCTATGCCACTATATATATTTGTTGGCATATTATTTGATGATGCATTCATATGATTGTTTAATTAATTGTTTGATAACCTATTTGCTAGTATAGTATAAAGGATATCTCACTAAGCTCGTGTAGCTTACTTTCCAACAATTCTTCCCTTACAGGTTGATTGATAGTTGGGACTAAGATAGAAGCCGAATGTAGGGTGCAATCATTGAGTGATATAATGAAATGTTAGAATTCAAAAACGGCCATATAATTGATATAGAACATTTTGTGAAACAAATAATCTCTTAATTAAGCTTGGATCTTTAGGAAGTTATAGAAATTTTAAGAATGACATACCATATCTTATTATTTGATATAAAAAATCGATTATTTGCAATTCTGATGGAATAGATAGACTATGCAATATTAAGTATCCATAGTTATTTATATTTTACGTTAATTTAATAAACTAAAAATTAGAAGCCTTAATTATTAATTAATTAGAATCTTGTAATCTCTAACTTATAAGAAGATTTTCGTATCATGAATATACACGTAATATGAAAATTTTAGACAATCTTACTAAACCCCCTTTTAAGGTTATGACAACAATTATTACGATTATTACTATATTTACGATGTTATTACTATTAATTGTATTAATGATTCCATTTATAAACTATTCCATTGTCTATCATTTGAAACTTATTATGGACATCTTTTAGGGTTATGATAATACTTATTACCGTTATTACTATATTTACAATGTCATTATTACTATTAATTGTATTAATGATTCCATTTATAAACTATTCCATTATCTATCTTTTGAAACTTATTATGGATATTTATTGGTTGAAAATGTTAAAGTTTACGATATCTAGCATAGGCATCTTGTTAGTATTTTGTTTATGCTATAGTGAGTAAATTATAATTATTATCATTACTAATCTTGAAAAATATTATGTCATATTTTTCATATGTTTATAAATATCTTCTTTTTTTCACTTCTTATATATTAATTTTTAACCTTTTTATATTATCAATTGTATAAAGTTCGATTCAATGACTTTGTTATATTTTAAATTTTTACTTTTAAACATGCATATAAAGGTGCACATTTGCAATTTGCTGGTATATATTATAGCTACTCTTCATAACCAGAAAACCAAAAAATAACTAGTCAAAGAGCTCACACAATACATGGATAAGAGTTTGAATAATAATTATAAATTTTTATTTAAAAACAAAACATGTAAATATAATATAATGTTTTATTTATTATAAAATAACATGCTAAATTTTTTTGAAATAATATAAAGTCTCAAAAACAAAGGACTCGTTATATATGATTTATTGACTATTTGAGCAAGGAGAAAACCAATTCTCTCTCTCTCTATAACATGTTTTTATTACCAAATTACATATAACTTATATAAATTGATCAAAATATATTTTTTCTATAAAGAATGACTATGAATTACTAATGTTATTATTATTACTTTTATTTGCGAACTATTGGAGGAAGGAGGAATCAAATCCCAGTCTATATAAATTGAAGACTTGTGGTGATACCATTAGGCTACAGCGACCTTAGCCTACTAATATTAATTTGTTACAATCTTATTATTTATATGATTGTAACAATTTTTTTTTAATTTGTTATAATAATATAAATAGCAAGATTGTATGGGTATAACCAAGTAAAGTTAAATAAATACAGTATTAGACTCGAGCTCGAATTAAAGCTCGATCTTAACTCGAGTTCAATAAAGTTTTAAATTTGAGCTTAAGCTTGACTTAGAGATATATATATGGCAAGCTTAAGTTCAACTTGATTAAGCTCAATTTTTTTTATAAAATTTCCTTAATTAACCTTAAACCCACTTACATTTAAAATTTTAAAACTAAATTAAATATTATACCAAGCTTAATTAAACTCAATCAGGCTTATGAGTCTAATAAGCTTAGTATTTTAAAGCTCGGTCTTGCTTGATTTATTACTTGAGTAGTTCAAGTTTAAGCTCAACACAACTAACACTAGATCAAATTCGAATAAAACTCTAAACGAACTTGTGTAGTTTGACAATCGGCTTGTTTCACTTACATCCCTAAATAAGAGCTTTTGAAATTATATCAAATGAAATGATAAAAAAATTATTGAAATGCATTAGTGATACCATAAAAAATTATACAAAGAAAGGAAAGAATTTTAGAAACTATATGTTACAATATGATATAACAAAAAATTATGGAAAATGCATTAATGATTCCATAGAAAAAATGATATATAAAAAAGGAAGAAACTTACAAAATAATATATTATTTATAATATAATATGATCCATAAAAGATAATATCAGATAATTCACCTTTTATAGTAACCATAACTTAAGGTTTTACCCCAACATTTTCGGAGTAGTAGTTTTTGTTTTATTTTGCGACAATTATCTATAATATTAAAAGGGCTGGGGTGCTTTATTTCATCATTCTCCCTAAGAAGTTTGGTTATTGTAACGCTTGCAATAAAGGTTGATCAATTAGGACAATGATTTGATGTGCCTCGAAGTATGGCTTTAACTTTCTTATTGATAGAACTACTACCAAAATGAATTTCTCAATTTTTATATATCGGTGTTCCAAACCTTGAAAAACATGGCTCACGTAATAAATCGATCGATGTTCTCTGCCTTCTATTTGAACTAAGATAAAGGAATGTGCTTAGCTGCTGACTAATAGATATCGATACAAATTTTATTTTGAAAAGGCTGTCGAGAGTATTGGTGGTGATACAAGAAACTCCTTCAGCTCACCAAATGCTCTTTCAAACTTGTCCGTCCACTTGAAGTCTTTTGAATTCTTTAGGATTTTAAAGCACATTTGTCGACAACTTTCAACATAAATTTGTTTAGGGTAGCTATCCATCCAGTTAACTCTTAAACTTCTTTGACTATGCATGGGGACTTCATGTTCCAAATGGCATCAATTTTCCTTTAGTTTGATTCAATGCTACACTGGGTAACCATATAACCCAAAAATTTTCTTGATGTAGCACCAAAAACACAATTTTATAGATTCAGCTCCATATTGTACCTTCTTAGAGTACTGAATGTCTCTTCAAGATCAACAAGATGCCAACTTTCTAATGTGCTTTTCACTATCATGTCGTTGACATATACTTTGACGTTACGGTGAATGTAGGGCTTAAACATCTTGGTGACAAGCCATTGATAGGTTGTGTTGGCATTTTTTAGCTTGAAGGGTATCACCATATAATAGTATGTCCCAAAGTTAGTGATAAACGAAGTGTGAACCTCATCTTCCTCATCCATTTTGATTTGATTGTAACTAGAAAACACATCCATAAAAGAGAGTAAGGCATGTCCGGAAGTTGAGTTAACCATTTAATCTATTCTCGGCTAGGGGAAACAATCTTTAGGATAGGCCTTGTTCAAATTTGTAAAGTTTATGCACATACGCAACTTGTTGTTAGACTTCTTAACTAGAACAGAATTGGCTAACCAAGTCAGATAAGACTCTTCCCTAATGAACCCTGCCTTTAGTAGCTTTTGGACTGCTTCTTCTATGGTTGTCTACCATTCATGAGCGAAACGCCTTTTCCTCTTTTGAATAACCTTTGCATTAGGATCGATTTGAAGTTTGTGTGCTATAACTTCTTTAAGGATGCCCAACATATCTAAGGGAGACTATATAAAGACATCAGAGTTATCCTATAAAAATTAATAAAACTTTGGTGGATGTTTGCTGGAAATGGTTTCCTTATCTTGGTCGTCTTCCCAAAATCATTTCCCAATAGAATTTCTTTTGTCTCTTCCTTAACATTTTCTATGTTAACTGATTTTTGCTCTAGATAAGTTTCATAAAATTTCTTCTCGGTATAGCGCCCTTATATACAAGGATCTCGCTAATTGTTGGATCCCTTTACATACAGCAACTCCAATAGGAGTGGGAAATTTGGCTTTTAAATGCCCAGCGAAAATGACCATGCTGAAGAACGTAATCATATTATATAGGGACCAATACTTGACAACTTGGAAATCTACCTTCTCTTCCACAATGTGTTTGTTATCTCCACTTTGGATAGGAAAAGAGATTACTCTACTGACCCGAACATGTTCATTATTGAAAGCATATAAATCATAGTGATAAGATCTTAATTGTGCTTTGATTTTTGGTTTCATCTGATCAAAAGCATGTTGAAAAATGATATTTGCCTAACTTTTGGTGTCAACAAGAATCTTTTTGACCTTGAAGTTGGTAATTCTTGCACTAACTACAAGTGCATCATCGTAGGGTTTTTGAATACCATCGAAATCCCCTTCTATGAAAGAAATTAAATTGTTGACCTTGACCTTCTTACCCTATACATTACAAACATAATGTATGGCATTAGTCAAGCTCGAAGAGCTTGATCGACCTAATGTGAAAGGTCCGTCGATAATAGTTTTTATTATACCATTCAGTGCTTTACCATTGCTTCGATGTCTTGCATCTTTCCCAACTTGAGAAGGTTGCATGGCATTCTCCTGCTCATTGCATCTCCTTTTGGTTGGTTGCTCAATATTCTTAATGTCATATGCAAGGAACTTGCTCAAATACCCTCATCGGATTGCATCCTCAATCGCATTCTTAAGTTAGACACACTTTGTCGAGCCTAATTTTTCTCAGTTTTTAAAATTTTCCTTAAACTGATCAATATGAAACCATACCTGCTTAATATTAGTTACCGACTAAGGTTTAAAGAAAATTGATTTTTTAAAAGGATTTTGTAAACTTTTGGAGTTATTACTCCACTAGAGTCAGGAAATAGTTTTGGTCAAACCAAATGGGTAGATTTAGTTTTGATCCAAACATTGGTTCACATAGGGAAAACCGATTTCATAGAAAAAAGGTTTTGAAAAACTAGAGATACGAGTCCAAGGGTTAGGTTTTTTAAACCATTACGGGTACTATAAACTTTTCTAATTTAGATTATTTTCTTGAAATCACCTTTCAAAAATACCCTATAAAATGAAATTCAATCACTTGTTCATGAATTAGACTAAATTGAATACTTTAAACTAAAATGGAAGAAAATAAATAAATAAATAAGTTTTTTGGTTTTATACATCGCCTTAGAGGTGCTTACGTATCTACTATTTAAGATCAAATGTACGTAGTTATTTTGAAAAAATTTAAGCTGGTTGATTTCTCTTAACTTTTGAAAATAGTCAGCTTTATGTTTTTAAATTTTTTTAATTTATTTTTGAAAATTTTCTAAAGGGTCTTAATTGTTTTTTTTTTTATTTTTGAAAAGTTCTAAAATGCGCTAATTTTGAAAAGGGTTGATTTATTTTTATTTATTTCGAAAATTGATTTTCTAAGTGATAAAATGATTTTTCAATTTTTATTTATTTTATTATATATATCTATTTATTATTTTTTTATTATTTTCCATTTTTTACTAAAACATAAAAATTAAAAAAAAAAATAAACTTCTCTCTTTTTCTTTTTCTTTTTCTTCTCTATTTTTCTTTCTTTTTGTTTCTTCCTTTCTTTTTTTTTTCGAATTTTTTTAGGTACAATTACAAAAATAAATAAATACATAAAAAAACGAAAATAGCCGAAACAAAATCAGGGTCGAACCCAAGGAGAACAAGCGTATGGGTCGAGGGCCAGTTTGGACTTGTTGGATCAGATCGGATCTCGGTCAGGAGTTGGGCAATCAAGTTGTGCAAGGGTGAAGAGTATAGTAGCTAGGGGTAGTGTTTTAGGGCGATTCAACCACTATAATGGTTGGGAAAGGATGTTTTATGAGTTTAGGATTGGACTTTGGGGTGTAAGGAGAGTACCTCTACCTAATTTGGTGTTTTGGGTGGTGATGTAAGTTAGTGGTCGTGAGTGGTGGTGATGGACCTTTGTTGGTGGTTGCTAGGAATGAGTAAGTGGTTAGGTCTTAGGTTTTTAGGTGCAAGGGTGCTAGTAGTA
Organism: Lumnitzera racemosa; assembly: GCA_024138005.1. Lineage (NCBI taxonomy): Eukaryota > Viridiplantae > Streptophyta > Magnoliopsida > Myrtales > Combretaceae > Lumnitzera > Lumnitzera racemosa. The sequence goes on along the minus strand of JAMXBC010000008.1, from coordinate 42,577,662 downwards.
TGGTCGGTTTGAAGAGACAACCACTTATTGTGGTGGTTCAACAAGTTGTCGACATAGTTGGTTAGGGTTTTGTGGTGGTTGACATGGAGAGGTTGTTAGCAAGTATGGCTAGGGGCGAGAGGGATTGGCTTCGGTTGCTCATGTCATAGGGAAGCTGTTGGGAGCAGTGGCTTTACTAGAAAAAGCTTTGAGCTTCTCTAATCTAGAGAGAGAGAAATCAGCGAATAAAGAAAGAGATAGAGAGAGAGTGGTGTATGATTTTGAGTGGGAATTCATGCTCGAACAAGGATGGGTAAGGTCCATTTATACAATTCCAAGATCGAGTAAAAAAGGAAAAGACCATTAATAGCTAATCTAACCATGAATGTGCATCCCTAATTTCGAGCTTTTTTCCATTTTTGTGAGTTGATTTGAGCATCGAAAGGAATACATCTGGTCTCATTCTTGCATTTGATTCAAAGAAGGCCATGTGGAGTGTATGCTCCTTTCATTAAATTGATAAAATCATGTATGAAACATAAGAAAGATTGAGCTGAAGTGTGGTTTTGCGTAAGAAACCAAGGGAAAAGGAGAAAAAGATGCTAATGTGGCATCACATGGGCCCCACGTTAGCTACATGGCCCCCATGTTAACTACATGGCCGAACTAGTGCGTGCCATGTGTCAATTGTCAATACATGGCCCAATGGCCCCTCAACATGTGTACTTTGCTATGCAAATAAATAAATAAATAAAAGGCACAAAGTATTTGTTAGGAGACTTGAACTTAGGACCTCTCTGTTTACTGTTACTGCTATGTTAAGACCAAGTGTGTTATCATTAGGTTGTTGATTTGTGCCTTGTTCATCTTTGTTATTTTTATCATCTAAAACCTAAAAAATACTAAAACTATTTTCTATTCTATTTCAAATTATCTAAATCTCTTTTTTCTTCATTTTTTAATTTTATAATTTTTCTAATTTTTTTTTAGTTTTCTAAATTTTCTATTTTTTGGGTTTTTTTTTCCTAAATTAGGAACCCTTACCCTAATCTAAAAATTTTAAAAATAAAAAGAAGGCAAAAATGTGGTATTTATAGTTGTCTTTCTTTGTGGTAAAGTTTGAGTAAAACTTTACCGTAAAGACAAGAGAGACACTATTTTTGCCTTGGGGATGGAATTGTCTTAAGGAACACTACAACTAGCTAGCTATCCTAAATTTGGCTCACTTGGGGGGGGGGGGGTGTGGAGTGGGGTTAGATTTTGTGTACAGTGGAAGGTGAAAGAGAGAGGAGGTGGTTTAAGAGTTGGTTAAGACAAAAAAGAAACCAAAAGAGGGTAGTGCCCCTATGGGCTAGTAAGAACCTTAAAAGAATTTGAAAGCCTAGTCATGCCCTTATGAGTTGACCGACCTAAGTGAATGGGCGAATCGCTCCATGAGCTGGCTAAGATGTTAAATGAGAATTTGAAAGCTTGATTGTACTCCTATGAGTTAACTAACCTAGGCGAATAGGCAAAGCCTTCCTTGAGTTAGCTAAGACCCCAAAAGAAGAATGAGAGAGGTAAGTGCTTCTTGAGCTAGCTAAGACCCCTAACTTAAAAATACGGTAGCGTTCCATTAAGCTGACAAAACTAGGTGAACTGGATAAAGCACTCCTTGAGTTGGCTAAGACCCTTAATAAATAATTGAGTCATGATCTTCTATGCGGACTAATTTAGGTGAACGAGCAAAGTACTCCTTGAGCTGGGTAAGACCTTAAATTGAAAACTTAATAGTGCTCCCTTGAGTTGATTAACTTAAGTGAACTAGGTGAAGCGCTCATTGAGCTGGCTAAGACTCTAGAGAGAAAGATTGAAACCTGGTAGTACCCCTATGAGTTGACTAACCTAGGTGAACGGGCAAAACGCTCTTTGAGTTGGCTAAGATCTTAAATGAGAAATTGAAGCCTGCTTATGCCCTTATATGCTAACTAACCTAGGCAAACGAGCAAAGTGCTCCTTGAGCTGGCTAATACCCTAAAGAATTTGAAACATGGTTATGCCCCTGTGAGCTAACTAACCTAGGTGAATGGCCTAAGTGCTCCTTGAGCTAGCAAAGACCCTAAATGAGAAATTTAAGCCTAGTTGTGCCCCCATGAGCTAAGCGACCTAGGTAAACAGGCGAAGCACACCTTAAGTTGGCTAAGACATTAAAAGAGAAATTAAAGCCTGTTCGTGCCCCTGTGAGCTGACTAACCTAGGCGGATAGGCAAAGCGGTCCTTAAGTTAGCTAAGTCCCTACATGAGAATTTGAAGCATGGTCATACTTCTATGAGTTGATTAACTTAAGCAAGTGCTCATTAAGCTGGCTAAGACCCTAAATGAGAAATTCAAACCTAGTCGTACCCCATGAGTTGATCAACCTAGGAAAACCGGAGAAGTGCTTCTTAAGTTGGCTAAGTCCCTGAATGAGAAATTGAAGCTTAGTTAAACCCCCATGAGCAGACTAACCTAAACAAATGGGTGAAGCGCTCCTTAAGCTGGCTAAAGCACTGAAAGAGAAATTGAAGCCTAGTCGTACCCCCGTAAGCTGTCTAACCTAGGTAGATGGGCAAAGAGCTAATTGAGCTGGCTAAGACTCTATTGTGAACCATGACCAAGAACAGACAAGGCTGGTCATCAGATGGGTCTAAACTTGTAGAAAGCTTGAAAAGGGTTAATGGGGAAAGTGTGAAAAGGGCAAAAATGACAAATGAAACAGTAAGCAAAACCCATGACTAGCTCTAAAGGATATGACGCACCAATGGAATTTTCGAAAACTCACGGCACAATTCGATATGATGCATGAATTAATCCAATGAGGTTATTTGCCACCTAACCTTGCTTAAGGGAAAGGATAAGAGTGATGTCGAGAGTAAACAAATAGTGTTTACGCAAGAAAGAAAGTACTTAAGTGTACTAAAGATAATCTCATTTACAAATATAAGTACAAGGGTATTTATACCTATAAGTTAGGGCAACTTGCCAAAAAGGGAAAAGACAAAAAGGACATTTCTTAAAGAAGCAATATACATAATACAAAAGGGTAAAAATGAATATATATAAGGAAAATAATCATTGGTGCTATAGATTCTACATATGACATGTTATACGTGGCGATGTTGCATTGGCAAGGTTATTAGGAGATGCAGACAAAAAGTGCGGACAGATGGACTTATTCGAGTAGGGATGGCTTAGTTACTTTGGACTATCTCTCTTGGCTTCTCGGCAAGGAAGATGCTAAGTAATTGGTTATCTTGGTGCTAGATAGTAATTATTAACTTGACATACTACAGAAAAATAGGTGGTCATATGGCACAACATTAAGGTGACTTAGTAAGGAAGTACTCAGCCTCAGCTTCGGTAGGGGTTGGTTGGAACAAAAGGATTTATCGTGCTAGCCCCTCTAGTCTTCGAGCTCAGTTGTGGGTCAAAGGTTTAGTAGTTTGATTCCCATCATTCCCTCCAGATTGTTTTGGATTTGGGATAAAATTCGAATGGTGTTCTCTCAATTCTCCGTCTGGGTGATATGGACTGAGGTTGGCAATGTTGAAGGCACCAGAAACTCCATAGTCCTTAAGAAATTCCAACTTATAGGCATTGTCATTGATTTTTTGGAGGATTCTAAAAGGTCCTCCCGCTCTTACAGATAATTTGTTCTTCCTCTTATTTAGGAACCATTCCTTACTGAGGTGTAGCCATACCAAATCTCTTGGTTGGAATTGCCTAACTGTCCTACCCTTGGTTTTCTCTTGCATTCTCCTACTAGCTTGGTTGATGTGCCAAGTGACCTTATCGTATATGTGTTGAAGAGATTGTGCTTTGGCTGAGGCACTAGGGTCCTCTTGCATGGGTGCTGGTATAAAGGTATGGTCGAGTGATAACTTAGGATTGAATCCATAGACCACCTCAAAGAGAGTCTGCTTAGTGGTGTCATGTACAATTCAATTATAGGTGAACTCAACCACTAGCAGGTAGATGTCTCAATAAACTAACTTCTTACCAACTACAGCTCGGAGCAGTGACCCCAAAGTACAATTAACCACCTCTGTTTGGCCATCAGTTTGGGGGTGACATGAGGTACTGAAGAGTAATTTAGTTCCTAGCCAACGCCATAAGGTTCTTCAGAAATAGCTCAAGAACTTTGGGTTTCTATTGGAAACTATACTTCTCAGCATGCCATGTATTTGCATAATCTCCTACAAGAAGAGAGAAGCAATAGCCAAAGTGTTGTTAGTTTTTGTGCAAGGTACGAAGTGTGCCATCTTACTGAACTGATCTACAACGACCATTACAAACTCTTTGCCTCAGACAATTTGTGGCAATCCGAGGACAAAGTCCATGCTCAATTTAGTTTACGGCCTTGTTGGAATAGGTAGTGGCATTTCTCTCCCTTGCTCGACTTGGCACTTTGCCTTCTTGTATACTATACAGCTTTCAACAACTCGATGTACATCTCTCTGTATTATTGGCCAAAAGAATTGGCCATTCAATAGTTTACAGGTCCTCCTTTAGCTAAAGTGTCCGGAAAGTCCTCTCTTGCAGGCTTCCCCGATTAATAATTCCTATAGGGAATGAGTTGGCACATACCATTTCCCCCCTCAAAACAAGTAGCCATTCTCTACATGGTACTCTTTTACGGTTCTTCCATGTGTGGATCTTCAGAGTACTGCTCTTTGATGCTTGCAAACCTAAACAGTCGGGTTTGCAGTATTGATAAAAGCGCATGTCTCCTCGAAAGAGCATCTGCAACTACGTTGCTCTTTCTTTACTTGTATTTTATTACAAAATTGAATCCTTCAAGGAATTCAACCCATCTCGCCTGTCGCTTTGACAACTTGGTTTGACTTTTGAGATACCTCAGTGATTCATGGTTAGTGTATATAACAAATTCTTTTAGCAATAAATAATGTTGCCATACTTGAATTGCTCGAATCAGTGCCAAAAGCATAGAGTAGTTCAGGTGCGATCCTCGAAGCTTTTCGCTATGGAAGGCAATTGATCAGCCTTCTTGCATTAGGACAACACCTATTTTAATACCCGATGTGTCGCATTCTAACTCAAAAATTTTGTTGAAGTAAGGAAGTACTAACATCAGGGCGAAGGTCAATCTTTCTTTTATGTTGGAAAAACTCTCCTCTTCCCTTTTTCCCTATTGAAAGTTTGTGTTTTTCTTCGTTCATTCAATTAGTGGCATGGTAATGGTGCTGAACTTCCTGATAAACCTTCTATAAAATGAAGCCAGTTCGTAGAAGCTTCTCACGTTAGCACAAGCAGTAGGAGTCGGCCACTCGACAATTGCTCGGTTCTTTTCATCATCAACTTATAAGCCTCCTCCACTAACTTCATAATCCAAGAATATCACTTCCTCTTGGCAAAAAAAGAAAAAAACATTTTTTTAAATTGCTGAATAATCTCTTAGTACGGAGGATATCCGGGACTGCTCTAAGATGTTCACGGTAACTCGGCATATCGGCACTGTCTATTAGGATGTCGTCAAAATATACCACAACATACTTCCTTATGAGATGTCTCAACACATGGTTCATAAGCCTCATGAAAGTGCTTGGGGCATTCGACAAGCTGAAGGGCATGACCATCCATTCGTAAAGATGCTGAGTAATTGGTCGGCTCGATTTTAGAGATTAATCATCAACTCAGTATACTATAGAAAATTGGTTGGTCATATGGTACGGCATTAAAGGTGACTTGGCAAAGAAGCACTCGGCTTCGGTAAGGGTTGGTTGGAACATAAGGTTTCGTCAAGCTAGCCCCTCTAGTCTTCAGGCTCGGCAGCGGATTAGAGGTCCGGTAGCCTAATTCCCATCAGACCCTAAATGAGAAATTGAACCTAGTCGTGCCTTTATGAGCAAACTAACCTAGGCAAATGGGAGAAGTGCTCCTTAAGTTGGCTAAGTCCATAAATGAGAAATTGAAGCCTGATCGTACCCATATGAGCTAATAAACCTAAGCAAATGGGCGAAGCGCTCCTTTAGTTGGCTAAGTCCGTAAATGAGAAATTAAAGCCTAGTTGTACTCCTATGAAATAATTAACCTAGGAGAACAAGTGAATCGCTCCTTAAGTTGGCTAAGGCCTTAAATAATTTAAAACCTAGTTGTACCCTTATGAGCTGACTAACCTAGGGGAACGGGATAAGTGCTTCTTGAGCTGGAAAAGACCCTAAATGAGAAATTTAAGTCTAATCATACCCCCATGAGTTGACTAACCTAACCAAATGGGCGAAGCAATCCTTAAGTTGGCTAAGACACTAAAATAGAAATTGAAGCCTAATCATGCCTTAGTGATCTGAATAACCTAGGCAAATGGGTAAAGCAGTCCTTGAGCTGGCTAAGTCCTTAAATGAGAAATTGAAGCATGGTCATGCCCCTAAGAGTTAACTAGCCTAAGAAAGCGGGCGAGGCGCTCCTTGAGTAGGCTAAAATCCTAAAGAATTTGAAACTTGGTTGTGCCCTTAGGAGATGACTAACCTAAGTGAATGGGTAAAACACTCCTTAAGTTGGCTAAGACCTTAAATGAGAAATTTAAGCCTGGTTGTGCTTCTATGACCTGACCAACCTAAGCAAACATACGCAGCGTTCCTTGAGTTGGCTAATTCCTTAAATGAGAAATTGAAGCTTAGTCGTGCCATTTGAGTAGACTAATCTAGACAAATGGGTGAAGCGCTCCTTAAGTTGGCTAAGACACTAAAAGAGAAATTAAAGCCTGATAGTGCCTTAGTAAGCTGGCCTACCTAAGCAAATGGGCAAAGTGCTCCTTGAGCTGATTAAGTCCTTAAATGAGAAATTGAAGCATAATCGTGCCCTTATGAGTTGACTAACTTAGGAGAGCAAGCAAAGTACTCTCCTTGAGCTGGCTAAGACCTTAAATGAGAAATTGAAGCCTAGTTGTACCCCTATAAGCCAACTAACTTAGGCGAATGGGCAAAGCGCTCCTTAAGCTAACTAAGTCCCTAAATGAGAAATTAAAGCCCGATAGTGCTCCTATAAGCTAACAAACCTAAGCGAACGAGCGAAGGGATCCTTCAATTGGCTAAGTCCCTAAATGAGAAATTAAAGCCTGGTCATGCCCTTATGAAATGACTAACCTAGGCAAACAAGTGAATTACTCCTTGAGCTAGCTAAAACCTTAAAGAATTTGAAACCTGGTTATGCCCCTATGAGCTAACTAACTTAGGCGAATGGGCTAAGCACTCCTGGAGCTGGTAAAGACCCTAAATGAGAAATTTAAGCCTAGTTGTATGATGTGAGCCAAGTGCACCTATCAGTTTTAATATAGCGGATGTGAGTCTGAGTCGATCCCTCAAAGACTTTGAGTACTAATATTAACCTTAGCTTTATTATCTAACCAGAAAATTGTGATGAGTTGAATGAATTAAAAATACTGAAATTAACAACTAAACTACTTATGAGACTTAATTACGCAAATTAGGAAGCAATAAACTACGAACGACTTCAAGTATGCAATAATGTATTTAGGAATTATTTCTCCTAGTATTTAACATGTAACCTTTTTAAAATATATCCAATTCAATTTCTATTATTCTTGACCGGAGAGATTCACAATTAAAGCTAATATCTTTCTCAAGCATATTAACCCTAATCCTAAATTATTTACCAGAATCTCTTCACTTAGTAATATAATTTAGAATTGCATTAATGTGTAATGAATTCCTACACAAACAATCAACTTTCCAGAAGAAACATGTATCTTATCTCTAAGTATACATCTAATTCTCTTCAATTATGCCTAGATCTAATTACACATGCAATTTCTTAATCAACATGCATAATATCATATATTGATACTCTAGAATTATCAATTCACAATTAAACAACATAATTGAATCAAGAAAAGATAGAAACTTTATTGAAATAATAATTCAATCCAAGGGTTACGTGAAACCCTAGGTTCTATAATCCTAAATACTCGAATTCTAAGCTATCATAACTAATCTAAAAACGAGTTTCATCAAAAACGTAAAATAAAGCATAAAAACCCCTCTTGATTTGATGAACAATCTCTCTAATCTTGAAATCGATGTTTTTCTCACTTCTTGATTAATGTTCTTCTCAAATCTCCTCTCGTCTCTTGTGTCTCTTGTTTCTGTAATGTCTCTCTTCCTCTTTTGAAACCCTAAGATATCCTTTTATATGTGTATTATAAAGATTCTGTTTTCGTCACCCGACACGGCCTGGGACATGGCCGTGTCCCTAGGTCGTGTAACTTTCTGTACTTAGGCAAATTTTCTACACAACTTCAAAACTTCACAACTTCTTCGCTTGAACTCGGAATTGAGTGAAACTTGATTCCTTTTCTTCGTTTTCGAGCCTAGATTGCGTTTAAACCCTGAAATCAATATTTTACTCAATTAAGTATCAATTTCTTTAAAGAAAACAAAAAATGTAAGGGAAATACTATAAAATCACCATATGAAATATGTTTAAAATCAGAGTTATCATTGTACCCCTATGAGTTGACTAACCTTAGCAAACGGGTGAAGTGTTCCTTAAGTTGGCTAAGACACTAAAAGAGAAATAAAATCCTAGTCGTGCCGCAGTGAGCTGACTAACCTAGGCGAATGGGCAAAGCAGTACTTAAGCTGGCCAAGTCTTTAAATGAGAAATTGAGGCATGGTCATGCCTTTATGAGTTGATTAACTTAGGAAAGCAGGCGAAGCGCTCATAGAGTTGGTTAAGACATTAAATGAGAAATTTAAGCCTAGGCATGGCCCTATGAGCTGACCAACCTAGGCAAACAGGCGAAGTACTATTTGAGCTGGCTAAGTTCCTAAATGAGAAACTGAAGCTTGGTTGTGCCTTATGAGTAGACTAAACTAGATAAACAAGCGAATCACTCCATAAGCTGGCTACGACAATGAAAGAGAAATTGAAGTTTGGTAATGCCCCTATGAGTTGACTAACCTAAGCAGATGAGAAAAGTACTCCTTGAGTTGGCTAAGTCCCTAAATGAGAAATTGAAGCATGGCTATGCCCCTATAAGCTGGCTAACTAAAGTGAGTAGGTGAAGTGCTCCTTGAGTTGGCTAAGACCCTCAATGAGAAATTGAAGCTTAGTCATACCCCTATGAGCAAACTAACCTAAGCAAATGGGCAAAGCGTTAGCCCCAAATGAGAAATCGAAGCTTAAAAGTGCCCTTATGAGCTAACAAACCTAAGCGAACAAGCAAAATGCTCCTTAAGCTGGCTAAGTCCCTAAATAAGAAATCGAAGCTTGGTCGTGCCCCTATCAAATGACTAACTTAGGCGAATGGGTGAAGCACTCCTTAAGTTGGCTAAGACCCTAAATGAGAAATTGAAGCCTAGTTGTACCACTTTGAGTTGACTAACCTAGGTAAATTGGCAAAGTGCTCCTTGACCTTGCTAAGACCCTAAATGAGAAATTAAAGCCTCGTTGTGACCCTATGAGCTGACTAACCTAGGTGAACAAGCGAAGCACTCCTAGAGCTAGCTAAGACCTTAAGGAATTTGAAGCCTGGTTGTGCCCCAATGAGCTAACTGACCTAAGCAAATGGGCGAACCGCTCCTTGAACTGGTTAAGGCATTAATTGAGAAACTGAAGCTTGGTCATGCCCTTATAGGTTAACTAACCTAGGCGAATTGGTAAAGTTCTCATTGAGCTGGCTAAGAACTTAAATGAGAAATTAAAGCTTGGTGATACCCCTATGAGCCAACTAGCCCTGGCAAATGGGTGAAGCACTCCTTGAGCAGCTTAAGTCCCTAAATGAGAAATTAAAGCTTGGTGATGCCCCTATGAGCTAACTAGCCTTGGCAAACGGGCAAAGCTCTCCTTTAGTAGGTATAATACCCCTTACATGCATGGCAGAATTTTAAATCATTGAGGCGCCTTTTAGTGCAGCAGCTCAGAGTACATCGAAACTCTGAAGTTAAGCATACTCGGGATGAAGCAATCCTAAGATAGGTGACCTCCTGGGAAGTAGCTCACTAAGGGACAAAATTGTGCTGTGTTTTAGGCCAAAGTAAATAATACCTCAATATAAGAAGTTCTAATCAGGTCGTTTTATGTGGTATCAGAGTAGTTTACTAGCTGGAAGGGTGAACCCTTGCTTAGTGATGGTTCTGGACCTATGTAACGAAACTGTCAAGGGCGTCATTTCTGTAAGGGAGGTGGATTGTAATACCCTTTACATGCTTAGAGAATGAACTCTAATCATCAAAGCACCTTTTAGTGTAGTGGCTCGAAGTACATTGAAACTCTGAAGTTAAGTGTGTTCGAGCTAGAGTAATCCCAAGAAGGGTGACCTCTTGGGAAGCTTTTGTACTAGAAAAAACCGTACGACATTTGTTGCTAAAGTAAACAATACCTCGATGGAAGGAGTTCCAACCGAGCCACTTAACTTCGAAGTTTTGATGTACTTTGAGCCATTACACTAAAAGGCATTTCAATAATTAGATTTCATTCTCCAAGTATGTAAGGGGTATTTCAATTCACCCTCCTTATAGCATTAATGTCCTAGTCATTTTCGTTACATAGGTCTAGAATCACCACCAAGCAAGGCTTCACCCTTCCAGCTGGTGGATTGCTCTGGTACTACTTGTAACAACCCGGCTAGAACTCCTCCCACTAAGGTATTATCCGCTTTGGCGTAGAACGCTATACGATTTTATTCCCTAGTGTAACAACTTCCCAGGAGGTCACCCATCTTGGGATTGCTCCAGCTCAAACACGTTTAACTTTAGAGTTTCGACGTACTCTGAGCTACTACACCAAAAGGTGCCCTGATGATTAGAGTTCATCCCCTAAGCATGTAAGGGGTATTACAGTAAGCTAAGTCCTTAAATGAGAAATTAAAGCCTGGTTGTGCCCATATGAGCTAACTAACCTAGGTGAATGGATGAAGTTCTCCTTAAGCTAACTAAGAACCTAAATTAGAAATTAAAGCCTGGTTGTACCCCTATGAGCTAACTAAGTTAGGCGAATAGGCGAAGTGCTCCTTTAGTAGGCGAAGTGCTCCTTTAGTTGGCTAAATTCCTAAATGAAAAATTGAATCCTAGTGTACCCCAATGAGCTAACTAACCCAACCAAAGGGGCGAAGCGCCCCTTTAGATGGCTAAGTCCTTAAACAAGAAATTAAAGCCTAGTCATGCCCCTATGAGCTAACTAACCTTGGCAACTGGGCGAAATGCTCCTTGAACTAGCTATGAAGCTAAATGAGAAATTGAAGCCCAATTGTGCCCCTATGAGCTTACTAACCTAGGCGAAAGAGTGAAGTGTTCCTTAAGTTGGTTAAGACCTTAATTGAGAAATTAAAGCTTGGTCGTACCCCTATGAGCTAACTAACTTAGGTTAGTTAGTTCATAGAATCGAGCTTTGATTTCTAACACCTATTCATTGCCTTCTTCTTTAGGCTTGTTGTCATTATTCCAATTATCTAAATCCTTAAGAACTAATTTCATGGTATCCATTCCTGCTTTGTCTTCTATAGACTGATAGGTAATCTCATAAAAAATATCAATAGTGTAACAAGATTTGCAATCATCAAAATGCTTTACGGCTTCATAAACATTAAATATTACTTGATTGTCAATGACTCTTAAAGTAAGCTTACCCTGTTCTACGTCTATCGACGCCTTACTTATAATAAGAAACGGTTTACCTAGGATCATGGGTACTTCTCTATTCTCTTCCATCTCTAGGACCATAAAGTTGATTGGGAAGATAAATTTGTCTACCTTCACTAGGACATTTTCAACAATACCCCTTGGGTATTTGAGACTCCTATCAGCAGGTTGCAAGGTGACATGAGTTTCCTTACAATCTCTAAGTCCCAACTTTCTGAAAATAGACAAGGGCATTAAATTTATACTTGCACTTGAATCAATAAGAACCTTATCAAAGTGAAAATTTCCTATAGTGTAAAGAACAGTATAACTTTTCCGATCTTTTTGTTTTCTAGACAGGGCAGATAAATTTTTCTGTAAGATCATGGAGTACTCCTTTATAAGCATTACCAGTTCATTCCCATCAATCTTTCTCTTCTTGGTGAGTAAATCCTTCATGAATCTAGCATACGCAAGCATCTGTTGAAGTGCCTCTACAAAGGAATGTTGATTTGAAACTTCTTGAAGACATCTAGGAATTTGGCAAATTGAACGTCTAGCTGTTGTTGTTTCAATCTTCCTAGAAAAGGTAGTAGAGGAACATACGGTTTCACTTCTAGTGACTTCTGCTTTGGTTCCTCTTCCACTTGATTCCTTTTTTCTTCCTTTGGAATCTGCACCTTTTCTTCAACTTGTCTGTCAACTATTTCCATTGCTTTTCTACTCCTCAATATTATAGTGTCGACACCTCTGGGATTTTCTTTAGTACTACTGGGTAAAGACCCTGGGTCTGTTACTCAACTGTTGAGAGATCTAACTAATCTAATTCTCTAAATTCTGAATAGTCTCCTGTTGATTCTATAACATGGTGTTAGTCTTTTGCATATAGCTTAACATGAGCTCTTCCATTCTAGACTAATGCTTCTAGAATTTAGGTGGTGCTTGAAATGCATTATTCTCGTTTCTCCATGAAAAATTTAGATGATTACGCTACCCATGATTTTATGTATTTGAATATGGTCCTTGATTACCGCATTGAAAACTGTTGACAAAATTCACTTATTCTCTACTGGTTGGAGCTGAGTGATTCTAAGTTAGGCACTCAAGAGTCGAATGTAGTCCTAAACATAACTTATAAAAAAAAAAAAAAATAGGATTAGCATTAAAAGACTATATTGAGGTGAGTTTACTAACTTGAGTAGTGAGAGCTGCAATCTGAGCTGTTAATTGAGATATAGTGTTATTGCCATTGGCTGTTGTCACTCCTAACTTACTTCTCTTGTTTTGCTAATTATATGCACTGGAGGCCATCTCTTCTATCGATGCACTTGCTTTATTATAGGTCTTACCCATCAGAGCACCTCAAGCTATAGCATCAACTCGGTACCTCAGTGTCTCATTCAAATTAAGATAAAAGATCTCAATCAGGAGATTATCTAGTAAGCCATGATGTGGGCATTTTCTGATTGCCTCCTTGAATCTCTCTTATGCTTCATAAAGTGACTCACCACTAAACTTAATGAAGTTGGTGATGTCGTTTCTTAGTTTTGCAATCCTTGCTAGTCGGAAAAATGTCCTTAAGAACTTCGATGAAAGATCAGCCCAAGTGGTGATAGACTCTTGTGGCAGTGAATGAAACCAAGCTCTAGCTTTATCCCTTAGCGAAAAGGGAAAGGGTTGTAATCTGATAACCTCGTTGGTTACGTTGTTCATCTTATCGATATTGCAGTATTGGAGGAATCTTGCAATATACTCATCAGGACTTTCATTAGGGTATCCTTCAAACTGATTCGTTTGAACCATCTAAATGAGGGACGGCTTTAACTCAAAGTTGTTAGCTTGAATGATGGGCCTCCTTATAGCTGAACCCATTACCATAGGTACTGTATAGTCTTGTAGTGCATGTAGAACTCCTTGTATTTGATTATTATCCTCGTTACTTGCCATCTCTTTTATCCTTCTTTTGTTTTCTCACCTTAATTGATGTAAAGTGTGCTTTATTTTAGAATCTAGTGGTAGAATTTCAGTACTTCTATTGCTGCGTATAAACCACCTGCAAAGAGAATAAAAATAACATACGCAATCAACTACACCTATATTACCAATAGAACTAAAAGATTTGATATTTCCAGTCCTCGGCAACGGCACCAAAAACTTGATTCGCTTAAACTATATATATATATATATAAATATATAAATTAAATTATGAATACTCTAGTAAGTATACTAGGTCGAAATCAAGTAATACAGAGCAACTAAGGTTGTTAACCCTTTAAGGACTATAACATTACTTTATCTAAGATAGTTCTTATCGATATTCAGGCAATCAAAAAATAAATTAACTAAGCTAATAATTATACTAAAACTATCAAAAAGAAAATAATTGTAAAACTTCTAAAACTAAGTAATTAATTGAGAATTGTGGGAAAAATAGAATCCACCCTAGATTATGCAAACAAATTGTTATCATGTTATATAAATTATTAGCTATATGGTCATTTAAGTGAAATTATTTAAAACTTAAGGATTTAAACCCCTAATTAATCAATCAGCTCCTACATCTCCAATTAACAGTAGACTCTAAATTACAATCATATGTCTCCTGATATTATAATTGTCTAATGTCCTAAATTAGTTATTCCTAATGTCTTAATGAATAATTAATCGCCGAATATTACATTAATCTCTGGATAATTTTTAATTAATTCAATTAACACTACTTCTAGATTAATTAATCAAATTAACCAAGAATTTCTAACAAACCCTATATCAACTCCCATATCACTAAGGTGGTTTCTAACAATTATAATTAATTAAACAACTATAATTGAAATCATAGAAATTGCAATCATGAATCATCCCTATCTCTATTAATCCTATAACACGAATACAATCATCAACTTAGCTATCTAGCGTTTCATCAATTCCCACAAATAAATTTAGCCAACCATGGAATTTGAAATAAAAGCACAACTACTAATTGAAATTGCAGGGAAATTCATAATTTAAAGCATGAATGCTTAACAGAATTGCACAAATATAATTAAAATCGATGTCACCAATTTTGTAATTATAAAATATAAACTTCAATTGCAACTCTAAAACTTAGTCCCTACAGTAAAAGCAAAATCTTCTCAATGATCCAAGCGATTCCACAGAAGAATTCTTGAAGAACTATCTAATGACTGTTCGACGACTATCTAAGTTTAAGAAAAGTATGTGTGTCTCCTAAGAAAACAAGTCTTTCAAATGGTGAAACATAAAGCTATTAATAAGAAAAACTAAGGTTGGCTCGTGTAAGGCTTCTTTTTAATGAAGGTTAGTAGTGTAGGATTCAAAGCTGACGGCGTAGACTCCAAAGGCCGTCGGTGTAAGTGTAGGCTGGCTGTATTGAATTCTAAATTGTAACGTGTTTATTTGGACTTCGTTGATTTGCATAAAACTCCTCTAAATCGTCTGTATTTACTCTTTGAATCCTCCAATTCCTAAAATGTCTAAATGAAAATAATTAAGTACCATTTCTTAATGATTTCTATAAAATCAATAATAATTTTATCTAATTTGCACATTTAAAATATGAAAAATATGCCTTTATCAGTGCCCCTATGAGTTAATTAACTTACATGAACGAGTGAAGCACTCCTTTAGTTGGTTAAGACTTTAAATGAGAAATTGAAGCATGATCATGCCCCTAAAAGTTGACTAACTTAGGAGAATAGGCAAAATGCACCTTGAGATGGCTAAGACCTTAAATGAGAAATTGAAGCCTGATCTTACCCCTATGAGTTAACTAACCTTGGCGAATGGGCAAAATGTTCCTTAAGCTAGCTAAGTCCTTAAATTGGAAATTAAAGCTTGATTGTGCCTCTATGAGCTAACTAACTTAGGTAATTGAGTAAAGTGGTCCTTGAGTTGGCTAACACCCTAAATGAGAAATTGAAGCTTGGTCGTGCCTTTATAAGCTCACTAACCTAGGTGAACAAGCGTAGTGCTAATTAAGCTGGCTGATTCGTTAAATGTGAAATTGATGCCTAATCGTACCCTTACGAGCTGACTAACCTAGGTGGAAGCGTCTCTCGAGGACTAGCAACCCTAAATTGGATTCAATTCAAGAAAAACCTAAAAGTGCTCCTTTGAGCTAACTGTCTTAAGTAAACAAGAAAAACGCTCCTTGAGCTAGTTAAGACCTTAAATTAAAACTTGGTAGTGCCCTACTGAGTTAACTCTTCTAGGTAGGAGCATCTCTAGTAGACTGGCAACCCTAAATTTTGGATTTGATCTGAGGTAAAACTAAAATTGCTCCTCTAAGCTAACTATGCTAGGTGATTAGGTAAAGTACTCCTTAAGTTGGCTAAAACCCTAAATTGAAACCTAATAGTACCTTATTGAGCTAACTAACTTAAGCAGGAGTGTCTCTTGAAGATTAGCAACCCTAAATTTTGGAATCGATCTGGGGAAAACTTGAAAGTGCTCTTCTGAGTTGATTATCTTAGGTGAATGGGCAAAGTGCTTCTTAAGCTGGTTAAGACCCTAAAGATGGAACTAGGGGAAAGCACCATGTGGGTTAGCTAGGAACCCTAAAGAGAGTTTGGTGAAGGGAAGCATCATATGGGTTCACTAAAAGATTGAAAAGAAACTAGTAAGGGAAGTGTCATATGGGCTTGCTAAAAGAAATTGGTGAAGAGAAGCGTCTTATGGGCTTACTAAAAGGAATTGGTGATGGAGGGAAGTGCCCAATGGGCTCATTAAAAAAAAAAAAAAATTGGTGAAGAGAAGCTCCTTATGCGATTACTAAAACCCTAAATAGAGTTGATAATAGACGAAGTGCCTTATAGGCTTACTAAACCTTAAGAGAAAATGGTAAATCCGTATAGTACTCTAAAAGAGGGGATAGTGCTTTAAAAGTTGGCTAGAACTCTAAAAATAGCTTAGATCAAGCGATAGCTGATAGGAATTAGGCTATTGGGCCTTTGACCTACAGCTAAGCTCCGGGACTAAAAGGGTTAGCAAGGTGGATCCTGTTGCTCCAGTCGACTCCTGCTAAAACTGAGTATCTCTTTATCGAGTCACTTTGTGTACCGAGTTGAATTACTGCCCATCTCTCTAAAGCATACCAAATTATGGATTACCGAGATAACAAGTAGGTTGTTCTTGAGTAGTCACTTACATCCGAGCCAACTAACTACTCGACCTCACCCTTGTTGAGATGCTAAGAGAGCAACCCCGGACTGATCTTTAGTCACCCTTACTTGGACCAACAATCTGATCAAAATCTTTTGCTCGCATCCTCCAATGGCTTCACCAATGTATCACCACTACGTATATGGGACCACATGTAGAATCTACCATACTAATTTTTGTCTTTCTTAAATATTTAATTTACCCTTTTGTATTCTTTTACATTACTTCTTTAGGGAAATACCCTTTTTGTCTTTTTCTTTTTAGGCATGTTGCTCTAAATTCTCAGGTATAGATACCACATGCATTTGTAGCTGTATAGATAGATTAAACTTTAATACACTTGAAATTTTTCTTTCATAAACACTACTCTGTTTACATTCATTTCACTCTTATCCTAATCTTTAAGCAAGGCTAGGTGGCGAGTAATCTTATTGGACCATCTCATATGTCATATTAAGTTGTGATGTGAGTCTTCGAAAGTTCCATAAGTGCATCATATCCATTGAAGTTGTTCATGGGTTTTTCCTTCCTTTTTCATTTGCATCTGTCCTTTCGCATATTCCCTATCACTTCCTTTTTAAGCTTTTAGCAAGCTTAGACCTACTTAACAATCGGCCTTATCTGTTCTTAGTCACGATTTGCACTAATAGTGCTCTAAAAGTTGGCTAAAACCTTAAAAATGAAGGAAAAAGTTGATACTTCTCTAAGAGCTAACTAGAACTCTAAAAATATATTAGATTAAAGACAAGATAGTGCTCTAAGAGTTAGCTAGATCCCTAAAGGAAATATGAAAGATTGAAGAAGCAAAGTAAGGAGAGTAACTAGTTTTTATTTTTATTTTTATTTTTTAAAAAAGAACTTCCTGACTTGAAAAATATTTATAAACAAAGAATTTGGTGAAAATCATTTAATGATAGAAAAGGCAACAAGGATGGTTCCTTAATGGCTTAGATTAATGTGATTAGCTTAATAGGTAAGACTACATTGAAAAGGAAACAAATGACTTGAACTAAAAGTTTGGTTACTCGAGCCAATACGGATTTGAAAAATGGGCAAAAAACTTGTGACAAGCCTCTACTTTCTCTCTCTTCTTTTTTTTTTTTTTGTCTTTTTTCTTTTCTTATAAGTTTACCAACAGGTATAAATTCTTATTTAAGGAACAAGTGTTATAGCCACCCTCTTCTTTGATAACCATGTAGGGCTTATCAATGCCTTTGACTCTAATGTTGGGCCTCCTCATGGGAAGTGATTTTAAACATTTCTTTCCTAAGGAAAAGGTAACTCATGATTAGTCTAGCCAAAAAGGGCTTCCTTGTGAACTTTCAGTTCATATTTCACTCTTGATTATAGTTTCAAAAATTATAGCCCATTTTATAAGTGATACATTTTGATCAATCTATTAGATCTTTTTGGGTTCAACATTATGAATTTAGGCTTTTGGTCAAAGGGTCTCAAAAAGGACTAATGAGAAGGCTTATGTTGATAGAAGTACTTTTTATTCAACCCAGGTATACAAGTCAAGAACCTTTAGGAAAAATAGTAAGAATGCTTGCCTTAGTTTCAAAAACAATTTTTATTAAAAATAAATTATCCCTTAAAATCAAAAGAGCTTTATTAAGTAAGGGTGGTATTATGGATGGGAAGGTCTTGTGTTTGTAATTAAGGCTGTGTAAAGGGGCTTTGTGTCTTATGAGTTGGGATGGATATGCAAGGCTTATTTTTTTAAGCTGGGCATGAGATTCAAAATAGGCATAAAAGCTTTGCATTTCTTGGGAATGTTTAGGCTTTAATTATGGGCCTTATATTTTCTAGGCTTTCTTTCATTAGGGCTTTTCTCTTTACACACTCAAGCTTTTTTCCTTTTTTATTATTTTTCTTCTTCCTTTTGTTTTTTTGTTGGCCCATTCTTTCTTTTTTTTTTTATTTTACCCCTTTCTTTAGGCCTTTATTGTCGAGTCTTTGACTTTAAGAGATTGAAAGCCTTAAATCCATGGATTTTAAGTATATAGGCTCAGGCGAGGTAGGTATAAGCTTAAGGTGTTTGAAGGGTGTCAACTTTACTTCATTTCAAAGAAAAATAATTTATCAGAATTAAAAGTTGTTTATGAATTTAATGTTACTGAAGTAAGCACAAACCAATTTTATTTTTCTCTCCTCGCAAATGACCCTAAACTCCAAATTGCTCCATTGCGGGGTAGTTCTTAATAAGGTTTAAATCTAAAAATTCTCTAAATAAGTCCAATAAGGTTAATAAGAGATAATCGTGTTTGGGATTTAAAAATGAATGGCTAACTTTATTTTAATCTATGTATTGCAAAAATGGACATCTTTTAAGGAATGAGTCCAAAATATCCTCACAATTATGTCACTCAACTCTTAAAGTGTTTAAAGATAGTGTGTAGGATATAGTTTGCCTCTTTTCATTCTAAACCTTTTTAAAAGTAAGTGATTAATTCCTTAAAGAGGAGTCTATTTTTTATTTAGCTCATGATAGATTGACTTTGCCCCCTAGTTTCTCAAAACATGCCTCAGTCTAATATCTTTTCACTTAATATGAGTTTGAGACTTGGGTTGTGTTTGACTTTATGTTTTGACTTAGTTTATGATTAAACTTCGTTTTGTAAATGGACTAAGGATTTTAGCTTAGCTTGTTTACCTTTATGGAAGGAGGATTACGTTTAGGTCAGCTGCTTTGATGGGCTATAGTTTGTGTTCATTAGATGTCTTAACGAGTCAAGTGTTTGGGTTGGTTACCTTAACAAGTTGAAGGGCCTTGTGTAGGTTAGATGCCTTAATGGGCTAAGTGTTTGGGTTAGCTACTTGAGTATACCAAAGGCCTGGGTTTGGGTTGGCTCCTTCGTATTTAGATTGAGCCCATAAGGATTTATAACCGTTAGCAACTTTTCTTTTCATTTTCATTTATTTTGTTTCCTTCTTTTTTAGAGAGAGAAAGATAAAGTTTTATTTTATAGAAACCAAGAAATCAAATTACAAATAAAGATGGTGATTTTTAGGGTTCTATTTACAAGTTTTTGAGATTTATTTATATTTCCCTAAGGGAAAGAGAATGAATGGTTAGATGAATGATTATTGAAGTACCTATTTACAAAAGGGAGTTTTAAAGAATGAAGACTCATAAGCTAAAGAGAACTTTTTATTATCTTAGAAAATCAAAGTATAGGAAACCAAAGAAGAGAATGTAACATTTATTCTTGAAATATGACATTTATTTTAGGCCTCCTAGCTATAGATTTAGAAAACCCTTAAACTAAGTCTTATAAACGAGCTTCAGGTCTTCTAGCCTTTCATGGGTTTCCCTAATGACTTGTCTAAGAATGGCTTTTAAGGCTTGATTGTGAGCTTTAGATCACTCAAGCTTTTCCTTCAAGTAGCTAATTTCAACCTTTAACAGCTGCTTGTGAATCCTACAGAGGTAATGTAGCATATCAGTTCTCTACTTATTTGCCATTTTATGCCTAAACATTTCATAAAAAAGAATCAATTATTAATAAAATAAAAAAATGTATGTAGAAACATGTACATGATTAGAATCATTTGGGTTAGTAGATTACTCTTTAAGTTGCAACCCTATTGTTTGATTTGGTGTCTAACTCTTATTTTAAAAAAAAAAAAAACTTTGAAATATTAGTAGGGTTGCAATTCTCAAGAGTAGTGTATTAACTCAAGGTTTTAGGAGAAGTGTATCCAATTAAGGTGCGTTTTAAAAAGATCCTTAAACTTTGTGCCCTTACTTGTTTTTAGAAAACACTTTCATTTGTCACATCAAGCTTAAGTGAGGGTGACCTAATCAACCTTAAGTAGTGATTACATCATAGCACCTGAAGCCTACACAATGCCCGCCCTCCATCCTAGGGTCTTAATACAGTCCAGGGTTGACCATTTCAACCGTACAATTATAATACATAAAGCAAGAAAGTTAGTACAACCATATACAAATGTAAAAAATAATAATGAGTAAATATATAAGGTGATTTCAAAAAATTAATTCTAAATTTGGAAAGTTAGATAGCTAAGCTTCTTGACTTCCCTAGTAGAGTTATCATCCTATCGAGCTTAATTTTGCCCAGTTTTTAAAATTTTCATTAAACCGATCATTATTAAACCATATCCGCTTAATATTGGTCCTCGACTATGGCTTAAAAAAAAAACTAATTTTTTAAAAGGATTTTGTAAATTTTTGGAGTCGCTACTTGACCAAAGTTAGGAAATGATTTTAGTCAAAACCAAATAAGTAAATTTAGTTTTGATCTAAACACTGGTTTACACGGGGAAAACTGATTTTATAGAAAAAGGTTTTGAAAAACTAGAGATATAAGTGAGGGGGTTAGATTTTTTAAACCCTTACGGATATCATAAACTTTTCTAATTTAGATTTATTTTCTTGAAATCACCTTTTAAAAATACCCTGTAAAATGAAATTCAATCATTAGTTAACAAATTGGACTAAATTGAATAATTTAAACTAAAATGGAAGAAAAAATAAATAAATAAGTTTTTACGTTATCCCAAGATACCTACGTACCCGTTATTCGGGATAAGATGTACGTAGTTCTTTTAAAAAAATTTAAGTAGGTTGATTTCTTTTAACTTTTGAAAATGGTCGGGCTATACGTTTTTATTTTATTTTATTTTTTAATTTATCTTTGAAAATTTTCTAAAGGGTCCTAATTGGGATTTTTTATTTTCAGGAAGTTCTAAAATGTTCTAATTTTGAAAAGGATTGATTTATTTTTATTTATTTGGAAAATTGATTTCTAAGTAATAAAATGATTTTTTAATTTTTATTTATTTTATTTTATATATATCTATTTATTATTTTTCTTTTTTTACTAAAACATAATAATAAATATAAACTAGACTTCTTCCCCTTTTTTTCTCTCTTTTTCTTTCCCCTTTCTTTCTTTCTTTCTTTTTTTTTCTTTTTACGTACAATTACAAAAATAAATAAATACATAAAAAAGCAAAAATAGCTGAAACAAAATCAGGGCTGAACCTAAGGAGAACAAGCACACGGGTCAAGGGCCGGTTCGGACTTGTTGGATCAGATCAAATCTCGACTTAGGAGTTAGGCATTCGAGTTGTGTAAAGGTGAAGAGAGCTGCGGCTAGGGGTAGTGTTTTGGGAAAAAGATGTTTTTGCAAGTTTAGGATTGGACTTTGGCATATAAGCAGAGTACGTCTACCTAATTTAGTGTTTTAGGTGGCAATTAGGAGTAGTGGTGATAGAGCTTTGTTAGTGGTTGCTGGGAATGAGTGAGTACTTGGGTCTTAGGTTTTTAGGTGTGAGGGTGCTAGCAGTATGGTTAGTTTGAAGTGACAACCACCAATTGTGGTGGTTCAACAAGTTGTTGACGTGGTTAGTTAGGGTTTTGTGGTGGTTGACATGGAGAGGAGGTTAGCAAGTGGGGCTAAGGGTGAGATGGATTAGGTTTGGCCACTCATGTCATAGGGAAGCTACTGGGAGCAGTAGCTTTACTTAAAAAAGCTTTGAGCTTCTACAATCTAGAGAGAGAGAGAGAGAGAGTGGTGTGTGATTTTACGTAGATTTGAGTGAGAATTCGTATTCAAACAAAGATGGGAAGGGTCCATTTATACAATTCTAAGCTCAAGTAAAGAAGAAAAAGAAATAGTTGATCTAGCCATGAATGTGCATCCCTAATTTCGAGCTTTTTTCCATTTTGTGAGCCAATTTAAGCATTGAAAGGAATGCATCTAGTCTTGTTCTTGCATTTGATTTAAAGAAGGCCATATGGAGTGTGCGCTTCTTTCATTAAATTGATAAAATCGTATATTAAACGTAACAAAGATTAAGCTGAAGTAAAGGGGTCGAGTTGGTTTTGTGTAAGAAACCAAGGGAAAAAGAAGCTGATGTAGCACCATGTGGGCGCTATGTCAGCTACATGGCTGAACTGGTGCATGCCACATATCAGTCATCAATACGTGGCCCAATGGCCCTTCGCAACATATTCTATGCTATAGTAAAAGATAAAAAACACAAAGTGCCTATTAAGAGACTTGAACTCATGACCTCTCTCTTTACTACTATGCTAAGACTAAGTGTATTATCATTAGGCCGTTGGCCTATATCTTGTTCATATGTGCAATCATATGAACAAGGTCAGCTTGAACTAAATTTAAACCTAAGCTTTGACCTAAGATCACCTTTGTTATTTTTATCATCTAAAACCTAAAAAATATTAAAATTGTTTTCTATTCTATTTCAAATTATCTAAACCTCTTTTTCTTATTTTTCTTTTAATTTTCTAATTTTTTTGTATTTTCTCTAAATTTTCCATTTTTTTTTCTTATTTTTTCTAAATTTTCTATTTTTTGTAATTTTCTAAATTTTTTATTTTTTTGTGGTTTCTTTTGTCACTTTCTTATTTTTTGTATTATTTTTTAATTTTCTATTTTTTTTTGTATTTTTTCCTAAATTAAGACTTCTTACCATAATCTAAAAATTTTAAAAGTAAAAAGGGGATAAAAATGGGGTGTCTATACACTCGTCAATATTATGGCCTCTATCGCTAGAAATCGCAATATTTGTTAGAATTCTATCTTAAAGGATTTCCTCTCATCTTTTCTAGTTATTGTAACATGCCCTTTTATTCGCAGACTTCCATCAATATGTTCGCGATTGGATGATGGAGTAGCGTATGAACAGAATATGTTGGGATACATGGCCTCTTTTTGTCGATATTATATCCTTCGAAACATTGGTCATCATTTGTTTTGAGTCGTTCTTTTGCACTCTTTTTCTTGTTGCCTTTCTAGTCTCCTCTACTTTAATAAGCCTCTTAGTGAGCTTTAATGTTGTCTTCTTAGCGAATATATGACATGGCCTTAGCCTTAAATTCAGGAAAAGTTTTCAACTTACTCTTAAATAGAGACTTCAAAAAGTCTCCACGGGTTTTACACTATAAATAACTGCGTTAAGGGCAATGCTCATGTTTAACTCTAGGATCTAGACCATCTTGACCATGAACTTAGCCAAATAGTCCTTGATAAATTTGTTTAATTTTTTCTTAATTGTGTTAAAGATAGAAGAATCCTTAACTAGAGGCTTACTTACAAGGAAGTGTTGTAGGAACACTTTTGCTAAATTTTCAAAACATGAGATTGTGTTTGGCTTCAAATGTTTGAACCATGTACTAGCCACAATCTTTAATGTTAAGGGAAAAGCTTAATAAGCCACGGCATCACTTAAGCTGTGTAGCTTAGTTAGGGTGCGATAATATTCGAGATGATCTTCAGGATCTCTTGTTCCATTATAAGTCTTACACTATGGCAGCTTAATGTGCCGTAGCATTACTTCATCCAAAATTTCAAGGATGAAAGAGCTTGTTTTAATTTGGAATTGTTTACTTATCATAGCAGGGGTGCTAACATATGAGGGTCCTACATGGTGCACCTGTTATGGTTGTTTTCTTTTGTCTTTTTTCTTAAGAGCAAGGGCCGAAGATCCAAGTGTCACTTCAACCTACTTTCTTGGTAATTTAAGAGAACAGATTGAATCACCACTATTCTCAGCATTGTTATCGCTGTTTTGTTGGTTTTGATTTGGGTGAACATTTTTATAGAGAAGGTTGAGGATCTCATCTTGTTTTTTACTGAGTTCTTGATTTTCTTTAGCTAAGTTAAGACAAAGTTGTTCCAACATAGCTATGCACTATTCATCAGTATGCCCACTACCCTCATCTCTTGCACTACTTCCCTCCTCCCCCTTAGTGATAGGGTAAAGAGCTAGCATCTGCACTTTTAATCATGCATGTCTTTGCCATCTGGGTGTAATATGAAAAATGGATGGTGCCAATGTTGTTGGATGATTTTAGGGTAAGGCTTTATTCTTACAAAGATACAAAGAGCTAACTAGTATCAAGGTTAGTCTGGTGTAGCCACTTTAATGCTTAAGACAATAAGCATTTCAGAGAAAAGTAAAATGATTGAATATTGAGTTAAGGGTCTAAAGAAGGTTCTTATAATGCTTTCTCTTCCTATTTATAGGCAAACATCAGGCATTTGAAATAGCAATTAATCATTGGTAGTAGGTCACGTGGAGATCTTGTAATCAAGCATATGCCTAAAATATATAAATAGTGGGTGGTTATGTAATGAAATTATACTAACTCATAACCGTTCGCACCACTTTTCTAAGTCTAAATCGAACGTATCAATAAGTCGGGCTCTAAGACCCATCAAGTGAGTTGAGCCTTAATCGGCATTGTTAGATATCTTTCATGGATTTTGATGAAAACAAAAAGAGAGAATAGCACTAATGAATTAACAAGTGTGTATGCATTTAGAAAGTTTAAAATTGCAAATTGAGATGCATTCAGAAACTTATTCAGAAGGTTTGAATTAATTGAAAAAAAGAATAGTTTGAAATTTTTCAAAAAGTGTTTTATAAGAAGAATTGGTACAACACTTTAGAAACCTGTTCAGAGACTTCAGAAAAAAAAAAAGAAAGAAAAAAGAAAAGAAGATTGTTACTCTTTAGAAGGTCATTCAAAAAGTTGATCTAGATATGTCATTGAATTTTAATTTATATCAGATTCGAAGTCAACAAGGCCTAGCTCTACTAAATTGGGTGTATTAGGAAAATACACTTAATCCCATTTCACTTAAGATGGTACTAAGATCTATAGGGATTTTTTTAAGTGAAAATATATTTGGATAAATTAAGATATGCACAAATATAGATAAGGATAAGGTTAAATCAGATTTTATGGAAATTCAAATCTTGAATATGAGTTTTATCCAGAAGTTTCTAATAAGGCATATCTCATCGACAAATTCAAATCAAAAGATTATCTGGTGGTTATGGATTGAAGTTTATCTAATCTAAACAAGATAAGGAGAGTTATTTTTGAAATTCAAATGATTAAGATCCTCTCAAAATATCTAAGGATTATCTTCAACAAACTAACGGTTGGATATATACGAAAAAGCTAATCTTAAGATTTTTAGCCGTTGGAAGATTTCAATATAAAAGAGAAGGGATTCAAAACGTCTAGATACAACTCTAAAATAAAAGAAGCTCTTGTAAAAAAAAAAAAAAGTCTTAATTAGTTTCTACCTTTTGAAAAGTTACAGAAAGTCCTTTAGATGCTTCTTTAGATAGTTGCACTGAATCAAAATTATGCAACAAACGTTATTTCTCTTTAGTGCAAAAATTATTTGAGACTTTCATTCTTTGTTCTCACTTGTAATCTCTAAACTTTGTTGTAGAGAAAAATCAGTTCGTACTCTGTAGATCTGTTTTAGCCTAGATTGTTGAGAGGTTAGATAGGCATAGCGGAGTGTTGTAAAGTCCATATGTGATGAATGCTTGTAATCTCTTTGTGATTTGATTTAGTGGATCAAGTGGAATGGCACTAGTAAAGTAGATTGGGTCCCTAACAATGGAGTTGGAAGACAGTAGTAGGTAGAAGGTCGAAGGTCTATAAATCCTAAGCTGGATATTCTCCTTCCTTACTCTTTTAATTTGCTTTATTAATTGTTGTGTGTTGAATTATTAAATTATTATTATTTACCATTATAAGTTGTTAAGAAGGGTAATTTTATTTTGCTTATATTGAAAAATTTTCAAAAGTTTAAAGATATATCCTCCACTCATCCTCTTGATATCTTATACAGTACCAACAATTGGTATCAAAGCCTCACTCTAATATCTTCTAGAGTTCAAGATCATAAGTGAACCAATTGGTAGTTTAACAGTTTAGCTTGGCAAGGCACCATTTTGTAATGGAACTAACTTTTTGTATTAGAAATTCAGGATGGAGACTTATGTGAAAGTATTGGATTATTAGGCTTGGTAAATTATTTTTGCAGGAGATCTCAAAGTTCTGACCATCATTATGTTAAGAGATGATATCACTAAAGCTAAACTTAATTCAAAGGCTAAGAATCTTTTGTTGAGTACTAATACATGATCAGAATTTTATCTAATTGCTTCTTGTTCAATAGTTAAAGATATTTAGGACACTTTGGTGCAAACTTATGAAAGCACAGAAACAATCAAGGATACAAGAATCAACTCGTTGGTTTAACAATAAAAAACATTTTGAATTCTCCTTAGTGAAGAAATCAAAAACTCTTTTAGTAAATTTACTGTTATAACTAATGAATTGTCTTCTCTTAGCAAAATAACCAGTGATGTAGACATGGTACGCAAGATGTTAACGATTCTTCCCAAAATTTGAAATGCGAAGAAAATTTCCATAGAAGAAGCTTGTGATCTAAAAACATTAACTTTAAATCAATTGCGCAGCAAGCTCATAGCACATGAAGCTAATTTTCTCAAATCAGAAAGTACTTTAGAGGATACGAAAAAGAAGGCTATAGCATTTGAGGCCAAAGAAGTAGAAGTTGATTTGAACCATGATGATTCATCTGATGATGATAATGATGAAGAGGTCACACGGTTAGCAAGATGTTTGAACAAATTGCTTAGGAAAAGAGGTAAAAAATCAGATAGCTCTAATAATTTTAAATCTAACAAGAATTGAAATAATGCAGGAAATGGTGTTAAGGAAAAGAAGAAAATTATTTGTTACAAATGCAAAAAGAATGGCACATTAAGTACGCGTATCCATTGCTTTTGAAAAAGCTTTGTAAATACAAAAAGAAACAAAAAGCTTGCTAGCGACATGGAATGATTTGGATGAGTCAGAGTCTGAGGAAGAAGGTTCGAATGATAAAGCTAATGAAGCAAATTTATGTTTGATGGCATGTTTTGAAGTAAGTTCTAAATTTGAATTTGATAAAGATTATACACCTAATGATATTTGTACTAAAATCAGTAAATTGTTAAAAACACTTTCAAAAGCCAATGATAAAATTTCGAAAGTTGAAAATGAAAATAAGGTTTTGAAGAATGAAAAACAAGCTCTCATTCAAACTAACAAGCTTTTGGTTGACGAAAACAATTTTTTGAAAAATGATTTTGAAGGTTTACATATTGTAAGAGAAGCTTTAGTAAATGAAAATCTTATTTTGAAAGAAGAGATCAAAAGTTTGAAAAATCGTATGGAAGATTTATTTAAGTCAATAAAAAACATGTTTCAAAAGTTTGATGAAAGTGAGAAGAAGTTACAAATGTTGACTTCTAATCAAAGAATAGATAATTCAAAATCTGGACTTGGTTTTGAATTTGGAGATACATCTAAAACAAATAGAAAAATAGTGTTTATCAAATCAAAAAGTGAAAATCAAGAAACATTCAAAAAAAAGGATAAAGGCAAAATAGTTGAACCTTTTAGAAGGTACAATAGACAGTATTCTCAAAATAAAGATAAATATCCTTTTAGAGGGTACAATAGAAGGTTGTATAGAAGGCATATTAGAGACTACCTAAAGCAAAACCAAAGGCTTATGGTAAGTAATATGTATAATTATTCTTCTCCCTATGCATGTTTTTTTTGTAACAAGCTGGGTCATATTGAAAAGTATTGCTTTTACAAAAATTACAAGCTTAGTAAAAACTAAGTAAATGCAAATAATATCATAAGCTTGAATTTTAAAAGACTTGAGCTTGTGTGGGTTCCTAAGAATGTCTAATTGTTCTTTTAGTGATTGCAAGTCATGAGGCAAAATTTAATTGGGGATAATTCTTAATCAATAAAGCCTCATTAGAAGTGAAAGTATGGAATGAGTGATATAAATAAACTCAATAATCTTGTTCTAAATATATATATATATATTTTTGCTCTTCACATTTTATTTCATTATTGATCATAATGAATAATTGGTATCATTTTGAGGGAGAGCTCTTTATCTAAAATATGTTTTTATAAGAAGAAAAAGAAAGATGTTGAAATTTGTTTTTCTCTTTTAAGAAAAATATGGCTTTGATCTATTTTCTTAAGGGGGAAAGTGTTATTGTTTTTTTTTCTTTATAAAAATTGATTTTCTTCTCACAAGAAAAAGGAGGAGAAAAGTTTTTTAATAATTTTGTCATAAAAATATATGGTTGTTTTTTTATGACAACAAAAAGGGAGAGAAAGGCCAAAAACAATTAAGTACCGAATATAAGTAAGCAAACTTGATAGCACAACACTTTGAATAATATATCATTATTCTCGAATAATATTTCTTTCTTGTTATTTATGTTGGACATTGAGATTTTACATGTTTTTGGGTGTATGTATGTTTTGTTATCATAAAAAAGGGATAAAATGTTAGATATCTCTTATGGATTTTGATGATAATAAAAATAGAGAAGAACACTAATGGATTAACAAGTGTGCAAATATTTAGAAAGTTTAAAATTGCAAATTGAAATGCATTCAAAAACTTATTTAGAAGGTTTGAATTGATTGAAAAAGAAAATAGTTTGAAATTCCTTAGAAAGTGTTTCAGAAGCTTTTATAAAAAGAATTAGTACAGCACTTTAGAAACCTCCTCAGAGACTTCAGAAAAAAAAAAAAAGAAAAAGAAGACTTTTACTCTTCATAAGGTCATTCAGAAAGTTAATCTGGATGTGGCACTAAATTTTAATTTATATTATATTTGAATTTAACAAGGCTTAGCTCCATTAGATTGAATATATTAAGGAAATATACTTAATCCCATTTCACTTAAGATGGTACCAAAATGCATGGGGGATTTTTTAAAGCGAAAATATATTTGGATAAATTATGATATGCATAAATATGGATAAAGATAAGGTTGAATTGGATTTTATGGAAATTCAAATCTTGAATATGAGTTTTATCTAGAAGTTTCCGAAAAGGCATATCTCTTCAACAAATTCAAATCAAAAGATTATTTAGTGGTTACGAATTGAACTTTATCTTATCTAAACAAGATAAGGAGAGTTATTTTTGAAATTCAAATGACCGAGATCTTCTCAAAATATCCAAGGTTATTTTTAGCAAACTAATGGTTGGATAGATACGAAAAAGTTAACCTTCAGATTTTTACTCGTTGGAAGATTTTGATATAAAAGAGAAAGGATTCAAAATGTTCAGATATAACCCTGACAAAAAAAAAAAAAAAAAGAAAGAATCTCTCGTAAAACAAAAAGTCTTGATTAGATTCTACCTTCTGAAAAGTCACAGAGAGTCTTTTAGATACTGCTTTAGATAGTTGCATCGAATCAAAATTACACAACAAACGTTATTTCTCTTTAGTACAAAAATTTATTTGAGACTTGTATTTTTTGTTCTTACTTGTAATTTGTAAACTTTGTTGTAAAGAGAAGTCAGTTTATACTTTGTAGATCTGTTTTAGCCTGGATTGTTGAGATGCTAGATAGACAGAGCGAAGTGTTGTAAAGTCCATGTGTGATGAGTGCTTGTAATGCGCTTATAAATTTTTTTGTGATTTGATTTAGTGGAATGACACTAGTGAAGTAGATCGAGTCCCTAACAGTAGAGCTAGAAGATAGCAGTAGGTAAAAGGTCATGGTCTATAAATCCTAAGCCCAATGTTCTCCTTCCTTACTCCTTTAATTTGCTTTATTAATTGTTGTGTGTTGAATTATTAAACTATCACTATTCTATATTATAAGTTGTTAAGAGGGACAATTTTATTTTGTTTATATCGAAAAGTTTTTAAAAGTTTAAAGATATCAATTCATCCCCTCTCTTGATATCTAATACGGGACCAACAAGTATCAACTAAGAATAGCGTCACTTAGCTTCTCATCAGCCGAATTACAAAACAATATTTTAAGGTGAAAATTGATCATCAACAATTATGATATTGATATTTCAAATTTTCATATTTATTGATTTTGATTGTATTTATTTTAATTGTTTTAAAAATATTATAATAATTATTCAAACTTTAGTTTGTGAATTGTTGGACTCTCTAATTAGTATACATAAAAGCTTGTAGACAATTGGTGAAGAAAATTGAGGATCAAACGTTAAGGTTATTTTACCATTTATACATAAAAATAATTGCATTAAAAGGTTCTCTTTGAAATAAAGAACGTGTCAAGGTCTATCAGATGAGAACCTTTTAATGCAATTATTTTTATGTATAAATGGTAAAATAACCTTCAGATGACCAATGAATTGAATTTATCAGATTCATACTGATCTTTTTTTCTTTTTGGTGATATCTTAGATGCCAAGAAATAAAGGGGTTGGATAGCACATTTATTGTCATCATTGTGCCTAATGTTGTAGCCTGCAGTGCCCTGCATCAAGCCTACCCAAATGACGAAAAGGTGCCAAATTCTAACATCCTCCATCGCATGTCTTGGGGAAATGTTTGTTTTATTAGAATCTTTAGAAAGGATTTGGGTTTTGCTCTTAAAGAAAGGAAGTCATGTGCAAAAACCATGACAAAGGGTAACCATACTGTATTGAGGTTGCTCCTTCTCTCTTGTTAATAGCGAAACCCAAATCTCATTTGCCCAAAGGGTCAATTACAATAGAATGAATCTACATTTAGGGTTAAGTTCAATTGCAAGATCAATATTCTAAAAATTTAAATAAGAGATCAATATTTCGAAAAGTTCAGATAATGGATCAATATTTTATAGAGCGATTCAAATAAGGAATTCATAGTAAGTATAGAGGACTTAATTCAAGTTTGAATTTTAAGCCCATTAATCGACTGAGTTTGACTCTTTCGATTAAGGTGATAAGCCCAAAGAGTCGAGTTCATATATTTAAGATGATTAAGGAAGTTTTGGCATGTTACACTTAAAGTAAAACCCGTTGGATCAACTAGTTCGATTTAATCTTTCTCAATATTAGGTCACACTAACAATAAGGCCTTTATTGGGCCTAAATCTAAAGGAGGAGCCCATTTGGGATCCATTAAGAGAATTGATTGATCTTAACCATTGATCAATATTATGATTCTATAGATGAGATCAATGGCTAACTCCTATAAATATCCATTTCCTTTCTCATTTGAACAAAAGAGATCTAGATACAAACCTTATTACTCTACCAAGGTTCTTACCTTGAAAGATCAAATGCACAAATATTTTAGAACACTAACTCTTTTTCATCAGTTGTGGAGTTTGATACAATCAAGCTCCTCTACTTATCACCATTACATACTAGAGCTTTGTTGAGATTGCCAACTCCTCATCTCTACCTTACTTTATTTGATTATCCCATACTTGCGATTCAAGTCATTTCCCTAATCATATATAGTACGACTTAACACATGGCAAACAAGAGACCCTTGTACCCTACAATAGGTAATTCATAAAATTATTTGAACAACTTTGTAAAATATAGATATTTTATTTGAATTTTTCGAAACGTTAATCTCTTATTTGTGCTCATCTCTTAATGTTGATTTCCTTCATTATAATTCTCCCTTTGCTCAAACTCACCATTTTCATCCACTCCAGTGTTTAGGTCCATTGCATACCATTTCAACCTAAAATGGAAAGGAAAGAATGAGACAATGTGTGGTACATTGGCATGGCTTTTTACAGGACCCCAATCATGGTGTACTCCTATTTAGTGTCACTAAACTCAAATCTAAGCCTAAAAAATTAAATTTAAGAATAATACAATAACTTTATATACAAAATAAACTATAGAAGGTAGACATTATTAATTAGTAAAAGGATTAGTTGTTATTAGATAAAAGTTAAGATATTAACTATTAAACACCTACCAAGGATTGAAAATGATAAATAAAAAAAAAGTAAGAAAAAGACCAATTTACCCTTAGAAGTAAAAGTAAGTAGTAAAAAATAAAAATAGAATGATAAATAGTATATTGGTAATAAAGTAAGGTAAATAAATAATAAACAAGAGTAAGAAATATGATAATGACCCATGCCCCTTGCATAAGAGACAACATCATGACATGTCCCCAAATAAAAAATATATAAATAAAGAATGTATTAAGATAAGTAGAAATAATAAAATAATTAGATAGAATGTTAAAATATGATATAAGTACCTTATAAAATATCGTAAAATTTACAAGAACTATCAAATCAACTGTACAAATGCCAAACAACTCATGAAATTTCATAAAAATGTCCAAAAATTTCTAAAGAAAGTAAACAAAAAATTATAAAATTCGAAAATATCATAATACTATTAAAATATTTTGATAACTTCTTTAAAAATTCACTACGTACACTTATCCAAAATTCATGAAAAATTAGCATGACATGTTGCAAGTACATGTGGTCATATTTCCATGAATTTACATTGATTAGAAAATTACAACATTATGCCAACTCATAACAAAAAATCCACCATAAATAGGACATTTGTCCAAAATTCACCAACTTTAACTGGACATGTGTAACATTTTATAAATTTACCTTAATCTTTATAGAATTTTTAGACATGTGTGCAATTTAATATTATTTTGAATGTCAGTTAGAAGGTATAAATATCATGCCTCTAATTTCAAAAATTCATATTACTTAATCCAAGCCTCTAAAATTTATGGGAAAATTTTATAAAGCTCCTTCATATTCCTCCAAATAGGTTAGATAAGATTGGAGTGGTGGTGGTTGCTAGTAAGTGGTGCTTTTAGTCGATTTAGTGGTTTTAGCTTTGATAATTTTAGATCCTCTAAGTCTTGTTGTTTGAACAAATTATTTCACCTCTAAGCACTTTATAACAATAGATTCTTATAGTAATTTTCCTAGAATTAATTTTGGTTACTTTATAATTTTTGCAAGTTTGTACCCATTTTGTTTAAAAAAAAAACATTTTAAATAAAATTTGTAAAACTCTATCCAATGACTTTCGAAAATTTCCAAACTTTTTATCATAGTTTATTAAATCTCACGTGATTTACCATGTTTACCAAGTGTTGAAATATTTTCTAATTTTTTTTTCCCTTAGGGCTTTCTTTTCACTTAAAATCTAATTTATAATAAATATTACAACATACTAAAATTCTAGAATAATAGTTATTAATGAATTCCTGTTAGTTTAAGCATTTTTATAGTTTTACTTTATCATTATTAATCTTGGTGTCATTACTTTATATCTTAGCCTTTTTCTACATTAACTATATTATACTACATTCCAAAACCTTTATATATACATATAGTTTGCATTCGCTTTAACTAATCTATTGCTTTCCTCAAATACCTATGTGTAAATAAATATAACTAATCATCTTGTTTTACTTTTCTTGAAAATACATAATAAACTACACAACCTATAGGGATTAAATTAAAGAGTTACTATTTAGCTATAATTACAAACTTAACATAACTACAAAAATTATCCCAATTCTATCTTACCTTAAAAGATTGACTAACTAAGGGCTTTTTTTTAATATTTTCTACACAAATTTTGATAATTTCAAGCACATACAATCTAAGTAAGTGGCTTGCCTCATAATGGTCTTAATTGTGTTAATAAGGGGTTATAAGACATTATATTGTACTTGTAATTAACTAATTGTTCACATATAATGTATGTGAATGAAATGATTATGGTAGTCGACCCTACCTGCTTAGTGTCATTTGCTTTTATATTTAATACCATAATTGGAAATGATTATATTACTTGATTACCTGTTAAAATTGACTAAATGTAAATTTGACCCTAATAATAGGGACATACATTACACCCCCACGTTATTGCATGGTTCCCACCAAACTCATTCATACGATGAAGAAATATCGTAGTTTCCTTCTTTCAACCTTATAGGACCAAGTGATAAGAGAACAGGTTGTTGTTTAAGGTTGAGAAGTATCGAGGATAATCTAGAATGGGTACAGAAAGGGCAAAGAGGAATGTCCATTACACAACCTCAGATTAGTGGGAGATTGGTCCCATAAGCAGTTGGTTATAGTATGAAACTCCTCGAAACCTAAACTAAAGTGTGGTTAATTTCTCTAGTCTCACAACATAATAGTCAATGTCGTATAAATGGCACTTTGATTGTTGCAGTGCACTCTAAAAAGACTTGACTTGCCTTAGTTGTTTACGTATGATGCTTATCCCTTACCTCTTACTGAGTACATGGTTTCGTTTACACTCCTATAGTTAATTTTTTTATAGGCTAACTCTACAAAATCTTAGGATGGGATCACTAACTGAGGTTCAATCAACAGAAGCTAACAAACCACTTTCCTAAGCAATGGAAATGACAACTTTAAGATAAAAGGAGGTATTGTTTTTTAGAGTTATTAGTGGGTATCCTTCACTTCAACTAAAGCTACCAACTCTAATGTAAATCTTTGTGTATATTAATAGTGTAATGGTAACTATGGCTCCTATGCTATCATTGACCATTAGTATGTACAATGGGATTATTACAGTATAGGAACCTAGGGTATGATATCTAAACTTGAGGCTAAGACTTTATGCTCACAATTATTTGATTGCTAAAATAATGATAAATTGGTGAGGATGACCGAACCCTAACATGAAGTTAGAAGAATAGATTGATGCATAAGGTGGAATTACTATAAATTTTCTATTTAATCATCTCTAAAACCTTCACTCTTAGTTTCATCTGCTATAGTTTTGGCATGTGCTTTCATTTTATTCTTTGCATCGTTATTATGTAATTAAAGAGGTTCTTGAAAAAAATTTTAATTTTTAAAAGTAATAAATTCATCCTCTTTCCCCAATTGCTTAATTGAGACTAATGTAATAGTTTAGAATGGAATGAAATAAACTAAGGAATGGAACTATCAATCTAATCTTGTATTTGAGAATGTTTATTTGATTAATGATTTCATTACATTATTATGTTGGTTTGTAATATATTTAAAATAAAATAGAGTATGTATCTAATTTTATTTGTCAAAAATGCACTTAAGGGTATGTGATAAAGATATATCATATATATTATAGCCTACATCTCGATATCACAATGATATATACATAATGTAATATATTACAATAAGTAATAGGTAATGTGATGGGATAATATTGCACTTGATATGAACTTTGATAAATTTTTCAAATAATTGCCTAAACTTTTCTAGTCATCAATTTCAACACACAATTATACTCTTCTATTAACACTTATACCTGAGTTAACTCCGTTATCAATCCTTAGACAAGTTGGCATGGGGAACCATTGAGCATCTAACATGTATCCCACATCCTAAAATTAAACATTAATAAAAAGAACTAAGTAGACTTGCTATATCTTACCTGACCAAAAAAATTATTTATTTAGTATTTTAAACACTACAAACAACTAACTTTATTAAGACTAAATAGGAATGCATCGATATGGCCAAAGGAAAAAGAATACATCTAAAAATAATCATCTCCATCTTGTGCTATTTATATGACATAACCGCCATCTCGCACCCTCTCTTTCTCCTCTTCTTCTCTTTCTTTAGCAAACATGGAACATCCTACGTAACACCATGGCTCTTTTTCTCTCTTTTCTTTCTCTCTTTTAGCTTTCTCAGATCTACAATAAGCTTGTTCACATTCCCTCCTCACACTCTATCTTTCATGTTCACTACTCCTAAACCCATTAGCAAAATCATCAACCAAATTTAGCACAATTAGGTAGGAAACTCTCCAAAAGAGAGCTTGGTAGGTTTATCTAAAATTTTCATATTATGTATATACTCATAATATAAAAACTGTCTTATAAGTTAGAGGTTATAATATTCTAGCTAGTAAATTTCTAATTAGACTTAATCTTTTACATATTTCTACTTAATTATATAAGCAACCTAACCATCTACAATTTACTAGAATTGTAGAAGTTGAAACCACCCACCAAATAATAAGATAGGGTAGCTTAACTTTAACAACACTAAAAACTACTAAATGTTATAAAAGTCTAGTTCAACTAATATAATTTGCCATCATAGTCTTATCCATCTTTTCTACAACTTAGTATAGCACTTTACACTTGGATCCTAACTTTTGGTTTCCTACAAAAAGGGATTGTTGGGGGTAAGTAAACTATAGCTTAGTGAGTTTGTTCCTCACCATTACTATTCAAATAATTTATCAAGTATTATTAACAAATATGTAGTCTAACTACATACGAAATTTACGCACACGATGAATGTAAGTAACATATCCATAGGGTTGTAGAACCATGGAAGCTATAGGTTTATGTTGTCTAAATGTCAATTATTGCATGTATACTTAACTGTACAGAGAACCTCACCTTACTTGCATGTCCACATGACACTCGATACCCTAATCAAGAAAAGAATACTATACCAATCAAATCAAGTTAATTCTAACTAAGGCCATCTACTAAAAACAATCAATATAATGCTCCACGGGCTCATTAACAACAAATCAATACAATGCCCTATGGCTAAACTATGTAAGTCTTTAATCAAGCTACTCATCATCAGTCAACTACAGGAGGTCTACTAGCTTTGTCCCAATGAATAAAATGTCATCGGTGGCCTTTACAAGCACTCACCAAGTATAATAAATCTTTCTTTGATAGTAAAACAATCCAAAATGCATTTCATAGATATTTTTAGAAAACTTGGCAAAGTTATAGACGTCCCAATCCATAACCGTTGAATAATAGACATGCAACAAGCACATTTGATTATTTTGGAAAAATATTTAATTTTTCCATTTTAATGAAGTGATCATACAGATGATAGCATACAATTCAACTAATCATTCAATCAAACAACTACTAGCAAACTATAGAACAACAAGTTAAACCTAAAGTTAGTTGGTTATCCTTGAAATGCATTGAGGCATGGCAATTGAGTGGACATCTAGGGGTAAAGCACTATTTTGGTGCAAGCCATGAGAGCAGTACCAAATTGAGGAAAACTCTAAATACTATATATGACCTCAAAATAATAAGGGCTAAGGTCGACCAATGAGACAATAGGGGATAAACTTCATCATCAAGAGGGAAATAGCCTGGATCACTAGCTAAGGCCCCTAAATGCCTATCTACAATTCTACTATTTATTGAAATAATTTTATTGGAATATAGGAGTTAAGGAAATCCTCGTATGGATAGAAAGAGTGGAGTAAGTACATCTTTAAATGATAGATCATTAAAACTACCTCACTTGGGCTTACTTAAGTACTTATCAAGATCTTCGAGATTCTTGAATTAGAAATTAAGTCACTTAAAATATAATAATTAGATCTATATAAGTAATTGGAAAAGGGCTTCTTCAAGAACCCAAGAGCCTACATAATTACCTAAACTTGCTATAAATCCTTTGTTTTAATTAAATCTTTAATTATGAATAACTTTTTCGTTTCAAATCCATTTTTTGCATTTTTATAGTCGATTTCATACTATTTTAGACATTCTTTTGCATGGAAGTGGCCATTTTGATAGTTAGGACAAGCAAACCTAGGGTTTGCTTGGGGTGAGATTTTTGTTCAATATTTAATCTTCTTAACTTAGTTAATTTTCTAATTTAATTTTAGGTTTAAGTGCGCAAGACCTATTTCTATTTATTTATTATTACTAATTGGGCTTTTAGTTTGTTATTAAGCTTAAAATATTAAATTTTTACTTAAGTCTTGGTCCCATGGGCTCCCTACTAGTTTATTTAGTCTTTTTAAGTCCTTACTTAAGAGTTTTAAGCCTTATCTTGGGCCTAAGTCTATTTTTAAGTCATTGAGCCTATCTTATTCATTATTGGGCTTTTATTACATTATTTTGAGTTCATTATTTCAAGTGGTCTAGTTGTAGTTTGGGCCTTTTTAACTAGTTATGAATTAAATGCCTAAAGAAGCCTTTTTAACTAGTTATAGGCCTTAACTCCAATCTAAGCCTATCGTAGGCTCCCTAAAATACTTGTTGGGCTTTGTAGGTCTCTCGTATGATACTTAAATAAATATGTATAGTTGCTGGTCTCACAATTCAAATTGACTTAGGGCTTTTTTTTTTTTCCTTATTAACTTGGTTTAAGTCTAAATCTCATCTTAAAGCCTTAAACTTGATCTCAACTTATTCTAATAGGCCAAATAACATCTTGGATCCACTAAATGACCCATTTTACTGTTTGTTCCAAATCTAGTCACAATTAACTTTTGGGCTTTCTACAAGCCTAAATGTCACTTTAGGCAATATTATGAGATAAAGTCCTAAATCCAAATTAATATTAAGTAATCATGTAAATAATATAATGAATCACAAGTTACAATCATGTTCATTATTGAGGGAGGTAAGTGTACCTATCAAAGTCGTAGTATAGTAAAACAATTTTGAGTCCAAGTGTCGATTCCACAATAACCCTATATTATTAAGATGAAATACCAAATTACTAGTAATTCTTCATATTTTTCTATTATCCAACTCAACAATTAACTTCAAATTAATTAGAAAGCCTAGCTAAATAAACCCTAATAAACATAAACTAACAAAACATAATAAAATATATGGTTATAAGTTAAATCATTAAGAAGAACATAATCCTCAATAAATTTATTATTTACTACCTAACTCTATTCAACTCTTCAATCTCAATTACTTATTGAACCATCGGAGTTCCTTATATAAGTTAGTTGAAATTGCTTTAGCAAATCAACTCTTAACCTCAAGTATTATATGTTCGAATTACTTTTGTAATAGAATATCTTAAGATCTTTTTAAGTTTATTTAATTATTTCTAATTACACCGATCTATTCATTGTAGGATCTCGCGAACTCTATAGTAAACTTACATTGAATTAATAACTTCGACTTATCAATTCAACATATCAAGGCACAATGTAATTAGATCATAACAATAAATATCACTGATTGAATAAACAAAGAGCAATGTTACATAAAAGAACTACAATTCAATATCAATTTACTAAGAAGAATTAAATTAAACATAAAATAACACTTAAAAGATCAAGGGAGAAGAAAACAACTCTAACCTCTAACTTTACCTTACTTACTCTCCTTCTAAAAGTTCTCTCACAACTTAAGTCTAGATTCCTATTTATAAGTCTTAAAAACTAGGGTTGTAAGGAAGTTTCCAAAAATAAGGGATTCTCTTATCAATAATATGTTTATGCCCTAAAAGTATGACCATGAACCCTAAGCATACTTCTCCTTAGAAATAAAATTCTTGGACGAGAAGATCACAAGCAGAAGTACGGGTGTGTATCCAACCATGATCTTCTCTAGCATTTTTCTCAACCAAAATTCCTTCCTTTGAATCAATCTTGAAAGTATACCTCATTAAAGCTATTAAAATCTCTTCAATAAATCTACAAATGAAATAAATTACAAATACACTTCAAATACTTAAAAAACAAAGTGAATAATCGATAAAAATTTAACAAAACTACTTTAAAATATACGTACAAAATAAGTGTTATCAATCTTATATTAGGGGTAGTTTAGTGGGTCTTTAAGAGATTTCAACTTATCGTCTTACATAGCTCGATATTACGTGCTTAAATCATCATTATAATGTATTCTAAAGCTAAGTTCTACTAAAATAAACACATAAAAGTAAATATATGATGGAGAAATGCACCTACATGTTTTAGCCCTAGCATCTAGTAGGGGTTTGGTAATGATATCTTATCATTTTATTAGGCTATCATCTTAATCTAATACCTAAACATCATCGAATGTTCACTTCATATTGTTTGTATGTAAATGTTCTTAAATGTATCATAAGCACATATCTAGCATGTACATGTAGCGGTGGCATTTTGATGTTTTTTTAGTTCTTAACCTTTAGGTATCTTGATTATAAACTAATACTAAAACAAAATTCAAGTTAGATATACTGACCTTATAGTGGAGTGTGGAAGTCTTCCATAATTATGGAAATCGCAATTTTACTCATACAATTTTATGAATTTACGATTTTAGTAGAATCCTTATGTATAAAACTGTTTTCTTATAGAACTTAAATTTTTAACTGATTTTACATCTCAAACTTGGTAAAACTTACATTTATAACCGAGTTTACGATTCTACATATATAAGTTGAATAGGCTAAAAATAAAAGGATATAACTAGGCTTCTATTATCGCATTGTTTATTAAAGCATTAAATCAGTTTTCCTATTCTATTCTAATTTTTTCCCTCTTTCTCTCTCTCCTAGTCCCTTTTTTGATATTCATAGCCTTCATCTGAATTCCAACTCTAATAGAAAATCTTATAAAAAAAATCATATATTTAAATTTATACCATTAACAACTCGAAACAAGTTGAAACATTTGGTGTTCTCTAATTAATTGCTTTTTTCAAACAACATAATGGAAAAAAATTAGTTTCGACCTTACTTATTTTATTTTCATGAATATTAGGCTATAGATTAAGAATTTTTTATGGAAAAAGAACTAAAATTCTTCATTTCTTTATTTCCATCATAAATTTTAGGTTTTTTACAACTACTATAAGCAAATCTATAATTTTTTTAAAAAGTTATTTTATATAAGTTGTAGAAAATTATATTTTTACGTTTCAATTTTACATTCTGATTTTACAAACCTCTTAGCAATTGTAGATAGAATCATAAGTAGAATCGTAGGTTTAATAACCTTTAAGTCTTCCATTTTTTCTTCTTGAAAATGAAGTTTTGAGGCTTCAAGTAGGGGTAAGGTTGTAGGCAACTTAGAAGGGGATGTAAATGAGTAAGGGTCAATGGTGTTGTGGTGCTTTATGGTAGTGGTGGCTAGATGGAGCATCGAGTGGTCTAGTGCGTAAGGGTAGTTGGCAGTTAGCTTTTTCTTCTTCCCTATTTTTTTTTTTTTTATGTGTATGTTTTGATTAAGTCTATTTGAGAGAGCTTTTTGAGTGTCCATAAATGAAGGAGAGGGTAATAAGCATGAGGGTTTGGGAGATAGTAATGACCGATTGGGAATTTAGGGGTTTAGGGAACAATATCTCTTCATCAAATGATTACCTAGTATATGATAAAGTAGGGACCAAATGCTTTTATACCTTTTGCCAAATAGGCAAATGATTTGTCTCCAAAAGTAGAATAATCACTTAATCATGTATCTTAATAACTAATTTATATCTTTTATAGCTAATAACATTTGTCATCTAGCTAATCTTGATGCACAAGTGCGTTTAGGTGATTAAAGAGTAATTAAGCTTTTACACCTTAACTACTTGCTTATATGACTATAATTAGGCATAGTTGCTATGCCAAAATAAGTTAATT
This sequence comes from Lumnitzera racemosa, assembly GCA_024138005.1. Taxonomy (NCBI): domain Eukaryota; kingdom Viridiplantae; phylum Streptophyta; class Magnoliopsida; order Myrtales; family Combretaceae; genus Lumnitzera; species Lumnitzera racemosa. Next base: position 42,535,855 of record JAMXBC010000008.1, on the reverse strand, counting down.
AAGCTTTAGGCTATTATATCTAATTAATTTAGGGTTCTTAGAGTTTGGAAACAATTATTGTGATCTAATTACAATTCAAAAGGTAAAGGGCTTTATGGCAATTGAGCAAATTATTGGTCAATAGTTTAGATATATAATTAGGATCTAATAGTTGAACTAGGGTCTTTGACACTAAATTAGGGTTTATACGTTTAATTAGGGTTTTAGGGTCAATTTTGGGTTTCTCATGTCTGGGTTTCAATTAAGGCTTTCTACTTGTTTAGGATTTTAAATTACATTTTGTGGTTTTCAAATTCATTTAAGGTTTCAATTTTAAATTTTATTGATTTTAATTTCTTTTACCTTGTTGAGTCTAAGGAATGTCTATTGATATCTAGTTTTGTCTTTAACTCTAAAATAAAAAAAAATTGTAGGGTTTACAAGGTAGGTGTTTTATCTGCTTAAGGTTACACTTTTGGGTTTTGGATATGATTTTCATCTACCATTGATGGATCTAATTTCCCTTTCCTTACAGGTTATGCTAATGAATTCACCATTAAAGCTTTTGTATACTTACAAGTTGCCCTTCAAGTTTTGTATTTGTAGTTAAGGAATCAAGGTTTTAAGACTTAGATATGGGTTTAAGAGTTCAATTTTGGGTTTACCTTTTTTATTCCAAGTTTTGAGCTTAAGACTAAAGTTTGAGGTGTAATTTGATATGTCAAAATTTATTTAATAATAGGCGCTAATGCTTAATTATTATTAATACAAGGCAAGTGCACCCATTAAATTATAGAAAAGTGGATATAAGTCTGAATGTTAATCCCTCAAAGACCCCAATACTAGTACTAACCTTAGCTCTATTATTTAACCAATTAAATTCAATTCTTTACATTAAAATTGCAGCAACTAATTAATTTAATAATTAATAAATAAACTAAATTAGAAAGCAAAATATTTAAAATTAACTTCAATACCCAACAACGTACCTAAATCTCGATTCCTTAGATCTATACATGCAACTTTCCTTTCTTTAATTTTTCTTAACTAGGAGAACTTTCTTTTAAAGTTAATAACTTCTTCAAGCTTATTAACCGTAATCTTTAGATTATCTAATAGAATCTCTTCTCTATAGCATAATCTAAGATCACATTAATGCATAGCGAACTCTCTTAAAGATAATCTTGCAATTTATCTTTAGCATTGCACAAATTCTCATCAACTATGCTGATCTAATTATACAAAAAATCTTTCAATCTTCTTGTATAATATTAAATTTAAATTAATAACCTACAAAATTATCAGTCTAAAATATGTAAGCACATATAATTGATTCAAGAAAATTAAAAATCTTTATTAGATCTAATAAAACCAAGCATTACATGCGAGATCTAAGTTTCACAAGACCTAGATACAAAAAAATTTTACTCTATACTTATGATAAAATATTAATCTTTAATAAAAACTAAAGAAAGATAGAAAAAATAGATTATGAGTTTGATAAAATGGTCCTTAAATGTTAAGATCTTGATGCACTTCACTCTCTTGAGTATTTTGTTCTTAAAAAACTCTCAAAAAGTCATGTTAAAAGTCTCTTTGTAGAAACCTTAAAAAAGCTTTTTATAAAAAACAATAAAATAAAGCTCGTGTAAACAATATGACTAGGAACATAATCGTATCCTTTGGCCAAATAACTCATTGGCATCCCTTTGCGTCTTCTTCTTTAAAAAAGAAAAAAAAAAGGGATTTATACGACCACGCTGAAAAATTACTTTCAAAATTCGCTTAAAAAAGATACAGTCACATTTTTCAGTTGTGTCGATCTTGAAACCTTTATAATTTACTCATTTTAGCTTCGAATTAAGTAAAATTTGTTTCTATCTTCTTATTTTCTCACTAGATTATTCAAAAACTTAGAAAATAAATACTTAATTATCATAAAAAAATCACTGTATAAAATATATACAATTGAAAACTTATTAGTTATTCATGATTATAACTACAATTTTGTCCTTTTATTGTTCATTATTGTTTGTGTTCCTTTTTTAAAACATTTTTTTTATTATAAGATTCAAATTTAATTTATCTCATTGAAAGATTAATATTCATATTACTATATTATAAAATCCTTAGCATTATTGTTTATGATTCTAACTATAATTTTGTCATTTTATTGTTCATTATTGTTCGTGTTCCTTTTTTGAAACATTTTTTAATTCAAAATTAATCAATCCCGTTGAAAAATTTAATATCCATATTACTATATTATAAAATCCTTAGCATTATTGTTCATATTCTGAACTTCTCGTTACTGTTGTTTGTCTTCGATTTTGCATTAGTATGCTTTAACCTTTTCAGTTCTTGGTTGAACATGTCAGTAGGTGCTGATAGTGGTTTAAGCATGGTAGATTTGGGTTCAAGTTTCTCTTTTGCTAGAATGGATTTAGCAATATTGTCCATATTTTATACTATATTATAAAATCCTTAGCATTATATGTGACTGGAATCTCAGGAGTGGGGGAAGAACAGAGAGTAAAAAGGATGTGATTGGTGGTGTTAATTGACAATGGGACATCGACCGACGGTAGGCGCTGATGGTGGTCTAAGCATGGTAGATTTGGGTTCAAGTATCTCTTTTGCTAGAATGGATTTAGGTTTTGAGTTTTCTTTTTCTTTTTTTTTTTTTTCATTTGCTTTCTATTCTTAAGTTTCTTTTTTCTCCAATAGATTCCGATGCTGAGTTTCTGTTTTTCTTCTCATTTGATTATATTTTTAACTTTTGGATATCATTACCGAATACTCCTCCCATTACAATTTTGAACTTTCTGGTTCTTCGTTTCTTCTTTACTTTCCAGTGAAGAGATAGCAGAACTGCTCAGAGCTACATCCCATAGTTCCTATTCCTTCAAACGACCCACTATGTTTGACACCCAAAACAAAACAAAAGCACAACATATGAAAATTTACCGATAGTGCTACTTTCTTGTGCTTTCTACTGACATTTAATGCCCCAAGTCCGCTCCAGTAACGGAATAAAGAACTCTGTTCCAAGTTATGCAAAAGACGATCGTATGAAAAAAGAAATGCCTGTCAAAAGAAAAATCAATAAGACATCAAGATCGCTTTACAAATTTATTGATGCAAGTCAAAGAATGCAAGCATACAGGTTAAATACAAAGTGCACCCATGTCAGGAGCCTCGCCATCAGCCACACTCGCCATTGAAGATGGATGTCCTCCTTTCTTTCCTTGCCTTTTCCCTCTTGCTCCCTTGGTGGGTTCAGTTGCTTGGTTGCTGTGAAGATATGGAAATATGTTGAAAATGGTAAAAAGAATCCCCTTACACCCTATACTGTAGAGAATTAGTCTTAAGAATAAAAGTATTTCAATCATGCAATTTGGCTACTTAACATACATATGTGTGTGTGCGTGCACGTGTGATAATATATTTATAGGAGAATAAAAGAAGATGATGGCAAAACAACAGCCCCCTCAGACTTACACAATGGTTACAGAGGATCTCGCTGTACCCGAGCCACAACAGGACTTGTATTTCTTTTTTGAACCACAAGGACATGCCTTATTTCTTGAAATTTTCTGCAATTACCATGGATATAGTGAATCCAATGAGAAATAAAAGAAAATGGTCACTATGACAAGAGTTGGATCAATTTCTTCTTAACAATTACCTTGTCATCTTCTCCAGTGTTACTATGGGTTCGCTTTACACTACCGCTTGGTCGATCCTGTCTGAAGGTCCCCTTTATTTTTTCATCTTTTTCTTGTTCAGAATTTGAACTTGTATTATAACCTGAATGATGCATATGTAAGAGAACACACTAGTACATTTGGAATGGACCACTAGTTCATACATCAGATAAGGCAAATACACAATAATAAGAAAGTAGGAACATGGAGAAGGAACAACAGTTAAAGCTTTGTTTTGATGCTACAACTACTCTCAGGGATACCTCTCCTTTTTAGTTAAGTCCATGCATCAGAGGCTTCCTCAGGATTTGGAGGAATTTCAGAGGGAGGGGATGCTTGACAAGACCCCAGATCAAGTCCAAAAACTTCGCAATATCAGCGGCAAGGAGGACACCACGGGTGTTCAACTTCCACAGGAACCAAAGATCCATCGATGTACCTAACTTTAATATGGCTGGCAAAATCTTGATCTGCATTAACTTCCACACGGGCTCATGCAAAACCTACTCCATCCTTCCTACAGTAAACAAATCCACTACAAGAGGCTTCCCAAGATGACTCACAACATAGCCAATACCTTGTTCATGAAAGAACTCCATAGCTGTGTTCAACAATTTAAACCAAATAGGCACGGAGGAAGGCTCAACTCAGTAGGACATTCCCATATGCCACCTTAGGAGTATCGAGTAAAGACTAGAAAAATACCAAGGGCTATTCAAGACCTCAGGAAGCCGGAGCTCATTAGAGAACTTGAAGGACAAGACCCCTTTGTCATTACAAAGAACTTGGTCAAGGCCAAGACAATCCCACAATGCATAAGCAATACCGGCCTCTGCAGGAAAGGGAAGCTTGGGGCCCATAAAGTGGTCCACAAGGGTATTGCTCCAGAGTTTTGCTTTGTACTCTGTGATTTCTTTAGGAGGAGCCACCACGAAATCACCACCTCACAAACTGGAGGGTATTATATAGGAAAACATCACATTCCTCACTTTGAAGACAGTGTGAAAAACCATTGGAAAAGGTCTTTGAGTAGCCAGAGCAGTTTTCAGGAGAAATAGAAAAGTGAGTAGGCATTAAGGAAGGTGGAATTGAGCCACCCAAGGAAGAATCAAGATAAGCCATGTATCCTGACTTTTCAGAAGGAACGACAGCCTTTAGTGAGTCAACCTTGGGAGAGAAGTCTTTTCCTTGGTCAACACCCAAACCATAAGTACCTTTGCAAGGCTTGGATTTAGGTGAAACATTTGAAGGGGAGACTTTCATCTTGTGACTGGCTATATCAGAATAATTCTCCAGGCATGCTGGAATCTTTCCATCCTCTCTCAAAAACCCTAGGTGGTTGAGGCCTAAATGCATAGGATTCCAGAGGGGTAGACAAGGTGGTTTCAGGACTTAAGGGGTGGTTGGGGGATTGTAGAAAACAGTGTGGGGGCAAGAAGGATTGGAGAACGCAGAGAAACAGGCTTGGATAAAGGAGGTTTAGAAGACTAGGAGGTCTTGGAAGAGGAACGTAAGATGAGAATGAGACAGAATGTTTGCAGTGTTTCTTTTGTCTAAGATAGCGGTGGCATGACATGGTTGGAGGACAAGGCTGGGAAGAAAGAAACAGGAAGAACCAGAGACTAGGCACCAAATACACCCAAATATAAGAGGAAAAACTCAACAAGAACCCAGCTAAAGGAATGAAGCAGCAAAAAAACCATAACAAACTTTAACTCAAAGTGAGAACAGACAAGAATGATAAGATAACAGAGACAGGTTTAGATTGTAAGAGTTTAGGACTTGAGTGCTTAAATTAAAATTTACCCAAGAGAAGAGGTCTATCAGGAAGTCTAGAGAGAAGCCAAAGCATTTTCTCTCTCTAGACGGCATAACTACCTAGTTGCCTTCCTGCTAAGATTCACTTCTCCATTAGGACTGTTATTGAGATAATCCACATGCATTTAGCTCTTAGACTGGAGCAAAAAAACAGGCACTTTTTGATGTTTCCAGAAATGCCCCTCAGAAATTAGTTTGCACTGTCCAAACACATTACAATCTATAAAATTCATCTGAGTGCTGTATTAGACAAAAAAACACTCAAAACACTCGGATAAACTAAAAGCCTTTATCAAACTAAGTAGGGTGAGCTACACAAGACCTATTATCTCAATGCAGTTGAACATGAAGTTTGCTCAAAGCAAAAGGTTGGCTTTCAGCTTTCTGCAATTAAACAAGAAAGGAGAAAAAGAAATAAAAAATAAATATAAACCATCCAGAAACATGCTAAACAGCATAAATCAAAAGCACTCTGAAGCATTAGATCTAGGAAACTTAATGACAGTATACTCTATCTGTTCTATATATACAGAAAAATTCTCAAGATTTATTGATGCAGGATACGATAAAAATATTTAGTTTATTTTAAGCTCAATCATACTACATTTTAGGTTATTCTATATTTGCCGTATTTTAATTATTTAAGAACTTGGTAATTTGGGTTGGCCAGAAAAAGAAGGATGTGGTATTTTGGCTCAATTATAAGCCCATTAGTGATTAGGCACCAAGTGATTTACTATATCTTCAGTTCTATCCTACAATAGAAGTTCAAATTGAATATTGATATTGACAAGAGTGTTTTCTCCTTCCTTTCTTCTTTCTAATTTCCTTACCTCCTCTTTTCTTGTTTCCCTTTCCTTATGCCTTTTCTATGATTGTGGCTCCCAATAATTATAACAAGCTTCTCTCGACACAATACAGCAATAATTCTTTTTTTGGCAATGTTCTGGTTTATGCTTAAAAGTTAACAATAATTATAATTTTATGAGCTTATGACAAACCGTCAGTAGCAGCCAGGAGAATTTTCTTCTGATTTTACTATCACACAGCAAAGACATTAAGCCCAAGTTAAAGTAATGCAAATAGAAAAATGTTACCCCAAATCTTTAAAAAATAAAAAATAAGTGTAAAAAGAAAGACTAAAGCAAGTTGTGCTTTACATAGTGATTGCTCCACAATATAAAAAACGAGGAAAAACAAGACAACTACATCTCTTTGGGGAAATTGCCACTACATCGTATGTGCAAACCTTGGGGCCCTTATGCTTGCCATAGATTACATTACATGGATTTAGGAAGAGCCTGATTGAAGGGGACGCATTTAGAGGTCAATGGAGCAGGATTACAAGTGGTTTTGGAAGGGTGGTTTTGGTTTTCTACATTTTCAAGGAGGTCATTTAGTTGCTGAAGGGTTGTATTGGCAAACAAGATATATTTTGGGCTCGGTTGAGGGTTGAGGAGAAGCTGAGAAGCAACAAAAGAGGAGAAAAGGGGTCTGGAAGAGTAAGGGATGCCAGTAGCTTTCTTGGGAGCAAAGACAAGTTGACAGTTATAGCTAAGTCAACATCAAACGCTGACCACCTCAAAAAGTGAGGTTTGCTTTACTCCCTAAAGAGGAAGGATCAGAAGCCATGTTGGGGAGTGAGACAGATACTCAATGTAAGTCAGATTACATTAACCTAGTAGTCAATGTCTAATAGTTCTCATGAGAGGTTGCATATTAGACCCTTCAGACTCAAATTCCATTAAGAACATTTCTTAAATTTACAAACACTGCAAAGCTGTACTTAACCGATGCATGGGTCTTTCATGACAGTTCACAACCCAAAGGTGTCCATAGCAACTCTTGTCATGCCCTTCCATTAATTAGGGGGGAAAAGGCTAAAACAGACAATGAAAAAGAGAAGCACATGATCAAATTTCTCATTCATAATCATAGTAAGGAGGCAAAGCTAACGTGTAGGAACAGGACAAGATCCCTATGTCAAGTGAAGCATGGGAGTTCAGGAGATGAACAGATAGCCAGGCAGCTACATGCTTGAAACCGGCTGGGTGAGATTAAACAATGTCCTGATTTAGGCCCAAATAACAAATAAGCTTCTATCCCAATATAAAAGATATCAAGCAATCTAAACGGCATATCTTGCATTTTCTGTTATCCATAAATAGAAGCAAGAGATAAATACTGACCAGTCATTACCATGACAAGCATCTGCATGACTGGAAAATGAACTGCCTACCAGTGAAGCATCCTCAGATCCTTGTTCTGCCAGAAGATACTCAATAGCAGCATCAACATCACCATCCATTTCTTGGAGAATCTAAAATGCATACCAACAAGAAATGAAAAATGACAAATATATGAAAGATCTATCCAACAGCATTTCAAATTAAGCACAATAAGGCAAGCAAGCAAATATAAACCTGCAACTTACAAAAGATGGTACAAACCTGCTCAACTTTTTCACGATTTTCACAACCACTTCCAGCCATGATCACTTTGATAGATCCAGCATCAACAGCATTCATACTAGCCCCGCTTCTAGATTTGTTGACTCCTCCGTTTGCTTGTTGAGAAGATGATGAAAGATCAGAATCGGCCTTTCCAAAAAATATAAAGTTCATTAGCCAAATATCATAATGTGCAAGACTGAATGACAACCATACTCAAGCATGGAAGATCGAGACACTGTTTAATTCATAAATTGACCTCTCTAAAAAATTTTGATTGGGAAGGAAAAGTATCAAAGATACCTTAATCACAATCGATCTAGCTGGTCCATCTCCTATGTCTTCCCTCAATCTCACACTATTATAATGCTCCTCGTCATGATAAGACCTGATAAAACAAAGCAACAGTAACAGCAACAGATTCCGCTATCTTGACTCAAATGTTCAAAAGACGGAATATGTTAATGTAGGCAAAACTCATAGAATCATGCCACATGTTTAAAGCAGGACATAGCTTTAGATGGCTTTCTGTTACAGCAAAGTGCAATTTCAGGTCATAAGCAGCCCCTTGAAGTGACAAAGGAAAACAATAATCATGAGTATTACTCAAGATGTAGCACAACCAAATATGAACACGAGAAGGAAACTTTAATTGCTAAAATGCAAATTGCTAACAAGCATGCTGTAGAAACTTTGAGGAACATGCATTTTTTTGGTAATTAAAACTTGCTTTTATGTTACACAAGTATGCTTTAAAAAAAGAGTTGCAGAATAATTAATCCAGGCTCCTTTATTACAGATCCAACAATTGAAGTCTGTAAAAAACATAAAAATTAGAGTTACATGATAACCCTGGCTTCTGCTTTTATGCCTCATAGAAGTAGAGCTAGATACTATTTTATGTGCTTTTACAACCTTTCTAACAGTTGCATAGCATGGAGGGCTTTACATCATTCTACAAATATGAGGGGATTCTTTATAAATTCAAAATTTAGAGGCATAACTGGAATTGCTTCGAAGTTTTCAGAGGGTTGATTTGTCAATTAGGCCAAATAAAAAAACATGAAAGATGTTTCAATTGATACGCAGAAATGAAGGAAACACATGACAATTGAACCTCATCTCTCTGGTTGATATTGAAAATATCCCATCAGGTTGGAAGTAAATCAAGCTTTTCTTTTCTTCTTCTTCTTCTTCTTCTTCTTTTTTTTTTTTTTTTTTTTTTTTTTGTGGGGACCAACAAAGGTAAATAAACTTGAGGATGGGTAGCTCAAAATCCAAATGCTAGAAAACTGAATTAATATGAAAGATCATACCTAGAATATTTTGAAAAAGATGATGACATCAACAGATCCATATTGAAATTGGAATTTACTATCAAAGATGTAATTTTGTTGATTCCTGCTCAACATAAGTCATTTGCAGCACTAGCCATCGAACATTCTTTTTTCCATTACAATTGACAACCTTGATCACATCTTATTGAGCAAGGAAAACCTTAAACTCAACATAGTTATTCCTCTCATATAACTTAAGCATGCAAAAGAAAACAGACAAAATTAAATGCTTTAGTTCCAGAATACTCACAGATGGACCATCCGAACACCAGGTTCATCAAAGTTACGGATGTACCAGCGAGGAGACATATTCTGAAACAAGGGAGGGATAATCACTATAAGACAATATGGTACTCATAATTGAATGCGGCCAATAAGTCCCAGCACGCATAGCTAATCCAATTTTAGAGCATCAATTACTTGAAACTAGATAAGAACACATTTCCTGATAAGTGATTTACTTGAGAAATAAAATGAGGAACATAAACTGCTCAATCATTATTGTTATTTCCCAAATTTATACGATTGAATCAATCAGCTAAAGAAAAAGTTATGCAACTCAATCAATCAAAAATAAAATGTTTTTCAAAGGATATCAGAAAAATAAAACTAAAATCTTCTCAAAGCAGGACATAATTAGTTTCAACTGGCAACCTAGATTCAGTAGGTAGAATAAGCAAATGAAATCATTCCTTAACTCCATCTGTAGAGAAATATCTAAACTGCCGTCATATCATGCATCTAGTGCCTATTCAGTAAACTTTTGCTTGCAGAACTTGAATACCCTAAACAAGCATGAAACAGTATCTTTACCCGGTGAATGCAAATATTACATCTAGTAACAAGAGAAGTTGCTTGCAATTCCATGTGTCCGGCCCAAGTACCATCATTCTCCATGTTATTACAATACTCATCAAAGGGAACTTCATCCTCAATGAATGGCTCGAACATTTCACGATTTTTCTGCCATTGACAATGTTGGTCATCAAACCATATTTAATTATATGAAAATTTTAAATAAAAAAGGTTACAGAAGAGGTAAATCCAAATACTAAAAATTGGATCGTCAAATTAGAAAAAGATGCCCAACCCTAATGCTAAAACTTTTCGTACTAGAAAGTAGAAATAGAAGAAAAGGAACCACACTGAAAGACTAGCATCCCTAGCACTCTCACCAGACTCTCAAAATTCTTGTCCAGAATTTCAAAATTCTTGTCCAGAATTTCAAAATTCTTGTCCAGAATTATATGGTTGTATTACGCGAAAAATGAATTCATAATTTGCAGCCCTATTTCAAGAAGTACAAAGCAAAGACCTAAAGAAATGTTCTTGGGAGCTTTTTCTAACCTCCAGGATTTGAATAATTCTGCATCATCCGTGAGTGCAATAATCAAGACAAGGGAAAGAGGAATTTCAATTTAGAAGAACTTTTATCAGAAGACAGGACAGCTTGATTATTGATTTGGAAGATAGATCCCCATCTCTCAACATTAAAAAGGTCTTTCTTGAAATGTGGACAGTGAGATTTTTTCTTTTTCGTGAGTAATTTAATTTGTATTAATGTGAGAAACTTTACAGCTTCTTCCTTTGAAAGCAAGCATATAGGAATATTAAGTAGAAGAAACAAGCCTACAGCTGATAATACAATAGCTCAGGGATATATAGAAAAAGGAACTAACTTGAAACCAAATTAACCATCGGCTGGGAGAATTAGTTTGGAACATAGTATAGAAGCAATCTAACTAAGGACAAAGATCGTTGCCATTTTTTCTAACTTGGATAAGTTGTGATTGCAGCAAAGACAGTAGATAAAGGCTGCAAAATATGCTTCTATTTCAGGATGTTGGGCAAGTGAGATGATGGAGTAGATAGTGACATTGAAATCACTCCAGCCAAGTTAAATAAGTGGGTAGACATCCTAGGCTGTGGCAAACCTCAGTCCATAATCTTTGAGAATTGGCAATTAAAAAACTAAATCAGAGTTAAGAATTGACAACTGAATATATAATACACCACATTAAGTTGAAGTTTTATGACAATGCACAGGCACAACTACCTTAAGTTTTATCAGGATTCTAAATTAGATGATACACCTTATTAAGATTGGATATTCTATAACATGATCCCATGTGCCAACTAGCTTCCAATTTGATGCCTGCAAAATCTAAACCCTGATATACAGAATTCAACACTAAAAGTTTCACTCAGGTATCTTTAGTTTACTGTTTTTTCTTTACGGTGATACTTAAACACTTGAAGGATTGTTTGAAGAAAAATTAATAAAAAGACCCAGCTATAGACCTCATCCTATCAAGCTTGACAGACTCTAATTAAAAGATTTATGAAATTTCTTCCAATTCCCTTCAAAGATAGCAAAGGTAAATTTACTTGTACTATCTGCTGATGGACACACAAGTCATTCTTAATTCTCACAATTAGGAAACTGATATTTTCAATTTGTTTCAATGTGGCTGCTTCATGAGAATTTTCATGTCAATCTCCTACTGACTTGCAGATGTGAAGTGATAATATGCACATAAGAGTAGTTCAGTGATCTGACAAGTGGTGAGAGTGTGCATCTCACATCTACATGGCAATATCTGGGTATTTATGGAATGTTTTAGGGGATGGCTATATTGAAATTGGATTGTAAAAGTTTATTAGCTTAATTGTGCATCCAAATTCAGAAACCTACTTGAGCATTCATTAAATTAGAGCAATCTCTGGTAATATCTAGCAAAAAAAAAAAACGATTAATCATTATTCACATTTTTAGATAATGTTACATACAGAAATGAATTGGACGACCATGCTCCGATACTTTCCATGTTCATCCTCATTGCCTTCTAATTGATCAGCAAGAGCCCTGCCAGCTAACAAGAGTATACAACTCAAACAACAAAAGCAATGATAAAGTAAACAGCACTATACTGACAAGCAATTGAGAGTCCTTAAACATATATGGGTAGTTCGACAATCTATTACAAGTATATGATCCAACATACTCAGTAAAGAAGGAGCCCAAGGGAAAATGACAAGAAGGCATTCGGAGAAAATTTCAAAAAATCCATAATGTAGGAGGCATGCTGAGAGGAACAATTGGCACTATTTAAAGCTTTCTTCCAATTTCTCCAATGATTCTCCACCATTCATGTCATTTAACTCCTTAAACTCCTCATTATGGACAGCTTTTCAAGCACAACTTTTGGCATTTTTCTTTCAACTTGACAAATAATATGAATCTCTTCCAAATGAAACCCTTCAAACCTCGGTACCACAGTTTTTATTCAGGTTATGATAAATGATATGAATGACAGAATACAATAGGAGGTCAGAGGAGGCAACAAAGATGGGCCAATACAATTTAAGAGTCAAAATGGATTTCCAGGAGCCTGACCAAGAGGTTAACTTAAAGGACACGGCACATGGTCAGCCACTGGGGTAAGGTCAACCAGCCCAAGGAGTATGATCAACTGGCCTAAGAGCACCCTGATCAACCACAAGGCGCAAGGCTGGTCCAAGCCGGTTTTATGATTAGTTTATTTTCCTATCCATTTTCTTGTTTGATGTCCTATAAATAAACAAATTATGTAACAAACATTCAATTAGTTCATTGTCTATTCCCTTAAGTTTTATGTCATTAATATTGATTTGTGAGCATCATCATTAGATATTGAGAATCCAAATTTATCTCTTTATTTTGTTTGAGTTAATCTTTATCTTGATTGTGGTGAACTTGTTAATAGTTACATCAGTTTCCTTTATCAACACTTGAAAGTTTCTCAAGTGATGCGTAATATCAATACACAATTCCATCAAACCAATTCGTTTTAATATTCGTATTAGCATTGAATATTGATTTTTTCCATATCTTTTATTTTCCAATTTCAAAATTACATAGAAACCAATAAAGTGTCTCTTTTCTTATTCATAAACCCTAAACCACAAAAACACTTAATTATTTCAGAGCGACCTTGGATTCAATCAACAAGGGAAGGTACAACTCGCTCAATTGAAAACAAAAGCTCTTGCAGGATTCCCACTGTCTTTTGCAAACAGAGTAGAGTCAAGGATCACGGACAAATTCAAAGGAATATTCCCCTCTAATCTATAAATTTATGGAGAGCTTACTGCAGAAGTTAGCAAAGATGGATTAATGTAGTGGATGATCTTCCTTCTCTGTACATAAACCATAGCTTTGTTGAGATCTTGTAATATTTAAACATGATCTTCGTTGTGATCTTTCCCAGACCAAACAAACGTTACGACACATAAGACCGGATGAAAAAACAACAAACAAAAATCTTATTCACTTTACCTTTCTTTAATGGATGGAACAACAGAATAGTCTTACATTCTACCAAAACACAAATCGGCACTGCAGATGCAGCCAAATATACAAATGATTGACGTAAATTGAGTGTCTCATTGAAACAAATGAGTACTAACTTGCATTTATATAAGATCGATAGTGTAAAAAATTAACGCACTCCTACCAAACTGAAAAGAATCTACTCATAAATTTAAAAATCTAGAACAAGTCAAATTTGCCTCTATGATTTTAACAACCGGCATAAAATTACAATTTACAACAGACACATAAACTCTGACCTGAAAAAACAATTGCCATCTGCAGTCACCTGAACAATTTTGAGTCCTAATGCATCAAGCTGAGCACGAAACTGCGTATTATCAGTCTGTTTACCACCTTGTTTCTTCTTCACCTAGTTTTTAACAAATCCAATCGATTCGATACCGCATTAACCACTTTCAATTGAAAAGAAAGCCAAATATTACGAATAAAGGAAACAAACTTATACGGACAACAGTGATATTAGGATGAAATAGGCGTTACCTGAAGTTGCTTTTTAGGTTTTTGTTTCTGGTGCTTCACTTGCACCATGGCTCTGAGAGAGGGAGAGGGCGACGGAGTGAGGATCGAAGTTCCGACTCGATCGAACCAGTAGTGCGGATGCGGCTATTCGAACCGAGGTAATGGATGATAGGAAGGGAACTGCAAGAGTGCAGGACCCTTTTACACATGGGGACAGCTAGCACAGCCCAACTGACTATTGCTCTTTGGGGTAGAATAAGAGGAGTGGAAAAAAAGTACGGATGTTGGACCATTTACTGGGTTTGGCTATTTTTTTGTAAAAGACTAATAATGAATACAAATGAGCGGAACATATGAGCGGAAACCAAATAAAATGTGATTTTAAAATAGGTTTGACTTTGTAATTTTTATAAGATTAGAGGTGATAATTTTTGTTTTATATTTGATTTGTAATTTAACTTAATAACTAGATAAAAATATTAGATTGATGAACGGGATAAAAGTCTAAATTTTGTTTCATTTATACAATGGTTAAAAAAAATTCAATGGACAAAAATAAAAATATATTGCATTATTAAAAATATCTTTTATGTTATAATATTAAATTAATCAATATTAATTTTATTAAATAGTATAGAAAATTATTTATTTTATAATATATATAATTAATATTTTAATAGCTAGCAAATATATGACTTTTTATTTAATATTATGTATAATTTTTTTAATTACATGAATCAAATAATCCATTCAAATCGTATTTTAAATAATATAGAAATATAATTAAAATATATATTACACTATATAAAGAGTATAAATGTAAAAAAATAATAATGAGTGAACAAAAGATGGTATAAATTTTGTATCCAATATTGTGTAAACAAAATATAATACAATAAGTTTATATTATCTAGTTTTTTTTATACTTATCATATTTAGTTCTCTCCATCATGTCTAGTTTTTACAATCAAACACTACCTAATTTTATATTTGATAGCCTAAGATGGAAATGAAAAGAAAATTGTCCATTTCTTTTATTTAGTTTGTCTTAGAATTATAAGTGAATGGAGTTAATATAAGATAAAAACACCCTCATTTATGTTTTCATGAGCTGTGTTTTAAAGGGATGTTTTTATAATTTTTATATCATTTCCACTAATTCTCTTTAAAATTAGAGAGAGGTTGTGAACCTAATATCACGTTTAGTATATAAAAATGGTTTAGAATGAAATGGATCGAGATGAAATGAGGAGTAGAATGACAAATCAATTCCCTTATTTAGAAATATTTATGAAATGGAATAGAATGGAAAACTAAATGTATATGCAATAATAATTGACAAATATATCCATTGATATTGAATGTTATAATTAAATTGAATATTAAATAAGTAATTTGATTAATAATAATAAGTGTAAGATGAATGAAATTGCTGATTGCGCTTTCTTAAAGAAGAAAGCAAATTCCTCCTTAAAGCCGAAATCATCAATTCCCTAAAATCATAATTCTAGCTTCTAAATATGCTTCCAAACATAAGGAAAAGGAATGGATTCCAGTCTATTACCGCATACAAAACATGGCATAAAAGTGAAAATGTTTTCACTTTTTTCCTCTCTTTTCTACTTATTCCTACTTTCTATTTAAGTTTCCAAACATGTTATTTCCTTCTATTTCCTTAAACTTCTTTCCATTCCACTCATCTTTGTTGATCTAAACACAAGGTCAATCTATAGTATTTACTAGGCCATGCTCAGTACAAACACTACACTAATTTATTTCTGGAAAAAGGCAAAAATATGGTTTATTAATTTTTTTGCTTTTACCTGTTATCAACATCAATCACTAGTAGCCAAGAGACAGTGTACCATTTTCCAATAATAACCAAATTAATAAAGTACATAAAGTTTAAAAGAAGAGTCGAGTGAAGCCCTAATAACAATTTGTCCCCCATCCCTAAGTCTTGGGATACACTAACAAAGGCCAAAACGTTGGTGAATTGCGACAAACCACAATAGGTTGTCTTGTGACTTGCCCAATGTAGGAGTTGCCACAAACCTATAGAGGAAAAAGAAAAAGAGGGAAAAAGATCTGTTAATAACAAGTGATTATCAACTATTAGGTTTTTATTGATTTTTTGTTTTCTTTTTACATGTTAAGGTTACCTTATGTAGGCCATGCTACTTGTCATCGTGGGTATATCCTAATCTACTAGTGTTTTGGCATCTTTCTAACTACTGCAAAGTTTAGAAGTGTTAGCAACTACCTCGGGATACTCATACGACACTCCTTTCTAAACCCCAACAACAAATCCAAAAAAAAAAACCCAATACCCTCTTTTTTTCTCTTGTATTTTTTAAATTATTTTTAGTACAACTATTTTCATTAAATATATTTAATAATATTATTGATGCATCTTTAAGGTCGAACACACGAAGAAGCTCCATAACGAAACAAACCTAACAGAAATAAAAGAAAAGCTAGCAAAACCCGGGTAGCTACTGAATGGATATGACACATCACTTGATCTTACTTAGCCTACAATTTACCGAATATAATATACTGGTTCAAATTGAAGGGTTACTCGCCATTACTCTTTACTAAAGGAAATAAATAAGAGTTGAAGAGTAACGAAGAACACTAAGGTTGCTTAAAGGATACTTGAATAATCTGATATTTGAATAATCTGATATTGATCATCTTGCTGTGTACAAACAAATGGGGTTTATATACCTGTCTACTAAGGTTAATTTACATGTATGAAAAGATAAAATGGGTATTTTACAATTAGGTCATATGAAACATACTAAAAAGAGGTAAAAGAGACAAAGAATATTCAATACAGAAAAAGAAAGAATCATTCTGAAATGTTGTGTTAGAAGAGACATGTCACTTGGTGGTTGGATATTAAAAATATGACACAAAGTAAACGAAACGCAATATGTTGGCAGTTAGGGGTTGACCTGATTTATACCAGGTTAGGGACCAATTAGTTCTAAAAAGAAGTTAGCTTGATTGAGAGTCAGATGCCTATGGTCGGATCGGGAGCTTACCTCAGCTATTCTTGGGTTGTCTTTTAGGATAAAGTATTATTACTAATCAGGGGCAGATTTGACACAAATAAGGGCTTAAGGCTTAGGTCGGCAGGAGATCAGTTCAACAAAGAATCTTCGTCTCTGCTTTGGTTTCAAGTTAATATTCTCCAAGTGAGTTCCTAGAGTCTTCTAGCTTGGCTATGTATGATCGATCCAGGGGATTGATTCCTATCGTCTACTTAGGGGTTGGAGAGATTTGTCCTCAAATCTGGAGTACTTTTTACTCTTTCTTCGTAGGCGCTCGCAAGGTCTTCTTCCATTGGTTGGTGAGGAATCAAGTCAAATACATTAAAGGTGATAAAGATACCATAGTCATTAGGCAACTCAATTCGGTAGGCATTGCGGCTAATCTTCTTCAGGATTTTAAATAGGCTATCAACTTAAGGAGATAGTTTACTCAGTCTTAAGTGAGAGAATTGCTCTCAACTGAGGTGAATTCATATTAAGTCTCCTGGTTGGGAAGAAATAGTTCAGTGGCCTTGGCTATCAATCTCTTGTTTTCTTTAATTAAATTTGGCAATCTTTTTAGTTATAGACTCGTATAACACTTGCAATTCATGAGCTTGGTCAACTCCAGATTGACTCTCTTCAACAGCTACTGGGGTGTTGATCATGTTTAAGGGAATTTTCGGATTAAGGCCATAGACGACCTTGAATAGGGCCCTCCTAGTGGTGCTATGGATAGTTCGATTGTATGCAAATTCCACAGTTGGTAGGTACAAATCCTAATCCCTTAGGTTCTTTCCCATAACAACTCTACATAGATTGCCTAGCGTCCTATTCATCACTTTAGTCTGAGGGTGGCTACTAAAGCTGAATATAAGTTTAGTTCCAAGTTTTCTCTAAAAAGCCTTCCAAAAATAACTAAAAAAATTTGTATCTTGATTTAAGACAATAGTTTTTGGTATTCCATGTAGTTAGACAATCTCTTGTAAAAACAAATCAGTAATATATAAGGCATCATTAGTCTAATGGTATGGAATGAAGTGCGTCATCTTATTGAAACGGTTCACTATAATAAAGATGGAATCTTTCCCTCTAAATGTTTGGAGCAACCCTAGGATAAAGTCCATGCTGAAGTCAACTCAAGCTAAGGTTGGCGTAGGTAGAGGCATGTGCTCTCCATGGGGTTCTCTCTTTCCCTTAGCACGCTTACACACTTTATAACTACTAAATATCTTATGGACATCCTAAGCTAAATGTAGCTAGTAAAATTTTTTCTTCAACAGATTGGCTATCTTGACCTCCCCAAAGTGGCCTAAAAGTCCATTACTATGAGCTTCCTTAACCAATAGCTCAAACGTGGAGAAGTTTGGAATACATAGCTTATGGTCCTTAAATAGATAGCTATCCTTGAGATAATATCCTCCAACAACTATTCTTTCTTGACACTGTTCAATAATAGGACCAATGTGAGGGTCAGTAGTATACTACTCAATGATTAGTGAGAATCCTAATAATTTTATCTGTAAAGTGGTCAACAAAGTTTGTCATCATGACAGAGTATCCGTGACCACATTTGTGCTTCCTTTCTTATATCGGATTACGTACGAGAACTCTTCTATATACTCGAATTACTTGGCTTACCTTTTTGAAAGCTTGTTCTGATTCCCAAGATGCTTCAATGATTTATGGTCAGTATAAATAATAAACTCTCGTGGTAATAAATAATGTTACCAAATAGTAAAGGCTCAGACGAGGGAGTACAGCTCCTTCGCGTATATAGAATGGTTCAAGGCAGGACCACTGAGTTTCTTACTATAGTAGGCGACGGGCCATCACTCCTATATCAGGATAGCACCAATTCTAACTTTCGATGCATCACATTCTAATTCAAAGGGCTTTTCGAAATTTGGCAATAATAGGACAGGTATCGAGGTGAGTTTTTCCTTGATTTCTCTAAAGCTTTGTCCAGCTCAATCATTCCACCTGAATCCTTTACTCTTCTTTGTCAACTCGGTCATTGGGGGAACTTTTGTATTAAAGTTCTTAATAAATCGCCTATAAAAAAAAGTTAGACAATGAAAACTTGAAACCTCAGTGATATTCTTCAACGTTGGCCATTCTAGAACAGCTCGGATCTTTTCCTTATTTGCTCTGATCCTTTCCCCTAACATTACAAACCTTAGGGAAACCACCTCATCCTGGCAAAACATATACTTCTTCATATTCCCATACAACTTCTCAGTTTGCAAAACATCAAATACATCACGAAGATGTTGAACATGGATGTTCAAGTCGGCACTATATACCAGTATATCATCAAAATACATGACTACACATCTTTTGATCAGAGGGTGCATCACATGGTTCATTAATCTCATGAATGTGCTCCTCGCATTAGTAAATCTGAACGGCATAATCAACTATTTATAGAGTTCATGCCTAGTTTTGAAGGTAGTTTTCCACTCATCTCTTAGTCTCATACAAATTTTATGGTAGCCACTTCACAGATCAATATTTGAAAATATCTTGGTACCTTAAAGCTCATCTAACATGTCATCAAGCTTCGGTATTAGATATTTGTACTTGATAGTAATCTGGTTGATTGCTCGGCTATCAATGCATATACACTATGATCATCCTTCTTTAGAACGGCAACGCCGAAACCGCATAAGGGCCTATGCTCTCCCTCACATATCCTTGCTTTATGAGCTTGTCTACGTATTTCTACAGCTTGGCAGCTTACTTAAGGTTCAACCTATATATGGGTCAATTTGGTAAGGTGGCACCTAGTTGTACATCAATATAGTACTTTATGCCTTAGATTGGAGGCAGTTCTTCAAGAAACAGGTTAGAATACTTATTTAGCAAGCTATAGATCTCTTCAAGTATATTCTTTAATCTTCTCATCTCCAACAATCTCTTAACTAACAGGAACATGGGTTCATCAGCTTACTCGACAGATTGGAGCTTTCTTCAACTCATCACCAAGGCCTTCTTCTTATTAGCATGGGTAAGCTGGTTATGAGCTTCATTTACTTAGGACGAGGTTAGGGGATGTAACACAATCTTCCTTCCATTCTTAACAAAGGCATAGGTGTTCTTATACCCGTCATGAGTAATACATTAGTCGAACAACCAAGGTTGTCCAAGTAGTAGATGTGAAGCTCCCATAGGGACGACATTGCAAACTACTTCATCCTTATACACATTCCCAACACTGAATGGCACAGTCACTTGTTTAGTTATATGCAAAGCACCCTTATCATGAAGTCAATATAGTTTGTAAGGTCGGGGATACTTTGAGATTGATAAACCCAATCTTTACACAAAGGACTATGCAACGACATTAGTATAACTCCCTCCCTCCATAATGATCGTGCACAATTGGCCTTTAAGGGTACACTTAGTATAGAATAGATTCTCCATCTAGTCTTCCTCAAAGTTTGGTAAGGAACTCAGTAATCTTCTTAAGACTAGGGTCACTACTTCTCTCTGGTCAACATAGACATAAGTCTCCTCTTCGTCTTCAGTTTCAACTTTTCTAATATCCTCTTCCTTCTTAGGTTTACTCTTATTGGTGATATCCACCACATCTCCCTAAAGCATCATGAGACATCGGTTCAGACACTCAGCAGCCATATATTCGAAGCCTAAACATTTAAAGCATTTTACCTCACTGGTTTCGGCCTAACATTAGCTCGGCCTTGTTAGCTTACTCGGTTTTCATCAGGTTGATCATTCCTATCATCGGCTTTATATGGCCTTCTCGGCTCGATTTGAATAGGTCGACGTAGTACAAGGGCTAGGGAGAATGTTGGCTTAAGTCGGCTTAGAACATTTCTCTTCTGTTTTTTAACCCTCTACGCTATCTTGATCACCTCTTCTAAGGTATAAAACCTCTGCACTTCTACAATGTTGCGAATCTCATACTTGAGCCCTAAAACTAATCTCGATACTGTATGAGCCTCTAGTTCTTCTACGTCGGCTTGAATCATTAACATCCAGAACTCTATTACGTAGTCATCAACATATCAGCTTCCCTGATGAAGCTCCTGCAACTTTGCAAACGTATCTTGCAAGAAAGTTTAAGGTAAAAATCTTCCTCTTAACAACCTTTTCATTCTATCCCAAGTTCTAATACCTTGGTTACCCTCCCGTGCTTTAGCTACATTTAGATTCTTCTACCACATGATGGGATAAAAGGGGTATTCTACAATTAGGTTACACGAAACATACTAAAAATGGGTAAAAGAGATAGAATATTCAGTATGGAAAAAGAAGGAATCATTCTAGAATGTTGTGTTAGAAGATACGTATCGCTTGGTGGCTAGATATTAAAAATATAATATAACGTAAGCAAAGTAAAAAGTATTAGCAGTTAAAGGTCGACCTAATTTGGACTAGGTTGGGGCTAATTAATTCTAAAAAGAAGTCAGCTTGATTCGAGGTTGGATGCCTATGGTTAGATTAGGGGTTCACTTGGACAGAGAATTGTTGTTGATCAGGGGTAGATTTGATACAAGTAAGGACTTGAGGCTTAGGTCAATAAGAGATCAGTTCATCATAGGAATCTCCATTTCAACTTTGGTTTCGAGCTAGTATTCTTTAAGCGAGTCCTTGGAGTCTTCTAGCTTGGTTACGTGTGATTGGTCCAAGGGATCGATTCCTATCAATTATTTTATAAAACTAATTATTGTGAATTAATAAAAACTTTATAGGTATCCCTCGACTAATAGTAATACATAATTGTTGATAGGGCTCTTTAGACATGGACCCCTTAGGCCCATCTAGATTTGATGCATCTTATCACTTGAGGCTCACCACCGTAGGCTTAAGCTCTAGGTCTAGATTGATTGAGCCCAAAGAGCTCTTCAATGGCTAGAATGCATAAGATAAGAATAAGATACCAAGTTAACACTTACGTTCGGGATAAGTGGGACATGTTGGACACCACAACCCTACTCTCCCATATTTGCGGGAGAAGATCTCTCCTCTCTAATTGTCCTCCAACTGCTGGCACCACTCCACAACCTAACAGTAAGGCTCTTTACACTCTATGCATTAAGCTTGCCTATTGCTCAAAAGCACCTTCTATTCTCTTAGAATTTACTACTAACTTAAGCACCAGAATAGCCATACTGGATGATAACTTTTATTTTAAATACATTTCACATGGTTATTTTATAGTATTTCCCTTATATTTTTGTTTTTTTAAATAAATTGATACTTAATTAAGTAAAATTTTGATTTCAAGCTTTAAACACGTTCTTAGATTGAAAACAAAGAAAATGAATCAAGTTTTACTCAATTTGGAGTTCAAATGAATGAGTTATGAAGTTACATAAATAATAGAAGAAAGTAGTAATTTTTGGTTTGAAAATTACACGATTTGGGACATAACTGTATCCTCAGGTTATATCCATACAGGATGATTTTGTACTAAGATAACTTTTGGATATTCAAAAGAGAAGAGACTTAAAAAGAAGAAGGAGAAAAAGGTGAAAGCAACACTTAATTTCAAGATTAAAGAGATTTTTTATCGACAAAAGGAGTTTTACATGTTTTACTTCTAGATTTTATTGTAATTCATTTTTAATTTCATCATGATAGTTTAAGATTCCAGTATTTAAGATTATGGAACCTAGGGTTTCATGTGATTATTGAATTTATTGATAATTTTCAATAAAGTTTCTATTTTTCCTAATTCAATTATGTGTTTTCATTGTTAGTTGATATTTCTAGGGTATTAATCTATGATATTATGCATGATGATTGAGAAATCACATGAATAATGAGATATTGAGATAATTGAAAAGAATTACATGTGTACTTAGAGATAAGATACATGATTCTTTTGGAAAGCTATTATTTTTGTGTGGAATTCATTGCATATTAATATGATTCTAAATTATATTACTAATTGAAGAGATTCCAGTAAATAATTTAATATTAGAGTTAATATGTTTAATAAAGGTGTTAACTTCATTTGTGAATCCTTTTGGTCAAGAATAAGAGAGCTTGAATTGGATACATTTTAAGCGGTTACATGTTAAATACTAGGGGAAACAATTCTTAAATACGTTATTTGCCTTTTTGAAGTTGTTTTTAATTTTATCGCTTCCTAAATTGCTTAATCAAGTCTCATAATTAGATTAGTTTGTTAATTTTAGTATTTTTAATTCATTTAACCTATCACAATTTTTCAGTTAGATAATAGAGCTAAGGTTAGTATTAGTATTCGAGGTATCTAAGGGATCGATTTGGATTTACATCTGCTATATTAAAACCGATAAGTGCACTTGCCTTGTATCACTGGACAACACCCTAGTGTTCCTTTATAGTGGTTTGTTTGGCAAACCTACTACGTGTAGAGCCTAATTACTACCAGTAAATACCTTGAGACAACATTTGGCAGCGTTTGTAGAAACCTAAATTCCTACACCTAAAACCTCAAGTACATTAAATACATTTCTTACAAACAATTCCTAGACATCTTGTCTTACCACAACAAGCAGGAGAATTACCAATTGACAAATAACTAATACGCAGGCAACTAGCCCTTTCCAAAGGCTATGCTGGAGGAACGTTTAGTTGAGGAGTATACTGCTTAAAATAAGCTACTTTGTGCTCGCCTTGAATAAGTAAAAAGGTGTAGTACGTAAACTTACCACTATGAAGCTTTGAATGCCTGCACTGGGCAGAACAGCCACCAACAACAGTAGTAAAATGATAGGGATCAGCAACCTAATCCTCTACTGCAGTAACACCTAATAAGGTCTACGGCCACCCATGACCGAAATTTGGTTGGTAATGAGCAAGCAGTTGACTTGTAGGGTGATAGGCTTCGGGGTACCGACCCAACCCCGACTACTAAAGCCGAAATCATTTACTTACCAACCGATTCTATCTGTCGAGCCGAATAATACTTTATTGTAGATAAAGTACCGAGAAGCATAATGTTGAGACAACAACTGATCCTTACCTATGCCTAATCAATCACTTATTTGGCATCATACTTGCCGATAAACCGAAGCATCATGTTTCTGAGAGTTGGACTCACTCGACTAAAGTCTATCGTTGGCTTAGTAGCCGAGAGATCACTTTTACAGAATGTTAGATCCACTCAATATAGCCTAGAAAAACTATTGCCGACTGACTTCAGAACTCGACAATTATGGGCTGACCTCTTTAATGTCTCGACCAAGCATTGCGAGATTACTTCCAAGGCATGCTGAATAACCATATGCTACCTATAAAACACATAGTTTTATATTTTTGTACATGTTTGTCTTTATTTTATTTATAGGCCCAATTCTTTAGGGTTTAAGACCTTGTACATTATTTATCGTTTTACCACTAGGGTTTAAGACGTACTATAAATAGCAACTTTTATAGTAATGCAGAGATAGACAGAAGATTAATGAAAAACCCCTTTTGAGTCTTTTCTCTCGGAAAGCTCTCTCTCCCTTGCCAGCTCTTATCAACTCTTTAGTAAGGATTGTGGCGGGCAACCCTATCATTTGGACCAGTACGTCATATCTGGCGAGTCTTAGGTCAGCGTAGAATCTAGCTGGTACATCATATTCGGTTGGGTGGCTCACAGATTCGCTAAAACCCTCACTAAACCTACTCTATCTTTTGTTCCTTTAGCAGGATCAGACCCACCCCAACGGCCGACTTTGTCTACCCTTGGCTCGGTCCGTATCATTTTGGTATAATAGCTCGAAGTTAGTGAAAATTTGATTGTAATTCCTTTACATTATCAATCCCATATTGAATATATATATATATATATATATACATATATTAAAGAAAAGGTTGGGAATTCCAATCTGCATTGTTTGTCGAGATATCACTTCTTCAAGCTGTTCAATGTATTATCCTGCTTTTAGCATTGTGATAGTAGCCGAGAAAGTTTTGTTGTGTTTGTCGAGATAATTTGCTAAGAATGGTGGTGCTGGATTTGAACTTTGCTGAGCTTCTAAGCTATTTCAATCCAAAGTACTAAAGTAAAGTGAAGTATCGTACTGTCATAACCCTAAGGTTATTGAGCTGAGTTGTTTGCCTATTCAACTATCGAGTCATGCAGGCATTCAACTTGCTTCAACTAGATAGACGAGCGAATTCTAGATCCGAGTTGTATAGGCCTCCAAGTTGCTGTGCTGAGTCATAAGTGTTAGATAGTTCGTCAGTGCCAACAAGATTTCTTGTGAACTGAGCTAGTCTGTTAAAGTGATAACTTCATTTAACATGGCTTGTGACAAATGAGCACGATATGGCTATGACTATGGCTATGAAGATATAAGATCAAGAATATCCATGTTTGATGGCTATGGGCCCCCAGATGAATACTTGGATTGGGAACTTCGAGTCAACAAAGTCTTTAAAAAGTACCCCTGTCTTGAATGTGAAAAGGAATATATCATATAGGATCAACTTCAAGGTCTTGCTAGGACTTAGTGGAAGAATGAATTAAGGCGAAGGATACTTAGAGGAGTGAGTTTTACATGGAACTTAATGAGACTTGCCATAAGAGAAAAATTTGTACCTGCATCATATCAAGATGAGTTGTATGAGGAGTTGTCTACCTTGAGGCAGGGATAAATGAGTGTCCAAGAATTTGCCTAATAATACAAGGTACTCTTGCAGCAATGTGAATTGTATGAATCTCTTTCATGTACTATCTTGCGATTCATGAGAGGACTGAGATTGGAGATTTCTCAATGTGTTAACCCCTCAGGAGTAAGGACTTAAATGGAGCTATCCAATTAGCCTTAAGAGAAGAATCCACCATTGGTACTGATCATTATGATGTACAGGAACGGCTAGGGGTTATCCTTGATTAGCTTGAGTAGATTAGAGAAGAAATGAAGTAGCAAAGGAATACTTAAATAGTGAAAGCCGATGAGAAGGAAGGCCGAGGAAAGGAAGTAGAAAAGGAAGAGGTGAAGGATGTTGGAGAGACTAGTAGTAAAGGTGAGAAAGGTCGAGCTGAATTATGGTTAAACCCCCATGTTCTTGAATTAATTCCATTACCTACTATAAAGGCCACCAATGGTAGCTCCAAAAATTACTATGTTTGCTTTCCTCATATTGGAATCTTGCATCTAAGTCATTTGATAGGTTTACATGGTACCGATATGAACGAATATAGCATCATACCTATAAGCTATTATTAACTATGGATTGAAGTTTATTAGAGCTAAGGTGATGGATACATATACTGGGGATACATCATGTTAACCCTTGGGACTCTCCTGTTGGAAAAAGTTGAGGTGTGTAGATGGAAGGAGAAGGAAGAGTCGAATTACGAGGAAGCAGGGGGAATGTTGATTATAATTCATGAGGAGATCATGATGTCTGAGCTGGCTGAACTTGAAGAGGTGGAAGCAATTGCCATTGAAGAGCCATCTTACGTCTTGCCAACACAAGATCTACGAGCTCCCAATTCTATGTATGACCCTGAGATTATGTTGCTTCTAGTAATTGATAATTGCTGGGATTACTAAGGTATAATTGATCGGATCCATGATGAGTGGAGGGAAAGATCCAAGATAAAAGATATGATTAATAAAGCCTATGACGAATGGAGGGAGCATCAGCTAGTGATGCCTTTGTTGTAAGAATTGCAATGTGCTATGTTTTAATTTAAATTTTGTCGATTGGTATTTGAACCCAGTGGGATTTGAAGCTACCAATTACCAAGTTTCGGGTCAAAACTTCTTTAAGGGAGAGGAAATGATAGGCTTTGAGGTACCGACTTAGCTTAACTACCAATGCCAAGATCATCTACTTGCTGACTCATTCTATCTGTCAAATAGAATAACACTTTATTGCAGATATAATGTCAAGAAGCATAATGCCGAGATAATAACCAATCCTCACCTATGACTGATTAATCACTTACTCTGCATCATGCTTATCGATAGGCCGAGGCATCATGTTTTTGAGAGTTGGACTCATTCGGCTAAAGTTTGTTATCGACTTAGTCATTGAGAGATCACTTTTACCAAGTGTTAGATCCATTCGGCATAGCCTGGAGAAACTATTGTCGACTGGCTTCAAAACTCGGCAATTATGGGCCGATCTCTTTATTGTCTCGACCAAGCACTGTAAGACTACCTCCAAGGCATGTCGAATGACCATATGCTGACTTCTCCTTATAAAACGCTCGGTTTTATATTTTTATATATGCTTGTCTTTATTTTATTTATGAGCTCAATTCTTTAGGATTTAAGGCTTTATACATTATTTACAATTTTGCCACTAGGGTTTAGGATGTATTATAAATAACAGCTTTCGTAGCAATGTAGAGACAGACAGAAGATTAATGAAAACCCCCTTTTGATTCTTTTCTCTCGGAAAGCTCTTTCTTCCTTACTAGCTCTTATTAATCCCTTTAGCAAGGATTGTGGTAGGCAACCTTATTACTTGGACCGGTGTATCATATCCGGTGAGTCTTAGGTTCATGTAGAATCTAGCTAGTGCGTCATATTCGATTAGGTGCTCACGAATTTGCTAAAACCTTCACTAAACCCACTTTATCTTTTGTTCCTTTGGTAGGATTGGACCCATCCAACGACCGACCTTGGCCCAGTCCATATCATAGGAAGTATCGACTCAATCAATAGCACACCAAGCTCACTTGGCAGATGATGCTGACCTTAACAAGCTGCGTTCAATGGTAAGGAAGTTCTCTGAGTAGTAGAAGAGCAAGGTCCCTAGCTATGCTAGGCTAGTCATCAGTAATAAAACCTCCTTCACCAGCGGCGTCCAGGATGAAATGTTGCCTCCTAATAGCAAACTTCTATCCTTGGACCAGCATGATGGCACAGGTGACCTTGATGATCACCTCCTCCATTTCTACACCCTCATAAACCTTTATGGTTATGGGGATGCTATAATGTATAAGGCCTTCTTGGGTACCTTGAGGAAAGCAACTCAAACGTGGTTTAACCACCTCCCCAACAATTCTATCAACTCCTTTGATGAGCTAACATAGAGATTCAACCTCCACTTTAGGGTTAGTAACTGTTTGTCCAAGGACACATCATCCTTGTTCCTCATAAGGCAGGGTAAATGCAAATCCATGCCCGACTACATGGCTTGATTGAATAATGCTGTGGTTGAGATCCCTTAGTTGGACGAGGAAGTTATTGTTTATGTCACTTAACTCAGCATCAAACCTTCAGGAGACTTCCTCTGATCGCTTGCTAAAAGCAAACCCAAGACTCTGGCTAACTTCTAGAATAAAGCCTATAAGTACATTGACTAGGAAGACAATATTCATGTTAGGTGTGATGCTGATTGAGAAAGGTTAGGTGGGAGGCAAGACAAAGATAGATTGTTCATAAAGGATCACCTCAGTGAAAGGGTGCTAAGTAGACTTAAAGGAGAAAGCTTGAGAAAGAAGAATTGCTAAGCAATGTGAGATTTGTTCCCCCTTCCCATTTACATAGATATACCCCTCTTAAATAAACCCATTGCTCAAGTCTATTATGAATTGAAGCAGCAGAATTTGCTCCAAAAGCCATAGAAAATGCGGGGATACCCCAATCGTCAGAACTCCAACAAGTATTGCTAGTTCTATGATGACCACGACCATACCATTAACGAGTGTTTCTAGTTGAAAAATGCCATCAAGTATGCTATTTAGCGAGGCTACTTCAACGAATACGTGGCCCCATCTAAGGAATGATGATCGTTTCGATGATGATGGAGATAAGGCACCTCGGAGGCGACAGACTGAGAATGCCTACATCGAGCAGACCAATGATTACCACAACGACTGTACCATTAACAGTGTCATTAACGTAATTATGAGGAGGGAGGGGGGCAAACCCCAAGAGTCGGCCGAGCATTAGCAGTTTGATTAATGCCCCATCAGAGGTGTTAGCCATAAGGGAGAAGAGACAAAAGTTGGATGCTTCCATCTCCTTTTCTGATGAAGATCTTGAAGTAGTTAATACACCCCATCAAGATGCCTTAGTAAAAAGGGTAAGGATCTTAATAGAGGTCCTAAAGATTATGGTAGACACTAGCAGTTACACCGACATACTTTTCCTCCAGATTTATGAAAGGATGAGGAAGAAGCTACTAGTGAAAATCAAGCCATACCAGCATAAGCTAATTGGCTTCAACGGAAGTACAGTATGAGCCAATAGGATCATCACATTAGACGTGAAACTTAGTGATGATGACTGTATGGTGCAACGACCTATAGATGTAGCATGTATTGCTACATTGTGATGCCGTTTAGTTTGAAAAACGTTGGGGCCACATATTAATGGATGGTGATGAAATTGTTTAAGCCCCAAATTATGCACAACATGGAGGTATACATCGATGACATGATTTTCAAGAGCTAGAAGCCAGGCGATCATATTAAGGACCTCTGAGAAGCCCTCAACTAGATGCGCACGTATGACATGAAGCTGAACACTCAGAAGTATGTCTTTGGGGTCAAATTTGGTAAATTCCTTGACTTCTGGTAACTCAAAGAGGTATCAAGGCTAACCTCGAGAAGATTACTACTTTAGAGGAATGAAGCCTCCAACCTTAGTCCGAGATGTATAAAAGCTTACTGACATGGTAGTTACTTTGAGCAAGTTCATGTCAAAGAGTGTAGACAGATGCGTTGAGTTCTTCAAAATCCTAAAAAATCTAAAGGGTTTTGAATGGACCCCGAGTGTGCCATTTCTTTTTAGCAACTCTAGGACTTCCTTGCGCACCTACTAGTCCTCTTCAAGCCTATCCATGGGAAAGACCTATTTTTCTACCTGGCCATGAACAATCAGATGCTCTCCTTTGTGCTGGTTAGAGTAGAGGGAAGAGAACATAAGCCCTTATGCTACGTCAACCATATACTCCACGGGCTCAAGGTCAGGTATACCCGGGTCCCTGGCTGTCTTTATTATAGTACAACCACTAAGGCCTTACTTCTAAGCATACCAAATAAGCGTACTCATAGATATACCGCTACGTACCATGTTACAGAAGCTTGATGCATCTAGACGAATGATGACATATGTAATGGAATTAAGTGTGTAAGGAATCTAGTATTGACTACGAACAACCTATAAGACATAAGTGTTGGCTGACTTCACGGTAGAATATATAGGAGAGGAGGAAGCACCACTAGGCAATGACAAACCGATGTAGACTCTCCTTGCCGATGGATCATCTACCTTGGGGGGCAGAGGTGCGGGTCTCGTTCTAATCAGCCCATACAAAGTTATATTCTATTATGCTCTAAAGTTCGAGTTTGATTCCAATACTAATGAATTAGAGTATGAGACCCTTTATTGCTAATCTCAAGTTGGCCAAGGAGATTGGAGTTGAGTATTTATGGATCTGCTTGAACTCTATGCTCATTGTCTAGCAAGTCCAAAGCAAATATAAGGTTAGGGATGACACTATAGTTAGGTGCCTTGAGAAGATGAAGAGCCTTCAAGTTGAATTCCCTTCGCAGAACATCACAAAGATCCTTTGACTTGAGAATTCAGTAGCAGATTGGCTATCCAAGCTTGCCTCTATTAGAATATAAAAGCTCGAGGTAAAGAATAGGAAAATTTTTATAGAATACTTGCTAAAAAAGAGCATAACTCTAAGCTTAGCTAAAGTTTTGGAATTGACCACAACAGCACTAGAGCTGAGTTGAATGGATCCTATCCGGAGTTATTTGGAGTAAGGTATACTCCCAAATGATAGGAGGAAGGTAAAGAAGCTCCAGTATCATGCTACTAACTATACATTGGTCAATAGCGCCTTATATCGTAGGGGAATTAGCCTTCCCTTACTCCGATGCCTCCGAGAAGGTGAAGGGCTACGTATCGTGGAAGAGCTGCATGTCAAAGTGTGCAGCAATCATATTCATTCCCAAGCCTTCTACCTCTGGGCATTATGACTCGAGTATTATTGGCCTACCATGAGGTAAGAAGAGAAAGCCATAGGCCAAAACCACCTACGGTACCCAAGGAACGCACCAATTAATCATGCACCTAGCACCAGCCTCCAATGGCCGATTACACAATAAGGTATAGATATTCTTGATCCCTTCCTATAAGCTTTAGGAGGACGGAATTCATAATTGTTGCCATCAATTACTTCACGAAGTAGGTGGAAGTTGAATTGGTGGCAAAGATCATAGAGAAAAGTGTTGAATCTTTCATTAGAAACAACATTCTCTCCCGATTTAGGATCTCCTATGCTCTCATTATGGACAATGGGTAACAATTTGATAACCCCGAGTTTAGGAGTTCTGGCCAAGTACTACATCACCCTATACTTCACCTTGATTACCTACCCCCAATCGAATGGACAAGTTGAGGCAACCAATCAGATTATCTTGGATAGTCTGAAGAAGTACATGGATTGATCTTAGGGCACCTGGGCTAATGAACTACCCAATATCCTATAAGGGTATAGGACCACTCATTGCATTTTTATAGGCGAAACCCCCTTTTACCTAACGTTCGGGTTAAAAGCAATCTTCTCCATTGAACTTGAGTTTCCTAATATCCAGATTCAAAGTTTCAATGCCAGCCTTAATGAGTTACTCTTGCAAGCCAACATTGATACCATTGAGGAAATCAAAGATCTTGTCGTGGGTTAGGTAACTACATATCAACATTAGGTTACCCGATATTATAATCAGAAGGTTAGACATAAGGAGTTTAAGGTCAGTAACCTAGTGTTCCAAAAGTTAGAAGCCATGGGTTTGTGGGAAAGGTAGGGTAAGTTGGCCCCTAATTGGGAAGACCCGGTTAGAGTTAGGGAAATATTGAGCAATGGAGTGTAAAAACTAGTATGACTGGATGGCGAGCTCATCCTACATACATGGGATGCTAATAACCTTTGGCTTTATTTTGATTAGTATATTGTTCTATACATCTTTCTAGAATAATTGTCTACCTCTCTCCTTCTCACTCCTTCTTTCTATTGTTATTCTAACCCTTGAAAGGGCAAATAGACCATTCATTGGGTAAGTCGAAATGCCACTGACTTGACCTCTTTAAGTAACCTCGGCAAGGAGAAACACCTCTTACATAGTGTTAACCCCACTATCGGGTAGGTCGAAACATTACCAACCTGACCCCCTTGGATAACCTTGGTAAGGGGAAACATCCCTCATACGGAGTAACCCCTATTACCAGGTAAGTTGGAATGTGATTGACTTGACCCCCTCAGGTAACCTTGATAAGGGGAAATACCCCTTGTACGGAGTAACCCCTATTACTGAATAGGTCAGAACGCCACCGACTTGACCCCCTCTAGTAACCTTAGTAAGGGGAAATACCCCTTACACAAAGTAACCCCCATTACTAGCCAGGTTGGAACACCATTGACTTAACCCCCTCGAGTAACCTCAGTAAGGGGAAACACCCCTTACATGGAGGAATTCCTACAAGAATATATTGAAAGGAAAAATAAGAAAAATTGAGTGTACAAGAGGAGGTAAGTAGAAAATCTCATTCATTGATTGTGAAATTATACAGTTAAGGCCAGCACCTCAGCTTGGCATACATCTATGAAAAAAATAATAATAAAAATAAAAAACACATTATCGCCTTGGATCAATCAGGTCTGGTAACTTAGAAAAGTCTAAAAGCTTCGATTTACTCAGAATGTTGATCTGACGGTTGGTAGAAGGATCACCTTGATCCTGATCGTTATGAGTGATACCTTCCAGGGTGACCTCCAACTGGGCTATTGGGGTAGAAGTGGATGTGGAATTGCCTTGCCTGGCTCCGTAGTAGAGGGGGTGCTTGGGACATCGTAGGTCGCTTAAGCGGCCTCCCTCTTATGCGCTTGGGCCTCCTTCTTCTCATTGAAGGTTGGGGAATAAAAAAAGTTAAGGAAACTCAAGTTAAGGTTCGAATAGTAAGAGAGCACCTCCTTCCTTATATAGTGGGTGCAATCGACAGATAGGTCTTCTAGCTCTTTTAACCACTTGTCCATCGTCCTGTAATCGACCATAGCTTTCTTTACGGTAGCGTTGCTGAAGAGTAAGGACCTATTTACTCTTCATCTTGGAGATTATCTCCTTCATCTTTGAAACCCTTCCCTACAACTGTTGGATTTGCTGCTCCAACACAACCTTTAAACCAACTAGCTCTAGCAAAGTGGCTTTGACACTTTTGCACTTAGACGCCTTCATTATAAGCTTAGCTTATACCTTAGCTACTGACGCCTTCAACTCGGTGTTCTCTTCTTAGTTAGGCCTTAGCCTCCCTCTCCTCATCAAGTCGCTAAGAGAGGTGAGCCTTGGTCTTCTGTTCATTCTTTAGTTGAGCGTTTAGGTTGTCGGCCTTCTTTGCTGCCTTTTCAGCTCTATCTATCTATCTCTCTCTCTCTCAGCATTGTTTAACCATGCTTAAAGCCCCGCCACCTGCACATAAGAGTGACATAGGCATTGATTAGCTTTGGAGAATTTTTTTAAGTATTTATTAGTAGAGGACTCGGCCTCTCATAGGTACTTCTTAGCCTAGCACAACGCCTCCTTAAAGCCCTTTACCTCTTTTTCAGGTGCATCATACTTACTTATTTGAAGCAGCACCTACCCATGGTACTGTAAAGAAACGTAAGGTAAGGTTAGTTCAACGAAAGGGATGATTGCATTGAGATAAAGAAGTGAAGGCTTACCTATCGCATTAGCTCAAATGGCCTACCATCTCCATGTGGTTACCTCTACTTACTATGGATAGCCCCTAGAGCATGACCTAATTACTAGGGGTGTAAGACCCCAACGAAGCCTACTAGCTGAGAGTCTAGAGTCGCAGCATAAGGTCATTCGCCTGGATCTCCCACTTAGGCCTTAGAAGCTTCCTCCTGACCCTCTTCATCTTTAATTCGGGAGCTTAGCTAAGTAACTCTTCATTCTAGGATACATAGGGGACTTCCTTGAGTGAGTTTAACTTAATCTCAAGGTATCTGAACTTATTGAGGACGTAAAAAACTTGTCCTTAAGTTTGCCTATACACTTGAGGGGATGATCTGTCGGCTACTCAACCCAAGAGGAACGACTCAAAGGCGCCTTTGCCAAGGGTTTCTACTTTTTGGCTTTTAGCTTAGCCTCTTTAGCCATTTCGGGAGCCTTCCTCTTTTGCCTTGCAGCTGTAGGCAGGGTGGCGACCTTTGCCCCCTCTACCATCTCCTCTTCTCTCACCTTTAGAGGGGTAAGTATCTGAACCTCTAACTCCTCCATGTCGGTACCGTCGTCCCCCATAAGATTAGGCTCTGTAACAAGGACAAGGGAAAGCGTAGGAAGAGCTACTCCCAAAGGCTCCACATCCGGTAACTCATCCCGGATACCGATGGAAATCCCTTAAGGAATAGCCATCGGTCGTACCTTGCTAGTCTCCCCAGCTCCTAACATTGTCCATACGGTTTTGCCCTTAAGCTCATCTGCCTTGGCTTTAGCGTAGCGGCAGTTCATCAGGTTGTCCACAAAGGGACTAAGGACCCTTTTGGCCAAATTTTTCCTTTAAAAAATAAATTAAAGTGATGAGGAAAAGAAAAAGAAAGACGAACAAAAGAAACTACTACTGCCATTAACAAAACTTCATCGTGATTGGTATAGCTAAGGAAGTTCCCTTATTCTACAGTGGAGGCGTTGGAAGAAGCACCTTTACACTAGCATAACAGACAAAGGCACTTGCAAATGGAATGAACCTATACCTTCAGCTAACTTCTTGACTACAACCTTCTTGACTATGGCCTTCTTCATGTGGAGGAAGAGCTTAGAGATTAGATGTTGGAAGTATCTCCCTACTATGTTCATAGTATTAATCTCCTGACCATGCTTCAAAGCCATAAAGGCCTAAATCTCTTATGTGGCTTTTACGTCATTGGGGCTAAGCTCTTTCTTAGTCTTGGTTCGAACCAACTCGGTCTATTGCATCCATAAATCTGCCTCTTCGAGTAGTTTGACCACTACGTAGTCGTCTTGCTAACCCTTTACGGAATCCATAATGCCGCAAAATATTTTCTTCCCTAATCAGGGTTGCAAGTACGGCCATCCCCCCACACTCTTCCACATATAGAAGTGGTTGAAGAGCTTAGGAGTGGCTCTTATTACCAAATACTCACACAACGCTTAAAAAGCCTTCAATACCCTCTACCAATTGGGAAAGACTTTATCAGACTGCATTAGTGGAAGTTGAAGTGCTCTTTCTTGAAGCAGCTTGGGGGGAAGTACTGCTCGAACTCTAGACACTTCTTAAAAACTGCAAAATGCCTCCTCAATAGTAAGGCCATATGCTCATCCTACTTGGTAATCGTATTTGCTACCCAGGGATTGCCTCAACAACGAAATTACCCATGACCTAACTAGGGGTAGTAGGTTTGCTCTTGCTTACCTGGCCACTAAGCCCCTTACTTGTCTCAAGCGCATAAAACTTATCTTTGGGAGGGGGTAGAGGGTCATATGCATATATATCCCTTGGGATGGCATCGATAAGCTTGGCCTTATCTAGTACCCCCATCGTCATTTACTGGAATTGTCCAGTTATGCCAACGATGAGACCTCGTCCTCTCCTGTTAGGGGGGAGGAGAACACTCCTTACATATTCGGAGTCAGAGATATGTAGCAATGAGGTTGAGCCAGTCTCACCTCTATTACTCAACATGGTCATAATGTGTGAAGAAGAAAGAAGCTTGAAAAACTTTGAAGGAAGTTTGATGGAAAAGTAGAATTTGCAATAGTAAAATAAAGAAGTTACAAAAAAGTGATCTTTTGTTGTGATTGTACTATTTATAGGCTGAGCAGTTAGAAAATTGTACAGGCAGTTATCGGGATTTTTATAAGCATAAATCCCTTGGAATGCTATAGAATAAACATATGGAACGAGTTTTCATCGGGCAACCACCTTTAAAAGGCAAAACATATGTAGCTGTATGCTAGTTTGTTACGATAGAACACTTATTACATCATATTAAATGCATAGAAAATGGGTACGCTTGGGTTAGATTTTGAAAAAGTTTTTTCCACTAGAAGTTTCCCCATAATCCCTCCAATTTCCACCTGGTCAACAAGACTGAAGCATGATGCAATCGCGTCTACTCAGTCCATGACGAGTGCCATTCGGCTAGACCAGCTCTTAGCCTTGAATCGTCTACCTAGTAAGATGCGAAGGTGTCCTACTTTAGCACCCCAACTGAGGCTCCGTCTTACTTGGGTCGTCAGCACTTCACTTCAAGATTGTTGTTGACTACTTCGGTCCATTCTACCTCAAACATCTTCGGCCCAGTATCCATTGCCTTGGACATCTCTGCCTTAACCTACCTTTAACTTGAACTTACACTCTTGCCATGTTGGTACTGTAGCACCAAGTTAAGGCCCTTCAAGTTAGACTAGCCATACGCTTAAGCAACCCATATATCCTTTGTCCTTGCCTTTGCCTTGATAATGAGACTATAGGGGGAAGGGGAAAGTATTTATAGGGCTCTTTAGACATGAACCCATGAGGCCCGTCCAAATCCGACGTGTCTTATCTCTTGGGGCTTGCCATTGTGGGCTTAAGCTATGGGCTTGGATTAATTGAGCCCAAAGATCTCTCCAAGGGTTAGAATACATAAGATAAGGATAAGATACCAAATTAACACCTACGTTTGGGATAAGTGGGATACATCGGACACCACGACCCCACTTTCTCATACTTGTAGGGGAAGATCTCTCCCCACTAACTATCTTCCAACTGCTGACGCCATTCTACTATAAATACCAATCCACTACCTAATGGTAAGGCTCTCTATACTCTCGCATTAAACTTGCTTATTGCTTAAAAGCACCTTTTATTCTCCTAGAAATCATTGCTAACTGAAGTACCGAAGTGACTACGCCGAACAACACCTTGGTGTTTCCTTACAATGTTTTGTTTTGCATTCCTATTACGTGTTGAGCCCAATTACTACCGATAAATACCTTGAGATGATGATAGTGAATATGGGCCATTAATTTGTTATAGGGAAAAAAAAAAAACTAAGTTAATTGATCGCAGAGTCACAAAAACATGAGTCTTAGATTTTTTATTTTATTTTTCTATTTCTATAAACATCATATAATACTAAAAATCTTAAAAATAAGCCTATTTCTAAGATAAAATATACATGTCACGAAGAAGCAACTACATAAGGTGTTTTTTTGTTTTTTCCTTTGAAACAAAGGTATTAATTGTGTTATGTCCTTTTCGAGTAACTTAATATTTAAGAAATCCCATTAACCCACTCATTAAATCATGATGAATATTTTCAACGAAAAAATAATATGTAGGGATATGATCAGTAGGGTTATGCTAGATAGTAATGGTGACATCTAAAGTTTAATTGGATACTGGCATTAGCACGTGAAAAGTTTACAAACTTGATTGCAAAATGATATTTATTGAAGTATCTTTAATAATAATTGGTCGTAAATTGGACTAATTGTTTTTATTTAGCACTATAATAATTATGAAGTGCATTTTGCATAAATTAAATATACCTTACCTGTTGATTATTTCTTTCCACTTCGGATAGTTCCATCCTTATAATTCTAGTTGATCAAACTAATCATTAAAATAAAAAGCACCCAACATTTTAGGAGACCCATGGAGGTTTGTCAAAGGTTTTTCAATATTTTATCAATAACATTGAAGTGTTAAGTTTTTTTTTTTTCCTCTTAACATGATAAGAAACTCATTTAGTTGAATAAATTTAAAAACAAAATAAAAATTATAATTCTAGAGAAGTTATTTAAATGGTTATATAAAGATGTGTCTCACTCTTCCTTGAATGATAACTTCCACGTAAAAAAAAGAATGTACCTTTTAAATAACTACATATGGTTTGTTTATTGAATTACTTACCATTTTTTGGCCACCGTATTACGATTATGATGATTGTGATATCTATTAGTATATGTAATCTTACAAACTTTTTATCATTAATGATGAAAGAAAAAAAAAATTAAGAACAATGATGTCCTAAAACTATTGAACCTTCCTTATTTTAAAATTTTTAATGGATAAATAATTGTGTACACTAATAATTTTGTTTCATTTCCTCATTTTTGCTATGTAGTAAGTCATTTTAGTAATTAGACTTTTAGCCCAATTTAATGCCATGATAGGGCACTGGAAACCAGGCCAAAATAGGAATGTCTTAAAAAGGTACAACTTGTAAGACTTGAAACAGAAATCACTAGTCAATTATTTTGCTCTTAGTCTTACTTGATTAACTCATGCATGAAAACAAGGCTTTTAAGAAATATTTCGAAGCCTATTTAAACTTTATTTAGCTTCAAAAGGAGTTACTCAGAATAAAATAAGACCTATGGGACTATGTTATCATATATGGGCTTCCCTCCTTTTTTTTTTTTGAAGTTTTTGGCCCTATCCCAACCTAAGGTCCAAGCTCACAATCCACATGAAGAGATAGCCATTGGATCATCTAAGGCAATCTAACGATTGCCACCAACTCTAAATTCTAACTATCCATCTGAGAGTAATTCAATGGTTAAGACTTGCCCCTAAAATCTATAAGAGGATATTCCTCTCATTTAGGGCATTTTGAGCTAACTTGAAACAATCGTAGAAATCTTGTCAAAATCGCTCTATGAAAGACCAAATAAACTACTTTGTGAAGAACAAGTAAGGTAAATTCAAGAGTACAAGACTTAGTCTTTTTTCATGT
Source organism: Lumnitzera racemosa (assembly GCA_024138005.1). Classification (NCBI taxonomy): domain Eukaryota; kingdom Viridiplantae; phylum Streptophyta; class Magnoliopsida; order Myrtales; family Combretaceae; genus Lumnitzera; species Lumnitzera racemosa. Next base: position 42,497,020 of record JAMXBC010000008.1, on the reverse strand, counting down.
GCATGCAAATGAATTATTAAGTTTATCTATTTCTCCTCCCACATATTTCTCCATTGCATCCTTACACATGTCATTAAATCGAGTCATCTCCAAAATCGACTATCACATGCTTAGCATGTGATCAATCATCAACATCAATCCCACATTCTGTAAATATTGAAACAAATTAATCTTTACTCATTCTTAATTTTCTCTATAAATATCCCACCATAGTTTGACCTCTTATGTGATTTTTGTGGTTCTTACCACACATTGGGCTATATGAATTATCAAACTTTTAAGAATCAAATTACCTTTGAAAATGGAAGATAATAGTAACAGTAATGTTATATTTGTAAATGCATATTTGCAAAACTCCATAGTTTATAGGTACGTTTTGGATTATTACTTTCGTTAATATATTCAAACTTTACAATATTCTATTTGTACAAATTACACATGTTGCATTTCTCCAGCATACTATTAGTTCATTTTTGAGTGTATGTATTGTGTATACATCTTGCAAATGCATGACCGGTGTGATAATTGCGAAAGATAAAAGGCATCCAATTACAAATACATGTAATGCATTTAGTTTGATTTATTATATATTATATGGGCTATTAATAATACTACTCATTTGACTAAAATTATATTGCTTCTATAGCAAACGAGGATATTTTTTGCTTGAGTTTAAACTCGAGGTAAAATTATTAAAATCTTTAAATCCCAATAAATTTTTAAAACTTTCCCTTTGAATTTATCATCTTGTATACGAACTTTTGCCAATAAGGGAAGAATTATATATATCTTTGTTTTTTCTTTTTCTTTTTTTACAATGTAAAGAGGATTCAAACCTGATTTATTTCTTTAAAAAACTTGTGTTTATACCATTAGATTATAAAGTCATTGGCGATTTATATCTTTGTTAATATAAATATATATAGATTGAAGACAGGATTTAATGGATGTATTTCATTATGAATGTCAATGAAAGGAGAAAAAGAAAAAGAAAAAGAAAATAGCAAACCCTATAAAAATTGTCAAATCGCGGCTTAACAAAGAAGGTAACATCACTAAAGAATACTTCTTAAATTATACATATCTTATAAACATTATCACTTGTTACATACATGGCACTTCCATCAGAGTTTAGCTTAGGACTATGAGGTTACAAATATGTATATCATTTACTTATCTAAAAGATCATAATTACAAATCGGTTCATGTTTTCAACTACATATTTACGATATACTACACTTTAGCATGAAATGGTTTCCTCTAAAAGTCGTTGACTCCACTAGCTCTCTCTAAAGTTTTCCTTACCCTATTCTTACTTCTTAACTTGAGGATAGAACGCTTTACCTCCTTAACTTACTATAAGTTGAGTGAGAATGAATTGACAAACAACAATATAAGTAGAAACATATTATAGAGAGCAACTTCTTATTCAACTATATAGCTTTATAGTCTAGCTAAGTAAGAATATGCAATAAATGTATGTCATGCTCATGTACGCGACATATATCAATACAAATATCTTAACACAGCCTAACACTCAAACGATTGGTTAATACTCCCATATATTTGGATAAGTTATTAATAACTCTTATTTTAAATACATTTCACATGGTGATTTTATAGTATTTCCCTTACATCTTTGGTTTTCTTTAAAGAAATTGATACTTAATTGAGTAAAATTTTGATTTCAAGGTTTGAACGCGTTTTTGGATCGAAAACGAAGAAAAGGAATCAAGTTTCACTTAATTTAGAGTTCAAATGAATGAGTTATGAAGTTTTGAATTTACACAGTCTGGGACACAACTGTGTCCCCAGGTTGTGTCCATCCAGGAAAATATGCCAAGGTCAGAAAGTTATATGACTTGGGGACACAACTATGTCCCAGGCCGTGTTTAGTGACGAGAACGGAAATCTTACAATACATTATAAAAGGACATACTAGGGTTTTGCACAGGAGAATTAGATATTCAAAAGAGAAGAGACTTGAGGAGAAGAAGACGAAAAAGGCGAAAGCAACACCTAACTTCAAGATTGAAGAGATTTATCACCAACAAAAGGGGTTTTTCATGTTTTATTTATTGATTTGTTGCAATTCGTTTTTAGTTTCATTATGATAGCTTAAGATTCTTGTATTTAGGATTATGGAACCTAAGATTTTGTGTGACTATTAGATTGATTGACAATTTTTAATAAAGTTTCTATCTTTTCTTGATTCAATTATGTTATTTAATTGTTAATTGATATTTCTAAAGTATCAATCTATAATATTATGCACGATGATTGAAAAATTACATGTGTAATGAGATCTTGACATAATTGGAGAGAATTACATGTATACTTAGAGATAAGATACATGTTTCTTCCGGAAAGTTGTTTTTTTGTATGGGAATTCATTATACATTAATGCAATTCTAAATTATATTACTAAGTGAAGAGATTCGGGTAAATAATTTAGGATTAGGGTTAATATGCTTGAGATAGGTGTTAACTTTAATTGTGAATCCCTCTGGTCAAGAATAATAGAAATTGAATTGGATATATTTTAAACGGTCACATGTTAAACACTAGGGGAAATAATTTCTAAATACGTTATTACCTTCTTGAAGTCGTTCTTAATTTTATCGCTTTTTAAATTGCTTAATCAAGTCTCATAATTAAGTTAGTTTGTTAATTTTAGTATTTTTAATTCATTGCACCCATCACGATTTTCCGGTTAGATAATAGAGCTAAAGTTAATATTAGTACTTGAAGTCTCTGAGGGATCAACTAATACTCACATCCGCTATATTAAAACTAATAGGTGCACTTGCTTGATATCAAGTTTTTGGCGCCGTTGCCGGGGATTTTCCATATTAAGAACACTAGTTGCTTTATTACTTTAACCCTTTTTTTTTCTTTTGTTTTAATTGTTTATTTTTATTAGCTAGAGCTGCAATTGATTCTATATTTCTTACCCTTATAGTGCATGACCCGAAGCAATGTGGAAGATTTGGTAGAACTTGATCCTAAAATTGAGAGAACTGTCCTTCAAAATTTGAGATTGTGACCTAGACAAATTGTGGTTACCATAGAAGATGAGTTAATCTTTGAGATCAAGGAAGAGGGTGAAGAGGCCAACACTCAATTCATCGATCAAGAAGATTCACCTCACATGGCTAACAACGGTAATAAAGCAAATCGGACCATGTCCGACTATTCAAGGCCTATACTTATTGGAGCTGACTCTAACATCACAAGGCCAACCATCATGGCTAATAACTTCTAAATTGCACCTAACATCATACAAATGGTGCAACAATATGTTTAGTTTGACGGTCTCCAAGATGAAGATCCTAATGCCCACATCTTTAGCTTTCTAGAGATTTATGATACATTTAAAATCAACGGAGCCACAGATGATACTATTCGACTGCGACTATTTCCTTTTTCCTTGAGGGGTAGAGTAAAGCAGTGGTTGAAATCTCTACCACGAAATTCAATCACAACTTTGAATGAATTAGTAGAGAAATTTTTGGAGAAGTATTTCCCACCTGCGAAGATTGCTAAACTTCGAAACGACATTTCTTGTTTTGCTCAATTGGAAGTGGAGACTCTATATGACACTTGGGAGTGATCCAAGGACTTGCAGGAGGTGCCCAGATCATGGCCTCCTATTATGGATGCAGATTCAGACCTTCTATAATGGTCTCAATTTATCTACGAGACAGATGATTGATGCATCCGCAGGAGGTACTTTGAATACAAAGACATCCGAGCAAGCACAAAACCTAATTGAAGGAATAGAGATGAACAATTATCAGTAGGAAAGCATAAGAGCCAAGCAGAAGGTTATGGGAATTTATGATGTGGACTTGACCACTGCTTTGGTAGCCAAGATGGACCTATTGAGTAAGAAGATTGATGCACTTTCTGTTGGCCCTCAATAAGTACAATCGGATGTAAGTGACTTAGGTATGCAGGGTTACAAAGCACAAGAACAACTGGAACAAGTAGATTATCTAGGAAATCTACCCAAGTAACAAAATAATCCCTACAGCAACACTTATAATCCCGGATGGAGGAATCACCCCAATTTCTCATGGGGAAATCAAAACCAAGGCCAATAGAAGACCAACTTTGGCCTACCTGGATTTCAAAGACCATTCCTACCTCTTCTTCCTCAAGAAAAGAAGTTTAGTGTGGAAGAACTTCTCACAAAATATATTCAAGGCAATGAGGCTCACTTATCTAACATTAAATCATCGTTGAGGAATCAAGAGGCATCTAATCACAACCTTGAGAACCAAATTGGTCAACTTGTGAAGCTAATCTCTAAAAGACCATAGGGAACATTACCGGAAAATACAGAAACTAATCTAAAGGAACATGTCAAGGTAGTGACACTTTGAAGTGGGAAGGAATTGCATGCTGAGAGGAAGGTTAGCGAGGAGACTAGTAAGAGCAATGAGGGGATGAAAGCAAAGGAAGATGTAGAGTCATCTAAGGCGAAGGAATATCAACCACCCATCCCATATCCCTAAAGACTCAAGCAAGATTGCAATGACCAACAATTCAGTAAGTTCCTTGATCTCTTTAAACAACTACATATTAACTTACCTCTCGTTGATGCCTTGTCGTAGATGCCAAAGTACGCTAAGTTCTTGAAAGATTTGTTATCTAACAAGAGGAAGCTTGAGGAGCTTTCTACATTCATATTGGGTAAAGAATGTTCAACGATCATACAAAACAAGTTGCCCAAGAAGCTAAAAGACCCAGGAAGTTTTACAATTCCTTGTCATATTGATAACTTGTTAGTTGACAAAGCTTTAGCTGATTAGGGTGCTAGCATCAATTTAATGCCTTATAAATTTTTCAAGAAACCAGGATTAGGGGAACCTAAACCTATACGCATGAGCTTGCAATTAGCTGATAGATCTGTGACGTATCTTAGAGGCATTATTGAGGATGTATTAGTCCAAGTGGGTAAATTTATTTTTCCAGTTAACTTTGTGATATTAGACATAGATGAAGATTTTGAGTTGCCCCTTATCTTAGGTAGACCATTTTTAGCTACTGCTAGGGCTATCATTGATGTTAGTGATGGCAAGCTCATTCTTAGAGTAGGAGATGCAGAGATCATGTTTAAAATTTCAGAGGCTATGAAAAAGTCTATTGATCAGGATGATACTTGCTACCTTTTGGATGTTACTGATACTTTTGTTTCAAGTTATATGGAGGAAGTTCTTTTTAAGGATCTGCTGGAGAGTTGCTTACAATTAGGCACGAAAGAAGCTTTGGAAGATCCTATCAAATCCGAGGTAGTAGCCCAACTGGAGGCAAACAAACCTACCTCTATCGAGAAAGGGTTTGAAGAGATTGAAAAAATGAAGGAAGTACAGTCAAAACCTTCGATTGAGGAGCCACCGGTGTTAGAGTTAAATTAATTACCTGACCACTTGGAATATGCCTTCTTAGAGAAGGAATCTAAATTACCGGTAATTATAGCATCCAATCTAGAAGAAGAACAGAGAGAAAGGTTTCTGAAAGTACTCAAAGAGCATAAGAGGGCCATTTCTTAGAAAATATCTGATATTTGAGGTATCAATCCCTCCTTTTGTACTCATAAGATTTTGATGGAAGAAGACCATAAGCCGGTTGTACAGCCTTAGAGACGCTTGAATCCAAACATAAAAGAGGTAGTCAAAAAGGAAGTTATCAAACTCTTTGATGCAAGTATGATATATCCTATCTCTGATAGTTCATGGATGAGTCCAGTACAAGTAGTTCCAAAAAAAGGTGAGATGACAGTAGTCCCTAATGAGAGGAATGAATTGATCCCAATGAGAACGGTAATAGGTTGGCGTGCATGTATCGATTATAGAAAGTTAAATGATGCTACACGTAAGGACCATTTCTCCTTACCTTTTGTTGATTAAATGATAGAACGATTAGCTGGACATATGTTTTATTATTTTCTAAATGGCTTATCTGGTTATTTTTAGATACTTATTGTACTGAAAGATCAAGAGAAGACCACTTTCATTTGTCCTTATGGTACCTTTGCTTACCGCTGAATGCCTTTTGGTCTTTGCAATGCACCTGCTACATTCCAGTGATGCATGTTAGCCATTTTTTATGATTTGATTGAGGACATAATGGAGGTATTTATGGATGATTTTTCAGTTTTTAGCAACTCATTTGACCATTATTTGAATAATTTGGACAGGGTACTTACCAGGTGTGAAGAGACCAATCTTGTACATAATTGGGAGAAGTGCTACTTCATGGTACAAGAGGGTATTGTACTGGGCCATAAGATCTCATATCGAGGAATAGAGGTTGATACTGCCAAAGTGGACGAGATTGCAAGACTCCCATCTCCAACTTCGGTTAAGGCCATAAGAAGCTTTTTAGGGCATGCAGGTTTTTATAGGTGATTTATTAAGGACTAAATTATTAGAGAAGGATGTACCTTATGTTTTCTCTCAAGAGTATTTGAAAGCTTTCAATATCCTTAAAGAGAAACTTACTAATGCCCCAATCATGGTAGTACCTGATTGGGTACTTCCCTTTGAACTTATGTGTGACGCAAGTGATCACGCAGTCGGGGCAGTACTGGGGTAAAGACGGGACAAGCATTTTCAACTAATTCACTATGCTAGCAAAACTCTTACCAATGCTTAGAAGAACTACACTACTATAGAAAAAGAGTTGCTAGCAATTGTTTTTGCCTTTGATAAGTTTCGCTCTTCTTTGCTTCTATCTAAAGTGATTGTTTACACTGATCATTTTGCCCTTAGGTACTTGTTCGCAAAACCAGATGCAAAGCTAAGAATGATTAGGTGGATCTTGTTGCTATAAGAGTTTAATGTGGAGATCAAAGACAAAAAAGGCATTGAGAAATTAGCAGCAGATCACCTATCTCGATTGAAGAATCCAAACTTGGAAATGCTTGACGAGAATGAGATCAAAGATGAGTTCCCTGAAGAGCGACTCTATGCCATCGACCAGGTAAGTGATATGGAAATTCCTTGGTTTGCGGATATTGCCAATTTTTTAGCTGCCAAGATCATACCGAAAGGACTTCCACACCAGTAAAAGAAGAAATTTTTTTCTAATGTGAAACATTATTTTTGGGATGATCCTTACTTGTTTAAAGTATGTGCACATTATGTTATTCGTAGGTATGTACCGCACCTCGAAGGATGGAGAATTTTAAGCCACTGTCATTCGAGGCCTACGGGTGGGCATCATAATGCCAATAGGACAGCTCATAAGGTCCTAAAGGCTGGATTTTATTGGCTTACCTTATTCAAAGATGCCTAGAAATACGTTGAGATTTGTGATCGTTGTCAACGAGTGGGGAATATATCGTGTAGGGATGAAATGCCACAAAACCCCATCATCGAGGTCGAGGTATTCGATGTGTGGGGGATCGATTTCATAGGTCCTTTCCCGAACTCTAATGGAAATAAATATATCTTTGTAGCTATTGACTACGTCTCTAAGTGGGTAGAAGCTAAAGCCCTACCTTCTAATGATGCTAGGGTAGTAAAAAAATTCTTGAAAGGCCTATTTTCTCGATTTGGCACCCCTAGGACAATTATAAGTGATAAGGAAACACACTTTTGTAATGCCCAACTCGACCAAGTGTTGAAACGTTATGGCGTTACACATAGAATAGCCACCCCGTACCACCCCTAAAGTAGTGGCCAAGTGGAAGTTGCTAATCGCAATCTTAAGCGAGTCCTTGAAAAAACGGTAGAGTATCATAGGAGAGATTGGTCAGAAAAGTTGGATATTGCTCTATAGGCACATAGAACCGCTTACAAAACCCCACTAGAGACCACACCCTACTGACTTGTGTATGGGAAGGCTTGTCATTTACTGGTAGAGATTGAACATAAGGCTTATTGGGCAATTAAGAGTACTAATGTTGATTTTGAGTGTGCAGGTTCTCACAGGAAACTTCAATTGAATAAGCTAGAGGAATGGCGAGCGAAAGCATATGAGAACTCCAAATTATACAAAGAAAGGGCCAAAAAGTACCACGATCAGCGAATCAAACAAGGTCGACAATTTAAAGAAGCCGATCATGTCCTTTTGTATAATTCTCACTTTCGTTTATTCCCAGGTAAGTTGAAATCTAGGTGGTCTGGACTATTTACAATTACACAAGTTTTCCCGTATGGGACTATTGAAGTTACACACTCAGAGAAAGGCACATTTAAGGTAAATGGGCAACGATTGAAGTTATACTTGAGTGGAAATCTGGAGCATGTTGGACGAGAGGAGTTTTATTTCTACTCGACATAACAATCATGAGCTACAATCGTATCCTGTCGAGCTATCGACATTAACTATAGCGCTTCTTGGGAGGTAACCCATGTCTAACTTTGCTTACACTTTAGTTCTTTTAGTTTATTCCATTTTATTTTTCTTTGCTCTAGTTTTGCTTTGCTTCTTTTATTTGTTTCAATTTTAGTCATAGGCTTTCCTTTTTAGTTTCATTTTTTATTTTTAGTTTTCTTTGTCTTATTTTTATAGTTCAAGTACTTTTATTTCTTTAAGTTTCTTTTATTCTTAAATTCATGAATTTAGGCTAAAAAAAAAACATAAAGTTACACGGGCATGGGACATGGTCGTGTCCCAGCTTGTGTCTATCTAGGCCCCTTCAATGACTTGTCACCCATAGAAAGTTACACGGATGTGGGACACGATTGTGTCCCAGCTTGTGTGCACCCAGTATTAACGCGCGAGCACAGAGAGTTACACAGGCGTAGGACACGGTTGTGTCCCTGCCCATGTTCGCCCAACAATATGCATCCGCCATAAAAAGTTACACAGGTATGGGGCACAATTGTGTCCTCACCGGTATTCGCCCAGGATAGCTACCCCGAAACAGAAAGTTACATGGGTGTGCAATACGGTCGTGTCCCAGCCCGTATCTGCCTAGAACCCATACGATTCAGTACACGCCCTGTATAATTTATTAAAACACACACACACCCTCTCACATACTTACAAACATCCACACATATTCATTTCACATTTCATCTTCTCTCCATCTTCTTCTCACGTTCCTGATCCAAGTAAGTTCTCCTAATTTTTCTTTTCGTTCTCTCTTGTTTATGCTTTATTTTCATCATTGTTTAGGCAAGCTTAGGTAACCGAAATTTAGGTCTTTTGTGAATTGGTATATGAATTTTTCCTGCGAATTTACTTGTTTGATAGCTTTACAAATTTGCCTTGTGTTGATAGATTTCGATGCCTTTAAGATGCATCTTTTGGTTAGATATTACTGTATGATCTCTTAAACCCGAATTCTGTTTGCCAATTTGATGATCATTATTCAATTACGCCAGTTAGGGTTAGCATTGTGAGAGTGATTTTGGGACATTTAGAGTCTTTGATGTGTTGGGACACTTTCTTTACAAACTAATTGTCATGTAATGCGTCTAATGTATAATTAGTTGGATAAATTTGCTAGCCATTTCACTTACACTAGTTAGTTTTGTGGATGCACTCTACATGTTTGTTTAAATGTCCTAATGAGATTTCTTTCAATATTCCTCACTTTTCTTCCTTTATAACTCTGTCTTTGTTTGAACTGAGTGTAGTAAGGATGCACGTTTTTGATTTGGTTTGGTGTTTCTTCTTAGGTAGTCAATGGCAAATCGTACAAAGCTTACCGTTCGAAGAAAATCCAAGTATGCAGCATCATCTTCAACATAAGAAGGTCCTATTGTTGAACCATTAGCCACTCTCCCTCCGATAGAGCACCCAATGCTTCCATTCAAAGAGGAATACCAGTCGCAACGCTATAATTTACTTAAGAACAAGCCCTACAGTGACACCTTTCGTTTGGATTGCGATATTCTCACTCAATTGGAGCTCATAATGGAAATGAAGGAACTATTGGAAGGAACCATCTGAGGGCGATTTTTATCTCTTGAAGCTCCAATTTATAAGGAGCTAACATTAGAGTTTTTATGCACATATAAACTCGATAAAGAGAGTACTAGTGGCATGGGCCCCAAACGCAAACTCCATTTCACTTTGAGTGGCTAGCCTTTCTACATGACAATAGCTCAATTGGGCAAATATCTTGGTCTTTATGAGGATCAATACACACGAACAGAAGAGTTCTAACGTTTATCATGTCGTTTTCCACGTGGAGTAACACTAGGGACGTTTTGGAACGAAATTACTATTGGTGATACTTATGACTCAACAAAGAGTAAGGCTTCTCAATTGGTCAAACCTGAATATCGTATTCTTCATTAGCTCTTTGCACATACATTGACCGTCCGAGGCCTAAGCACCAGTGTGGTTTCCAATAAGGATTGCCTCTACTTATATAGTGTTATTCATAAACACCCAATCAATCTAGCCATTGAGCTAGTTGACTTTTCAGCCACCAAGCAACCACTACATAGAAGAAAGGGCATATTTGTTGTGGCCCCTGCATCACCTTGCTAGTACAGGCCATGCGCACTAAGGTTGTTGTTTTGGCCCTCACTTACCTTTATTACTCAAGTCATTCCTATGCGACTTAATTCATTTCGACTCATGAACCTTTTACCAATGAGACGTCAAGGTCGACACTCACGAAGCACCTCTCGAGGCTAGAGGTCTTCAGCAAGCTTTGAGAACAAATTTGATATTTTGATGACTGAGGTTCGTTATATCTGAGAAAGTATGGATAAACTTCATATCCGCCAAGATAAATTGGAAAAATTTCTCAAGATGAAAGAGTCGAATGCACATATGAGGACAGTGAGAGTGAGGAAGAGGACGATGAGGGTAATGCAAAGGCAGCTGGGGTTAGTGAAGAGGATGATGAAGGTAGTGAAGAAGACAATGATGAAACCATGGCGGATGCACCATTTGATGAGGATGATGGAGAGGCGGATTCCGATCCCTCTTCTTAGTTCTTTTCTTTTATTATTGTTTTTAGTTGGCCAAGGCATGTGCACTCAGACCTATACTAACGATGGCTTCCTAGTTATGGTCTTCTTCACCTTATTTTCGACTGGCAGGGAAGTATTAGTTTCTTTTTCAATACATGTATTTCCTTTTTCCCTATGATGTTTTTTATTGTTTCATATCTTGCTATTGTGCTTTCTTAGTCGTACGTTGAGGACAATGTACATTTTTAAGTGTGGAGAAAGGATATATATGAATTTGTTACTGTTTAGGAGACTAATTATTCACATTTGACCCAATTAATTTTTAAGTTAACTTGCAATAGGTGATTAACAAGTGTTGGGCTAAATCAATTGTGTCATCTTGATCATTATTGATCTTATTATATTTTACTAGAATTGATTAGTCAAATCTGTGGAGGGTAAAGTTACGAGTTATTTAGCTTAGGACTCTAAGACTTGAGATCGGAACAATATCATTAGTTGAGAGTTAGTCATGGTTATTTTTAAATTTACTTTTATGTATACCTTTCTCTTAGAAACTTTTAGAGCCTTATAATTTTTAGCAAATAAACAAATGAAATTCTTCTTTTGAAAACCCTTGAAAAATCATAATGATTGGAGGTAAAAAGTAATAACAAGTGTATGAATAGAAAAAAAAAAATTGGCAAGGATTCATCTTGGTCCGTCAGAAGAGCAAGATTGAGTCTCAATGCCAATACCAATGAAAAAAAAATTGATATGGATCGGCCTTGGTCGGTTAGAAGAGCAAGGTTCTTTCCTGTTATTAATATAAGGGATAAGTTGGTATGGATCAGTCTTGGTCCGTCAGAAGAGCAATATTCTTTCCCTCTACCTACACAATTGTGCTTAAATAAAGTAAATTTAAAAACCTCCCATCAAAAGCATGAACTAAGGAGACGATCAGAGGATGAGTGGATGTAAAATGTGTCTGTTTTAGATTATGGCGATTGGTGAGATTGAAGAGAGAATTGTATACACTTTAGTCAAATGGACAAAATTTTTATGATTCTTTCCCAGTTGGCGAGATGTTAAATCTAATTTCTAGTTTAAGAATCTTTGGTTAAATAACTCGGGTAAGCTTCAACTTCCATAAATTAACTAGTGAACTCTAGTATTAAGTATTGTTGGAGCATTCGAATATGGTTAGGTGAAATTATGACATTGTTACGGTTAAAATTACTTAACTTTATTATTGCAAGTTAATTGAAAATGATTTTCTCACCTTTCTTAGGGTCAAGTATATTTGTTTACCGGTTTCCTAAGTAGTAAGAAATTTTGTTTAGCATTTCTTATTCTGAAATTTTTGTTTTGACTTATTTGCTTGAGGACAAGCAAATGCTCAAGTGTGGGGAAGTTTGATAACTCTTATTTTAAATACATTTCACATGGTGATTTTATAGTATTTCCTTTACATCTTTGGTTTTCTTTAAAGAAATTGATACTTAATTGAGTAAAATTTTAATTTCAAGGTTTGAACGCATTCTTGGATCGAAAACAAAGAAAATGAATCAAGTTTCACTCAATTTGGAGTTCAAATGAATGAGTTATGAAGTTTTGAAGTTACATAGTCTAGGATACAACTATATCCCCAGGTTGTGTCTATCCAGGAAAATATGCCAAGGTCAGAAAGTTACACGACTTAGGGACATGATTGTATCCCAGGCTATGTCTGGTGACAAAAACGAAAATCTTACAATACATTATAAAAGGACATACTAGGGTTTTGCACAGGAGAATCGGACATTCAAAAGAGAAGAGACTTGATGAGAAGGAGAAGAAAAAGGTGAAAGCAATACCTAACTTCAAGATTGAAAAGATTTATCATCAACAAAAGGGGTTTTTCATGTTTTATTTATTGATTTGCTGCAATTCGTTTTTAGTTTCATTATGATAGCTTAAGATTCTTGTATTTAGGATTATGGAACCTAGGATTTCATGTGACTATTAGATTGATTGATAATTTTCAATAAAGTTTTTATCTTTTCTTAATTCAATTATGTTATTTAATTGTTAATTGATATTTCTAGAGTATCAATCTATGATATTATGCATGATGATTGAGAAATCACATGTGTAATGAGATCTTGACATAATTAGAGAGAATTACATGTGTACTTAGAGATAAGATACATGTTTCTTCCGGAAAGTTGTTCTTTTGTGTGGGAATTGATTATACATTAATGCAATTCTATATTATATTATTAAGTGAAGAGATTCGGGTAAATAATTTAGGATTAGGGTTAATATGCTTAAGAAAGGTGTTAACTTTAATTAGAATCCCTCCAATCAAGAATAATAGAAATTGAATTGGATATATTTTAAACGGTCACATGTTAAACACTAGGGGAAATAATTTCTAAATACGTTATTACCTTCTTGAAGTCATTCTTAATTTTATCGCTTTCTAGATTGCTTAATCAAGTCTTATAATTAGGTTAGTTTGTTAATTTTAGTATTTTTAATTCATTCCACTCATCATAATTTTCCGGTTAGATAATAGAGCTAAGGTTAATATTTGTACTCAAAGTCTCTGAAGGATCAACTCGGACTCACATCCACTCTATTAAAACTGATAGGTGCACTTGCCTGATATCAATTATCCAGGAACCTAGCAAGAATATAGCTTAATAGTAACCATGTTTGTGATTAAGATCATTGGTCAAAGGAAATTTATATGCACGAAAATCCAGCTTTAATAAAAATAAGTTGTTTGTTCAGTAAAATTCAACTTTTTATTTAAACTTAGCTTAGTAAAGTCTCAAGCTCAAAAAAAAAAAAAAACCCTTAACCTATAGGTTTTTTTCATTTCATGCCATGAATGCATCAACTATATATCAAGTAATTGCCGAGCAAATTTACTCCTTAATCTAGCTCCTACATTACGTCATCTTTTCCCTTAATTCTAAAGCTCCATTATTAGGTTCACTTAGATGAATACCTTAAAAAGGGAGGTTAGTACCTAATCTCTTTGTCAAGGTTGTATAGATCCAAGCATAACAAGACCATTTTAGCAACTTAACAACAACATTAATTTCATTAACAAAGCATGATTCAACCAACAACATATATACCAAAAAGATTAGGAATAATCTCAATAGTAGATCTATCAAAATATCACATTCACATGTAGAATTAACAAGTCCATTATGGTTAGGTAAGTTAAAAAAATTATTTTAGTTGATAAGATCTACTTTAGCACATAAAAAATCTATTTACCACAACCACTTAGCGAATTCTCAAAACCTTTAGTCTTGTTCTCAAAGCTTTTCCTCACCCACTTTACCTAAACAAAACATGTATGAAACTTGAGTCAATTATATGTCGTGTATAAAAGAGATTACTACCTTACTTACACTTAGGGTTTAAGTCTTGAAGTCATTCTTTTAAGATAAATTTTGTTTAGGATACCTTCTAACCTAGTTTATGACTCCCTTCTCTACATAAGGTTCTTCCAATGTACTTGCTATCATAGTTTTTAACTAACTTAACTACTACATATGTATTATTGCATCCCATTTCCTTACTACATCATTTTGATTTTAAGGAAAAAGATTTCAACAAAACACTTGTATAATGTCCAACTGCCATAGTATTGTCAATTTATAACCTAAATTAACCATATGGTTTAACGTGCATAGAAATTGTAGAGAGTTGCTTTGTGAAGACATATAACTATACAAAATTAGCCAATCCTTTGAGTTAACTTTTGACTTAGTTTTTGAATATCAAGTTATTTCACATTTTTATCTAATCGACCTTCTAACTTGTTCATTATACTTCATACATCATCAAATCACCTTGCTTCGACACCAACTTCCCTGTTTTTGCATTCCATTAGATTAGTTTGGTATTCCAAAACTCAACTTCAGTTATAACATCGCATTTACAAGTCAAATCACTTAATGAAACTTCTTCCTTAAACACTTCCAACATATTATTCAAGCTAGATCAAAATTGCTCAAAGTTTGATTTCTTAATTTTCTAAAACATTTACATAAAATCAGAATAGACCTTTTCTAGTATTTATACAAAAATTTTAAAGTCAAAACAACATCACTTAAGCTTTTGAAAAGTGATAAAAAAATTCGTTTTTAAGTATGATTTCTTAAAGAACCCATATTTTTGCTTTAAATTAAAAAAATTTGGTTTCATTTGTAGATTTTACATGAAAAATTACCTAAGGAAACCAAAATCATGATTTTTTAACATCATTTGCTATTTTTAGAATTTGAGGAAAATAAATTAACGAAATAGAATGTGTTTTCCGACCACCATTGACATTAGGGGCTTTGTCAGCCAAGCAAGACATAGCCTCCTTCCTCTTCCTTTAGGTAGTGATGGTAGTTTACTTCTAGGTCACGATTATATTCCCAAACTTGCACACACTAAGATATGCACTAAATTTCATAAGTTTTTCCTAAGTTTCTCTTAACACTTTCTCATGCCACTCTAAATTTCCTATAGTGTAAACTAACCAAAGATTTTCTAAAGAGTGGACCTGAGTTTTTATAAAGTAAGGAAGGGTCAGTGGAAAATTGTAATAGTGATAAGTGGTGATGTTTAGCTTAATCCCCCTTGATATCCATTTACTTAGGTATCCTTGAACACATTACTACCTTACTTCTAGTTCCCTACTAGAGTGCCACACCTACCCTTCCTGGGTGAGTTAACTTTCTTTATTTTATTAATTTTCCCCATCAATTTTTCCTTACCTATAATTAATATCTTGTATATAGTATGAATTACTCCATAAAGCTTTAACATACACAATATCCTGATTTCTTAATCTTAGCATCTTTTTTTTTTAAAGATACTTGCGAGCCACTCTACATAGGTCAAATTTTCTTTTTGTTCTACTGGGGGATTATCTATTATCAACATTCGACCTTCGACAAATTTCCTTAGAGTTGAAACAGGAAAAACATTATGAATAGCCATCATCTCATTTGGTTACTAAGTTCATAAGCTACTTTTCCAATCTTTTTCTTGATTTGATGTGAACCAATATATCATGGACTCAAGTTCCCCTTGATGCCAAATTGTCTTATTCCTTTTATTGGAGATACCTTTAGGAATACCCAATCTCTTACTTGAAACTTTAAGGGTTTCGTTCTAACATCCGCATAGCTATTCTATCAGCTATGTGCAGTTCGCATTTGATCCTTGATTATTTGAATTTTTTCCTTGAGATCTTATCATATTGTAGGTCCATTCATTTGCTTATTTCTTACTTCATCCCAACAGATCGAGGATCTACACCTTCATCTACACAATTCTTCATATGGTGTTATCTGAATTGTGTTGTGATAACTATTGTTAAGGCAAATTCTACCAATGGTAAATGATCATTCCAATTTCCTCTAAAATCTAGTACACATGCTCCTAGCATATCTTGCAAAGTTTGTATGGTGTGTTTCAACTGCCTATTGCTCCGTAGATGATATGTTAAGTTGAAGTTCATCTTAGTTCCCATCTTAATTTACAAGGATTTCCATAATTGAGACAAGAAACGGGAGTCACAATATGAGATTATAGATATTGGCACTCCATGTAAATGAATCATTTCACTAACATAGATTTCTACCAATTGAGGTATCATCTTAGTTTGCCTTGTTACTAGAAAGTGCACTAACTTAGTGAATCAATCCATAATAACCCACATCATATCGCGCTACATCTTGATTTGAGGTAAGCCACTTAAGCAATCCATAGTTGTGTGTTCCCATTTCCACTCTGGTATAGGCAAAGGTTATAAAATCTCACTTGGCCTTTGGTGTTTAGCTTTCACTTTTTGACAAGTCACATATTGTGATATATATCGCAGCACATCTCCTTTCATTCCCATCCACTAAAAGTTCTATTTTAAATCCTTATACATCATGTTATTCCCAAGATGAAGAGAAAACTTCGCATTATGAGCTTCCTCTAAAATCATCCTCTTAAACTCCCTTGGAATTCATAATCTTCCCTGAAATCTCAATGTCTTCTAATCATCTACTTCAAAATCTAGATTTTTCTCAAAATTGCCTCGAATCTTCTATAACTCTTCATCGGTCTTCTCCACCTCCTTTATATGCTCTAGTATTGTAGGTTGTATTTCCAGTCTAGCGAACATGGACTTACTTCCTTTGATTATAACTTCTAAACTCAACTTCTCCATCTCTTTAACTAACTCTCACTTATCAGTAATTAATGTAATGGCCTTACCAAACTTCTTCCTCCTTGAAGCATCGGCAACTGCATTCGCCTTCCTTGGGTGATAGTGAATTGATAGGTCATAGTCTTTTAGCAATTCTAATCATCATCTTTATTTTAAGATTAACTCCTTTTACGTGAAAATATATTTAAGGCTCTTGTAATTCGTATATACTTTACATTTTTCACTATATAAATAGTATCTCTAGATTTTTTTAAGCAAATATTATAACTATCAATTCCAAATCATAAGCTAGATAATTCTATCCATGTGGATTGAGATGCCTTGAGGCATAGACGATCACTTTATCATTTTGCATTAATACATGTTGTAACCCATTCCTTGAGGCATCACAATAAATTCTATACTCTCCAATTTCATCAGGAAATGTTAACACCAAGGTGGTGACTAATCTCTTCTCGAGTTCCTGGAAACTCTTCTCATACTGATAATTGCATTCAAATTTAATACATTTTCGTGTTAATTAGGTTCAAGGCATCACAATCTTAGAGAAATCTCATATAAACCTCTAATAATACCTAGCCATTACCAATAAACTTTTAACTTTAGTTACTATAGCCAATCTCGACTACTCCATTATTGCCTTCACCTTTGGAGGGTCAACAAATTTTATAGCACCTAACACAATAATTTAATAAGAATTTTGAATCACCATTTACCCTTGAATTCAAATGTATTTGAACGACCTTCTAAACCTGAGGTGTTTTATGTAGTATCATGGTAAATTCACCTTCTCCAACATAGACCATTTTAAATGACAGTAGAATGATCCAAGGCTAAAGCATTGGACCAAGTAATTAGAATGAAAACATAAGGCTATGGTGCTAGACTTAGAAGCAAGACTGATATGCTACCTTTTCTTTCATGCTAAAGGAAAGCCAAGCTAGTTGAATAAGTTTTAAGAGTAAAGAAAGAGCTTACATTTCAAACTTCTAATGGACAAACAAATGTAGGCAATGAACTACTAGATTAACTACTTTTTTTAGTTACAAACTTTCTTATTAGAAACTCTGAATTTTTTTTATAAGAAGTATAGAAACTTGATTTTTTTTTAATTTGTGAAAAAAAACCTATTTTTTAATATTGGAATTATTTAAAATCTTACAAATAAGTCTATGGAAAAGCTCAAATCATTAGCTTTTTTTTTTCATTTTTATTTGAAATTTTTGGAAAAATTAAACTTGATTAATTGTTATAAAAAATATTGTTTCATAATTTATTTAAAAAAAATTATTAGTATTTTTTCACAAGTACAAATTTAATCAATTTTTTTGCAAATTCCAAATTTGATAATTAGATGTGTGAAAAAATCTAAATTTATTAGGTATTTTTGTAAAAAAATAATTAAAAAAATATGTTTAGAAATATCTAAAATCCATTAATCTTTAAGAAATATATGAGTTTAATACTATTTTTCTCTATAATCCGATATTAAAAATATTCTTTTTCAAAAAATCTAAATGTCTTAGATTTACTTTTTGAAAAAATTGCATTTAATACTTGTTTTATTGAGAAACCTAAATGCAATAAATTTTTCAAGAAGACTTCTATGTAATTGTTGGTGATTAGATTGTTTCCTACAAAGTACGCTATATTTTACTTACATTATTATAATTATGGAAGTGATGAGAAATGTTATGTTACATATATGACTTATAAATTGAGAATTTGTTATGATAAAAGTTTATAGTAACTAGCTAAAGAATTTTAGCCATCAATAAGACATATAGTTATTGCTTATAAATTAAAAAAAAAAAGGTAAAAACTGTTAGAACAAATTCGTTGAAATAATTAGGTATGTGGATGTAGGATGCTAGAGCAAACTTGGTACATGATGTATATGTCATGCTCTAAAAAGGTAGACTTGCAACAATTCCGCCGTATAAACTATTTTAAGGTAGAAGCTGACCTTAGAGTTATTACCATAAACCTAATCTACATCAAGAGTACTCAACTAAACTGTTTTAAAGTATTCCAATTTGATACCTACTTGATATAAATCTATTCTATAATAATCCATTGAAATAACTATTAAACAAACTTGTAGTTTAACTTGTTAGAAGAGTAGTTACAAAACCCTTAGGTATATGTTACTCAATATACAAACTAGAAGATTGAAAACTAACGAGCCACTTAAGAAGTCTTGAACAATTTTCTTAACAACTAGAAAAAGTCAATATTTTCCTTCCTTGTGTAAACACTATATTTACTCTCAGCATCACTCTTATCTTAACCCTTGAGCAAGGCTAGGTGGTGAGTAACCTCATTGGATTGATTCGTGCATCGTATCAAATTGTGCCGTAGGTCCTTGAAAGTTCTATTGGTGCATCATATCCTCTAGAGCTATTCGTAGGTTTTGCTTACCTTTCTTTCATCATTCATTCCTTTTTGTACTTTCTTCCATTAGTTTTTTCGAGCTTTCTGCAACCTTAGACTCATCTAGTGACTGGCTTTATCTATTCTTGATCATGGTTCACACCATCTTGGTATCAGAGTGGAAGTTTTGTTTAAGTTGTTGGTTCTTCTGAAGTTCTGCTCATATTCTATTTTTTGTGTGTGAAACAAAGTAAGTTACTATGTTCATTTAAGTGCAGTGTTGTTAACTATTAATTTCCTGAAGTGTTTGTTTGAGCTTTGAATCTATGAGGAAAGATGATTGGCCTGAGTATGAATGTTGGTACTGGTGATGACAGTGGAGTTATTCATCATGGACGACAGTCTCAAGGAACTCCCAGAGGCACTGACGAGAGACTTGACGAGGTAGTTAACCTCTTAGTGGATTTAACTTGAACTGTTCATGCATTGTTTAGTTGACCCATTGAAGCTGCATAAAATATCCCATAAGTTGCTCAGCCTATTAGAGGTTAGAATCCAGCTCAACCTGTTCGAAGTGGAGAAGTAGGTGAACGAGCGATGAGAAGGATTGATTTAGTAGGCATGGGAGATAATAAGAAGAGGAGTTTTTTGAAGAAGAACGTATACGAGTTCCCAAAGCATTCGACCATGTGAAGCTTTGAATTCTGAGTTTCAATGGATTTAGGAATGCTAATGAATATCTTGAATGGGAAGAGAAGGTGGAGCGTGCGTTTGATTACTATCAGTATGAGGATTATGAGAAGATGAGAACTATTGCTGTTGAGTTCTCCGGATATGTTGCCATATGGTGGAGGAATTATTACGCCATTATGAGATGAGAAGGATACTGAAAGATTAATACTTAGCTGGAGATGGAGAGAATACTCAGGAACAGATTCGTGCTGAAACCTATCTTCAAGATACTTTCACTTGGCTTCAAAAGCTGAGACAATGAGGCCGAACTGTTGACAAGTATGTTCAAGAATTTCAAATGCTTATGATACGTTGCGAAGTGGAGTAACAACTAGCTCAAACAGTCTCAAGATTCATTATTGGGTTAAGAGGAGCAATTTGAGATATTGTGGATCTCCAATGATTTGACACAATGGATGAAGATGTTAGGATT
This sequence comes from Lumnitzera racemosa, assembly GCA_024138005.1. Classification (NCBI taxonomy): domain Eukaryota; kingdom Viridiplantae; phylum Streptophyta; class Magnoliopsida; order Myrtales; family Combretaceae; genus Lumnitzera; species Lumnitzera racemosa. Next base: position 42,476,391 of record JAMXBC010000008.1, on the reverse strand, counting down.
GCCCAGTGAGTAGAAAGGCAAAAAAGGAGTCGACTAATGACTAAGGTACCGACTAACCGACTCAAACAGGTCAGTCATTGAGTTCAGTTGAGTACAGAGCTGAACAGAAGGATTGATGTCTAAGCCAAGCAAAAAGGCCAATCCAACAATGAAGTGTTGACCCGAACTTATGAGAAGGGGCAAGGGTTTGGGAGGAAGATGAACCAGATTAAATGTTTTAAGTGCCAAGGGTTCGGACATATGGCTTCTTAGTGCCCCAATCGAAGAATGATGGTCATCAAGGGAGAAGTCTCGAAGTTAGAAGAAGAAATTATGGATGAAGAACTTGAAGAGGAGGAGGAGGTCCCTACTGAGAAAGAAAATGCCGAAAAAGAGCTGATTGAGGAGGACGTATTTGCTGATGATGGGAATCAGCCTCTAACCAAATCCAAGCCAAGGCCTATCAATGCTTATCGAGGCCTATTAATGCTTACCAAGGCCGAGCTATAGCCAAAAGGATGAGAGGAAGGAAAACAAACACTCGGTATGAACTCTATCATCAACCGAAGAGCCAAGAAACAGAAAGGACAAGTACCCGAGACTAAAGAACCACTTGGTACAAAACAAGAGATTCATGCTGATTGATTTTAGAACTTGACAATTATGGGTTGACCTTTCTGGTGTCTCAACTAAACATTGCAAGACTTCGAGGACTCCTTCTTGAACCTATACGTCCAATTGCCAACCCCATTCGGTTTAAATACTGCTCTTTCCAGGACATACCGAGTGACTGCATGCCGACTTCTCCTGTAAAATGTACAGTTTTGTATTCTTGTACATGTTTTCCTTCATTTTATTTATGAGCCTAATTCTTTAGGGTTTAAGGCCTTGTACATTATTTATAATTTTGCCACTAGGGTTTAGGACTTTCACTAAATAGCAACATTTGTCCTAAAAGATAGATGTCCAAATTGTAAAGGATATTCCCCCCATACAGAGAGTAAAACTTTCCTCTTTTGAGTAAAGCTACACTTAAGCTAGTAGAGCTCGCGTTTACTGGATTATTAAGTATTGATTAAGCTCTTTAATCTCTCCCGTGTTCTTATTAATCTTGACCCCAAGATTGTGGTGAGCTCTTCATTTAAACCGGTTAGTAAGTTGCATCTAATCCTCATTTGAGTCCCGAGTGACATTTAGTATTCGTAAGTTGTATTGAACTCTATTTCGAGCTTAAACCCCTAATTGTGTTTGTGTCTCGGTGAATTATATCTAGTTATATTCACCATTAAAACCTTCCCATTCTTCGTACCTACTCGAATCCCCAAATACCCATTTCTGTTCGTTCGACCCACTACCATCCTGGATTGAATCCATATTAGCTGAGGACTTGGACAAGTTACTCATGGTTGTCTGACGTACTATAAACATGGAACCCTCGTGAGAAGAGAAATAAAGAGAAAATTTGTTCCATACCACCTGTAAGGTAAATGATCAAGTGTGCACCCTCATCGTAGATAGTAGAAGTTGCACCAATGTAGCATTAGCTGATCTTATTTTAAAATTGAAGTTGTCGATTGTTGCACATTCAAAGCTATACAAGTTGCATTGGTTGAGTGAGAAAGAAGCATTACATGTCACTCGGTAAATACTACTACTGATCACTATAGGGAATTGCTTGAACTAGATTCTATGTGACATACTGCCTATATGTGCTTCCTCCGTATTATTGGGTAGCAGTAGTTATTTGATAGGAGAGTTATAATGACAGTTATAGGAATACGTATATGTTCGAGAATGATGACCGGAGGATTACACTGAATCTGATGTTGCCGAAAGAAGTTAATAAGTTGCAAACAAAACTTGCTTTCAAATCGAAAAAGGCTCTGGTGATGAGTGGAGCCGAGCTCTAAGAGACCATCAATGCTGATGAACTGACCTTATTGTTGGTCAATGACTATTAGAAATGAAGGAGTGGGGTAAGTTACCCTAAGAAATCAAGGAATTACTAGATGAATATGCCGACTTATTCCTAGAATAGTTACTTGAGGAGTTGCCCCCAACCCGAAGCGTAGAATACTACATTGATTTAGTACCCAGCGTTGCACTGTTGAATAAGCCACTTATTGGATGAATATCAAGTAGGTTTTGAAGCTCCAATGTCAAGTTAATGGGTTACTAGAGAGAGATTATGTAAAAGAGAGTCTCAGCTCTTGTGTTGTGCCTACGCTTCTAGTGCCGAAGAAGGATGGAACTTGGTGAATGTATGTTGATAGTCGAGTTGTGAACAAGATCACGATCAAATATAAGTATCTAATCCCGAGGCTAGAAGACATGTTAGATGAACTTAATGGAGTCAATTTTTTTAGCAAGATTGATCTCAAATCTAGCTACCATCAAATCCGCATGAGGCCAGGAGACAAATGGAAGACTGCATTCAAGACTTGAAATGAACTTTACAAATGGATGGCCATGCCCTTTGGCTTGTCGAATGCTTTGAGCACTTTCATGAGACTAATGAACCATGTGTTGAGACATCTCATAGGGAAGTGTGTCGTGGTGTACTCTAATGACATTTTGGTCCACAGTGTTAGCATGCTAAGTCACTATGAACATCTCAGAGCAGTCCTTAATATCCTCCGTGTCGAGAGACTATTCAGTAATTTAAAGAAATGTTGTTTTTGCCAAGAGGAAGTGGTATTCTTGGGCTATGTAGTCAGTGGAGGAGGCTTGCAAGTCAATGATGAGAAGATCCAAACAATTGTTGAGAGGCAGACTCTTACTACTTGTGCCGATGTGTGAAGTTTCTATGGATTGGCTTCATTTTATAGGTGGTTCACTAAGAATTTCAACACCCTTGCCGCATCACATACCGACTTAACAAAGAAGAGCATCGACTTTCGATGGGAAGAAAAGGAAGAGAGGAGTTTTGCCGAGACAAAAGAAAGATTGACCTCCCTTCAGTGTTAGTATTATCTGACTTCGACAAAATTTTTGAGCTAGAATGCAATGTGTCAAGCATTATAAGATGTGTTGTCCTAATGTAGGAAGGCCAACCAATTGCCTTCCATAGTAAGAAACTCTAAGGACCCCAATTGAATTACTCCATGTATAACAAAGAGCTTTTGGCATTGATCCAAGCACTGCAAGTATGGTAGTAATATTTACTACTAAGAGAATTTGTCATATATACCGACCATGAATTGCTAAGGTATATCCAAAGTCAGATTAAGTTATCAAAATGGCAGGTGAAATGGGTTGAATTCCTTAAAGGATTCAATTTTGTAATAAAATACAAATAGGGAAAGAGCAACATAGTTGCAAATGCTCTTTTGAGATGGCATGTGCTTTTATTTGAACTATAGACCCGGCTGTTTAGGTTCACGAGTATTAAAGAGCAATACTTTGGGGATCCACACTTTGGACCCATACTTATATAATGTATTGATGGAAGAACAGTGGATGAGTACCATATAGAGCATGGCTACTTCTTCCAAAGTGGGAAACTGTGCATGTCGACTTATTCCTTAAGGGAGTTATTGATCAGGGAAGCTCACAGTGAAGGAATTTTCGAACATTTTAGAGAAAAGAGGACCTATGAACTATTAAATAGCAGATTCTTTTAGCCGAGAATGAGGAGCGATGTGTATCGAGTTGTCGAAAGCTGTACCATATTCAAGAAGGATAAGTGTCGAGCTGAGCAAGGGAGAGCAATGCCCTTACCTGTTCTAGTGAGGCTATGGACTGAATTGAGCATGGACTTTGTTCTCAAATTGCTACGAACTACTCGAGGTAGAGGTTTTGTAATGGTCGTTGTGGATAGGTTCAATAAGATGGTACACTTTGTACCTTGCATTAAGACTAACGATACTTTAGCTATTGCTTCTCTTTTCTTATAAGAGATTGTGCGTATACACGGTGTGTCGAGAAGTGTAATCTCTAACATAGACTCAAAGTTCTTGAGTCATTCCTGGAGAACCTATGGCATTAGATGGGAACCAAATTACTCTTCAGTACCTCATGTTACCCCCAAACTGACGGTCAAACAGAGGTGATTAATCGTACTTTAGGGTTACTGCTTCGACATACAGTAGGCAAGAACTTAGCCAATTAGGACCTGTGCTTGCTAATGGTTGAGTTCGCTTACAATCGAACAGTACATGACACTACTAAGCAAACTCCCTTCGTGGTGGTCTATGGGTTTAACCCTGAGTTGCCTCTTGACCACACCCCTATACCAATACCTACATAAGAAGACCTTGATGCCTTAGCCAAAGCACAATCCTTTTAGCACATATATGACAAAGTCATTCGACACATTGACCAAGTTGTTAGAAGAATACGAGAAAAGACGAAAGGTAAAATGGCTAAACAATTTCAATCAGAAGACTTGGTGAGGCTGCACCTTAACAAAGAATGATTCCTGAACAGGAGGAGGAATAAATTATCTGCAAGAGCGAAACGACCTTTTAGAATCCTCTAGAAGATCAATGACAATGCCTATAGATTGAAACTGCCTGAGGACTATGGGGTTTCTGATGCCTTCAATATTTCCAACCTCAATCTATATCACCTTGATGGAGAATTGAGTAAAGGCCATTTGGATTTAATCCCAAATCCAAAATAACCCAAGGGAATGATAGGAATCGGGCTGTCGAACCTCTGACCAGCAGCTGAGTCCAAGGATTAGAGGGACTAGTACGATGAACCCTTTTGTTCCAATCAATCCCTACTAAAGCCAAGTACTTCCTTGCAGAGGCCGAGTACTTCCTTGCCGAGTCACCCTTCATGCCGAACTGTATGACTGCCCATCTTTTTGTAATGCGCCAAATTGAAGATTACTCATTCGTTCCCAAGCCGATCAATTACTTGACGTCTTCCTTGGCAAGAAGCCGAAAAAGAGAGACTCCAGATTAACTAAGCCATCTCTGCTCGGATAAGCTTACTATTCGTACTTTTTGTCCACATCTTCTAATAACCTCACCAATGTAGCATCGTTACGTGTACAGTATCATGTTTAGAATTCGTTGCACCAACGATTTTTTTTCTTATATATTCATTTTTACCCTTTTGTATCTTGTACATTACTTCCATAAGAAATGCCCTTTTTGTCTTTTCCTTTTTAGGCAAGTTGCCTTAACTTATGGGTATAAATACCCTTATACTCATAGTTGTAAGAAGAATCAAATTATCCTTAATACACTTGAGTATTTTCCTTCCTTATGTAAACACTCTGTTTATTTTGAGCATCACTCTTATCCTAACCCTTGAGTAAGGCTAGGTGGTGAGTAATCTCATCGGACTGATTCATGCATCATATTGAATTGTGTCATAGATCCTCGAAAGTTTCATTGGTGCATCATATCCTCTATAGTTGTTTATAGGTTTTGCTTACTTTTCTTTCGTCATTCATTCCTTTTCATACCTTCTTCCATTAATTCTTTCGAGCTTTCTGCAAACTTGGACTCATTTAGCGACTAGTCTTATCTGTTCTTGGTCATGGTTCGCATCATAGGGGCATAGGTGATAACTTGCTCAATAAGTGAAACGGAGATAAAAGTATGTATCTAACACAAAACAACTCGAGTTTTCAAGCAATTTTTGCTAAATGAAATGTGTGTTCAAGCAAATGTCATTGTACGATGTTGTTTGGTCTGTTATAAGATTAGAGAAATTATGCTCACTTTAATTCAAGTTGAGGAGTTTAACGTTTTACACATGAATAGAAACCAAATTGAGGCTTGTGCAATGGAGAATACCCTTCGCTCGAGATTACCTTCAAATCATTATCCCCAACCTTGCTGTAACCTCTTCTTCCATCACTAATTTTAGCTAAGGGTTAGTAAAGGATCATTTTTGCTATCCCCATAAAAGGGTCCATGTTTAGCCTAAGAGTCCTAGTTGTCTCTCTTAGTAAGTTGCAATGCATGTCAAGTTAGAGATTAAGCCAAGTTTAAGTTAAATCATTTTTGGGGTAATCAATCAATTTCAAACCATCCAATCAACTAGTAAGCATAAAATAAGCAATACATAGAATTCGGCATTCCACAGTAGTAAAGCAATATTTAAGTACATGCATTACACATGCCCCATCAACTAAATTACAGCCACAAACAAATACATACTAAAGCCTTCAAATATTCTGAAGTAATACTTTGAAGTGCAGTAAAGCACTAATCCCACTTACTTGATCTGCAATGGTTCACAATTCTTGATCATTGCACTTATGATCTTCAGTTATCCTTATATATATACAATTGATTAGTTTTAATCCATGTACATACCTCAAATTAGTAATTGATATATTTATATGATTTAAGTTGTTTTATCATTAGCTTTTCAAGTTATTTTTACTCACGCATTGGGATTTTCATAATTAGTTCACTAGTTTTATAAGTTAGTTTAATCTATAATACCCTTTGAGTTAGGTTTTGAGCTAATTCAAGGTAAATTTCTTAAATCAAAACCCTGTAAGTTACTCTATTAGCTATATTGGAGTCATATTTTATACTACTTTTACCTTTTGAGTCAACCTCCATCATTTTAAGTCTTTTAACAAGATATCCTCTAAACTATCATTTAAGTTCAACCAACTTTAAATTTCTTGAGATTTTAGCCTTTAATTTAGTCTCTAAGTAAGTAACTGGCAAGTTATTTACTTAACAGAATCCTTTAAGTTATCATCTAACCTAATTCAAAATTATTTATAACCATTTGATTTGTCTACTCTTCTCATTGGTTCCAATTAAGAGAACTACATTGACATTATAATCAATATCAAAACACACCATTACTCCTCAAAATCCCATTTAATTCCTCATTCACTTGAATTCACAAAATCACATATTATCAAATTAGACCATATGAGTCACATAATCTTGGAATTCTTAAGTAAAACTCAACCTTGCATCACCAATATTTAGTAAGTTACTCCCCTGATCAATTTGTCTCAAAATCCAAATAAGGCCCTTGAAGAAAAATTCATTATTCATTATTTTGCTAAAAATACCAATTTAGCTGTAATTAGATGTACATATATGCTACTTCCAAGTGTTCTTTACTTATAATCCATACGCAAAGTAAATATACATCCGCTAATGTTGTAAAGATGCTTTAGTTATGTTATATAGTTATGTTAATAAAAACAATTATATGTACATGTATTTAGTATCATTTTTGTATCATGGAAAAACTATATCTTGATCACTATATAAACTACCTTTTAGATATAAGTATGCCTTTCATTATCAGATAGTACCTTGTCCAACTTGATTAGTGTTTTTCTTATGAAACAGCAAGTTTATCAAGGTGTTTTATGAAGAACGGTGTAAATACCACCTTTATTGTAGCTAAAAAGAAAGAAAATTTCACATGCAATTTGTGCATTAACTGATATATCAAGCTAGATCAAAATAAAGCTCACTTGTAAAATTCATTGTTTTCTTTCTTGTGGAGATATAGTTGAGTGGACATGAATACTTTCTTTCACCACTTCAATGCTAGTTTTCTCTTATCTGGTCCTACAAGCTTATCATCCATGGTGACTATAGTGACTGGTACGAGTTTGTCAATGAGTTTACCTCTAACTTAGAATGGGTTGATAGAAGACATGATAGTGTTATGTTTTTTTTTTTTTAATAACCTTTTGATTTTGTAGTTGTTCCATAATGGTTGAAAGTTGAAATACATGTGAATGGAAAGAGAAACAATAGCCACTAACATGGATAGGGAGGAATGTGACAACTCAATACATCTTTTCTTACTTAAGTTACTGCTTAAAGTATTCAAGTACATGGAACTTACCACTTGACTTCCTAAGTATCTTTAAAGGGTTAAAATGAATATCTATGATTATGGAAAAACTAATGTCATGTCTTTAAGGAAAAGGGGAATAAACTATTATCTATCCTAATCCCAATGATCCAATTTTTGTTCCAATCAATGATAAAATATTATCTATACTAATGTAAAATTCTTTGTATTTGAACTTCTCTATGTTTCAAGTCAAATTTCTATGCTAAAATATGACTAGAAAGGCTTGAAACAATATAAAAGAGATGTTAGCTTACTGCCACACTTCATGGAACAACCCTTTTGTATTTAAACATTTAGCTGCCTTATTTGTTATTTATATAATTAGCTTAATTATATCTTTATACTCTTAGCGCTTTTATAATCTTAAAGGTTTATATTCTACATTTTAAATATATTGAACGAAAACATGTATGGTTTGAATACTATTTTGTTTGAATACCCTTTTTCTTTATTCTTTAAATAATTCATTTCTAAGAGCTTGTTAATTATCGAAACCTCATTTCTACATTTTCAATAGATTACGAGTATCATTTTGCTATTTCGTTTCTGAAATCTAGATTTTTGAGGTTACTTTGACTATTTATGTATTTATTTATTTTTAATTGTAACATCACAAATTTGAAGCTTAATAGAACAACCAAATTTAAGTACTAAAATCTCAATCGCTAATTTATGCTGGGTCTCACAGTGTAAGTTGGCTTTAAAGGAATATATTAATAGGATAAAGGGTTCTTTTAGAAGTCACACTACAAGTTGTATCGAGATTACTTCAATGTGGAATGACATCCTATTAAAATGATTGAAGCGCATATGATTCGAAAGGGAATGACATGAACCTACATAAAGTAATACCTCGGAATTTTAAGCTAGTTTAATAATCCTAAGATCCGAGCCCTTAAATTTAGGATACCGGACTAAGTTATTAGTTTTATTTTAAACTTCACAGTAAAGCTGGAAAAGTTAGACAAAGTAATTTAAGTAAAGTCAATCTTTTAAAATAAGCTATATAAAAATATTCATTTGAGAAAAACGTTAATTTATCGATAAAGCCGATAATCATAAAATTCAAGCTTTTAGATATAGCAAGATATTAGAGATGAGTTAATTAACTTTCAAAAATAATAAATGAAGTTGAATTATACATAATATACATGTATTACATGTGATATACATTATATGCATTAAATATATATAATAATAAATTATTAAATTAGGTAAAATAATGGAAAATTAATAAAAAAATTGGATGGATGAGTCATCAAATGATTTTTCAAGCTAGAATTAATTGGAAGAAATGAGTCAACACCTAATTAACTAGAAAATGACACATGACACCTAGGAAAACGTAAAATTGACATGTGTAATTTTACTTTTCTTACATGAAAAAATTTCTAAAACCTATAAATAGGGGTCCAAACAGTATTTACAATATTTTGAGAACCTAAAAAAACAAGAAAATAATTTTATACAATTAGAAAAAAATTCAAGAAAAATAAAAGAAAATAGTGGGAAAATATGGTGAATTGCGGTTCCTAAAGCTACAAGTAATCTGACAAGGAGCCACTTAAGACTTAAACTTATGGTGGAGAGAGAAGATGGGCCGACATAGGGTGGTTGTCGAAGGGTGGCAGGAGTACTGTGCACCAGTGTGTCAAATTTCACTGCTTGATTTTCATTAATTCACTAAAAATATCAAATCAACTTATAAAATTATGAAATTTGGTTTACCTAAGTTATTTTACATGTACTTTCATGTGGTAATTTTATTTTCTTCAAATAATATTGATTTAGGGTACTTGCTAAAGAATGTACCCTATTTAGATGATTTTTAAATAAAATTTACAAAATATTAAATAATGTTACTTCGGCGTCAAAATTTTTTTATAACACACTTATACAATGTATTAAATTTCAGTAACAAGAAATTTTTAAAATATCCATGGTTCCTATTTTTTATAATTATTTTGAATAAAATTGTTAATTTCACCGAATTATTGAAATAATTAGTTTTTAATGAAATTAATGAACGAGCCCTACATGTTTAGAATTCTAGATGTTTATAATGATATTTGGAATATTTAATTTTTATCTCACTCAAAAATTTATTTATTTTCCTTAATTTTTTTTTGTAATTTTGAGCTAAAATCGCTATTTTTGTAAAAATGGATAATAGCCAATTTAGTGTAATTGATGATCAATAACTAAACTATATATTTTTATGAGTCTATAGGATTTTTCCTGAAATTAATCGGGCTCGTATACTATTTATTATGTATTTTCCTAATATAAACTTATGTATTAGCTTAATATGTAATATAGTAACTAGTATTATGAGAATGTTTATTAAATCTGTATCAAATGAAAACTTTGGGGTATAATAAGTGTTACTGGATAAGTTTAGAAAATCTGATTTTTGGGGTTTTTAATTCAATACTAAAGCTTACTCGAGTCAATTATAGAGTTAGGGTAGCGTACAGTTGAGTTGTAATGAGAAAAGGGTATTTTTAGGTTTTTAACAATATTAATTATTTTTTATTCTTAAGATATATCAATAGTACTTGAAATAACAATCATGGTGATATAAAGTTTACTTAAATTGGATAATAAACGAGTAAGATATAGTCAAATGAAGTTTAAAAACGCGGAAATGAAAACTTATAACAGTTTGGGTTCGATCTATACTTGATTTGAAGACAATGTCATATTTTTATAGGTGTGATGAGTAAGGAAGAACCACGTCATGAAGTTTAGGATTTTGTACTATTATTAAGCCCGGGTAAGTGGATATAACCTATACTTGGAGTAGATATATTGCTACTCATAACACTGTGTGCTGTTTGAAGCTATGTTGATTAAATATGTATATATCTTGGGTAAATTGATATGCTATTATAGTAGATGTTGATATGTTCATTTTGAATGACAGTAACTGTATTCTGGTTAAACTGTTATGTTGCCATGTTGGGTAATGATTTGTTCTTACGAATGATTGTACTAACCAGGAAAGTTGAGTGATTAATAACTCAATCTTCTGGGTGTTCACATAAGTAAACCCTAGGTAAAATACTAGAATTCCGTTAAGGAGAGTTCGAAAACTAGAATCAGATTACTAGGTTGAATAAAACTTAAAGATTGATTGTACTGATTGATATTCTTGATTGCTATTGCATAATATGGTATGACATAACACAAAAAGAGACCAACAGGTCAAAACTTTTAGAATAAGGCTTCCAAATGATCATGGAAAAAGCATAGCTTTATAAACTCAGTTTTTTGAAGCATATAGATTGCATTGCCCAAATATTGTGACTATTCTGATAGTCATATTTAATAGACTACAGTGTGTGGTCTAATTTGGTAGTGTTGTCACTTTGATTTGGTAAACTATAGTGTATGGTCTAATTTAGTGGTGTTACTACCTTGATTTGGTGAACTATAGTATATAGTCTAATTTTGTAAAGTTGGAGGTCCTATTCCCAAGCAGCTACTTGTTACCCTTTTTGAAAATGGTAGACTATAATATGTAGTCTAATTTGGTAGGGGTTTTACTCTCAAACAGCCTTTTGTTGCTCTAGGTTCCTGGATGTTGTATCTACATGCCCAGCTATGTCGACTAATTGAAAGAAGTTTGGAAGGCATAGGATATTGGTGCCGATGCATGCCACGTACATGAGCATAGCATAATGCATTGCTACCAGTAAATACACAGTTAAGCGAATGTATATGTGAAGTTGAACTTGCAAGTTATGATTGAAATGTTTTGGTTGTGATATGCAATAATGTCTATCATATTGTCTATAATGTGTTATATGTTATCCATTCTCACTCAGCTTCAATAGCTGAAGGGATAAAATGTTTTATCCTTAGGTTAACTATATCATGAAGGGCCCAACACTAAGGAGGGATATATATATATATTGACAGCGTGATTCGGAGTCAACGAATTTTATATGGCGCTTATACTAAGTCAAGAATCCTATTACTGTAAAGATGATAAAGGAAAAAGTTGGTTCATGTTTTGATGTAAATATTATGTTGTACACATAAGTTGCAATAGGAAATCTAGCTGAATTCCGATATAGAAACCCTTTTATTATGTAAATAATATTGTGTTTTGATGAATGAGCAGGTTAAGTTAAGTTTTCAATAGGTATTCCTATGTAATGGTGTCGTGCTATGCCGTGATGTAACATTTAGTAACCTAAGTAGAACCTTAATGTACGACTATCAATTAAATCTATATATAATGTTCCTTCTTAAGGATGCATGAAGGAACAATTGATGATGTTACTCCTCGTTTCTAGATCAAGATCATCAAAGAAAGCTATTGACATGTACCTAGAGCCTCTCGTTTGAAGAGTCACAGTAATTATGGATGGATAGATGGAGTGAGAACATATGATGTAGTTATAGGTCGGTAACTCCAAATGCATGTAGCTTTATTATGGATGATTAATGATTTTTAAGCACATGGTGATGTCTTGAGATGGACTATAAAGGGGTATGGGCATATCTTGTTTGTAGCATGGATGTTATTAATGATACTTGCATATAAAGTATTTCATGGACCACATGAGGTTCCTCCTTAGAGGACATCGATTGTATCATGGAGCTAATGAGTTTGATGGGGCGATGGAAAGTAGATTAGCTCTAAGAAAATTTAGCAATAAAGAAATTTAATGTGGTTGAGCCTATACGGGAATTTAGTTTTAGGAAAGACTTTCAACAAGTTAAGTTTTAAATGGAGTGACAATGATAAAATCTAGTGCAAGAAACATATTATGTTTAGGTTTACACATTGGTAAAAGTAAGGTATCATATATTATCTTAACATCAAATGTATTGAGATAAACATATATGATAATTTGGTGGGAATGATTCGAGATAATAGGAGCAAATCAAAAGATATGGAGAACTTAAAACTTATTTTCCAAGATATGGATATCCAACCTGTGTTGTATTTCACATCTTAGGTGGTTGGATTATAAATATACCAAAAAGCATTCTATTTGTTGTTTATATGTGTATGTGGTAGCTATTGTGTTGGGTTTTAGCCCATCTTTTTAAAGGTTATGCCTTTTAGGTATTGCATATAAAGATGTATGATATTTTTTTTTAATTATTATTAGACATGTAAATGGGAACGATAATAGCAAAATAATAATATTAATCATGTAGGTTATTGCATTTAGCTAAATTATTTAGTGGATTTCTATCTATGAAATAAATGTTGTATATAAAAGATAATGTTATGAGAAATAGAAGATTGTGTTTGATATTATAATGTTGTGGATTTAATAGGATTTAAGTCTTTGCGTACTCATATTGGTATGAGTATGAGGTAGGCCGTTTTCATCCCGTAGTTTCAGTATGATTCATAATTCAAAGGTTTAAGGGTAATGGGGATTAAGATGGATACAACAGGAACAAGGTTTAAGGGTTATAGGGATTAAGATACACACAATACAATAGGAACTTAGAGGTTTATCGTACAATAAATAAAGTTTGGGTAACTTATCTGTATTTATTGTGTAAATAGTTTATAACTTATTATAAAAGTTTGAATAGCATGTAGATTTCATCTAAGTTATGCTTTGTGCAATTTTGTTGCTTCTAGTGGTTATTACTGATATTTTTTCTTGTGACATTACATAATGAAGAACAGTTTGATGACATGAATTAAAATCTTGGTAATAGTTGTGATGCAGGGATTTGATTGTCATGGTTATGTATGTGAAATATGAGCCCTAATTTTACATAACCTTAGAAAAGTGATGTAAAGATGATATGAATAGACATGATTTACAAAGAGTCATAGGACGAGGAATTGACAATCTTAGAATTTGAAATAAATAAAGTGCTTAACGTTATTGTTCTTAAACAATTGAGTTTATTCTTTATGTACTCAACTTTTCAATCTTTGAGAAGAGCTCTTATGGTAGAAAAATGTTTCTTTGATCATAGAGTTGTGCTAAACAAGGAGACATACTACATATTCATAAACTTTTGGGAATTGATGACATCCTTTGAATCTACTTAATGATCAATGAATCAGATGAATTTTACTCATTGAAAAGTTATCTTCATGAATTTCTCATGGGCTTAACGCTTGTAGCATTTGTTATTAAGTGCATGAGCTTATTTGAGAAGGTTTGAGAGTAGACACATCGATAAAATAATCATGTTCTTAATATATAAACTAAAGTTTCCTAAATCATAGTAAAATATAAATCAAATTTCCAAAACCTTGCCACTAGCTCGAGTCCAACCTAATATACTACTAGCAAATCATATATCTATGATGCACTTGCAAAAATTTAAAAACAATAGTGTAATCAAATTTAAATCATATAGATTATGCATCTCAAAGAAATATTCAACAAGAAGTCAAATTATCTTTTGTGCTAGAAGTACAAAATCATATAAAAATAATTTTGAGTACAATTTACATGGAAATAACTTTGTAGTTCTTAAATGTGAAGAGAATAACAAAATTTAGCAAGGTTTTATAGTGAAAGCTAAAAAATGCCAAAATCTAATTAAAAAATGTAATAATCAATATTAAAAAAAAAAAGATGATAAATGAACATAATCTTAGACCCTAAATAAGAAGGTAATTGTAAAAAGAACATTAAAGCCAAAATAAATGTTAAATTATAATAATCGAAAGAAAGTAGTACTATGAACATCAACCTCATAAGGTATAGCAATGCTAATTTCTATTAATATTCTGAATGATATTTTGAATAATAGAAAGAATTTAAATTTCATATTAATATAGCTTATCGGATATTTGTAATGTCTCAAGTGAAGTTAACATCCTTTTTTTTTCCTCTACAAAAGTTAACATCTTTTTTGAATGACAAATCTTATTCCATTTTTTTTTTGTTTCATATGATTTGAATAAATAAATAAAAAGATTGGATATCGAATATGATTATTTGTTTTAAACTAAATAACAAAAAATAAGTCTTATTTAAGTTTAGATACATTGCTTGTGTGCAATCCAAAAATAGACATTTTTATTAGGGAAACAATGCTTTTATTACCCGTAAACACTTAGTACAGGCATAAAGGGAGAATAAACTAAAACACTCTATTGATGTACTATATTTACTAATCTCATATCCTTAATTCCCTCTATTTCTCATATGATCTCAACATATGAGACATTAGGAGAACATTCAAACCACCTTCATTTGCAAAATTGCTTTCTATCACTATACTGTAGAAAACAAACACATCATAATTTAGACATAAAAATATCATCATGTTAAGATAAATGTGTCTCCCAAAAGGAATTACTTTGTCAATTAGAATAATTTATTCGATTGATTGCAAGCGTGAATAGAAATGACAAAATAACTTCTCTAATTCATATTTCCTATTTTTGTGGAGTCTAATAATTCTTATTCTCTTGATATAAATTGTAATTGATAGTTATAATTACATCATGAATATAATAATAATGGTGATAATGCAAAACATATTATATATATATATATAATTGGAACTTTTTTAAAGGTGATTGACAGCTATAACCTTGATGAAATAACATAAATGCATGTATGTAAAACTAAAAATAATATAATAGATATATAGAGGGTTGTTTCAATAAGAGCCCAATTTAATATCCTAGATCGATAACTTGGGTTAGTGGTAGAGCCTAAGAAATCAAGCCCAATTAGGGATGTCTTAGGAAGATCTGACTTAGTAGGCTCAAAATTAGGATTGCTAGATTGGATTTCCTACTCTAAGCCTTGATTATCTTGGCTTGAAAAATAGACTCGAAAATGGTCTTTTTGAAATCATTTGGTCTTTGCTTGGCTTTAATGGCCTTAAGGAAGCTTATATGTACTTTAAGCTTATTTATAACAATAATGGGCTTCCTTTAATTATAATAAGCCTTTAAGTAAACTTAAGCCCATGTCTAAATCCATGAAGACTAGTAATGCAAATCGTAGCCAAGAATAGACAAAGTCGGTCGCTGAATGGGTCCGAGCTTCTAGAAAGCTCGAAGAGTCACTGGGGAAAGGTATGAAAGGGTGAAAGCAAACGACAAAAACAGTAAGTAAAACCCACGGACAGCTCCAGAGGATATGATGCACCAATAGAACTTATGAGGACTCATGGCACAATTCGATGTGACATACAAATTGGATCAATGGGGTTACTCACTACCTAACCTTGCTTAAGGGAAAGGATAAGAGTGATGTCGAGAGTAAATAACAGTGTTTACGCAAGGAAGAAGGTACTCAAAAGTGTATTGAAGATTATTTGATCTCTTACAACTATAAGTACAAGGGTATTTGTACCTACAAACTATGGCAACTTGCTTATAAGGGAAAAGACAAAAAGGACATTTCCTAAGGAGGGCAATGTACATGTTATAAAGAGGCAAAAATGAATATATAAGGAAAATAATCATTGGTGCTATAGATTTTACATGTGATACTATATACGTGGTGATGCAGTATTGGCGAGGTTGTTAGGAGTTGTAGACAAAAAGTACAGATGCAAGGGTTTGTTCAAGTAGGGATGACCTAGTCAGTCTGGCTTTCTCTTTCGGCTTTTCGGCAAGAAAGAGGCCAAGTAATTAGTAGACTCGGCAACAAAGAGTAATTGTTAACTCGGCATACCATACAACAATGGATGGTCATATGGCAAGGCATTAGAGGTGACTCAGCAAAGAGGTACTCAACTTCGGCAGGGCTTGGTTGGAATATAACGATTCATCGTACGAACCCCTTTAGTCCTCGAGCTTGGCTGTAAGTTAGGGGCCCTGTAGATTGATTCTTATAATTCCCTCCAGGTTGTTTTGGATTTGGGATCAAATCTGTATGATGTTTGCTCAATTCTTTGTCAGGATAATATGGACTGAAGTCGGCAATGTTGAAGGCATTAGAAACCCCATAGTCCTCAAGCAATTCCAACTTGTAGGCATTGTTGCTGATTTTTTAGAGGATTCTGAAAGGTCCTTCCACTTTTGTAGATAATTTCTTTTTCCTTTTGTTTGGGAATCATTCCTTGCTGAGGTATAGCCATACCAAGTCTCTCAGTTGAAATTGTTTTGCCAACTGACCCTTGGTCTTTTCACGCATTCTTCTAGTAACCTAGTCGATGTGCCAAGTGACCTTATCATAGATGTATTGAAGGGATTGTGCCCTAGCCGACGCATTGGGGTCCTCTTACGTGGGTATGAGTATAGGGGTATGGTCAAGGAGCAATTTGGGATTAAATCTACAGACCACTTCGAAGGAGGTTTGCTTAGTGGTGTCATATATGGTTCGGTTGTAAGTAAACTCAACCATTGGCAGGCAAACGTCCTAATCGACCAAGTTCTTACCGACTGTAGCTCAGAGTAATGAACCCAAAGTACGATTAACTATCTCTATTTGGCCATCAGTTTAGGGGTGATAAGAGGTATTGAAGAGTAATTTGGTTCTCAACCGACACCACAGGGTTCTCCAGAGATGACTTAAGAACTTTAGGTCTCTGTTGGAGACTACACTCCTTGGTATGTCGTGTATCTACATAATCTCCTGTAAGAAAAGAGAAGCAATAATCGAAGCGTTATTAATTTTGGTGTAGGGCATGAAATGTGCTATCTTATTAAACCGATCCACAACAACCATTACAGAATCTTTTTCTCGGGTAGTTCTCGGCAGTCTAAGAATAAAGTCTATGCTTAGTTCAGTCTACAGCCTCGTTGAAACAGGTAAGGGCATCACCTTCCCTTATTCAGCTTGATACTTGGCCTTTTTGCACATAGCACAACTTTTGGTCACTCGGTGCACATATCTTCACATTCTCGACCAAAAGAATCGGCCATTCACTAGTTTATAGGTCCTTCACTCTCTAAAATGTCTGCAGAGTCCTCTATTGTAGGCTTCTCTAATTAATAATTCCTATAGGGAACAAGTCGACATGCATAATCTTCCTCTTCAAAACAGATAGCCATCCTACACATAATACCCATCTATTATTCTCCCATCCACACATCTAGAAATTATTGGTCCAAAGTATGGATCCTTAGAGTACTGTTCTTTGATACTTGCAAAACCAAACAGTTTGATATGCAGTTCTAATAAGAATGCATGCCTCCTCGATAGAGCATCTGCAACTACATTTCTCTTTCCTTGATTGTATTTGATCATAAAATTGAATCCTTCAAGGAATTCAACCCATTTCGCCTACCACTTGGACAGTTTGGTTTGACTTTGGAGGCACCGCAATGACTTATGATCAGTATATATGACAAATTCTCTTAACAGTAGATAGCGTTGCCATACTTACAGTGCTCGGATTAGTGCCAAGAGTTTCTTGTCATATACGGAGTAATTTGATTGGGGTCCCCGGAGCTTTTCATGGTAGAAGGCAATTGGTTGTCCTTCTTGCATCAGGATAGCACCCATTCCAATGCCTGATACGTCGCATTCTAGCTCAAAGATTTTGTCAAAGTTAGGGAATATTAACATTGGGGTGGAGGTCAACTTCTCCTTTACCTCAGTGAAACTCTTCTCCTTTACCTCAATGAAACTCTTCTCTTTCCTTTCTCCCCATTAGAAGCTAGTGTTTTTCCTTATTAATTTAGTAAGTGGTGCAGCGAGGGTACTGAAGTTCCTGATGAACCTTTGGTAAAATGAAGTCAATCCATGGAAAAACAAGTAGCAAGGGTCGGCCATTCAACAATTACTCGGATCTTTTCATCATCAACTCATAAGCCTTCTCTACTAACTACATAGCCCAAGAGTATCACTTCATGCTGGCAAAAACAACATTTCTTTACGTTGCCAAATAATCTTTCAGTACGGAGAATATCTAAAACTGTTTTGATGTGTTCACAATGACTCGGCATATTGGCACTGTAGATTAGGATGTTGTCAAAGTACACTATGACACACTTCCCGATGAGATATCTTAGCAAATGGTTCGTAAGCTTCATGAAGGTACTTGGGGCATTTGACAAGCCAAAGGGCATGACCATCTACTCGTAAAGCCCATGTCGAGTTTTGAACGCAATCTTCCACTCGTCTCTTGGCCTCATGCAGATTTGATGGTAGCCGGATTTGAGATCAATCTTGTTGAAAATTTTGGCTTCACTTAATTCATCTAGCATGTCTTTTAGTCTCAGGATTAGGTACCTGTATTAATTGTGATTTTGTTCACGGTTTGACTATTAATATACATCTGCCGGGTTCTATCCTTCTTCAGCATTAGAAGTGCAAGCACAACACAAGGGCTGAGACTCTCTCTCACTTATCCTCTTTCCAACAACTCATTGACTTAACGTTGAAACTCATAAGCCTACTCGGGATTCATGCGATAAGCTGGCTTATTCGACAGTATAACAATGCGTACTAAGTCAATGTAATGCTCTACGCCTTAGGTCGGAGGCAACCCTGCTAGCAACTATTCTGGGAATAAGTCAACATATTAATCTAACAGTTCCTTCACCTCTTGGGGTAAATCATTCCGCTCCTTCATTTCTAGTATTCACCTGACCCATAGGAGGGTCGGCTCATTGGAGTTAATGGCCTCTTGGAGCTCAGCTTTACTCATCACTAAAGCCTTCTTCAATCCGCAAGTAAGTTTCATCTGTAACTTGTGAACCTCTTTTGGCGACATGGGATTCAGCATGATCTTCCGATCATCCTTCTCGAACATGTAGGTATTCCTATAACCATCATGGATGACTTTCCTATCAAACAACTACGATCTTCCTAGCACTACGTGGGAAGCGTACATGGGTAGTATGTTGCAGAGAATCTGGTTGAAGCAATTGCCGATAGTGATCGGTAGTAGTACTTGCCAAGGGACATGTAATACTCCCTTGTCACTTAGCTATTGCAACTTGTATGGCTTCGGATGCTCAATAGTCAGCAACCTCAGTTTTGAGACAAGGTCAGTTGATGTCACATTGGTGCAGCTCCCACTATCCAGGATGAGGGCATATGTCTGTTCATTCACCTTGTAGGTGATATGAAATAAGTTCTCCCTTTGCTCCTCTTCTCGTAAGGGCTCCACTCTCATAGTACGTTGGATAACCATGAGTAATTGGTCCAAGTCCTCACCATACACGTCTTCCTCGTTTGACTCTTTCTCGGCAAGAATCTCCTCCTTCTTGGGTTCCTCATCTGTACTCTCTACGTCTAACTTCGAGGTATTTCCCTTAATGAACATTATCCTTCGGTTCAGGTACTAAGTAGCCATATGTCCAAACTTCTAGCACTTGAAGCATTTGATCTGATTAGTTTTCTTGCCAGGCCCTTACCCTTTCTCATACGTTTGAGTCGGCACTAGATCATCGGACTAGCTTTTTTACTCGGCTTTGATATCTATCTTACTTCTTGGCTCAGTACTCGACAGTGTCTGGTTACTTACTTGTCCTGGTTGGCTAGTTGGCACTCTGGTCGCTACTCGACTTCTTCTTTACCTCTCTACCCATTGGGTAATCCTAATAGCTTCATCCATTATGTCAAATCATTGAAGTTCCATAACGTCTCGGATGTCTCCTCTTAACCCAGTGACAAACCTTAAAACTGTTCGAGTAGGTGGTTCCTCTACTTTGCATCTTATCATAAGCATTTGGAATTCTTGAACATATTCATCAACTATTCAGCCTACTTGTCTTAGCTCCTGAAGCCGTGTGAAAGTACCTTAAAGATATGTTTCTGGCACAAATCTGTTTCTAAGCACCCTCTTCATCTCGACCCAAGTATTAATCTCTCAGTACCCTTCTTTTCTTCTCATGACCTGAAAATTCTTCTACCATATGATAGCATATCCAGAAAATTCAACAGCAACAGTCCTTACTTTCTCATAATCCTCATACTAGTAATAACCAAACACATGCTCCACCTTCTCTTCCCAATCTAGGTACTCGTCAACATTCTCAGATCCATTGAAACTCGAAATCCAAAGCTTCACATGGTTAGATGCTTTGGGGACTTATATAGGCTCCTCTTCAAAATACTCTTCTTCCTCCTCATCAAGCTCTCTCAGGTCTATCCTTCACCTTACTCGTCCGCCAACTCCTCTACCTCTAAATGGTCAAGTTAGGTTCTGACCTCTACTAGGTTAAGCAGCTTGCGGAGTGTTTTACACAGCCTCAGTGGGTCAGTAAGATAATACATGAACAACTTGGGTCAAATCTACCAGGAGGTTAGTTACTTCATCGAGTCTCTCGTTAGTGCTTTTGGGAGTTCCCTAAGACTAACGTTCATGGTGGATAACTTCACTATCATCACCAATTCCAATAGTCATATTTGAGTCTGTCATTTTTCCTCATAAATTTAAAATTTAAACAAACATTTCAAAAAGTGAACAACTAACAATACCGCAGTCAAATGAACTCAATAACCGACTCTATTTCAAACAGGCAAAAACAGAGTATAACAGAACTTAGGAAGAATTAACTATAGCTCACAAAAAACCTCCGCTCTGATGCCAAGATGATGTGAACCATAGCCAAGAATAGACAAGGCCGATCATTGAATGGGTCCGAGCTTGTAGAAAGCTAAAAAAGAGTCAATGGGGGAAAGGTATGAAAGGGTGAAAACAAAGGACATAAACAGTAAGCAAAACCTACAAACAACTCCAAAGGATATGATATATCAATGAAACTTTTGAGGACTCACGGCACAATTTAATGTCATGCATGAATTGGTCTAATGAGGTTACTAGCCATCTAACCTTACTTAAGGAAAAGGATAAGAGTGATGCCAAGAGTAAACAACAGTATTTACGTAGGGAAGAAGGTACTCAAAAGCATATTAAAGATTATCTAATCTCTTATAACTACAAGTATAATAGTATTTATACTCATAAACTAAGGCAACTAGGAGACTTCTCTTCTCATTTGATTCATTCAAAATATTGGTAAGCTTAAGACAAATACTGAAACTTTAGTGAAATCACTCCATAGAAGATCAAACAGGCAATCTTCTCAAGAATAATCTAGGAATGATTAAGAACATTAAGTTAGATCCGTTGTTAGGTGCATGCACTTGATACTAAGTTTGCCCGTTCTTCCTTATATGTTCTTCTTAATGATATCCTCTTATGTGTCATCAGCTAAAGACATTGCATAGGTTGACCAGCTACAACAACCGTACCATACATTATTTGGCGACTCTACTGAAGAGGACAGACTTGACAGAATTTCACTTACATGCAAGAGGTATGAAAATGACGTGTATGCCCAAGAATGCGAAAACCAACATGAAGGGTTTGAGCAAACCTAGTAACATAAGACAATGTTATGCCAATCGCTATGTAAGTACTTAGACACATGCGAACACTTAGGGTTATGCAAGCGTTTGGGGTGGTGCAATTGCCCGAGATTATGTAACCATCTACTATTGATAATTCCCCTGTAATGTATGTTATACATGAAAGTACATGTAGGATTAACCAATTCCTTACCACTTTCATGCACTTCCTATTAGCTATGGCAGCTGCTATTGCTATGGTTATTGGTATACATTTTGATGTAACTTCACTAGCACTAGCTATGACGACTACTACCATTGCAACTACTACTACATTAGTCAGGGTAAATCCACAAGCACCTACCATTATTGTTGCACTTGTTGGTAATTTGAAGGGTGATAACCTTAGACTAGATTTCACATATGTAGGCTAGAATGTTGGAAGGATATGGTAGATAGACGCATAAGCCAGCATGGTGCAACGGATGTTTAGCCTTTTGGCCAAAGAGGTGCTACAGTATTTATCTTAGGTCATAGAGATTGTAGAGCACTTTGTAGACACCTAATTTTTGTCCCCTTTTATTTTTAAAATTAGGTTATAGGGTCCTAAATTAGAAAAAATTCAAAAAATAGAAAATTAAAGAAAGCCCCCCAAAATGAAGAAATTTAGAAAAATAGGAATTCTAGAAAAACATAAGAAAATAAGAAAAAGGCGCAAAAAAATAAGAAATTTAGAAAATACAAAAAATAAGAAATTATGAAAAAATCACAAAAAATAATAAATAAATAAATAAAAGATTTTGGAAAATAACATTTCGTTAGATTATATTTAGGTTTAGAAGTTGGGCCATTAAACCTAGGCTTAGATTTAAATATGGCCCAGGCTAACCGAGTCTATATGTGCAATTTAATTGCACATATAGACAAGGCATAGGCCAACAGCCTGACGGTTAAGCATATGGACATAATACTAGTATTAAGTATGAGGTCTTGGGTTCGAAACTTAGCAAAGGTAGAGAGGCCTTTTTCTTACTTTTTGATTTTCTTATATCAAAGACTACTATGTATCCAGACACGTGGCATAATCGGATTGGACGACCTTTGCTGACGTGGTGCCATGTATCAACCACGTAGCATGCCACATCAGCCACCACATGTCAAGTGTAATACATGACAGGTTGGGGTTTGTCGAGTTGACTAATGTGGCACCACATCAGCGCCACGTCAACTCTTTCTCTTTCTTTCCCTTAGTTTTCCTCCATTTTCTCCCGATTTTCCTCAGTTTCCTTCTCAAGAACAGCTTACTCCTTCCACTTTAGCTCCAATTTCTGCACAAATTCCATACACAGGCTCATGGTTTCTTACATCAATCTCGTACTAGATATAGCCTACTATAAATCGGTACAGAAAATGTGTCCAAGTTTGGTCAATTATGCATTCAAACTGAGCTTCAAAGATTAAAAAAAAAAAATTGAAAGTTCGGCCATTCCTATTAACTTCAATCCAAGCTTTCCTTTGTTGCTAGGTTGAAATTCAAGTATAAATAAGGACATCAATGAGTAGAAGAGTCATCCCTGAGCTTCATAATCAACTCTCAAGCTTTCCTTCTCTCTCGCGATTCTCTTTCTCTCTCTAGCTCATTCTCTCTCTCCTCGTATCTCTCTTCTTCGAGCCCAACACCACGGCCATGATCACCCTTCCATTAGCTTCCAAATACAACTTTCCTCGACCTCCACCGTACCCCCTAACAGTGCCGCCCAAGCACCACCACCTCCAACAACTACCAACGACTACCCCAAGCTACGGCGCTCAGCCTACCCCCCCCTATTCCTAATCTAAAACTCACAAAAAACTCCTCACCTCCTCGCTTTGGCCACTAGAACTGCTCGAATAGCCTTTTGTCGCTATTGCTGTTGAAGGCATTGAAGCCAAACCCAGAACCAGTGGAGTGACCCGACCCAACCTAATCCAATCCGCCTAGGTTCAACCTGCGCATCTGAATCCGTTTGAAGCTTTTTCTTTTATTTATTTATTTTTCTTTCTTTATTTATTTTTATTTGTTTTGTTTAAATGTAATAAAAATAATAATAAAAAAAAGAAAAGAAGAAAAAAGAAAAAAGAAAAAAAAAGAAGAAAAAAGAGAGGGTAATTTTGTTTTACTTTATTAAATAAGTAATAAGTGATAAGTGATGAATATATTAAGAAAAAGAAAAAAAATATGAAATAAATAAAATAAAGAAATAAATAGGTAAATAAAAAGATTATGATTTCTTTTTGTCACTTAGAAAAATTAATCTTTCTAAAAATAAGTGAAAATAAATAAACCTTTTTCCAAATTATGACTATTTTAGAGTTTTAAAAAATAAAACACTAATTAGGACCCTTTAAAACAATTTCCTTGAATAAATTGAATAGGGTAAAAATATAAATGCGACCCTTTTTCAAAAATTAAAATCAAACCACCCACTAAAGTTTTTTATAAACAAACTACGGAAGTCTGATTTCGAATAGCGAGTACGTAAGCACCCATACATAAATATAGGGCAACTTAAAATATGGAAAGTTTTATTTTTTTCATTTTTAGATATTTATGTAAATTAATCAATTTAGTCGTATGTATCATAATTAGATGTTTCTAGAAATTAAAAAGGGTATATTTGAAAAGCAAAGTTAAATTCGAAAAGTTAAAAAGTGGTATCCATTTAAGGTTCAATAAATTAGCCCCTGAAACTAAATCTTTGATTTTCAAAAAAGCCATTTTACAAATTGCTTTTTTAATTAATAGATCGGTAGCTAAGTTATAACCAATCCACCTAATTGGTTATAACTTAACTCCTTTTCTCGACTCCGATTGGGTGGCAACTCCAAATTTTTTCAAGTTGGAAAAAATGATCTTCTTTAAACCCTAGTCGATGGTCAATATTAAATGGGTAGGGTTTAGTACTGATCGATTTAGAAAAGACCAAATTTTATAAAAAGAACCAGGAGGGTGAAAAATCACCAGGAGGGTGAAAAATCAAGCTCGACAACTTGGCGACTCTATTGGGGATTGTTAAGAAGGCTAACCATTTAAAAACATTCCGAAATTAAAATCACTTTTCAAATTACCACATTGTTTAGTTATTTATTTATTTCTTTATATATTCATTTGTTTATTTATTGTTTGCTTCATGTACATATTTGTTTTAATTTTTATTTAGTAGTCATGAGATTTATTTTGTTGTATCATGAATACATGATAGATACGGTCAAACTCGGGCTGTCATAGGACCTTAAGACGGGGAGCCATTGTGTAAAGTCTCGGACGTAGTGGGGCAACCACCATTCGGGGCCGATTAAGCTATCCCACTTAAACTTCGATGTGACCAAAGAACCATTTCTTTGTAAACGTATGAGGTCATAGAGCTTAAGGACCATTAGAACCCACCTGTTTTGCATTACACTTCATAGGGTTAACAAATAATTAACAAAATGGAAATGTTACATAGAAAAAAAAAGAAAAAAAATGACAAAGATTTTGGAGTTTTTAGTTTTCTTATATTCTTCCTAGAATTGATGTACATAAGAGATCTTGTATATTAGTCTTTTCCATATAATTTATGCTTTCTTTGTAATGTTTCAGAAATGGCCAACTCATCTAGCGTCAGGGTTCTCGCCAAAGAGATTCATGTCCATAAACCTGCAAACCCAAAGCCTATACTCAACCAGTGGTTTCAAACCTTTAGTCCGAGAGAGCAACAGCTCATTACCAACAAAATTAGACCCATACTTTCACTAGCCAAAGTGAAGGTTTACATCACACTAGCAAGGGCCTTAGTCCATTTCTGGGAACCTAAAGAAGTGGCTTTCCAATTTGGACCACATCTAATCAGCCCAACTTTAGAGGAGTACACCTAATTGCTCCAAGCTCCTCCTTTAGATGAAATATATGTCCCGGAACTCAGCTTTGGCCCAACATATATCTTCTCAAGATTCTTAGAGATCTGTAAGACTGAGATAAATGAGGCCTTAGATGACTGCAACAAATACGCCATCAAGATATGGGATCTAGTCCATTGGTTCCAAAATGAGCCCAACTCTAACAATCAAGCACTGTTTTCTGGAAATTGGACAGAAAACCGAATCAAAGCTTATGTACTAGCTGTGTTCGCTACTATCTTGTTCCCAAGTGGGTCTTTTCTTATACATTTTAGGGTAACAGAGTTAGTGGCTCAATTTTAGGAAGGTAAATCTTACATTCTTGCCCTACTTGCTAAGTAGATAAGGAATCTTAATTTCCTTAAGGAAAGGGGCTGCAGAGATCTCAAGTTAAGCATGGCATTATTAATGGTTTGGTTCATCAGTCACATCAAGTGCTTTGGGTTGGATTTAATAAGGGGAGCATTTGAGAATAAGGTTGACCTTATTAATTCTTTTGTCGGTAAGATCAAATTACCAGAAGGTATCCTTACCCTTCTCTGGATAGAGGTTTTATAAGATTTTCAAGTAGAAGACATACTATAGACTGCCAGGTGGAGCAATTACACTAAGGTCATACTGATTTGCAAAGATTACCATACTGTACTACTAATCGAGATGAGCAGGTGTACAGGCTACTATCCAAGCAACATGGTAAGACAATTCGGAGGGATCCAAGACATAGTCCACAAACCTTCATTGGAACCATTCACTCTAAATCTTGAAGAGCCTCACTCCTTAGAAAAGGTATTCAAACTTCATAAGATCAAAGCTTAGTGGGACACCCGGACCATAAGCCCAAACATCAATTTGAGTGAGTTCATAGGAGAAGTGGATAAATACAGGGTTACCAAAGAGTATTTATACAATCAAATTCACAAGGTAGGCGCAATGTGATATCGGGCACCAGAAGTCCTTCAAACCTCCCCTATGTGCCCTAACTTTGAAATGGTGACCTATATGGACCAAATGAAAGCGTATATGGAGATCCTCCATGATGAGAAAGATGAATGGGCGAACTTATGCTGAAAATCTAGACAAAAGTCACACGCCTTGGAACACCAGCTAAAGATGGCTCAAAAGAAAATTCAAGAGTTTGAAGAAGCTGCTAAGCATGACCAAAAGAAGAAGAAAATGTCATCTGGCCTACAAAAAGAAGGAAATTAGCATAGATGAATTTGTACCTTTTTCTTTCTTTCATGTAATAAGACTCTGGGAATTAAAAAATAATGAATAACTTATCATTCTGTTAATCATTTGTTGATCCTTTCCTTTTCATCTGTGTGATTCACTTGCATTTCATTCATTTGCATTCTTTTTTTCAAAATATCCTTATGTTAACTTGTTGAGAAGTGGTTTTTGCCTAGGTTACCAAGATAGCTCCCAAATGTCAAACCTTCTAGAGAAGCCCCATCAAAATTCGTTCTCAAGCCAGAATGGCCAACCAAGGAAACAACAACAATAATGGCAACAACAACCCTGAGGTTATTGACTCCATAGAGTTGTGATTCCAATCTTTGGAATGAACAATGGGAAAGATGGTAGATCAATTGAGCTTCTTTGTTGACAGCATCTCTATGCTTAGGTCTACGGCCCCATCAAATGAAGAGCACTCCAAAGCCCAATATAGAAACAATGCTGAGGCCCCACCCATTGAAACAAAAGAAGCTTACCTTAAAGGCAATCAGGGCTTTGAATCCTTTGAAACTAAAGGGGTATTTCCAAAGGCTAATCCAACCTTTAAGCCAAATACTTACTCATTCCCAATCAACGTGAAGCCTGAAGTTGACTAAGACAGATTGAAGGAGCTCGAAGAGCGGTTAACTCAACAAATCACTGAAAAAATGAAAATGCTTGAGGGGTATGATGGATTTGAGCACGTTGGAATAACAAACTTCTTTGCCTACGATTATGGACGCTTCCTAGAAAAATTCAAAGTACCTGACTTTGAAAAATAGAATGGGACTAGATGCCTCAAGCTATATACCTAGCTATATGTACGTAAGATAGGCAAGCATACACAGTATGATCAACTCATGGTCCAGACCTTTCACGATAGCCTGACAAGCCTTGCTCTAACTTGGTATGCCCAGTTGAACTTAAATTAGGTAAATACATGGGAGAAGCTGGCTAAAGCATTCTATGAGCAATATAGATTTAATGTTGAAATGGTACCAACAATGATGGATTTGGTTTCCTTAAGGAAAAGGCACAACGAGTCCTTCAAAGAATATGCTCAAAGGTGGAGGTCCTTAGTTGTAAGGGCATCTAGCCCCGTGATTGAAAAAGAGTTGATGGCAACTTTCATTAACACTCTTGAGAGGCCCTACTTCGCTCACCTGATTGGACAAGCTCTTCTAGCTTTGCAGAAATAGTAGCAACAGGGTACTAAATTGAGAATGTCATTTCCTCTGGTAAGCTGCAAGAAACAGTAGATAGACGACTACCTTCTGCTAAACCCACCACCAATAATCCTAGAGAAGCTACTATCAACATGGTTAACTCGAATACAAAACCTAACTCCCAAGTTTCTTTTTGGACAAATCCCTCGCTAGGTCAACCACAGTACAGAAACCAACTACAAGTTAACAGGGCCCTAAGACAATTCACCAAAATACCTGTTCTACTTAGTCATGTGCTCGAGAAGTTAAGAAGAGATAATCTGCTACATTCTGGGGCTCCTAGTGAAAGGTACAGGCCGAAGTTCTTTGATCCTAATGTAAGATGTCAATATCATCTAGGGTAAGTAGGCCATTCAACTGATTCATGCTGGAGGTTGAAAAACAAAATCCAAGATTTGATCGATGAAGGTATAGTATAACTAGATTTTGTAGAGGCTCCTACCCTAAATGCTAACAACAACCCACTGCCAAACCATAGACCTATCATCAATATGACGTCTGACTACCCAGAATCTGCTTTTAACATGACCGGTTGAAACTAAGAACCAAAGGTTTATAGGTTCTACAAAAAGAGGTCCCACAAAGTAAAAGGTACATATTCTACGTACCAGTAGCCCCCGAAAATTATAAAGCTACCCCCTTTAATTACCAAGCAATAAACTAGGGGCAATCAAGCTTGCTTGTAGGGGGGATTACTCACTCTAATAGAATCTACAATCCAAAGGAAGACTTAAAAAAGAAGGGCGCATAAGAAATGCAAAACACCAAACAAGCTGAACATAAAGAAGGATTAACTACCTTCACCAAAATGATCAAGTCTAGTGAGTACAAAATAATGGACTAGCTCGCTAAGACTTTGGCACAAATATCCCTCATGAGTCTATTAATGGCATTAGACCCATACTGAGAGGCCTCATTTAGAACACTAAGGGATGTCAAGGTCCCTCGTAAAATCCCGGCTGAAAGGATTGGCTCTATCACCAATTCCATTCTCACCACAGATCAAATTTCCTTCTCCACCGAGGAACTGGGCGAAGAAGGTACCCAACACATAAAGCCTCTGTTCATAATAGTAAGGATAAATAATATCATCGTAACAAGAGTCCTCATCGACAATAGGTCATCTCTAAATGTTTGTCCTTTAGCTACCTTGGATCTATTGGGCGTCAATACAACCGTTATCAAACCTAGTTCAACAATGGTAAGAGCTTTTGATGAATCCAGGAGAGAGATAATAGGGGAGGTGGAATTATCAGTTGATATCAGCTCGCAGACGTTCAGCATCCCATTCTAGGTTTTGGACATTCCAAGGACCTTCAATCTATTATTGGGAAGGTCTTGGATACATTCAACAAGGGCCATACCATCGACTCTTCACCAGAAAGTTAAGTTTATCGCCAATGGCTAGGTCATCACAATTCTGGGTGACTAAGATTATGAAATCTATAAAGAGGCAGCCATACCCTATATCGATACAAAAGAACAAGAGGACTTTAGACTCCAAATGTTTAATGAATTGTGCATGATCACCAATCAGTAGAAAGAAGAGAGGTTGAAATACAGAGAAGGCCGGTTCGGGTCCTATGGGTTAGGCTAGATTCCAACCCCAACATAAGAATTACAAAGAATGCAAACCAGGGGTAGAAAGGGTGACAGGTTGTATCACGCTCCAATGAACTTCTCAAAACTCAAAGCTCGGTAAAGAAGGTACTTCCAATAAGAATGAAGATGCTGGCCTAATCAACAAAGCCTATCTCTTGAATAATTGGTTTTCCATCCCTGTAAATAACAATAAGTCTTCCCTAAGGTAAAGGATGAATCATGATCCAGTATTTGATAAAATTTTGTAATAAATTGCCTTTATTCTCTAAATGCTTATACTCAACAGAGAGTTCCCCAAAAATAAAATCAGTTTCTTTTCTATTTATTCCTACCTTACTTACACTCTTCCTTTTGCGCAATTTCTTTTTTTTTTTTGTTTTTTGCAAATCCAACGACTTGAATAAAGGCCATAGATACCTCGTGCAGATTGGCAATGAGTATATTGATATCACTTTCGGCCCTATTGGGTTAGTCAACGGGGGTGATGTTGATGACCATAATGATGTACAAGAAAGCTAGCAAAAACATGAAATGAGTAGAATTTTCATTGATGAGCCAACAGAGATAATTAATGCCGGTACCAACGAAAACCCTAAGGTATTGAAGGTTAGGGGAAATTTGGAAGAAAATCAAAAGATAGAGATGACTACATTACTATTCGAATACTAAGATGTATTTACATGGTCTTATGATGATATACCCGGATTAAACCCATCGATCGTGGTCCATCACTTACCTACTCGAGAGGATATCAAGCCTAAGAAATAAAAGTTAAGAAGGTTCTGATCAGATATCTTGTTGAAAATCAAGGAAGAAGTCAAAAAATTATTGGAACTCGGCTTCATTGAGGTATCTGATTATCTCGAGTGGGTAGCCAAACATAATACTAGTTATGAAGAAGAATGGGAAAGTCAGGGTGTGTGTGGATTTTCGAGACCTCAATCAAGCAACCCTTAAAGATAATTTTCCTTTACCTCATATCAATGTATTGGTTGATAACACAACCGGAAACCATATTTTCTCTTTCATGGATGGATTTTCTAGGTATAACCAGATTCGAATGGCTGAAGAAGATAAAGCCAAGATCACGTTCATCACAACTTAGGGCATGTTTTGCTACAAAGTGATGCCTTTTGGACTAAAAAATGTTGAGATAACTTACCAAAGGGCCATGGTAGCAATTTTTCATGACATGATCCACAAAGAAATTGAGGTATATGTCGATGATATGATTGCTAAGTCTAAAGAAGGAGAAAATCATATGGAAAATCTAAGGAGATTGTTTGATAGGTTAAGAAAATTCCAATTGAAACTCAACCCAGAGAAGTATACTTTCAGGGCAACTTCAGGGAAGTTGTTAGGTTTTATAATCAGCCAAAGGAGCATTGAAGTGGACCCTGATAAAGTTAAAGCGATAGTTAACCTGCCCCCACCACACACACTTAAAGAAATTAAAGGTTTGTTGGGCCGTTTAAACTATATAGCCTAGTTCATATCCTAACTCACAGACAAGTGTCATCCTTTATTTAAGTTGTTAAAAAAGAATTCCAAGATCAACTAGGACAAAACAATCAAAGAATATTTCATGAACCTTCTAATTCTGGTAGCTCCGAAACTTGGGAAGACTTTATTCCAATACTTGACAATATTACCAGAGTCTATGGGGTGTATGCTCAGCCAGAAAGATGAGGAAGGAATGGAATGGGCTGTATAATACTTAAGCGAAAAATTCACCGAAGGGGAGCAGAGATATTCAAAAATTGAAAGAACCTATTGTGTATTGGTTTGGGTAATGCATTAGCTCAGACAATACATACTCTACTATTAGGTAGAATTATTGACTCAATACGATCTCTTGAAGTACTTGGCAAACAAAACGACCCTAATTGGCAGAATCTCAAAGTAGCAAATGCTGCTATCAGAGTTCGACATTACATATGTGAACTGAAATTTAGTCAAAGGGAAAGCTTTGGCAGATAAATTAGCAGAAAACCCCTCTGATAGTACTCCCTAAGAAGTATAGGTCAATTTTCCTAATGAAGGTATCTTAGTGGTCGAAGTAAACTCTGATAAAGGAAAGGATGACGAGCTACCAAAATAGAAAATGTTCTTTGATGGTGCAGCCAACGTGTCTGGATGTAGAATTAGGGCAATACTAATATCCCTTGAAGGTACTTAGTATCCTGTAGCCATAAGGCTCGTTTTCCTATACACTAATAATATTGTTGAATATGAAGCATACATCATGGGACGCAAGATCGCCCTAGAGAAAGACATTCAAGAATTAGAAGTGTATGGAGACTCCTTGCTCATTATTGGCCAAGCACGGAGAGAGTACAAAACTAAAGATCCTAAGTTGGTGCCTTATCACCGACATTTGATGGAATTAATGAAAAGTTTTACAAAAGTCACCTTCAATCACATACCAAGAACTCATAACCAATTTGCTGATGCTTTAGCTACATTAGCATCTATGATCTAAATATTTGGCAGAGTCGAGATTCAACCCTTTACTATTGAAATTGAGGATAAGCCTGCCTTCTGCTTAACGATTGAGGGTATAAACGACCAAAAGCCGTGGTATCATGATATTAAGGTGTTCTTATAATAAGGTGCATACCCTGAAAAGGCTAAGAAAAAAGACAGAAAGATGATTAGGAGACTAGTTACCCAATTCTTAGTAAGTGAGTCCACCTTATACCAACGCTCATTTGACTGTACACTCTTAAGGTGTGTAGTTGATGAAGAGGTTGAGAATTTAATAAAAGAGGTAAATGAAGGAGTATGTGGCCCTTACATGAATGAGTACATGTTGGCAAAGAAAATCATGAGGCCAGGGTATTATCGGTTAATAATGGAAAGTGATTACATCAAACATGTTAGGTACTGTCATTTCATATTAGTCACGATCGACTACTTCAGCAAATGGGTCGAGGCTTCGTCATACTTGAATGTTACTAAAGGGGTCACAGTTTAGTTCATCAAGAAGGACATCTTGGCTCGATACGGGACTCCTAAAACAATCATCACTGATAATGGCACTAATCTCAACAATAAGCTTATGATAGAATTATGTCAGCAATTCCGAATCATTTGCAAGAACTCTACTCCTTATTGACCCCAAATGAATAGAGCTGTTGAAGTAGCAAACATAAACCTCAAAAGAATCATTGAAAAAATGGCTGTTACATATAAGAACTGGCATGACATGTTACCCTTCGCACTCATGGCTTATCGGACTTCCATCAAAACGTTGATTAGGGCAACACCATCCTTTTTAGTATATGCCATTGAAGCAGTGTTACTAGTAGAGGTCGAAATCCCATCATCTAGCGTACTATCAGAAATTCATTTGGATGAAGCCAATTAGGTAAAGAAACACACCAAACAGCTAAATCTGATTGATGAAAGGAGATTGACAGCCTTGTACCATAATCAATGTTATCAACAAAGAATGGCTCAGGCCTTCAACAAAAGGGTATGACCTCGTAACCTCAAAGAAGGAGATTTGTTATTAAGAAAAGCTCTCCCTAATGTACAAGACTCTAGAAGGAAATTCGCCCCCAATTACAGGGGTCCTTATGTCGTGAAGCGAGTATTATCAGGAGGGACTTTGATTTTGTCCCAAATGGATGGTCCAGATTTAAGAAACTTTGTAAATGCCGATGCTGTAAAATTGTACTATCCATAAGAAATCAATGGGAATTTTGCTCAAGATACAAAAATGGCAGTCATTTTTAATGTCATTGTGGTCCAATTTTCATTATCTATAATCAAATTTGGTATCCTTGGCCGTTGTCGTTATCGGAATAATCACCTTCTCTATGGACGGGTCTAATTCCCTTGACCTCATTTAACCAAACCTATACATTGCAAACACGAGAGGAGTTAAGGAATGAGATCTAGAACATTGGTAATTAACAAAATTCTTTAAATGCTTTATTATGGATTGATCCCCCTCAATGGGGAGTTTTATTGTCTATTATTTCAAAGGAAGGTAAAACTTAAGTAAGCAATCACGGTAGATAGGAATGAGGCTTTTAGGTTCATAAAAGTTCTAAAGAAACAAAAATAGTAGGTGGTTTTCCTGCATTAGGCTAATCTCCATGATTTCTCCAAAAAGAACCAGCAAAGTCACAAACGTTGTATGTCAAAAACATCTGGGTTGATAACAAGGGACTAAAACAAGAGTCAATAATTTTCCAATGGGGGCTTTTCAAAAATGGTTTGACAGATTGGGTGCTATCGATAGAGACCGGGTAAGTATTTATATACAGTGTTAGTATACCAATTTTTTTTTCTTGCATTTAGACCACTTTTACTCTCAACAATCTTTTTTAACCAACCCAGAGGTGTTTACTTTCTACATTTAGTATTTGGCCAACCTATGAAGACGTGATCTTAGCTCAATTCATCCTTCCAAAATTCTTACAAACAAGCCCTTCTCTTCACCAAGGTTCATAGGGTACTTTCTTTCATCAAGTTTCTTTTAACCGGCTCGTAAAGCAATTACATTCATCATCTTTTTAACTAGCCTTGCAAGTTTGCTCATTCTTCTTAGGGTCTTAGTCAGCTCTAGGAGCGCTTTGTACTCCTTGGTTAGTCAGCTCATCAGGGCATGACCAAGTTTGCTTATTCTTTTTAAGGTCTTAGCTAGCTCTAGAAGTGCTTTACCCACCTTGGTTAGTTAGCTCATCAAGGCACGACCAAATTTGCTAATTCTTTTTAGGGTCTTAGTTAATTCTAGGAATGCTTTGCCTACCTTAGTTAATTAGCTCATCAGGGCACTACCAAGTTTGCTCATTCTTTTTAGGGTCTTAACCAGCTTTAGGAGTGCTTTTGCTACCTTGGTTAGTCAGCTCATCAGGGTACGACCAAGTTTGCTCATTCTTTTAAGGTCTTGGCCAGCTTTGAGAACACTTTACTCACCTTGGTTAGTTAGCTAATTAGGGTACGACTAAGTTTGCTTATTCTTTTTAGGGTCTTAGCCAACTTTAGGAGCGCTTTACCCACTTTGGTTAGTCAGCTCATTAGGGTACTACCAAGTTTGCTCATTCTTTTTACGGTCTTAGCCAACTCTAGGAGCGCTTTGCCTACCTTGGTTAGTCAGCTCATTATGGCACGACCAAGTTTGCTCATTCTTTTTAAGGTCTTAGCCAGCTCTAGGAACGCTTTGCCCACCTTAGTTAGTTAGCTCATTATAACACGACTAAGTTTGCTCATTCTTTTTAGGGTCTTAGCCAGCTCTAGGAGCACTTTGCCCACCTTGGTTAGTCGGCTCATCAAGGCACGACCAAGTTTGCTCATTCTTTTTAGGGTCTTAGCTAATTCTAGGAACGCTTTGCCTACTTTAGTTAGTCAGCTCATCAGGGTACTACCAAGTTTGCTAATTCTTTTTAGGGTCTTAGTCAGCTTTAGGAGTACTTTGCTCACCTTGGTTAATCACTCATCAGGGCATGACTAAGTTTGCTCATTTTTCTTAGGGTCTTAGCTAGCTCTAGGAGTGCTTTGTCCACCTTGGTTAGTCAGCTCATCAAGGCATGACCAAGTTTTCTCAACTCAATTTAGGGTCTTAGCCAACTCAAGGAGCACCTAGCCCGTTTCACTTCACTTTGTCAACTCATACGAGCATGACCAAACTTCAATTCTTCTTTTCATCTTTCGGCCATCTCTTAGAGCGCCACCCTTCTCTTCTTAAAATCCCCAATGGATTGCACTTAGGATAGTAAGCTAGCTATAGCGCTTCCTACCATAAAATCCATTCTTGGGGCAAAAATAGTATCTGTTTTATCTTTGTGATAAAGTTTTGTTCAAACTTTACCACAAGGAGGGGCAGCTGTAGATACCTAATTCCTGCCCTCTTTTATTTTTCAAATTAGGTTACAGGTCATAAATTAGAAAAAGTTCAAAAAATAGAAAATTAAAGAAAGCCCAAAAAAATGAAGAAATTTAGAAAAATAAGAATTCTAGAAAAACATAAGAAAATAGGAAAATAGGGAAAAGGCACAAAAAATAAGAAATTATGAAAAAAGCACAAAAAATAATAAATAAATAAATAAAAGATTTTGGAAAATAATACTTCGTTAGATTATGTTTAGGTTTAGAAGTTAGGCCACTAAACTTGAGCTTAGATTTAAATATGGCCTAGGCTAATCGAGTCTTAATTGCACATATGGACAAGGCATAGGCCAACAGCTTGATGGTTAAGCATATGGACATAATACTAACATTAGGCATGAGGTCTTGGGTTCGAAACTTAGCAAAGGTAGGGAAGCCTTTTTCTTAGCTTTTGTTTTTCTTACATCAGACACTACCACGTGTCCTGATACATGGTATAATCGGATTGGACGGCCTTTGTTGACGTAGTGCCACGTGTTGGCCACGTGGCATGCCACATCAGTCGCTACGTGTCAAATGTGACATGTTGCAGGTTGGGGTTTGTCGAGTTAGCTGACGTGGTGCTACATTAACACTTTCCCTTTCTTTCCCTCGGGCTTCCTCCATTTTCTCCTGATTTTCCTTAGCTTTGCTTCTCAAGAACAGCTTACTCCCACCACTTTAGCTTCAATTTCTACACAAATTCTACACATACGCTCATGGTTTCTTGCATCGATCTCGTACTAGACATAGCCTACTATGAATCGATATAGAAAACGTGTCTAAGTTCAATCAATTACGCATTCAAACTGAGCTTCAAAGGTTGGAAAAAAAAAACTAAAAATTCGGCTACTCCGATTAACTTCGATCCGAGCTTTCCTTTGTTGCTGGGTTGAAATTCCAAAATAAATAGGGAAATTAATGAGTAGAAGAGCCATCTCCGAGCTTCAGAATCAACTCTCAAGCTCTCCTTCTCTCACGATTCTCTTTCTCTCTCTAGCTCATTCTCTCTCTCTCTTCGCATCTCTCTTCTCAGAGCCCACCACCATAACCCAACACCACGGCCATGATCACCACTCCATTAGCTCTCGAATACGACTTTCCTTGACCTTCGCCGTGCCCCCTAGCAATGCTGCCCAAGCACCATCGCCGACCACCACCTCTGAAAGACCACCCCAAGCCACGGCACTCGGCCTACCCCCTCCCCCCCCTTCTATTCCCAATCTAAAACTCACATAAAGCTCCTCACCCCTTTGCTTTGGCCACTAGAACTGCTTGAATAGCCCTCTATCGCTGTTACTATTAAAGGCATTAAAGCCCGACCCGGAACCAGTGGAGTGATCGGACCCGATCCAACCCGCCTAAGTTCGACCTACACATTTGAATCCTTTTGAAGCTTTTTCTTTTTTTTTTGTTGCTTTATTTATTTATTTTTATTTGTTTTGTTTAAATGTAATAGAAAATAATAAAAAAAAGAAAAGAAGAAAAAAGAAAAAAAAAGAAGAAAAAAAAGAGGGTAATTTTGTTTTACTTTATTAAATAAGTAATAAGTGATA
Organism: Lumnitzera racemosa; assembly: GCA_024138005.1. Lineage (NCBI taxonomy): Eukaryota > Viridiplantae > Streptophyta > Magnoliopsida > Myrtales > Combretaceae > Lumnitzera > Lumnitzera racemosa. The sequence goes on along the minus strand of JAMXBC010000008.1, from coordinate 42,438,993 downwards.
AGTGATGAATAAATTAAGAAAAAGAAAAAAATATGAAATAAATAAAATAAAGAAATAAAGATGTAAATAAAAAGATTATGGTTTCTTTTTGTCACTTAGGAAAATTAAGCTTTCTAAAAATAAGTAAAAATAAATAAACATTTTTCCAAATTATGACTATTTTAGTGTTTTCAAAAATAAAACACTAATTAGGACCCTTTAAAACAATTTCGTTGAATAAATTGAACTGGGTAAAAATATAAATGCGACCTTTTTTCAAAAATTAAAATCAAACCACCTACTAAAGTTTTTTATAAACAAACTACGGAAGTCTAATCCTGAATAACGGGTACGTAGACACCCGTACGCAAGTATAGGGCAACTTAAAATATGAAAATTTTTATTTTTTCTATTTTTAGATATTTATGTAAATTAATCAATTTAGTCACATGTATCATAATTAGATGTTTTTAGAAATTAAAAAGGGTATATTTGAAAAGTGAAACTAAATTTGGAAAGTTAAAAAGTGGTACTAGTTTAAGGTTTAAGAAATTAGTTCCTGGACCTAAATCTTTGGTTTTCAAAAAAGCCGTTTTACAAATTACTTTTTTAATCCATAGACCAATAGCTAAGTTATAACCAATCCACCTAATTGGTTATAACTTAACCCCTTTTCCCAACTTCGATCAGGTGGTGATTCTAAATTTTTTCAAGTTGGAAAAAATGATCTTCTTTAAACTCTAGTCGAAGGTTAATATTAAACGGGTAAGGTTTAGTACTAATCGGTTTAGAGAAGACCAAATTTTTTAAAAAGAATTGGGAGGTTGAAAAATCAGGCTTGATACAGTTGAAAATAGCTCGAGCTATGTTGACATGATGGGATAATTAAAAGGAAGGATACATAGATCGGCCAAGGAAATAGGAATAAGTCATGATGTATTATCCGAGTTTATGGGAATATGTATAGTACAAACTATATAGACTATTGCCTTGCAAAGAAGCATTTGTAACCATCTACATTACTTTGTAGAGTTGGTTAGTGATGTGATAGCTAGATATGCCCCATCATTCCCTAATGCCTGTTACAATAGGGCTAAACCCCTAATTTCATGTTTATCTAAAGTCGTAAGTCTTAGGTATGTATGACTTGTGTAAGTGGTTGTAGTTGTGCCATGTTGAGTCCTAGTGCTTCATTCCTTTTCTTTACCATTTTTCAGGTGATGATTTCTACTATTATGCTATGGGTTATGGTTATGATTTTGAGTATTAGGAGTACGAAGACATCGAGTAGACGTTATTGGCTTATCTCTTATTCTATTAAGTTTATCAAACTAAACATACTTGAGTACTATTTTAAGATAATTAACTTGTTGAACCAATAGGTTCTTGTATGTGATTTTGATGAGAATAAAACGATGTTGGTTGTGCTAAATTAATCATTATTATGAACCTATTTGCAAATCTTATAAGAACTTGTTAATTTGATTTTAAGGACTTAAATTATTTTGATAGCACAATGTCTTTGTAATATGTAACACTCATTGGATTAATTTTAGGATTCTTGAAAGAAGTAAAAGGGATTAAAATTGCTCGCTATGCCTTAGTGTATGTTTTTTAGTTATATTGGTGTGAACCAACCTACCGATAGTGTTGGAATTGTTTGGCTGATTACACTAGATGAACTGCAATCAGAAGCAGGTGTTAGACTATGCAGTAAACCTTGGACCATCTAGCCGGGTGTGCTTAGTCTTCTGAGGTCAGTTAGCCTTGTTGCACCATGTGATTGGTGACCTTATTTAAATGAACTATCTAGTTGGTCCATATAGAAAAGAGCCGCTGCAGAGCATTAAATGTAGAGAAAAGTAGATTAATGGTTAGATTTTCTTGAGAGGTTATAAATATTAGGTGAGGGCAATTGAAGTACAATTAATAAAACCAAAAACCTGCAATCATTCCTCTTGTCTCCTTATACTTCATTATAATTGTCTTGTGCTTATTATTGCTATCTTTGATAAATCCTAATATAGTACAAAGCCAAAACTTGTAATTCAATTGAGAGAGTGTACTATACGAGTGATTGAGAGTTGTTATGATTATGGAATCATTTATAATTGAGATTAGTGTAGGCTTTTGAACTACTATGATTGTGATTAATAAAATTATGCATAAAGACCTTGATTGATGCATTAGGTGATCATGGAGATTAGGGGGCAAACTGAACCTCATGTTAAAATTTTAGCCTTAATTTCTCTATCTCTTCCTCTTTAAATTTCTATACTTTATTTATTTCTTAATTGTCTCCATATTACATCCTCTTAGCTAATTGAATCAAGAAAATGTTATTAAAGGAAAATTAGAGCATTGAAGTCAATTCTCCTCACCCATCCCCCCCCCCCCCCCCTTCCCCATCTCCTTTTCTAGAGTTCCTAATGTAGTTTTTCATTTGGTATCGAAGTTAGTATCTATATTCTTATTTTTTAATCACATTATAGAGTAAAAGATCATGACATTAAATGCACTAGGATTCATAGAAGGTCAAGCTATTAATAGGATACAACTTCTAACTAATGGAAACTATCCATATTAGAAGTGTGGAGTGAAAATTTTCATTAAAGGAAAAAATAGAAAACTTTAGAATATAATAGAAAGAAGGCCTATTAAGATAGAAGGAAAGGAAGAGAATGAATATATTGAGAAAGATTGGAAAAAGGTGGACTTAAATGCAGTATCCATGAACATATTGCATTATTCTATAAGTGAATATGATTTTAATAGAACTTGTATATATACAAATGCTAAAAAAATTCAAAATGAATTGTAAAGCAATTATGAAGAAACATATAGAGTAAAAAATACCCAAATAAGTTTATTTGTGGTGAATTTGAAAACTTTAAAATGCTTCCTAATGAGATCACAGATGAAATGGATAAGAGATTCTTCAACATTATTAGTCCATTGATGGTGCTTAAAAAGAAATTCTCTAATTTGAAGATTAATTCTTTAATTCTTAGCTCACTTCTAAAAGAATGGGGAGCCAAAAGGACCACCATAGAGGAAGTACATGATCTAGAAGCATTATCCAAAGAGTAACTTCTTAGAATATTCAAGACGCTTGAGATGATTAAAAGACATAGAGAGGAATCCAAGAAGAAGGCTATTGCTCTGAAGGCTATTGATTGCAACATTAGTGATGAGAGTATTGATGATGATGATGAAATGGTGACAATGGCTAGAAGATTTAAAAAGTTCATGAAATTTAATAAAAGTTCAAAAGGGACAAAGTTGGTGGTAGTAATACGTTAAAGCCAACAAACAAGAAAAAGGAAGTTATAAAGTGTTACAATTACAACCAACCGGGACATATGAAGAATTTTGTCCTCTTCTCAAGAAAGGCAATAAGGTTTCAAGGAAAAAAGCCATGGAGAATGATAGCAATTCAAGTGATTCGAATGAAGATCTTTGCCTCATGGCTTTGGATGATGAGTTATGCACTACTTCCTAATCTCATTACAATGAATTGAAAGATATGTATGATGATCTACTAAAGGAATTTGTTAAAATGCAAAAGAAGAATAAGATTCTTAAGCAAATGATGAATGATATAAGAAATGAGTTTGATGTATTCAAATATGAGTATAATAAGGTAATTGAGGGAAAAGAGAACTTATAAGAGGATAATGGATACTTAAGAATTGAGAATGAAAATTTAGAAGTTAAGCATGAAAGTTTAAAAAGGGAAAATGAAGAACTGAGCAAGAGGAATGAGGAAACCATAAATGAAAATAGAGAGCTAGAAGAAGTAAAATCGAAGATCAATACAATTGAAAATGAAGATACATATATAGATAAGTTGGCTAAGTTAGAAACTGAGAACAATGTGTTGAAATCTAGCCTAGATGATTTAAGATAAACTACAACTAAGTTTGTTGAAGGAGAAAAGATCTTAGAAAAGCTCTTGGGAAATAAAGGTTTGGTTATGAGAAAACCAGAGTTGGCTATAGTAAAAATAATATGTATAAGTTTTATAAAAGTTACTTTGTTAAAACAAACCAATAAGACTTGTAACTATTGTGAAAGGTATGGCCATATTGTACATACATGTACAATAAGGAGAAATGATAAGTTAAATCATAGATGAATGATGGTTTAAGTCCCAAAGGGACACAGTTATATCGCTATGGCTAACTCGAAAGGACCTAAACTTAAGTAGGTACCAAAAGTTTAAATTTCCTACTCTTGTAGGTACTTTTAAGGAAGATCAACAAACGAATCTTGGATAATGGATGTTCAAGACACATAATGGGAGATGCTATCAAGTTTACTACCTTAACCTTAAAGGACGAAGGGAATATTACCATTAGGGATAATAAGAAATCAAATGTCTTAGGTGAAAGTAACATTCTCATCAACGGTGATATCATTCTTAAGAATGTATTGCTTGTTGATAATCTAAAGCATAATTTACTTAGTATTAGTCAATTATGTAATGATAGATATAAAGTTACATTCATAGCAAACGAGTATATCAATGAAAGAATTAGCAATAATCAAAATAGTTTTGAAACGTATAGACATGGAAATATTTATAAAATCAATTTTGACAAATTTTTCAAGTCAAAATGAAACTTGTCTATCTATCTAAAACAATGATAATGGTTGTGGCATAGAAGACTAGGACATGCTAACATGGAAGTCATTTATAATCTTGTTAAAAGGGATCTTGTAAAAGGTTTAACAAAAATTAATTTTCAAAAAAAAAAAAAAAAGATATGCCAAGCATGTCAACAAGGAAAATAAACAAAAAATTCTTTCAAACCAAAAGATGTTATCTTGTCTTTTAAGCCACTGCAGCTACTATTTTTGGACTTGTTTGGTCCTACACAAACCTTAAGTTTGAGTGAAAAAAGATATACATTGTTCATTATTGATGATTTCTCTAAATACACATGAACTTACTTTCTTGCAAGTAAGGTCAAAACAAATCATGTATTCTTTAAATACTGTAAGAAGATCTAAAATGAAAAGGCCTTACAATTGGCTCTCTTAGGAGTAATCATAGGGGAAAATTTGAAAAAAATGAAATAAATGATTTTGATAATCAAAATGGTATAGAACACACTTTTCAACACCTAGAATTTCACTACAAAATGGAGTCGTTGAATGAAAAAATAGGGCCCTAATTTAAATGGATAGAATAATGCTTTATGATAATAGTTTACTAACATGTTTTTAGGTAGAAGCTGTTAACACAGCATGTTATATTTCAAACCAGGTATCTATAAGACAAATTTTAAAGAAAACCCCCTTACGAGCTCTACAAAGGTAAAAGGCCTAACATCTCATTTTTTCATCCTTTTGGTACTAAGTGTTATGTACTTAATAATAGCAAAGACCAACTAGGTAAGTTTGACTCCAAATCGAATGAGGCTATCTTTCTTAGATACTCTTTGACAAGTAAAGTATATAGGGTATTTAACAAAAGAACCTTAGTTGTTGAATGAGTATATACATGTTGTATTTGATGATTCTTTGCATTTATTGCATGATGAAACATATCATAAAATGAATGATACAAATGCTCATTTGGATAGGTTAGACTTAAACATTATCAAAATAATGCTCATGATAATAATGCTTCTACGGAAGGAGGTGATGATATGAATTAATCAAATTTAGACCTCCCTAGAGAATGATGGTTTATTAAAGATCACTCTAAATAGCTAATCATAAGAGAACCTTCAAATAGGGTGTTAACGAGAACATCCTTAAGAAATGTAAACAACTTAGTATTCTTATCCCAAGTTGACCCTAAAAACATTGATGAAGCTCTAAAGGATGAATATTGGATACAAGAAATCAAGAGAAGCTTAATCAATTCACTAGAAATAAAGTATGAGATTTAGTGCCTAGACCTAACAATGGATCATTGAGTGAAACAAAATAGGTTTATAGAAACAAATTTGATGAAATTGGAATAGTAAATAAGAACAAGGCTAGATTGGTTGCTAAAGGTTGTAATAAATAAGAAGGGATAGATTTTAATGAGACCTTCACCATGGTTACTAGGTTAGAAGCCATTAGGATGCTTTTGGCATTCACAACTCATAAAAATTTCAAACTATTCCAAATAGATGTCAAAAGTGCTTTCCTAAATGGATGTATTGAAAAAGAATTGTATGTAGAGTAACCTACAGGCTTTGAGCATCATGAGTTATCCGATCATATATTTAAACTTACCAAAGCACTTTATGGGCTTAAACAAGCTCTTAGAACTTGATATAAAAAACTAAATAGCTTCTTAATAGACAATGGTTTTATAAGAGGAAAATTAGATACGACTTTGTTTATTAAGAACCACAAGTTAAATACATTGGTTCTTCAAAGGTATATAGATGACATTGTGTTTAGAGCTACTAATAAAAACTAGTGGATGAATTCGTAGTGTATGAAGAAAGAATTTGAAACAAGCATAATGGGAGAACTTAATTACTTCTTAGGTTTCTAAGTTAAGCAAACTGAAAATGGAATATTTATAAATCAAGCTAAGTATACAACAGAACACTATAAAAGATTCAAAATGGATAATTATAAAGTTAGGCTTGCTCCTATGAACACTATACAAAAGCTTGATAAAGATGAACATGGTAAATCAATTTGTGAAAAGCTTTCTAAAAGCATGACTAGGAGCTTATTTTACTTAACCGCTTCTAGACTAGATAGTATGTTTGCCGTATGCTTATGAGCATGGTTTTAATCTTGTTCAAAGGAATCACACTTGAGTGCAGTAAAATGCATCTTCAAGTATCTTGTGGACATTATTGAAATTGACTCGTAGTACCCTAAGTATACTTCTTTTGATCTTGTGAAGTACTTCAATGCCAACTTTGCCGATGCAAATCGATCTAAAAAGCATAAGCGGTACATTTCACTTTCTAGGAAATTCTCTAGTGTCTCAATACTCTAAGGAACAAAATTCCATAGCACTTTCAAGTGTCGAGGGTGAATATGAGGCCATCAATAGTTGTTGTACTGAAATCCTTTGGATGGAACAAACCTTACAAGACTATAATCTTAACTTCTCCAAAATTCCAATCTATTGTGATAATATAAGTGCCATTAACCTTACAAAAAATCCAATCCAACACTTCAAGACTAAGCACATTGAGATTAGGCATCACTTCATTAGAGATCATGTCTAAAACAATGATGTGTACTTGGAATTTGTGGATAGAAATAACCAAATTGTTGATATATTTACAAAACCCTTTAGCGAGGATCGTTTTTGCACTTTAAAAAGAGAGTTAAGCATGATCATGGAAGATGAGTACTAAGATGCATGAACCTAAATAGTAATTTGTGGTTATAATGATGTTCCCCTTGATACTACCGGTTTAGAATACCTTTTTAGGCCATCGCAACATGGTCAAGTACACATTTTACATGAACTTCATTATTTGATATGTTTTGTGTAAGTTTGAATTCATAGTTGCTTATTACAACTGTAAACACCCCTTTTTTACTCCCTTTTATTTTTATTTTTATATTTTTTAGAATAGGGTAAGGGGTCTTAATACAGAAAAAATATAGGAAAAAAAATAAAATTTAGAATATATAAAATTTCTAAGAGCAATAGAATTTTTAGACCTAGGTTCCTTAGCGGGCATAACGGTTCTAAGTCACTTAGAATTTTTTTTAGACAAAACCATTAAATTAAAGTTGGTTCAAAATTTAGTTTTATATGGTCAATTAATTGTAAACTAGCATAGTTTAATTTGGTCATTTATCAATTTATTTATTAATTATTATAAAGTAGAAAAAGAAAGGGGAAACAGACTAGTTGCAAGACCTGCACCATAAGCAAACAAGGGCCTAAGGCCCTAAATGTGAGTCGAAGTCGACACAAGCAAGTATTGAGTGCTTGATTTTTTTATTTTTTTTTTAGTTGTGCGCATATGCTACATGCATTCGAGGGGTGTGTCCCATACTTATAGGCATTGTCTCCTTTATCTAAATTTCTTTCTTCACCAGATTTCCAACTCCCTTTCCCTCTCTGTATGCTCAATTTCAAGTTGCCTTTGACCCCTTTTGCTACACGATTTCTCCAAATTAATGGTTAAATCGTGTAGAGTGCATGACCTATTTTTGAATTAAACCCAAAACTCATTCAAATTCATCTAATTACTTAACCAAAATTAGGCTTAAAAATTTGAAAAAATCTTTTTCGAGTCAAAATTTCATCTCCAAATTAATTCATTTTCTGAACTTTCCAAACTTAACTAGTAATAGAATGGTATAAAAGAGAGCTTCTTGACACGAAATGAAGGGACCACGAATACGAAAATAATCTCTCAAGCTTTTGAAACTCCTTCTCTCTAGCTGTACCATCACCCTCTCTCTCTCTTTGACCACTCCAAGACCATGCCGCCATTACCATTACCAAAATCTACAAGACCTTAGCTTCCTAATGTGACTAAACTTAACCTTCACCGTATACCCTAGTGCTCCATCAAGCCTTACCACCATGAAACCCTTGCTACCCATTGCTCTCTACTAAATACTGCAATCCACCACTTTTAAGATCAAAATAACCATACGATTGAATTCTAAGTCCTGTAAAACCATAAATCTAACCTCCTTTCAAGCTCGAACAACCTCGTCCACAGTTGTTAAACCACCACCGTCAATCTCACTTTCTATAAACCACCCAAATGTGCACTAAACTTCATGGCATTTGTCTTACCCCCCAACCTGAATCCCAATCTAAAACACATAAAAATCCACCTTCCTACTTGATTTGGTGGTTAGATCAAGTTCAAACATCTATGCAAGCTACTACTGTTAAAGAGGATTCAAAACCCAAACATGCGACCCACTTAGAGCCTTGAAACCGACTCGCTTCTCGTGTTGACCCATCCTTATGAACCTAACCCGTGTGTAGCATTGGTCCAACCTGCTAATTTTCTTTCTTTTTCTATTTTGATTTTCTTTTTATATTAATTCTTATGATTGCAATATAAGTTATAAATTGAAAAAAAAAGAGGAAGAAAAGAAAGAAAGAAAAAGAACAAAATAGGATAGTTTAGTTTTTTTTTTCCTTAGTTAATATATGCAATAAGATAAAATGTTTTACCACTTAGAAAATAATCAATTTTTCAAAATAAAAATAAATCAGTCCTTAAGGATATTTTAAAACTTTCCAAAATAAACAAAATGATTATGACCCTTTAGACAATTTTCAAAATAAATTTATAAAGTTAAGAAACTTAAACTTGACTCTTTTTCAAAATTTAAAATCATCAATTCTCTAATGTTTTCTAAAAGAACTATATATGTCTGATCTATAATAATAAGTAGGTAGAAACCTTTAATGTGACATAAAAAATGAAAAAAAAAATTCCTTTCTTTTAACTTAAAATTATTCAATTAAAAGTAATTTTAATAAATTAAGTTGTTATTCTAAAATGTGATTTTAGGAATTAAATCCAAATTTGGAAAGTTTGTAGTACTTATAAGGGTTTAGAAAATTTAACCCTCAGACTTGTTTCTTTGGTTTTTTCAAAAACCTTTTCTCTAAAATTGGTTTTTTCCACAAGTACTGATATTTAGATCAAAATCAAATCTACCCATTTGATTTTGACTTAAACCATATCCCGACCACAATTAAGTGGCGACTCCTAAAATTATTTTAAAAAAAAAAGTAAAAAGTTTTAGTTTTCCTTGAACCTTAGCCGATGATCAAAATTTAACAAGTAAAGTTTAATGTTAATCAGTTTAGAGAAAACTTATAAAAAACTAGGAAAAATCAAGCTTGATAACTTAATGACTTTACTAGGGACGTCAAGAGGGTTAGCCATCTAACTTTCCAAATTTAGAATTAATTTTTTGAAATCACCTTATTGAATGTAATTTATTTGTTTGTTTATTTATTTATTCTTATTTTTAATATATTGTTACACTAACTTTTCTTACAGGGTTAAATTTATTTAAGTTTTTTTTTAGGGGGGTAGGTGGGGGCATTGTATAGGCTCCAAGTGTTGTGGTGTAACTATCGCTTAAGGTTAATTAGGCCACCCTTACTTAATCTTGATGTGACCAATGAAAGTATTTTCTAAAGACAAGTGTGGTCACAAAAGCTTAAAGACCCTTAGAACTTACCCTTTATATATTCACTACATTTAGAACCAATAAATAATTAAGCAAGATGAAAATGAAAAAGAAGAAAAGAAATAATGGCTAAGAGTTTCTTTAATTTCCCTTGTAATTTCATTATGTTGTAAATATAGAGTTGATGTAAATAGGTTTCATTTTTGTTATTGTAAATAGTGGTTTTTGAATCTTGTATCAACATTTTCTTTATAATCCGACCCAAAAAAATGGCTTACTCATCCAACTCCATCCATTTTAGAGAAAGGTTTGTCAATAAGCCCATCAACCCCAAGCCCGCTCTAGACTAGTGGCTTCAACACTTCAACCAAGGGAATAATAGATCATCACCAACAAAATTAAGCCCATTTTGTCACTTCCCAGGGTAAAGATTGAGATCAACTTGATTAAGGCCTTAACTAACTTCTAGGAACCTAAGAAGGTAGTTTTTCAAGTTAGGCCTCAATTAATCAGTCCAACCTTTGAAGATTATACCCAATTACTTAAAGCCCCATTCCTTAGAGGATATATATACTCCAAATTTGGAAATTGACCCAGTAAACACATTTTTATGATTCTTAGGGGTCAGAAAGGCTGAAGTAGACAAGGCCCTAAGGAGCTACAATGGGAATTACATCAAATTAGAAGATTTGAAAGCCTGGTTTACCATTGAGCCTAGTTCCAGCAAATGGGCCATCTTCTACAACAATCCCAAAGACTGGGGATAGAACTGAATAAAGGCTTTCGTCCTAGTTGCATTCGATACTCTCCTATTCCATAATGGAAAGTACCTCATCCCCTTTAGGATTGTAGAGTTAGTAGGCCAGTTCCTTTAAGGTAAATCTTATGTCCAAGCCCTCCTAGCAAGGCAAATTAAAAGCTTAAACATCCTAAAAAAGAAAAATGATGGTACATTGAGGACCAGCATGGCATTACTAAATGTTTGGTTCGTAAGCCACATGAAGTGTTTTGGGCTTAACTTGATTTGAGGAGACTTTGCCCTCAAGATTCATTTAATTGATTCTTTTGTTAACAAAGTCCATCTACAAGAAGAGAAGTCCACTTACTGTTGGGTGGACGTCCTATAAAATTTCTAAGTTGTCAATACCTTATTGATAGCCAGGTAGAGAAACTTCAAAAGGCTAATCTTAGTATGTAAAAATTATCAAGCAGTCCCCCTAATCAAAGAAAGCTTAAAATGAAAGTGGTAAGGAACATACGAAATGATAATTGCAAATGAGAAAGTAAGTAAAACCCACAAATAGCTCCAAAGGGTATGACGCACCAATGAAATTTCTAAGAACTCACGGCACAATTCAATATGATGTACGAATCAGTCCGGTGAGGTTACTTGCCACCTAACCTTACTTGAGGGTTAAGATAAGAGTGATGCCAAGAGTAAACAGAGTATTTACGTAAGGAAGAAAACACAAAAGTGCATTAATGGTAATCTAAGTTCTCTTTCTAGCTACAAGTACAAATGTATTTACAACCATAAGTTAGGGAAACTTGCCCAAAAAGGAAAAAGACAAAAAGGGCATTACCTAAAGAAGTAAAGTACAAGGTACAAAAGGGTAAAAATAAATATATAAGGAACATAATCATTGGTGCAATGGATTCTATACATGATACTGTACACGTGGCGATGTTACATTAGCGAGGCTGCTAGAAGACGCGGATAAAAAATACAAACAGCTTGCTTGTCCAAGCAAGGTAGCTCAGTCAACTTGGAGTCTCTCTATCTTGGCTTCTTGGAAAGGTAAATGCCGAGTCATTAGACAACTTATGCGCAAGTGAGTATTCCTCAATTTAGCGCACTATAGAGTGATGGGTAGTCATTTGGCTCAGCATGAAAAGTAACTCGGTAAGGAAGTACTCGACCTTGCCAGGGGTTAGTTGGAACAAGAGGATTCGTCTTGCTAGTCCTTTTAGTCCTCGGGCGTGGCTATGTCAATGGTACAGTAGCCTGATTCCCATCATTCCTTCCAGGTTGTTTTAGATTTGGGATCAAATTCGAATGGTCTTCATTCAGTTCTCCATCAGTGTGATATAAATTGAGTTCAACAATGTTGAAGGTGTAAAAAACTCCATATCCTTAGGCAATTTCAATCTACAGGCATTGTCATTGATTTTCTAGAGGATTCTGAAAGGTCCTTCAGCTCTTGCAAATAATTTGTTCCTCCTTCTGTTTAGCAACCGTTCCTTGTTGAGGTATAGCCATACCAAGTCTCTTGGATGGAATTGTCTAACCATCCTACCTTTTATCTTCTCTTGTATTCTGCTAACTGCTTAGTTAATGTGTCGAGTAACTTTGTCATCAATGTACTGAAGGTATTTTGCTCTAGCCTTTGCGTCAGGGTCATCTTGTGCGAGTACAAGTAGAAGGGTGTAATCAAGGAGCAATTTAAGATTGAAACCATAGACCACTTCAAAGGGAGTCTACGTAGTGGTATCATGCACTGTCCAATTGTAGATGAACTCAACGATTAGCAAGTAGGCATCCCAATTAGTTAAGTTCTTTTCCACTGCAGCTCAGAGCAATGTTCCCAAAGTATGATTAACCACCTCTATTTGGCCATTAGTTTGGGGGTGACAGAAAGTACTGAATAGTAGTTTAGTCCCCATCCAACGCCGTATGATCCTCTAGAAGTGACTTAAGAACTTTGGATCCCTATTAGAGACTACACTTTTTGGCATGCTGTGTAACTACACAATCTCTTGTAAGAAGAGAGAAGCCATAGTTGAAGCATCATTAGTTTTTGCATAGGGCACAAAGTGTACCATTTTGCTGAACTGATCCATGACGATCATTATAAAATCTTTGCCTCGGGTGGTTTGTGGTAGTCCAAGAATAAAGTCCATGCTTAATACAGTCAACGACTTCGTCGAAACAGGTAAAGGCATTGCTTTCCCTTGCTCGGCTTGGCACTTAACCTTCATGCACGTAACACAACTTTCAACAACTCAATACACATCTCTCCTCATTCTCAGCTAGAAGAAGCGACCATTACCATAGACTTCCTTAATCAATAGTTCTCGCAATGAACAGGTTAGCATGTACAATTTTCCTCCTCGGAAGAAGTAACCATCCTCCACATGATACTTATCCACTATCCTTCTATCAGCGCATCGCATGATTTTGGGTCCAAAATATGGATCCTCAGAATACTGCTCTTTGATACTTGCAAACCCAAACAACCTAGTATGTAGTTCAGTCAAAAGCACATGTCTCCATAAAAGAGTATCTGCAACTACATTGCTCTTTCCCTGCTTATATTTAATTACAAAATATAATCCTTTAAGGAATTCAACCCATCTCGCCTACCACTTCGATAACTTGGTCTAACTTCGAAGGTACCTCAGTGATTTGTAGTAAGTGTAAATAACAAATTCTTTAGGTAGTAGATAATGCTGCCACACATGTAATGTTCGGATCAGTACTAAGAGTTATTTGTCATACACGGAGTAATTTAATTGTAGTCCTTTGAGCTTTATACTATGGAAGGTAATGGGTCAGCCTTCCTGTATTAGGATAGCGCCTATTCCAATGCCTAACATATCATATTCCAGCTTAAATATTTTCTCGAAGTCAGGTAGCACTAATATTAGGGCGGAGGTTAAACTTTCTTTTATCTCAACAAAGCTCTTCTCTTCCCTTTCTCCCTATTGGAAGTTGGTGTTATTATTTGTTAACTCGATAAGTAGTGTAGTAAGGGTGTTGAAATTCTTGATTGATCGTCTATAAAATGAAGCGAGTCTATGGAAACTTCTCACATCAGCATAAGTAGTAGGAGTCGGCTACTCGACCGTTGCTCAGATCTTCTCATCATCCACTTGTAAGTCTCCCCTATTGACTACATAGTCTAAGAATACCACTTCCTCCTAGCAAAAGCAATACTTCTTCAAGTTGTTGAATAATCTCTCGATACGGAGGATTTTTAATACAACTTGGAGATGCTCGCTATGACTTGACATGTCAGTACTGTAAACTAGGATATCGTTAAAGTATACCACGACACACTTTCCTATTAAATGTCTTAGCACATGGTTCATCAACCTCATGAAAGTGCTCGGGCATTCGACAAGCCAAATAGCATTACTATCCATTCATAAAGTCCATATCGAGTTTTAAATGCAGTTTTCCACTCATCTCCTAGCCTCATGCGAATTTGATGGTAGCTAGACTTCAAGTCAATCTTGTTGAAGATCTTGGCTCCACTCAATTCATCTAAAATGTCATCCAGTCTAGGAATGGGATACCAATATTTGATTATGAACTTATTCACCACTCGGCTTTCCACATACATCTACTAAGTCCTATCCTTTTTTGGCACAAGAAGTACTGACATAGTACAAGGGCTGGGACTTGCTCTGACATATCATCTTTCTAACAACTCATTGACTTGACGTTAGAGCAAAGAAGCATGCTCAGGATTTATCCGATAAGCTGGTTTATTCGGCAGTGCAGTACTAGGTACTAAGTCAATGCAGTGCTCTATACCTCGAGTTGGAGGCAACCCTTCAAGTAGCTATTCTGGGAACAGGTCGGTATACTTGTCTAGCAATTCCTTGATTTCCCAGGGTAATTTTCCTTGCTCCTTCATCTCTATTAAGTGTCTGACCAACATAAGGGTCGACTAGTCAATGTTGATGGCCTCTCGGAGCTTGGCTCTACTCATCACCAAAGCCTTCTTCAATCTGTGAGCAAGTTTTGTTTGGAAGTTATTAACTTCTCTCGGGAGCATTCGGTTCAGTATGATCTTCTGGTCATCCTTCTCAAACATGTACGTGTTCTTATAGCTATCATGGATGACCTTCCTATAAAAAAACCACGGTCTTCTAAGCAACATGTGGGAGGTACACATGGGCAGTACATCGCAGAGAACTTGGTTTAAGTAATTCCCTACAATGATCGGCAGTATTATTTGTCAAATGACATGTAATGCTCCTTTCTCACTCAACCAGTGCAACTTGTATGGCCTCAGATGTGCAAGAGTCGGTAACTTCATTTTTAAAACAAGATCAGCTAATGTGAAATTGGTGTAGCTTCCACTATCCACGATGAGGGCGCACACCTGATCATTTACCTTATAGGTGGTATGAAATAAATTCTCTCTTTTCTCCTCCTCTTATGAAGCCTTCGTGTTCATAGTGTATCAAACAACCATAAGTAACTGGTCTAAGTCCTCAACAAACGCGTCCTCCTCAATAAGCTCTTTCTTGGCAAGGACCTCCTCCTCCTTTAGTTCCTAATATGTACTGTCTACTTCTAGCTTCAGGACATCTCCCTTGATGACCATTGTCTTATGGTTTAGGCACTGAGCAACCATATATCCAAACCCTTGGCACTTGAAGCACTCAATCTAGCTCGTCTTCTTACCAGACCCTTAGCCCTTCTCATTAGTACAGGTTGGCATTTCACCATCAAGTCAACCTTTTTGCTCAGCTCAGACATTAATCTTTTGGTTCGGCTCGATACTCGACTGAGCTCGGTGGCTTACTTGTCTGGGTCGGCTAGTCGACATTTTGGTTGTTAGTCGATTCCTCCTTTACCTTTCTACTTATTAGGTAATCTTAACAGCTTCATCCATTGTGTGAAATCGCTGGAGCTCCACAATGTCTCAAATGTCTCCTCTCAACCCAGTAATGAATCTTGAGATCGTTTGGGCTAGTGGTTCCTCCACTTTGCAATGGGTCATAAGCATTTGAACTTCTTGAACATACTTTTCAATAGTTTGGCCTCCTTGTCTCAACTCTTGAAGCCGAGTGAAAGTATCTTAAAGATAAGTTTCTATCATAAATCTGTTTTTGAGTACTCTTTTCATCTCGGTCAAGCAATAATCTCTCAGTAGCCCTCTTATCTCCTCATGACTTGGAAATTCTTCCACCACATGGTGACATATTTAGAGAACTCAATAGCAACAGGTTTCACTTTCTTGTAATCCTCGCAATGATAATAATAAAAAATGCTATCCATTTTCTCTTCCCACTCCAAATATTCATCAGCATTCCTAGATCCATTGAAGCTTAGAATCTAAAGCTTCACATGGTCGATGCTTTGGGGACTCGTACACGCTCTTCTTTGAAGTACTCTTCCCCGTCCTCTTCATCAAGCTCTCTCAGGTCTATCCTTCGCCTTACTCGTCTGCCTACTCCTCTACCTCAAACTAGTCGAGCTAAGTTCTAACCTCTAACAGGTTAAGCAACTTATAGGGTATTTTACGTAGCCTTAATGGGTCAGCAGGCTAGCACATGAACAGCTTGGGTCAGATTTACTAAGAGGTTAACCCCCTCATCAAGTCTCTCGTCAATACTTTTAGGGGTTCCTTAAGATTTTCGTCCATGGTGGATAACTCCACTATTGTCATCTCTCATACCAACATTCACACTCGAGTCTGTCATTTTCTTCATAAATTCAAAGTTCAAACAAACACCTTAGGAAATTAACAACTAACAAATACATCAGCTAAGATGAACATAGTAACTGGCTTTGTTTCACATGTGTAAAATAGAGTATAAATAGAAGTTCAAAAACACCAACAACTTAGATAAAACCTCCGCTCTAATACCAAGATAATGCTAACCGTTACCAATAATAGATAAGGTCGGTCGCTAAATGGGTCTACGCTTGCAAAAAGCTTGAAATGAAAGTGGTGGGAAATGTACAGAATGATAATTGCGAATGAGGAAGTAAGAAAAACCCATATACAGCTCCAAAAGATATGATGCGCCAGTGGAACTTCCAAAGACTCATTGTACAATTCGATATGATGTACGAATCGATCCGGTAAGGTTACTCGTCACCTAACCTTGCTCAAGGGTTAGGATAAGAGTGATGCCGAGAGTAAACAAAGTGTTTACACAAGGAAGAAAACACAAAAGTGCATTAATGGTAATTTGAGCTCTCTTTCTAACTACAAGTATAAAGGTATTTATACTCATAACTTAAGGCAACTTGCCCAAAAAGGGAAAAGACAAAAAGGGCATTTCCTAAGGAAGTAACATATAGGGTACAAAAGGATAAAAATGAATATATAAGGAATATAATCTTTGGTGCAACGGATTCTACACATGATACTGTACATGTGACGATACTACATTAGCAAAGCTGTTAGAAGATGCAGAAAAAAGAAATACAAATAGCTTGCTTGTCTAAGTAGGGGTAAGCTTAGTTAGCCTAGAGTCTCTCTATCTTGGCTTCTCGGCAAGGTAGATGCCGAGTCATTGGATGGATACGAGTGATTATTCCTCAATTCAGTGCACTATAGAGAAATAGGCAGTCATTCGGCTCAACATGAAAGGTAGCTCAACAAGGAAGTATTCGGCCTAGGTAAGGTTCGGTTAGAACAAGAGGATTCATCTTGCCAATCCTTCTAGTACTTAGGTACAGTTATAGGTTAATAGTTCAATAGCCTAATTCCTATCATACATGGACCAAGTATAAACTCCTGTAGAAATTATCTATGAAAAGCACGACATGTGGGAAGATCTCTTCCGAGAATCCAGATAGCGTTCTTATGCCTTAGAACATCAATTGAAGGTGACCCAAAAAAAGGCTTAAAGAACTTGAAGAAATAGATGAGCCTAACCTAAAAAAGAGGAAGGAAGTACTAATAGGATCTAGCAAGCAATAGAAAGGAACACCAACTAAGCACTAGAGAAATGTTTAGAAATAGGAGTACTCTTTGAAACAATGTATTTTTCTTTTTAATAATGTAAAAAGGAACTCCGATAGCTACAAAATGATGAATAAAGTTACCATCTTAATGATTAATTGTCGGTTCTACATCTTTGCATCCATGTGCCATACATTTTTTGCATTTTTGTACATTTATTTATTTATTTTTCATTCATTTCCTTTCTTTAAAATATATGTTTGCTAACTTCATAGGAAGTATTTTTGAACCAGGTCACAAAGATAGCTCTCAAACATCAAAATTTTCAAAGAAGTCCTGTTCGAACTTATTCTCAAACCAAAATGGCTAACCAAGGAAATGACAACATCAACAACGAAAGTGACAACAATGATGCCAACCCTGAATTTATTGATCTTACCAAGTTGAGGTTCCACTCCTTAGGACGAATAGTAGGAAAAATTTCATATCAACCGGCCTTCCTTGCTGACAGCATCACTTTACTTAGGTATATGATGCCATCAAACGAGGAAAGGTCCAAGGCCCAATGTAGAAAGAACATCAAAGCCCCACCCCTTGAAACAGAAGAGGCTTATCCTAAAATCAACCTAGCTTTCGAATCTTTTGAGACAAAAGGAGTTTATCCAAAGGTCAACCCAACATTTGAGCCCAATACTTACTCATTTTTGGTCAACCCGAAGCCAGAAGTTAACCAGGATAGATTGTAAGAATTGAAGAGGTGGTTCACCCAGCAGATTATCAAGGAAATGAAAATGCTTGAAGGTTATGATGGTTTTAAGTAGGCTAGCATGACAGATTTCTCTACTTATGACTACAAAAGCTTTCATATAAAATTTAAGGTACATGACTTTAGGAAATACAATAGGACTAGTTGCCCTAAACTATATACTAGGTTATACGTACAAAAGATGGGCAAGTACGTGTAATACAACTAGCTCATGGTGCAAACTTTTTAGGATAGCTTGATAGGTCCTGCTTTAACCTGGTATGCCCAACTGGATCTAAATAAGGTAAATACATGGAAGAAGCAGGCTAAGGCATTCTATGAACAATAAAAGTTTAATGTTGAAGTCGCACCAACCATGATGGACTTAGTTAGCCCACAAAAGAGGCACAACGAATCATTCAAGGAGTACGCCCAAAGGTAAAGATCCTTACTAGCAAAGGTATCTATCTACCCCCATGACTGAGAAGGAGCTGACTTCAGCTTTCATTAATACTATTGAAAGGCCCTACTTCTCCCACTTGATTGGGATGGCCTCCTCCAGCTTCGCAGAGGTAGTAGCTACAAGATGTTGGATTAAGAGTGTTATCTCTTCTAATAAATTACAAGAGCCATTAGATAGAAGACCACCCTCTGTAAAGCCCATTACCACCAAGCCTAAAGAGGCCACTATTGGTGGTGAATTCAAATACTAAGCCTAATACCTGAGTTTTCTTCAAAGCAAATCCTCCACTAATTTAGCAACAATTTAGAAGCCAACCTCAAGTCAATAGAGGCCCAAGACAGTTCACAAAGATACCAGTTCCTCTCAACTAAATCCTTAAAAAATTAAGAAAAGATACTTTGCTCTATTTTGAGCTTCCAAACAAAAGGTATAGGCCAAGGGTTTTTTATCCTAACACAAAATGTCAGTATCATATAGGGCAATTGGGCCACTCAATTAACTTATGCTAGAGATTAAAAAATAAAATTCAAGACCTAATTAATCAAGGCTCAATCTAACTTGACTTTGTGGAAGCCCTAGTTCAAAAAATCTACAACAACCCTTTGCCCAACCATGGCCCTATAATTAATATGATATTTGACGATTCTATTACGACCAAACAGTATCATTTTCATGGTAGGTCACCGTGTACCGTATAAAGGTCTATTATCAACCCTCTTTCCGATCATAGGCCTTTCATACAACACACAAGGCTCCTTCCACTTTACGTTACCACTAGGCCCATAAACAAGTAATATAGAGCAATTTAACTAAAATTACTTATAACAATTACTTCTATGTTATAATTTAGCTAATTGTGTGAGCTCATGGGACCCATACCAAAATAATATTACAAACAAATGCAGTTCATAAAGGAATTGCATTAAATCTGTGTTATGAGCAAAAACACAAAAGTATTTAAACATCTATAATTCTATTACAAAAAGTCCTCTTCGCTCTCTGATCGCTCCAACCTATACATACACGAAACTTACCACGGGTATGCCTCGGCCTAGATTAGTGAAGAGATTCTCCTGCATCAACAAAAATCTATAGGGGTATAAGCTTAAGCATAGTGAGATAAATATCCTTGTCAGTACCACATGATAGAAATTTATTAGATGCACAATCATATGAATGTATGAACAATCAGTATGCCAAAAAACGCATGCAGTGACCTAAGAACTGCATACGACTCTGAATTATGCCCCCTAAAGTTGAGGTTTGGAGATAATTAACCGACCCAAACCAAAATCCGAGTTCTAGACCTTGGGTCTTATTTTATTTGCACTATCGTGCTCATGCCAAAACAAAACTCTCTCTCTCTCTCTCTCTCTCTCTATATATATATATATATATATATATATATATATATATATATATACTTCCTTTACCAAAATCACATCATATCTTTTAAAATCCCAAGTCTAGCGGTGTGGTGGCCCCCGCAGTCCACAAACACATGCCCTAAGTAGAAGCCACAAGACTCAGCCCCTCGCCGACGGTTGGCGTCTCCCAGCGCCTAGTAAGCCCATCAGCTTAAGACAAAGACTCAATATATATGATGGCATAGCTAGTGCCCAATCCTGCAGGAAACTCGTATTTCTGTGAGTCTCTTTCCATCTTCTGTGTGAAGTGGCAGTCGGTGTTATCCGTATGCAATATGGGGAATGCATGATTCATTTTGAGTTCTTAATCGTATAAGTGATTAACTTGATTTTTAGGGTGATCAAACAATTTCATTCCATACAATTTATATGTATATATTAATACAAACAATTCCCATTATTATATATATAATTAACAAGTCATCACATTCATCCATAAATCCATACACATGCATCTCCCATATCCCACAAGCATCCAAATATATATATATAAGTTTAGGTGCATCTATTCTACAAGCACAATCAAGCAAAGAGTCATCGGGAATTTACTCACTCTGCCATGTAGGTCAATCAAAGTAATCCGAAGGCAAGTCATCTCCATAAACAGTGTCCCCTGGTCATTGAAATAATTTTTTTAAGGAATTGAAACAAACTTAAGAAACTAAGTAAATTTTCCTTAAGTTATATTCTTGACTAGTTTTCGTAATTTTTCTCGGTTTTTACCTAAAGTTCAATCGCGTATAACTTTTTCGTTTTAAATCCGATTTTTATGATCTTATAGTCAATTTTCATAGTTTTCAAGTGTACTTTAACGTGGTAAGGTTAGATTTTCGAAATGAGGTATACAATTCTGTCCATGGGTCAGAACAGTAGCTTTCCCCATGTGTTGGAGTGTTTTTGGGCCTTGTTTAGTAAATGGGTTTTTTAATAACTTAAAAAATTCTTTGGGCTTGGTCTTAAGATTTTATCCTAAGCTTAAAATACTCCTTGAGATCAGAATTACAACTTTGATTTATATTCTTAAGGCTAACAACCACTTCTTGGGCCCTTTAGTGGGCTTAAGTTGTCAAATGGGCTTGTTTTTGGTCCAAACTAAAATTAGTGACTTTGGTAGGCTTATGGGGCCTTAGGTGGATTTCTTATGGGCTTCAAAAAAACCTCTCTTGGTACTTTAAGGTGCTGGTTATAATTTCATTGAAGGGCCAACTTAGAGTTCTAGGCTTGTTTTGAGAGTTTTAGACTCGGTTTTGAGTTTTAGACTTTATATGCTTATCATACTTGCTTTGGTTAATCTTTTCACTTTGTTCATTCACTTTTATCATATTTTTAGGCATCTTCCCCCCACGTTCCAGATCTGTTCATGATGGTTTCAAGGGGTCCTTACTTGATTTTTCAACTTGTTTCATCATTTTCTTAAGTTTAAGTGATAGATTATGCACTTAGACTACTTGTGTCCAAATCTTAACTTAACTTTTCTTCCAGAAGATGATTCTTTAACTTATGTTCCACACAAAGAAATAGAAGATCTTATATTTAATATAACTCCCATATCATAGCTCATGTCATATAAAGTTGGTTTCTTCATAAAACCTCATGTAATGGATTTTTCCTTAACTTAAGTCTAGATTTGAGCATGTTTAACTTAATGGAAACAAAATCAACATCCAAATGACTATCGAACCCTCACGTCCAGCATGCTCATCCTCCATTAAAGTTCTTATTTCAAGATTTTCTTAACTTAAAATCTTCCATTTAAAGCATTAAACAAATGTCTTTACAAAATACCAACTTTACATGCTCATGTTTCAACTTCATGTAAGGGTTTCATAGTTTGTTTCTTAAAACGATTTTTGGTGTTATAACAACTTAAACCTTACTCATATCTTCAAGAAATCAAATTCTCCTAACATAAATACTAATCCACATATCACAAGAAACACTTACTTATCCTTAAAGCAAAGTTTGGTGGTTGTGCACTAGGGTTCCACTTAAGCTCTTAACTTTGCCTCCTCCTTTTTGCTACCTTTTGGAACCCGAATCTTTTGGTCTTTTGGAATGGGGTTTGTGGAAGGTTCTAATGGTCTTAAAAGGTCTTAGATGGTAAAAGAAAATGACACAAGAACAAAAGAAAAAGTTGCCATGAGTGAAGCTTAAAAAATGGAAGAAAAGTTGATTTTGTGGGGTAAGGTTGTTTTTCCTTTTTATGTTTGTTTCAAAGGAGAGAAAGAAGGTGTGAAAGTGAAATTGAAAGTGAGAGAAATGATGGAGAGAGTGGCCAGTTGGAATGGAGAGAGAATGAGGGTTTAAATGTCTTGAAAGTGTTATCTTGTAGCTTATACAAAAGTCGACAATTGCAACTATTGATGATGTAAGCATTAAGGGGTGAATAGTGCTGTGTAAGAAGAAGTGATTGATGGGTGAATGACAAGTGCATGGCCCCCCTTTCTTCCTTGTTTAGATATGCCATCTAAAGTCTTTTTAGGCCATTGAGTGTTCTTATCTCATTTATTAAAGTTAAGCTTATAAAATCTTGTGAAAAATTGTCCATATGTAGTATAAGTGAAGAGGTGATAAGGAAATTGTCTTATCACTAGATTTTGATAAGTTATCAATTGATAAATGATTCCAACTCTCAATTGATAAGTTATCTAAGGTGTTTGGTTAGTCTACTTATTTATGTGTAAGGCTTATACATGATGATAAGGGCATAGCCTTATAGGAAATTGTTTTGGGGTTTTCATTTTGCATTGTTTTGTAATTTATGATTTGATTTTTATAAAATTGTGAAATTTTCTAAAGTTGAATGAAATTATTCAAATTAAATTATTGATTAATTACTTAGGGTTAAAATTCCTTAATGGTTTTAAGGTTTGGGGTTTTAAGTAATTTTAGAGCTTACAGTTCTTCACGCTCGGGTTTTATCGACAATTGGCTTTTGAATTGTAAAAATTTAATTCGTTTCTAAATATAAACTTAAGTTTTTTTTTTTTGTTTAGTTGATCTTTGGGAACGTTCGGAAAGTACTCGTACTCAAATCTTAGGCCCACTAAAAGTAGGGGTTACAGATTTAAACCCTACCACCAATATGATTGGTTCCATCCGAGAGCCCAAGGTATATAGATTTTACAAACAGGAAGTGAAGGAAGTTTCAAAAACCAAAATGTACACCTTCCATGTGCTCTTAGCCCCTGAAAGTTATAAAATTGCTCTTCTTAACTACTAAGCAATAAATCAAGGGCAGTTGAATTCTTTCGTAGAAGGGATTACTAGAATCTATGACCTATGAGAAGACCTTAAAAAGAAAGTGTACTAAAAGGCAACAATTAACAAGCCAATTGAATATGTGGATAGATTATCTGCTTTCACCAAGATGATCAAATCAAGCGAGTATAAAATAATAGATCAGCTCACCAAGACTTCAATAGAGATATCTTTGATGGGTTTGTTAATGGTGTCTAAACCACATCAAGAAGCTCTATTTAGAACTCTAAGAGAGGTTCAAGTCCCTTATGAAATATCAATTGAGATGATGGGATCAGTTACCAACTTTATCCTCACATTGGATCAAATTTCTTTCTCCACTGAAGAATCAGGTGAGGAAGGTGATTAACACATTAAGCCACTCTTCATAATAGTAAGGGTAAACAATATAATCGCAACCAAAGTCCTCATCGACAACAAGTCATCACTAAATGTTTACCCTCTCACCACCCTAAATCTATTGGGTATTGATGTAACCACAATTAAATCGAGTTTAACATCAGTTAGGGCTTTTAATAGGTCCAGGAGAGAAATTATTAGGGAGATTGACTTACCAGTTGACATTGGCCCATAGACTTTCAACATTCTATTCCAAGTCCTAGACATCTCGAAGGCTTTCAACCTCTTATTAGGGAGATCCTAAATTCATTTGGTAAGGGCTATACCTTTAAGTTTACATCAGAAGGTTAAGTTCATCATAAATGACTAGGTCATAACGATTTTAGGTGACCAGGATTATGAAATATTTAAAGAAATGGCCATACCATACATTGGCATTGAGGAATAGGAAGACTTTGGGCTCTATATGTTTGAGGAGGAATGCATGATTACTAATCAGAGGAACGATGAGAGGCTCAAATTCAAGGAAGGGTAGCTTAATACTTATGGGCTCAGCTACATTCCAACTTTGATGGAAGAGTGCAAGAGAGGTGATAGATTGTATCATACCCTGATGACTTTTCCACCAATAACGGAGACATTCATTTAGGTTCAAGTTCAGAACCCAGAATTTGCCAAAGAGGACACCCTCAGTAAGAATGAATTAATGGGCTCATCTCGTAAGCTCTAGCACTTAAATAACTAGTTCTCCATCCCTATGAATAGTGATAAGTCTTCTTTAGGGTAAAGGATGAATCACAGTTTAGTATTCTCTTGAGCTTTATAATAATTACCTTTATTCTACAAACATGTACTTGAAAGAACCATTTAAGCTAATAAAAGAATACTTTCAATTTTCTTCATTACACTCCATTCCCTCTTTACTTACACTCTTTTCTTTACATACTTTTGGCCTAAATCCAATGCTCTAAATTAAATCTAGAGATACCTCGAATAAATTGGTGATGAAAATATTTATATCACTTTTAACCCTACTAGGTTAGTTGTCGGGAGTAATGGCAATGATGATGACGCACAAGAGAGCTAGCAAATACATGAAATGGGTAGAATTTCCATTGATGAGACAATCGAGACAATCAATGTTGGGACTAAAGACAACCCTAAGAATTTGAAGATTAGAGGGAACTTAAAAGAGGAACAGAAGGTTGAAATGACCACATTACTGTTAGAGTATCAAGATGTGTTTAGATGCTTTTATGAAGATATTCTTAAGTTAGATTCATCAATTGTGATCCATTGCTTACCCATACGAAAAGATATCAAACCTAAGAAGCCGAAGCTAAGAAGATTCTACCCAAATATCTTATTGAAAATAAAAGAAGAAGTCAAAAAGCTACTGGAGGTCGGTCTCATCGAAGTGATTGATTATCCCAAATGGGTAGCTAACATCGTATCAATGATGAAGAAGAATGGAAAAGTTAGAGTATAAACCCCTAAAATTTTCGATCTAGCTTTTGAAATAGACTTGAGTATGTTAGATAATTTAGGAGTTGACAAGGCTAATGAAAGTGAAACCCTAAAAAAACTAATCAATCGTGTATGAAACTTTTCTACCCTAAATGTATGTAGACCCCAAAGATTTCGTTCAAAAGTGATAAAAACCCTAAAATGATAACCTTACAAACATACGAGCATTAATTCATCATAATATACCCTCAAACCCTAATTGATAATATAACCTTCATACTTTGCCAAATCATTAGTGAAAGATTAGAGATGACTTTCAATCATACATATATGTTTAGAATCCTTAAGTAATCCTTTGGAAACTAAGATAATGAATCATAGATTATATTTATCTTCTAAGTATATGATTAAGATAGTATTACATAGAGTTAGGGGTATAGTTGAAGCTTAGGTTAAATGTAGTGAACCTTAATACCCTAATTAGTACTTTTCATACTAGTTATACTAAGTAGCTTACCAAATGATATATATAGGATATAAATACCTTAAGTAAGACCTCATCATCTATTTTTACTAATCAATTCACCAAATGCCTCATTTCCTTAATTTTTCCCTTAATTACTACATTATGTGTACAAAATGGCATATGCTTAAGGAAAGTTAACCAAGTCAACACATGTTGACTAAGTCAACAATTAGAAAAGTCAACAAAAGACACTAATGCATAAGAAAATATCTATCCATCTCATGATTTCTTTCCTTTTCTTTTCCCTTCTCCTTCTTAATTGCTGTCCACCTATTTTCTTTTAGACCCCACCATCTTCTTCATTCCAAAATCAAAACAAAACAAAAAGAAATAAAGAAAACCCCACCTCCATTGCCGTGACATCTGATAACTCTTATTTTAAATACATTTCACATGATGATTTTATAGTATTTCCCTTACATATTTGGTTTTCTTTAAAGAAATTGATACTTAATTGAGTAAAATTTTGATTTCAAGGTTTGAACGCATTCTTGGATCGAAAACGAAGAAAAGGAATCAAGTTTCACTCAATTCAGAGTTCAAATGAATGAGTTATAAAGTTTTAAAATTACACAGTCTGGGACACAGCTGTGTCCCCAAGCTGTATCCATTCGGGAAAATATGTTGAGGTCAGAAAGTTACACGGCCTGGGGACACGACTGTGTCCCAAGCCATGTCTAGTGATGAAAACGGAAACCTTTCAATACATTATAAAAGGACATACTAGGGTTTCGTATAGAAGAGTAGACATTCAAAAGAGAAGAGGCTTAAGGAGAAAGAGAGGAAAAAGGAGAAAGCAACATTTAACTTCAAGATTGAAGCGATTTATCATCAACAAAAGGGGTTTTTCATGTTTTATTTATTGATTTTGTTGTAATTCGTTTTTAGTTTCATTATGATGGCTTAAGATTCGTGTATTTAGGATTATAGAACCTAGGATTTCATGTAACTATTAGATTGATTGATAATTTTCAATGAAGTTTCTATCTTTTCTTGATTCAATTATGTTATTTAATTGTTAATTGATATTTTTAGAGTATCAATCTATGATATTATGCATGATGATTGAGAAATCACATGTATAATGAGATTTTGACATAATTGGAGAGAATTACATGTATACTTAGAGATAAGATATATGTTTCTTCCGGAAAGTTGTTTTTTGTGTGGGAATTCATTATACATTAATGTGATTCTAAATTATATTACTAAGTGAAGAGATTCCGGTAAATAATTTAGGATTAGGGTTAATAGGCTTGAGAAAGGTATTAACTTTAATTGTGAATCCCTCCAGTAAAAAATAATAGAAATTGAATTGAATATATTTTAAACGATCACATGTTAAACACTAGGGGAAATAATTCTTAAATACATTATTTGCATTCTTGAAGTCGTTCTTAGTTTTATCGCTTTCTAAATTGCTTAATCAAGTCTCATAATTAGGTTAGTTTGTTAATTTTAATATTTTTTATTCATTCAACTCATCACAATTTTCCGATTAGATAATAAAACTAAGGTTAATATTAGTACTCAAAGTCTCTGAGGGATTGACCCAGACTCACATCCGCTATATTAAAACTGATAGGTGCACTTGCCTAATATCAACATCCCCTTTCCCTTTCACTTTCAAAACTTTCCACTTTGCCTCCATAATTCAAACACAAATTAAGGTATGCAATCATGTTATTTTATATTGCTTCATATTACTTATGAGTTAGGTGATTAGGTAGATTAGATAAGTAGATATATTTTATGTGTGATCTTGTAGAAAAAGGCATAAAGTTTCCACCTTTAAGTGTAGGAAGATAGAAATCATGATGAAGAGGAAAGGAATACATGTGTATATGCCCTTAAGTATATGTACATAAGGATACACTAGAAGAATACAAGTATAGAGATCCGTGTACATAAGTATTTACTATGTACATAACCTAAACTAAGACAAATCTTAACTATACATATCTATACCATACTAAATGCACACTTAAAAATACAAAAGAATAAAATTAAGAAGGTTTTCTTAAGAGGAAAATTTGGCATACGAAATTTGTACAAAAATACGTATATGACCATATAGGTTTATGAGTATATCTACAAGTATAAATATGGTATAAGCATAAGTATATGTATAAATATACTAGTATACATATAAGTATAGTAAGGGTTTAAGTATATAGTAGTTGAAGTGAAGTGTACATAAGATATTTAAGTATGACATAAGCATAAGGTAAGACATATGTAATTAAATGATAAGGTAAGCAATAATGAAATTAAAAGATGACATAAGCCATGACATAAGCAAATGATGACATAAGCGATTGATGATATAAGCGATGACATAAGCATAGGTTTATAAAATAAGAAATAAGAAGAGTGCATAATAATTAGGTACATAAATTAGTAAACCCTAATACATTTCCTAAATTGGATTATACTTAATTAAGTACATGAATTAGTAACAGCAAAGTAAAATTCTCTAAGTATAAGAATTTAAGGGTTAACTAAATCATTAAGTATAAACAAAGGATATAAATATAAGCAATAAGAATAATTAAGTTTCCATAATTAACATTTTTATAAATTTAGTCCATATCATAAAACACAGGTCTTAAATCTGAGTTACGTCTAAAAACGATGAAAATCGACTATAAATTCATAATTATAAAAAATAGAACGAAAAAATTACATACGATTAATAATAAAGTCTAACAGATAAAAGTTGATAGTAATTTAAGTAGAATTAGGTAAATAGATATTTAGACTTATTAGTTAATTCAATTATTTATTAGTGTTATTATATCGTAATGATCAGGTGATCCCGAGGTAGGCGAGGATCTCCTGATTGATTACTGCGACTAGAGCGGGTCGTCATGGCCAAGTGAGTATTTACCCTATGATTCCCTGCTTATTTGTGATTGTAGATAGTGAACTTAAATATTATTGTTAATTGACTTTTGTGTGGGGTTCAGGAAACGCTTGTGTATGGTATTGTGTATTGAGTTGTGAACTTACCTTAAGTACAGATAATGCTTTATTTGTTGCATAGTAGTATAGAAAATTATTGTATGTACTATTGGATGGTCACAATATAATTTAAACTTAATTATACTCGGCTTATAAAGAAAACTAGAACATGCATTGCATAGACACAATTTCGGCCGTCACATCACATGAAGGTAAAGAGAGGCCATTCAAGGGTTGTTATTATTAATTTATTGGTTCTGTACAGTGCACTCGTACAAAATGACCTTACCCTAGCCTGTGGGAACACTAGATGTTGGAGGCGCCAACCGCTTAGCTAAAGGTCAAGTCTAGAGGCCTCCATTTAGAGGTAGGTATAGATTACAGGGGCCCACTCATGATTATACTAGAACTTAGTTTTTATGAAAATAAAAGAATTATTTGATTTAAGTATGGAACGTAGAGTTCCGTAATAAAGTAAGTTTTAGTATAATACCCGGATCTAATTGGTGTCATGTATACTCCAACCCTAACTTTGGAGGGTGTTAAATCTGAGTTACATATATGAACTAGTTAACTATATGTATTGTTTGGCATTCTGTTTGATCATTCATTCATATACGTGAATATAATGTATTTATAACTTACCTATGATGTGACTGAGAGTTTTGCTCACTAAGCTGAGGCTTACACCCCCTTAGACTTTTGCTGCAGGATAACTTATTTGTAGAGGCTGGCCGAGGGATGCCACAGGTTAGCTTGGAGACTTGGGCAAGAGTAAGTTGTCCTGTATATTAAGAGAGAACAGTTTATGTAGACTTTTACTCATATACTTTTGTTTTACTAGTATATTAGACTTAGATATACTTAATTACTATGTATTGTAAGCTTTGTAGTTTAAATTTTATATAAATATGTTTATGTGATGATATCATGTGAATCTGTATGTTCTTGGGAAACTAGTAGTTATAGAGCCTTGTATATTGTATGAAGAGTTCATCATTAGGAGGGTAACCAATCAGGGGTTCTTTGTACAGTATACGGTGTCTGTCACGACTAGGCCATCCTCAATTTGTGACATAGAGTGCGTGTAGATTTTTAAGACCTCAACCAAGCAACACCTAAAGACAATTTCCCTTTGCTCCATATTAATGTCTTAGTAGAAAATAGAGCTAGGAACCATCTCTTCTCCTTCATGGATGGATAGACTCTTTGGATATAATCAAATCTAAATGTTTGAAGAAGATAAAGCCAAGACAACTTTCATTACAACTTGTAGCACAATCTGTTACAAAGTAATGTCTTTTGGAATTAAAAATGCTGGGGCAACTTTCCAAAGAGCAATGGTCGCAATCTTTCATGACATGATGCACAAAGAAGTTGAAGTATATGTTGATGATATGATTGCAAAATCTAAAGATGGGGAAAATCACGTAAATAATATAAGAAGATTGTTTGATAGGTTGAGGAAGTTCCAATTGAAGCTGAACCTAGAGAAGTGTGCTTTCGGGATAACATCAGGGAAATTGTTAGGTTTCATAATAAACCAAAGGGGCATCCTAATGAAGTCAAAGCAATAGTCGACTTACCTCCTCCACGAACACTTAAAGAAATTAGAGGTTTATTGGGCCATTTGAACTACATAACTCGATTCATATCTCAACTTACAGATAAATGTGGTCCCTTTTTAAGTTGGGACAAAGAATGTGAGGATGCCTTTACAACAATCAAGGAGTACCTCATGAACCCTCCAATTCTAGTAACTCCTAAACTTAGAAAGCCGTTGTTTTTGTACCTTACCATATTACCAAAATCTATGGGGTATATGCTTGGTCCAAAGGATGAGGAAGGACGAAAGTGGGCCATATACTACTTGGGGAACAAAAGTATTCAAAAATTGAAAGGACATGTTGTGCTTTGGTTTAGGTAATGCATCAACTTAGACAATATATGCTTTATTACTAGATTGAATTACTAACTCAACATGACCCCTTGAAGTTCTTGGCAAAAAAGCTGACCCTGATTGGTAGAATCTCAAAGTGGTAAATGTTACTATCAGAGTTCGATATTATGTGTGTAAATTAGAATTTAGTTAAGAGGCAAGCCTTAGCAAATTAGTTAGCAAAAATTCCTTTGATGATACCCTCTAAGAAGTACAAGTCAAATTCCTCGACTAAGAGATCTTAATAACTAAAGGTAGTTTTGATGAAGAAAAATACGATAAGCCCCTAAAATGGAAGATGTTCTTTGATGGAGTTGCCAACATGTCTAGGTATGGAATTAGGCAATATTGGTATCCCTTAAAGGTACGTAGTTCCCTATAACTGTAAGGCTCATTTTCCTATACCCCAACAATATTGCTAAATACAAAGCGTGCATCATGGGACTCATAATGGTCTTTGATAAGGATATTCAAGAATTAGAAGCGTATGGGGATTCTTCACTCTTTATTGGCTAAGCTAAGGTGGAATACAAAATGAAGGATCCTAAACTAGTACCTTATCGTTGGCACTTGACTGAAGTAATGGAGAAGTTTGAAGAAGTCACTTTCACTCACGTACCGAGGATACAGAATCAATTTGTTGATGTACTAGCCAATCCAGCATCTATGATCCAAGTATCTGGCGGAGTCAAAATTTAACTGCTCACAATTGAAGTTAAAGAAAAACTTACCTTTTATCTGGCAATTGAAGGTACACGTGACGAAAATCCTTGGTACCATGGCATTAAAATGTTCCTATAATAAGACACATACCCTAACGAAGTTGAGAAAAAGGAAAAAAAGAAGATTACGAGATTAGCTACCCAATTCTTAGTAAGTGAGTCCACCTTGTTCCAATGATCATTTGATGGAATGCTTCTAAGGCACATGGATGACAAAGAGGCTGAAGTTTTATTGATGCAAGTACATGAGGGAGTATGTAGCCCCCATATGAACAATTACATGCTCACTAAGAAGATTATGAGGCTAAGATATTACTGGTCAACAATGGAAGGTGATTGCATCAAACATGTCAAGCATTGTCACTTATATGCTAAGTTTATGCAAACAAGATAAATGCCTCACCTCAAGAATTATATACACTCTCTATACCATGGCCATTTTCAATGTGGGGTATAAACATCATTGGCCTAATTACTCTAAAAGCATCCAATGGGCATCACTTCATACTAGTCACCATCAAGTATTTCAGTAAGTAGGTTAAGGCCTTATCCTATTCAAGTGTCACTAAAAGGGTAGTAGTTAAGTTCATCAAGAGAGATATCTTGGCTTGATATAAGGCTTTAGAAATGATCATAACCAACAATAGTACAAATATCAACAATAAGCTTATGTTAGAATTGTGCCAACAGTTCCGGATCATCTACAGGAACTCCAACCCTTATCGTCCCTAGATGAATGGGACCATCGAAGCATCCAAGAAAAACCTCAAAAGAATAATTGTAAAGATGGATGTTACACATAAAGATTAGCATCAGATGCTGCTATTTGCACTCATGGCTTATCGAACTTCTATCAAAACATCAATAGGGGCAACACTTTATGCTTTATTATGTGGTACGAAAATGGTATTACCAATAGAGGTTGAAATTCTGTCTCTTAAAGTGTTATTAGAAACTTAGTTAGATGAAACTGATTAGGTAAAGAAACACATCGAACAATTAAATTTGATTGTTAAGAAAAGGTTGATAACCTTGTGTCACAATCAGTATTACAAAAAAAGAATGGTTTGAGCTTTCAACAAAAGGTTATGACCTCAAAACTTCAAAGAAGGAGATATAGTATTGAGAAAGGCTCTCGCCAATGCACAAGACTTCAGAGGAAAATTTGCTACCAATTATGAAGGTCCTTATATTGTAAAACAAGCATTACCAAGAGGTCCCTGTAAATGTTGATGTAGTAAAATTGTACTATTCATGAAAATCAATGGAAATTCTTACTCAAAACACAAAACTGCCAATGATCTTAAATGTTATTATGGTTTAATTTTCATCTTCTATAAGCAAAGTCTTGTATCCCTAGCAACTGTTTATGTTAGAATCACCCCCATCACCTTTCTTGCTTCATCAAAAGGTTCTATTCCCTCACTTTAGTCAAATGAAACCCATACACTAAAAACACGAGAAGAGATGAAAGTGAGATGTAAAACATTGGTAATTAACAAAACTCTTTAAAATACTTTATTCTGAGTTGATCCTCCTTGATGGGGAGTTTTATTATTTATTTTTCAAGGAAAGGAAAAATCTAAACAAGAATACACCTCATGGTAAATATTTACTAGTCAAGGATAAGAGATTCGGTTCAAAAAATTTTGAACGATAATCAATTAATGAGCAGAAATAGTGGATGACATTCTATATCGGGTTAATTTCCGTAACTTCTCTAAAGGATTAGCGAAGCTTTAGAAGCTCCATGTCAATATCAGTTGGGTTGACAATAGGAGATTAGGGTTAAGTCCATTTCAAAAGATGAATTAGCTGGTTTTGATTGGACTTTTTCGAAGAAAGGTTTGACGGTTTGGGTACTATAGGCAGAACTAGGTAAGTACTTCTATACAATGTTAACATATTAGTTTCAAATATTGCATTTGCATCTAACCTTTATCTCTTAGGATAGTAACCAACACTTGGGATACTTTCCTCCTTCTTCTTAATAACCTTTTGGTATTTTAATTGATCCATAGGACTTTGTTCTAACTCCTTTAGGGCTCTTAGCTAGCCCAAAAGGTGCTTACACTTCGTCTCATCTTTAAGTTCTTAGCTAGAGCACTTCAGCCACTCACCTAGGTTAGTGAGCTCAAAGTAGCACAACCAAGTCCTCTGTATTGGGTCTTAGCTAGCATATGGAATACTTTGCTCGTTTACCTAGGTTAGTCAACTCAAGGGAGCATGGCCATGTTCTCAATATAGGATCTTAGCCAACTCAAGGAGCACTTTTCCCGTTTACCTAAGATAGTCAACTTAAAGGAAGACTTTTGGGCTTTCTCAAATTGATTCCAAATTAGGGTTACTAGTCTACTAAAAACACTCCTGCTTAGGCTAGTTAGTTTAAAGGAGCACAACTGAGTTTTCAACTTAGGGTTGCTAGTCCTCGAGAGACGCTCACACCTTGGTTAGTAAGCTTGAAGGAGCATGACTAGGTTTTTTCGAACCGATTCCAATTTAGGGTTGCTAGTCCCTTAGAGACACTCCCACTTAGATTTGTAAGCTTAAAGGAACATAACTAAGTTCTCTAAAATTGATTCTCATTTAAGGGTGGCTAATCCCCTAGTGATACCCCCGCCTAGGTTAGTCAACTTAGAGAAACATGACCAGGTTCTTCTTTAAGGGTCTTAGGCAGCTCAAGGAGTGCTTACCTATCTTATTCTCTTTAGGGTCTTAGTTTGCTTAACTAGTGCTTTGCCCATTCACCTAATGTAGACACCTAATTTTTGCCCCATTTTATTTTTCAAATTAGGTTATAGGGTCCTAAATTAGAAAAAGTTCAAAAAAATAGAAAATTAAAGAAATCCCCAAAAATGAAGAAATTTAGAAAAAAAAATACAAATAAAAAAGGAAATTTGAAAAGTCACAAAATAAAATAGGATATTTAGAAAATAATAATTTTGTAGGTTGTTTAATTAGAATATAATTTTAATTTCAATTTCAATAGTTTCGAATAAAAAAAGTTGGGTCTAGGCTTAGATTTGAATCTAGCTCAAGCTAACTTGATCTATATGTACAATTAATTACATATATGAATAAGGAAAAACCAATATCTTAGCTGGATAAGCATCTGAACTTGATATTGCATATGACTTAAAGATCTTAGGTTTAATCCATGAAAGGTGCAAAATGTATTTTTCATTTTCTTTTCTCACTTTATTGCCATGTCATCGCCACATCATGGGCTACATCATCGCTACGTCATTTGCCAACTCATTTCTAAGTATGGTAGACACATTCCGACACATGTCGACACACTCCGATACATTCATACACGTGCAACTATGTATTTGGCACCACATATTATCCAGGTTCGTCTAATCCTAAAATTGGAAGAAAAATATATTACATTTAATTTTTTCCATCCTTAACACGACCATGACACCTATAAATAGGGGTCTACTCTTTATTTTCAAAACACAACAAAAACTTCGAAATACTTTAGAAAAGTAAAAATCAATGTTTTCTCTCTCTAAGATAGTATTTCCTACGGTGTTTTTACGAAAACCACCACTATTAGATTTCTTGAGCCAACCGAGCCAACTCCAAGCAGATCCAAGCCAAAGCGAGCCGATCAAGCTAACCAAGCCAAAGTGAGCCGATCGAGCCGAAGTGAGCCGATCCGAGCCGTTTGAGCCGACCTAGTTTTTTTTTTATTTATTTATTCATTTGTTTATTTGTAAATGTTATAAATGAGAAAAAAGAAAAAAGAAAGAGAAGAGAAAAAACAAAAAGAAAAGAAAGAAAGTAGTCTATTTATTTATTTTAATAGAAATAGATAGAATAAGTATAAAATAAATAAGATAATATAATAAAAATAAATAAATAGGTTAGTAAACAAAAATTGTTTTCACACTTAGAAAAATTGAGTTTTCTAAAAATAAATGAAAATAAATAAATCAATTTTCAAATTAGAATTATTTAGAATTTCCAAAAATAAAATCCAACATAGGACCCCTTATAATTTTTTCTCAAATCAACTTAAAATGGGTAAAAACATAAATCCGACAATTTTTGCAAAGTTAAAATCAAACCACCCACTAAAGTTTTTTATAAAAGAACTACATGCATCTAATCCTGAATAGCGGGTACGTAGGCACCCGTACACAAGTATGAGATGACTTTAAAATATGAAAAGTTTTATTTTTTCCATTTTTAGATATTTATGAATCAATTTAGTCGTATGTATCATAATTAGATGTTTTTAGAAATTAAAAAGGGTATATTTGAAAAGCGAAGTTAAATTCAAAAGGTTAAAAAGTGATACCCATTTAGGGTTTAATAAATTAGCCTCCGGACCTAAATCTTTAGTTTTCAAAAAGCCATTTTACAAATTTGTTTTTTAATCAATAGAACAGTAGCTAAGTTATAACCAATCCACCTAATTGGTTATAACTTAACCCCTTTTCCCGACTCCAGTTGGGTGGCGACTCCAAATTTTTTTAAGTTGAAAAAAATGATCTTCTTTAAACCCTAGTCAAGGGTCGATATTAAACGGGTAGGGTTTAGTATTGATCTGTTTAAAGAAGACCTAATTTTATAAAAAGAACCGGAGGGTGAAAAACCAGGCTCAACACCTAAGTTAGTAATCTCCTAGTGACATCCTTGCTAAGGTTAGTTAGTTCAAAGGAGCATGACCATGTTTTCAATTTAGGATCTTAGCTAACTCAAGCAGCACTTCGCACATTTACCTAAGATAGTTAGCTCAAAGGAGTACTTCCAGGTCTTTTTAAACCGATTCCAATTTAATGTTGCTAGTCCACCAGAGACACTCCCACCTAGGTTAATCAACTCAAAGGCGTACAACTAGGTTCTCATTCAGGGTCTTAACCAACTCAAGGAGTGTTTTTCTTGTTCACCTAGGTAAATCAACTCATAAGGGCACAACTAAGTTTTCAAATCCTTTTAGGGTTCTTGCTAGCCTATAAAGGCACTACCCTCTTTTAGTTTCTTGACTAGCTCTTAGAGCTCCTCCTCTCTCTTTGACCTTTCACCATTTACTAAATCCCCACTAAACTAAGCCCTAGATAGCTAGCTATGTTAATAGTCAGTTTTCATTCACTTGGCTCATCAAACATTGATAGTTAAAGTTTCGCTCACTCATCCATTTGACTGCCAAATGGCCAAATGACTTACATTCTCGACATCTAGCCGAGTGACACAAATCCATTCCTAATTTAAATTCAAGGGAAATGGCACAAATAGTTATCACTAGCACGGTTATATTACATAACTACCTGTTTTTCTACATTTTAGGGAACGAGTCTAATCAAGAGTCTCCCATGTGTCTTGATGGTTATTTCGATAAACTGCTGCTTCAAATACGACATTTGCTTATAAATACGGGAAAGAAACACTGTAAGTAGATGGGATAACTCTTCATCACTCACTTAACTTCCTTTACTCTCATTCACTAACTTAGGCATCGGAGTGGCCACACCGGACTGGCCTCGGAATCAAAAGCTTTTTCTTTTGTTTGCAGGACAATTCCATTTACCAAAATCCACCAACAACATTTGGCATCATCTGTTTTTTCTTAAACACACCCATATGACTAAAATAAAATGAATAGGATTGTAGGTGTCGGCTCTTCCTCCCGACACCATTAGGGGGGGGGGGGGGGGGGAATAAGCATATTGATAAGCAATGTCTAGCAAGGCTCAAGAAACTTTGCCTCGATTTAGCTAAAGCAAATTAGGAATTAATCAAAAAACATGAACAGATCCTTAACCTTCTCTATAATAGTGTTCTCTCAAATCAAAATAAAGAGCATGATGATCACGATGCCGAGAACAACGATGACTCAATTTATTCTCTTGAATTGCCAAAAAAGTAAGTTGAGGTTGTGATGGGACCTTCGGTTCCTACGTTAAAAAAAATGACAAAGGCAAGCAACTGCAGTGGGTGTACCATGTTGGACCTTCACATGTCAGCACCCCTACTGCAATGAGAAAGTAGTTCCAAATTAAGAAGAGCTCCTTCATTCCTAAGGTTTTAGAGGAAGTGATACCACAGCACATTAAGCTGCTGCAATTTGAAACTTACGATGGGACGAAAGATCCTGAAGATCATTTGCAATACCATCGCACGTTAGCCAAGTTGTATAGTCTAAGTGATGTAGTGGCCTATGAAGCTTTTCCCTCAACTTTAAGGAATACGGCCAGTACATGGTTCAAACATTTGAAACTAAACACCATTTCCTATTTTGAAGAACTAGCAAAAGTGTTTCTTTAGCACTTCTTTGCAAGTAAGCTTCCTATTAAGGATTCTTCAATCCTTAACATGATTAAACAATGATCAGATGAGTCAATAAGAGATTACTTGGCTAGGTTTATGGTTTAGATCCTAGAATTGGACATGAGTGTGGCATTTAATGCCATAATTGATGAAATCAAGCCCTATGGAGACTTTTTCAAGTCTTTCACAAAGAATAAGCTGTACACTTTTTCCAAGTTCAAGGCGAAGGCCACCTCATACATTTGACAAGAAGATAACATAAAGGCTCAGTGAGAAGCTAATCAAAACAAAGGAGATAGGAAAAATGACAAGTAGAGAAGTACAATAGATAGACTTAGGAGAGATGACAATCAAGGTTTGGATGCTAAGAGAAAAATACCAAGGATTTCAACATATTTGTCCTACTCCCTTGTCAATCGTCCAATTTCAAATATATTGATGGAGGTACGTGGGTAGAGAGGAATTCTGTAGTAGCTAAAAAGAATGAGAGGAAATCCTTCAAGGAGGAATTCCAATAAGTACTGTGATTTCTACCACGATAAAGGCCATAGCACAGACGAATGCATCCAACTCAAGAATGCAATTGAGGATGCCATTTAACATGGGCATTTACGAAAGTTCCTAACACATGATGCTAAGAATATCGAAAGATTTTCTTAGAGGAGACATCAGGAATAGGAGAATGACACTCGGTCAATTGCTGCTGGGAAAGATGCAAGGGACGAGAGTTCCAGTAGAGCACCCAATGGTGTAATCAATACTTTTATTGGTGGACCTACTATAGGCCAGTCAAGCTCTTCGACTCTACTTAACACTAAAAATTATGTTTACAACATCAAGGCAAGAAGATCAAGATCAATAATACAACTCTTTAGCAAAGGAAGACTTTGAGGGCATCCAGAGGCTGTATGACGATGCACTTGTTATCAGTGTGAGAGTTGCCAACTTCGAGGTTAAGAAAATTCTTGTTGATACAGGAAGCCCAGTAAACATCATTTTCTAGCACACTTTTGACCGAATGAAACTAAAGATCAAAGCATAGCTAAGATCTTATAAGTATGATTCATATGCCTTCAACAATTAACCTGTTCGGGTAGTTGAACTAATTTCTTTGCTGATTCAAATTAGAGATAACGACCATGTCATAGAGGATAAGGTGAACTTCCTTGTCATCAAATGTTAGTCCCCATACAAAATTATCATAGGACAGTCGTGTCAATATCTATTCGACATTGTCCCTTCTACTGTACATCTTAAAGCCAAATTCCCTTCTCCTACCGGAGATAGCGTGTGCAAAGGGGATCAGTAGTTGGCAAGGTTTTTGTACATGAGGGCCTTAAGATGAGAAGAGGTATTTCAAGTAGAAACTAGTTTGGAAGGAAAGTTAGTCGACATAGAAAGTGCTGAAAATGATACAGAGGAAATCTCTTTAGGAGATAAGCTTGGGAAAACAACAAAGATAAGGAAACCATTGTCAACAGACATTTGTCAAAGTTTGATCAACTTCTTGCAAGTCAATGCAATCGATCAGATTGTAGATTCAACCGCTGGACATGTGTTGCTTTCTTTTATGGATGCTTTCTCGGGTTATAACCAAATTAAGATGCACAAGGAGAATGGAGTTCAAATATCATTTGTTACCAATTTTGGAACATATTGTTATACAGTGATGCCTTTTAAGCTAAAAAACGCTGGTGTAAATTACTAGAGACTTGTACTAAGATGTTCAAACCCCAAATCCACCAAAATGTTGAAGTATATGTCGATGACATGATCGTGAAGAGCGTGACAAAGGATTGGCATCTTGCTAATCTTAAGGAGACGTTTGCTACTCTCAGGAGATACAACATGAAGCTTAACCTACAGAGATGCGTCTTCAATGCAACTTGGGGAAGTTTTTAGGATACATGGTCACTCGATGTAACATTAAAAGCCAACCCAAGAAAGATTGAGGTGATCATAAACATGAAATCTCCTTGTACAGTCAAGGAAGTATAGGAACTCACGAAGCGAATAGCCATCCTTAATCAGTTTGTGTTAAGAAGTTCAGATAGGTGCACAAAATTCTTTAAAATCTTAAAAAATCCGAAAGAATTCAAATGGTCTGATGATTGCAAAAGGGATTTCAATGATTGCAAAGAATTCCTTATGTCACCCCCAATTCTCTCGATACCCATCCTTGGAGATAATTTATATTTGCACTTATTGGTCAGCTGCTGAGCTCTTTCTTCTATATTAGTCCGAATTGATAGTAAGGAGCACCGACATGTTTATTACATGGGTCATTCTTACAAGGGTTAGAGCATTGGTGCACAAAAATTGAGAAGTTTGTTTTAGCAATGGTTCTCTCAGCAAGGAAATTGAAACCATATTTCGAGGCTCACCAGATCGTAGTCCTCACTGATTAACCTTTGTGACAAGCAACGTAATGGCCAAACTCCTCCGAGAGGATGCTGAAATATGCCATAGAGCTAAGTGCCTATGGTATATAGTACAAACCCAGAAAAGCATTAAAAGCTCAAGTGTTAGCAAACTTTTTGGCTGAGTTCACTAATGAGGAAGATACTATGGAGGTTGCCAAGAAACCCGTATAGTACCTTTATGTGGATGGTTCTTCCACAAGAGAAGGAAGTGGTGCGAGCCTTATTCTTCAAAGCCCCCACAACATCAATGTTAATGATGCTTTGAAATTCAGATTCCCAGCCAGCAACAATGAAGCTAAATATGAAGCATTGATTGTCGGACTTAAATTGGCAAAAGAGATTGGTGCCAAGAAACTCGAAGTGTTTTTTGATTCACAACCGGTGGTGAATCAAATCGCAAGATGTTATGCAATAAGGGAAGAAAAAATGAACAAGTAACTGTTGATGTTACAAACACTCACAAAAGAATTTCAATCTTTTTCAATCCATAAAGTTCTGAGAAGTAAGAATATTGATGTTGATAAATTGTCAAAGTTTGCTAATATGGCGTTTCCTTACTTGAGAGACAAATTTTTTATCGAATTTCTTCTATATAAAAGTTTATCCACTATATTGTAAAGTTGTGAATTGGTTCCTTACTGAAAAGAAGAGTCTTAGATAGATCCCCTTGTAGATTATTTGAGAGACGGCACCCTCCTTGATAATAAGAAAGAAGTACAAAGATTGACTTACCAAGCTACGAACTACATACTAATATATGGTTAGCTATACCAACGCAGCATATTACAACCCTATCTTTGATGCCTACCTCTGGGAGATACCTAATGGGTGTTATCTAAATTACATAGTCGTGTATGTAGTAACCACTTGAAAGCACAGACATTGTATGTCCGCTCTTTGCGACTTAGCTACTATTAGTTGACCATGAAAGAAGATGTAAGGATAGTTGTTCGACATTGTCCATAATGCCAAAAGCATGAGGCGCTGATTCATGTGCCTTCAACTGAGTTACGTTACCTATCCAGTCCTTGGCTTTTTACTTAATGGGAGTTAGATATTCTCGGACCTTTCCCAAGTTCTACCGCCCAACAACAATTTGTCATTGTTGTTAGGGATTATTTTACAAAATGAGCAGAGGCCAAGGCAATAGCGAAGATCACTAAACAAAAAGTAGAGGCATTTGTTTTCACCTCTATAATATCGAGGTTTAGGGTTCCTTTTATGATAATCACGAACAATGGCCTTCAGTTTGACAACAATAAGTTTTGAACATTTTGCGAGAAATATGGCATTCGCCTAAACTACACGTCTATAGCACATCCTTAGACAAATGGACAAGTTGAAACCGTCAATAAGATCATCTTACATGGCTTAAGGAGGAAAGTAGATCAAGTTAAGGGACAATGGGTTGATGAGCCGCTGGATGTCATGAGGGTACTGAACCACCCATAGAACCACAACAAGGGAGACCCCTTTTAAGTTAGCATTCAGTACGGAAGCAGTTTTGTCAATTGAGTTAGATTTGCCTAATCTACAAACGTAGAATTTTGATGTGATGGTTAATCAAGTTAGATTAACCACAAATTTGGATAGCATTGAAGAAATTAGAGATATTACAAGAGTAAGAGTTACGGCATACCAACATAGAATAGCTAAGTATTACAATAAAAAAGAAAAGCATTTTTTAACTTGGAGACTTAGTTTGCTAAAGCTAGAATTGAGAAAGTCAAGAAAAGCTCAGCACAAATTGGGAGGATGCTGTTAGAGTCCGGCAAGTCATTGGCGAGGGGGCCTATCGACTGGAAGGGATGGATGGATCAATCATCCCTCGACCATAGAATGCTGAGAACTTGAAACTCTATTTCAATTGATTACCTAAATGATGTTCACTTCCATTTGTTTTGTAAGGCAATAGCTTGCTTATTTGAGACAGATATTTGAAGAATTTTAGGAAAATACAAAAAAATTTATTTAAAAATTTAGAAAATTGAAAAATTACAAAAAAAATTAGAAAAGCTGAAAAAATAAAATATTTTTGAAAATAACATTTCATTAGGGTAGATTTTTTATTTTTAAATTAGATTTAGAATTTGGGTCATTGAACCTAAGCTTAAATTTAAATCTAACCTAGGCCGACTGAGTCCATATGTGCAATTTAGTTACACATATGGACAAAGCATAAGCCAACAACCTAATGGTTATCAAATGGAATTGGTTTGGGCATTAAGTGTGAGGTCTTAGGTTTAAATCTTAGTAAAGGCAAGGAGGCCTTTTTATTTTTTGTCAACTAGCACACTGCTACGTGTCAAGATCTCACTACGCCATGTTCTTGACATGTGGTATCGTAGGATTAGACTACCTTGCTAACGTGGCGCCACGTGACATCTACGTGACCCTAAGCATCTACCCTAAATCTATGCTTTCTCTTCTTCATACTTCTTATCAGACTTATTTGATAGAATAGTTTTTAACTTGATTACTTATGTTGTATGTAGGTATGGAAGGTAGATCACTTCAGGCGAATCTAAGGCTCCTAAAAAATAAACACTTCAAGTTTGTTATAAGGGGGGAATAATACCCTCTCTATCTCTTTTTAATTCCTTTTATATTCATTTATGTTTGTTACAATCTATTACTATTGCTACTAAATCTATTAAGATAAGTTGTACTTTTGCTATTTTCGTTACATATGCTACTCGACATATACAAACTAAATTCATTACATTTGCTAAGTATTCTTAGTACAATCTATATATCTTCGAGCATTAAGTACAAAATCCTTGAATCTAATAGGTCTTCTAATCTATCTTTGACCTTAAGTCCTAACAGTTTCCTCTGGGTCTTGAAAAATAACCTTATCCGCAAGGTCATAATCTGAATAGAGAGTCTTGAAACTATCATAATCCTCCCCAATGCATCCTTAGGTGCTAAACCTTGCCATTGAACCAAAATTTGAGGCACCTGTTTACCCTATCTCAGTATGATTTAAGTATGCAAAATATTTAGTAGTCAAATGAATGGGTGATTCTTTAAAGCATCTAATGGAAGGTCAAGAGATGGAATGTGAGACCCTTGTATCGTTTTGAGTAGAGAGACTTGAAATACATTATGCATGCATACGTATGGTGGAAGCTATAGTTCATATGCACAATCTCTTACTCTCTTAGTTACAAGAAAGGGGCCATGGTATCTCTGAGTAAGTTTGTGATGACCATGTTGTGCCAAAGATAGCTATTGTAAGGTTGAAGTTTGATAAAAACCAAGTCACTAACATCAAATTCAACCATACCTTTAGACTAATATGCAAACTTCTTCATACTACTTAAGGCTTTTTTTAAATTCAAATGTAAAATCCCCATAACTTCTTCCTTAGTAGTCATGTCCAAGTCTACTGCCTCCAAACTACAAGTACCTCAAACATAATGCATCATCGTAGGTAGTTTTCTAC
Organism: Lumnitzera racemosa; assembly: GCA_024138005.1. Classification (NCBI taxonomy): domain Eukaryota; kingdom Viridiplantae; phylum Streptophyta; class Magnoliopsida; order Myrtales; family Combretaceae; genus Lumnitzera; species Lumnitzera racemosa. The sequence continues at coordinate 42,395,252 of JAMXBC010000008.1, read as the reverse complement.
CATACACTACCTCAAAGGGTGTAAACCCAATTCCGTGATGATACGAAGTGTTGTAAGTGAATACCACCCATATCAAATATTAGACCAATCTTTTGGTTTATCCACAACGAAACCTCGCAATTACTATTGAATCACTCTATTGAGAACCTCCGTCTGCCCATCACTTTGAGGACGGTAAGCAGTGCTCATAACCAAATTAGTCCCACTTAAAGCAAATAGTTCCTTCGTAAACTTACTAAGAAAAATAGTATCTCTATTAGAGACAATAGAACATGGAAACCCATGATGCTTCACTACAATATGAAAGAATAATTAAGATACTTAATAAGTGGTGTAATATGTCTCCATGACCCCAAGATGACAAGATTTAGCGAGTCTATCCACCACCACTAAAATGACTATATAACCTTGGGATTGCAGTAAACAAGTGATAAAATCCATGGATACATCCTCCTAGAATTGTTCTAGTATCAGTAGTGGATGTAATAATCCAGTTGGATGTTGAGTTTGATATTTCACTCATTGACACACGAAACAATCCTTGACAAAAATCTCCACATCATGCTTCATTCCCTCCAAATAAAAGTTTGATGTCAATTGCTTATAAGTCTTTAAAATACCTAGTGACCTAAAGTGGGGTTAAAACGATATTCATTTAATAAATGAGGAATAAGTTGAGATGTAGGCACCAAAAACAATCGATGGCAAAAAAATACAATAAGCCATTACACCACTTCAATGGCTACTTCAGAGATTTCCCTTCTTATAAGTCCTGAATAACTCTCTGAAATGTTAGGATCTAACTATACTCTTCTTTCAATCGATCCATAATTTGAATACAAGGCATGGATAACACTAAAAAGGAACTATCATGCTATCTAGAAAGGGCATTAGCCACCAAGTTTTCTTATCCTAACTTATACATGATAGTATAGTCATAGCCCAATAGCTTTGTCAAATATTTGTGCTACTTCGGAGTAGAAATCATCTATGTTAACAACTCCTTAGTACTCTAATGATCAGTTTTAATAAGGAAGTGTATACCTAACAAATATTGTCACCACTTCTTCACTGCTTCCACAATAGCAAATAATTCTCGTACATAAGTTGAAGCTTTTAGCATTTGACTAGGAAGTTTCTTGCTAAAATATGAAATAGGATGCCCATCTTGCAAAAGTACTGCACCAATCCCTATCCTGGATGTATTCATTTCAACCACAAATTGCTTGCCAAAATCAGGCAAAGTGAGCATGGGAGTTCAAGTTAAAGTATGCTTAAGTCTCTAAAATGAATGTCTCGCTTCCTCTGACCATCTAAAGCTATCATGTTGCAACATATCTATTAATAGTGATGTGATCATAGCATATCCTCTGATAAAAAGGTGATAATAGCCAAATAAACCTAGAAAAGCTCTCAATTGCTTAACATTCTTAGGTAAGGGCCACTCCTATATCACTTGTACTTCGGTAAGTTCTAGTCTTACACCTCCTTACCCTACCATATGACCCAAATACTCAATAGTATCCACTCCAAACATACACTTACTTTTATTAAGAAAAAGGGTTTTATCTAGTAGAATTTATGACACCTTAGTTAAGTGCACAACATGCAATTCCAAGGTTATACCATATACTAAAATGTTATCAAAAAAGACTATGACCAATTTGCACAAGTATACCCTAAAAATTCTATTCATGATAGCTTGAAACGTTATTGGTGCATTACTTAAGCCAAATGGCATTACTAAGAACTCATAATGCCCTTCATGTATGTACAAAATGCATTCTTCTTTACATCACTTAGGTACATTCTAATTTGGTGGTACCTTGATCGCAAGTCTAATTTTTTACAAAAATATTGAGGCACCCTTCAATTCATCTACTAGTTCATCAATTGTAGGAATGGAAAATTCATCATTTACTATAGCTTCATTAAGTACCCTACAATCAATGCAACCATCCTTCTTTTTCACCAATAAGATCAATGATGAGAAAGTATTGGTGCTATGTTGAATTATACCATAATCAAGCTTATCATATACTTGTTTTTCAATCTCTTACTTTTGAAAGTGTAGATAGAGATAGGGCTTAACATTGATTGGTCCTTGTCTATCTTTCAAGTGAATGCAATGTTGAATTTCCCTAAGAGGAGGCAATGATGATGGTGCCTCAAAAAGTTAAGAAAATCTACCTAACATTGTATCTATCAACGTATTACAGGTGGTTTTCCTCTAAATGATCATTCACCTTATAAGCCTTAACATGCAAATAAGATGCAATGGCATCTTGAGCAATCAATTTACAAAACTAATGGTAAGTAATCTGAGATACTCCTACACTTAGTCCCTATAGAACCATTTCCTTCTATTGACTATAAAAATTCATATGAAGAGTGCTATAGTCTATTGTAATAGACCCTAAAGACTGTAACCATTGTACTCCTATCACTACATTAGCACCTTGAATTAGAAGAACATAAAAAGTAATTCCATTTACTAAGTTACTAGTTTAAGATCAAAACATTTGCCTTCATATTTCAATTTCTGGCCATTTCCAATCATAACTTGGAATGTGGGAGATGGAAAAATAGTAAGTCTTAAATACTAAACCACACTACTGCGAACAAAATTATGAATACTACTAGAATCGACCAATACCATAACTTCTTGTCCTTTAATACTACCTTTAAAATGCATAGTGCGAAGGATAGACTCATTAGACAAAGCATGGTAACTGATAGCAATAGAATCCTCCAATTGCTCAATATCTTGATCCTCCTCGTATAATTCAACCATAATCTCCATCTATTCATCCTCATCCTCTTATAGTAACGGCAAGAACTTGGCTTTGTACTTATGTCCTTTATGATACTTCTCATCACAATTATAACATAATCCCTTTTCTCTCCTTACATTCATCTCCTTTTGGGTCATTCTTTTGATAAGTAAAATAGGTTTGGAAATAAAATCAAATGGATTAGGTGAATGGTTGAGGAAGACTTGGTAAAGGAAGAAAAAGACTTAGAAAAGGGTAAATGGTCAAAGTATTTGGTTTCATCCATTTTAGCAAGCCAAATGGCTTCAAAAATGGTAAAAGGTCAAGCAATTTGAACATCCTTTCTAATGTAATGTTTAAGACCCAAGATGAGGCAACTGATATGAAAACTCTTAGATAAACCCTATAATCTATCGAAAATTCTTCAAATTGACTTTGGTAATCAGCAGCTGAGCCTCTTTGACTAATTTTAGCTAATAAACCTTAAACATCTTTGAACTATGATAACCTAAATCTTTGTTGCAAGGCAATGTTGAATTAAGCCCATGATTGCAGCATCTCATTTTTATGTATCTACCGGTACCAGTGCAAAGCCTTGTCCTCCATTGCAAATTAAGCAATGGCAATGCGTTCAACATCAGGGACTTGATGAAAGTTAAAAAATTAGTTGGTTTTAAAGATCTAACCATTTTCAATGCCATTAAACTTTGGTATTTCCAATTTAATTCCTTTCAACAAAGAATCATTTGAACATGAAACATTTTTGGAAAGTAATGAAGTGCTATCTAAATCTCTAAGAGCACTTTGATTCCCCTTTTTATCCATCATCATAGTTTGCAACTAAGAAATTTATTACACCGATATATCAAACTTGGCATCCATGCCCTGAAACTTATTATTCATATCAGTTTGTAACCTTTGTTAGCTAGTAGCCAAAGACTTAATCTTGTCATCAAGAACAACAACTATGGTCAAATCCGTTATTACAACTACAAAATAAGAGCACCAATGTTAGACCCTTTCTATATAGCATGGCCCACTACTCTCTACGCAAACCTTAAGTACTTAGATTATATGGTACTTGTTATCAGATAGACTCACTTTCTCTCTCTTCCATTCTAGACACTTTTAAGATAAAACTCTAAAACTGTAAATCTATGCTTCCTCTTCTTTGTACTTCTTATCAAACTTATTTGATAGAATAGATTCAAACTTGATTATTTATGTTGAATGTAGGTATGGAAGGTAGATCACTTCGAGCGGATCTAAGACTCCTTAGAAGTAAACATTTCAAATTTATTGTAAAGGGGAATGATACCCTCTCCACCTCTTTTTTAATTCCTTTTATATTCATTTATGTTTGCTACAATCTGTTACTATTGCAAATAGATCTGTTGTATTTCTACTATTTTAGTTACATATGCTACCTAACATACATAAACTAGATTCATTACATTTGCTAAGTATTCTTAGTACAATCTATATATCTTTAGGCACTGAGTACAAAATCCTTGAATCTAAATGGTCTTCTAGTCTATCTCGACCTTAAGTCCTAACAATCCGTTCCTTGTAGTACAAGAATTAGAAGGTTCTTGAGTTGAAGAATTCAAAGAGGAAGCCACCTTATGAGCATGTTTGTTGAGCTTTACTAGTCGACATATACACTAAATGAAAGAGTAGAGTTATAACTGTAGATGGAAGAGAAGTCTTTTTCGCTTAATTATTTTCACTAGATTTAACCATAGAAATGAGATATATCTATATCTATATCTATATACATATGTACATGTATAATATGTAGAATTTTTTAGCATGAAGAAAACAATTAAATTTATGTAAAAAAGAATTTTTTAAGAATTTTTTTGATTGAATATGCACTTTGAGAAAATTTTGACTTAATTTTCTTAATCTTTATTTCAATTCATGATCTTATTTGAAATAATTACTTAGAGAGTTAGTTGTTCTATTTATACTATAAAGAAAGTCTTCTAAAAATTTTATCATATAATTCTATGAAGTGTTAATTATAATGATTGGCTATACCAATAGAATGATTTTAATGATAAAAGTAAGTATTTTTGATAAAACAACCTATTTCAAAAGAACAAAACAATAAAGCGAAATTGATGGAGAAACAATTATACCTTAATTTTATACTTTCGGTATCAAAAGTAAATGCTTTTAAAATGAAGGGAAAAAAAAGACCCAAATATTACAAGTTATCATGTAAACAATAAAGGAACGATTCTATTTATTACGGACAATTGAAATCTCTAAAATGTTAATCGTAATAATCATCTCTCAATAGGTAAATGATAGATTGAATGATCCAATTTATGAGATTAGTGTTCTTCAAATAATTCGTACACATAAGATGCTTTTAATGAAACTTTGGACATTTTTCCAATTGAATGGTTTATTTTTTTCCCACATTTTTAATGTATATGTAACACATTATATGACCTTTAGAAATAGGAAATATTTTTCTTAGTCTTTTAATAAGTATTGCGGGGATTTTGACTAGAAAAAACAAAAAAAAAAAAAGAAGAAGTATTGCCAAGATCATTATCAACAAGTTCCTACGAAAACAATATATCACTAAATTATAAAAATCTTGATCCGATTTTTATATGAAAAAAAAATGGTTGGAAAATTCATAATTACGGATACATATACACGAATCCAAATTTCTATACATATAGCTTAGAGTGCGAAAATACACTTAAGGTAACATACTAGTTTAGTAACCTAATTTTACTGTGGTACCACCTGTTCATTAACATTGAAATTATAAGTTTAAATCTTTATATAGCTATTTTATCAAAAAAAATGATAGAAAAAAAAATAAGATATATAATAGCTATGCAAGCCTAAAAAATTGCCATTTTTAAGGAGGGATTTTGAAAGAAAAAAGAAAAAAGGAGAACTATAAAATGGTTTTACTAAGCCTATGTCATAAGATAAATAATGATAAGTTAGAGAATTAAAATGGTAATAATAATAATAATAATAATAATAATAATAATAATAATAATAATAATAATAATATTGTATTAATATAAATTTAAAATGGTATTTAAAACAAAATGGTATATATTTATTATAGATACTATTTTATATAAATTGTATCTACTAATTAATTATATAAATTGAATCGAGCTACATGTAGATTGACTGGCCAAATCTATTCAACATGGACTAAGCATCCAAAATAAGCCAACCAATATAGTCTCCTTGGCCCTAAAGGTAAGCAACGAGTTGGCCCAGCCCTAAACTAATTCAAAACTACTGGTTCATGGGCTCGATCATGACTAAATCGTAACTAGCCCATGAGGGGACAATTCTAAGTTGGTTCGGCCCTTAAATCGTTTCTTTTTTTTTCTTAAATAGTTATTTTTTTAAATACATTGATAATTTTTAATAATATAATCTTTTTATTCTTTTTTTTTTAAAGTATACTGATTCTTTAATAATTTTTAATTTTTTTATTAATTTCCGACTTAATATGAGTTCAACTTTTTTATTTTTTTTTCTCAAATGTTATTTTTTCCTTATATTCAAGTTCTTAACGTTTAACAAATTTTACAAAAAAAAACTTACATTAACTGAAATTGAATTTTCTATCTATTCTTAATACATAATTAACTTATAATTAGTTATCTACAATTAGTTTAATAATATTATTTTTAAAAAATTATCCTTTACTATCGCAAATAAAATAGTTTTGATATCTAATAACTTATTGGATATTATCCAATTATTTTTTTCAATTTAATGGCAATTATTTTTTTCCAATTTATCTTTCTTTTTTTAAGATTACAAACCGATTAGACCGACCTACCAATTCAATGGCGGGTTAGCTGAACGATTCAAGACTCGTCGATTTAGGCGATTCGACCGGACCAGTTCATAATTTGGAATCAACTCTTACTTAAATCTACTTGGCTCCGCTTTTAATGTAGGTAAGGGTCACCCCGCCCCCCACCTGCGTAAACCCACCCCGCATCACCCCACCCACCCACCCCTCTTTTCTTCGTACCAATTAAAATTATCGAGCAAAAAACTGTAAAAATAAAAGACACAACATAAGTCCCCACTCTATAATGTCTCAAAGAGGGCTATGTACATTATTTCATAATTTCAAAAATACACTTTCTAATATATATTTCATTCATTTTTTAATGTTTATTTATCTCTAAAACAAGATGGGTCTAAAGAAATTATGATCAATGAATCAAAATTTATTAATTAACCCCAACATTTAGATAATGTGATTTCCTTGAAATCTAGCCAAAGTCAGTATAAGTTAAGAATAATAAAGAATATACGAATCTGAGAATGTTACCCTATAACTTGATGAAATATAAAAAAAATAAAAATAAAAATAATTCAAAACTTAAGAAAATCTTAAATAAACATTGATCGCAAGATCTAGTAATTCTTTTTTTGGATAATAATAGGGTCCATTAGATAAACAAGTTTTTATGTACAAATAACACCCCCGTAAAATAGATGTTCATTCAGGGCTAATAGATTTATGTAAATTTATATCTACCAATACGTTTTCTAGCATTAATAAATAATATGAAAGAAAAGAACATTTGTTATTTTGTCACCATTCAAATAGCATCTTAAGTTGAATCGCCATTATAAGGCGGTTCGTTCGGCCATTTAAACCGGTTCAAATGACTTGTTTCTAATAATAACATCATGAACAATTTTTTTTATGGTCAAACATATATGGTTGTTGAGCTAATTCTGAGATCCATACATGCTTAGAACATCTACAAGCTTCAAATAGCATCTCTTTATGCTAATTCATCTACTAAAAACTATGAATAAGCGAGTGACTCTGTCATATATAGTATTCATCTAAATATTTTTCAAACAAGTAAGTTTTGAATTGTTACTAAGAATCACAGGATAGGTTATATACAGTAATTTTTTTAAATTTACTCCTATAAGATAGAGGTATAGGTATGAAGTTGAGGTATGTTACACCCACTCATAATCTATACTCTTAAGTATATAGGATACGGGTTCTTAGATACCCTATATCACGCTATAATAATAATTAAATAATATTAATAAATAAAAATAATACTTTTGCATTTTCTTTAACATTAAAAAATAAAGAAGAAAAAAGAAAATCGAGCTCATCATAAAACCCTAAACTAAATGCTACCTTTTATGTCTCTCAAATAAGGCCCCTTCTTTTCTTTACTATTATTCATTCTTTTACCTCTTTCTTTCTCTTTTACTAAGTCTAACCTCAATCTAGTGAAGAGTTGAAGACCATAAAACACATCTGAATTACTAACTTATATATTTGAGAAAGTAAACTTGTGTTATACAACTTTATGTGAACCAATATTGAAATTTATAAGGAAGACAAAATAAAAAAAGTTATATTGAAATTTATAAGGAATATTTAAAAAAAAAATTACAGGTTCCATAAAGTGTCTTATAACTTATAGATTTTATAAGGTTCGAAGTGGTTCCAAAATATTATAAGATAGGTTCTAGTTCAAACAGTTTAGGGATCTATATCTATACGATAGGATACGTGTAAGGCCCAATATCCTACTTAACTAGTACTTGCCCAACCCTACTAAAAAACGGCAAGAATTAGTTTTTGAAAATTCACATATTAAGGTTGAATTATTCAAAGCTAGACTAAAAAGATTATTTGGTAATATTAACTCTATTCAATTGCTATATATTTGTGTATATTTAGTTACAACTATTTTTTTTTTAAATATATCTATTCTTTCTTGAAAGTGGAATCACAACATTACAATTTAGTTTGCCTGTTTGGAACTTTTAAATATGCTCATCTCTCTTTTTTCCCCTAAACTAAAATGCTTAGTATTTATATAAATGAATGTCATAAAATATGAGGAGGGGTAAGAAAATTAGGAACTAATACTACTTTTCAAAAAAAAAATTTATGTTATGTTTGATATGCATGAATGATTTAAAATGCAATAAATTGGAATGGATTAGAATGGAATATAATGGAAAAAATGAAATGGAATTAAAGGCTGAAATGATAAATCTATTTCTATGTTCGAAAATATCATAGAACGGCATGGAATGTGTATTTAAGAGTATTTGTTAAAAACATTGTTGATTATTAGGTGTGATAATTAGTTTCAAAGTTAAATAAGTAAATTTAATCAATGATAATTAATGAAGCAAAATAGAATCGCAATTTTTCCTTCTCAAATATAGAATCAAATTCCATCGATCCCACCTTTTAAAAGCATTTCCAATCATGGGAAAGGGAATAGAATCAAGAATGTGATTCCATTTCGTGTTCACTCCCGTAAGAGACAATAGTTTCTTGTTTTGTTTATAGGAATGGAATCGCGATTCAAGTTTATAGAGAGTCATTTTGACAATTGGGCCTTTAACCCAATTTAACACTATGGGCCGATATCTTGAGTTAGTAATAAAGTTTTGGAAATCGACCCATTTAAGGATGTTTTAGGGAGATCTAGCTTAGTAGGCTTAAAAAGGAGATTGCCAAATTAGATATTTCGCTCTAAGCCTTACTTAATTATCTCACACGCGAAAAGTAAACTCGGAAACAATTCTTTTGGGCCTATTTAGGCTTCCTTTAATCTTATTAAGCCTTGAGGAAGCTTAGTTGGTCTTTAACCTTCATAATAATGATAATGGGCTTTCTTTAGTTAACAAAAGCTTTAAGCATATTTGGGCCCATATCCAAGCCCATGAAGGCTAAAGAAAAGGATAAGCTTCAATAAAGGAACTCAATCTCAACTGTCCATCTTAAAGCCATCTGACAGATAAGATTAATTTCTAAATTTTACAAATAGGAGGCATCTATTTTCATTGGATTCATTCAAAATATTGGCAAGCTTGAGATAAACATTAGAGCCCTGTTAAAATCACTTTAGAGAAGATCAAACAAACAATTCATCAAAAACAATTTAAGAAAAATCAAGAACACCAAGTTTGATCCACTATCATGTGTATGCATTCTTTCTCCTATGCCTTTTCTTAACAACATTCCTCCATATGTCAGTAGCTCAAAACGTCTCTTAAGTCAACCGACACACCCATTGTACGTAATCGGCCAGCTATAACAACCCCACCATACAGAGTTCCATTCTTTTACCCTATGTTTGAAAGTGCGTTTAGAAGTCAGAATCATTGATTGTGATCGCATGGAATCTACGATTCTAGCTTTAAGGTGGAATCAGATTTCGCCTTTTAAAAGGCAGAATCACGATTCTATTTCTCTAGCATTTATTATTTTTAGGCAAAATCACGACTCCATTCCTCCTACATTTATTATTATTAGTTAAATTACTATTTAAACTTTAATTTAATTATGATATTTACTAATTAAGGATTTGTTTACAATTACTACAATATATACATTAATTTCATGCAATTCTGTTCCATTCCATGTACATTTCCAGTTTATAATTGCACTCCTCGTTCTATTCTATTCTATTCTATTCCATTCCATTTTAGATCATCTCAACATTATAAACATGACCTAAATGTTAAATAGATGATGTGACACTCAATAAACAAAGAGAATTGAGATAGTTAATTTCAAAATAAGTTGAGGATCCAAATTTCAAAACGATACTACGTCATTCAAAATATTTGTTGAAATTGGTGAAATAGAGTCATGATATACCTTCCAAACACTTTATTTCTAAGCTATTTTATTACTTGTAATTCCAAAACAAAAGTAATTTTATGCACACAAGCCACCATCACTTTTTAATTATTAAAGGGGATTTAGTTTTTTTTTTATGATCCAAGACAAACTAAATGGTGAATAATATTATGGCTAAGTTCAATTAGATGATCTAACCATAAACCTTATCAAAATCAAATGCAAAAGAAAATAAAATAAATTTTCATTATAGTTTTATTTTGTTTGGGTTTTTCTCCACTTCTTTTAATCTAAAGTGAACAAAATGATGTAAGGAAAAAAAATTTTAAGTTGGATTTAATTCATGATTTTGTTTTATTGGTTTAGTTTTATGCCCAACCCATCAATTAGTTATGATCATCTAATCAACTATCCCAAATCCGCTTTAGGATTATAGAGTAGACTTATGGCATAAGTTAAAGTCAAGCAGACTATTATTACTAAAAAAAAAAAAGTCAAGTGGACTATATTGTTGAAATGGCTAAAGATGACTGTTGCCTTAATTCATAGTTTGAGATTGTCAACTTTAATGGATATAACGAAGGAGATCCCCAACTATAGGTACTTAACACAAATATCAATGGCCAAGTACTCTCTGTTGAGAAGTCTAATGTTGGAGAGAGGTTCCTCTTAAAGGGATGTAACTTGTTAGTGCTATGTTGCTTTCCATTTTTTTTTTCCCTTAAATTTAAACCATGGAAAAGGATAAAGGCAAGGTGAAATAAAGGAAGAAAGGGAGGAAAAAAAACTAGAGAAGATAAGATAAAACTAAATAGTAGAATGGAAGGAACTTAAGGATAAAGTGGAAAGTTCATTGAGAGAAAAAATTCCTTACAGTGCTAATATAGCAATGTAAGAACTGCATGGAGTTCCTAAGGCTTGGGATTAGCCTAACATCTACTGAATTTTAATGGGTTTAATTACGGATAATGTTTTAGACCACCTAAACTTTTTTATCAATTCTCATACAATATCACCAACATTAACCATAGGTAGAGACATACAACTCCGCAAACCATTATAAAGGTTATGAAAGAGTTAAACTTTGCTCATAAACTCCAAGGTTAAGCTTCATAATATGATTGATGAACTTATAAGCTTAAAAATGTTTAGGTTAAATTTACATATTAGTCGAGTTTGAGTTAATGTTGTACATCAATATTATATCATCTATAAATAGTTTTCTAAATAAAATGAGTTTTACTCTTTGAGCCAATTTGATCAAGATGAGTTAGAGCTTGCCGAATGTCATTCCAATAGCTCGAATATTATCGTTATTGGTAACTTGACATTGTAACAATACCTTGCTATTAATATTTTCCTCGATTGAAGGTGAGGGGATCTAAAAATTTGTGGAATTTAAGAGATAAAAGAGGAAATAGAGGGGGGAAAAGAAAAGACTTCTTGAATAAGACATTATTTTTCGATTATGAAATTGTGTTTCTTACTTATACAATTACACTTCTATTTATACTTATGATTCCACATTAGATCCTTCTAATTAACTAACTAAAGAATATTACCTAATTTTCTAACTAATTAAATTACATTTTTTTTATATTCTCCTGACATATAATATTTCACCCACTCTTGACAAGAAATTTTGTTTGCATGTTTAAAGAAAAAATATCAAATAAAGAATTAACAAAATTAAAAACTTATCAAATGATGAAATTATTGTATGATCTTCTTAAAAAAAACACAAATGCAAAACTGTTCTTCATATTACAATTATCACTGTTGTCCACAAAAAAGAAACATGCCAATGTTGGTTGCTATGTAATGTACATAAAATTTCCTGCAAATAGCAATCTCTCATTGTAATACAAAACTATATGCCCTACTTAGACCTTTTGATATAAGATGGATCAATCCAAAGTTCACACATCTATCAAGGTTCGATCTTTTATGGATTTTGGTGTTTATGAGTAAGGAAAGCAAAAGGAATCTGGACAAGTTACTATTTGATATCACACATAATAGTAAAATGAACCGGTTATAATTAGATCCTATGATTGATATAAAGCATGATAATAGGAAATGATCGACATTAAAGAAATTCTGATATGACACTCAATAATGGAAGTTAACTATGCTATTGATATTAAGCATAATAATCTAGATAATAGGGGATGAATGCTACAATTCTATTCTATGATAGAATTGATAAGTTTTTGAGAATGAACACTATATCAATAATTGATTCTCAAAAACCGACTAACTTTTTATAATAGAAAAGAATATTTATCTACTTATCTATAAGAAACCTTAACCTAATTGTAATTATGTAAATAAAATAAAATTTAGATTAAATAAGTCAAACACATTGTATCTTGGAAATAAACATATACATTGGCATGTATAATTCAACATGGTCGTGCAAATGTGCATGGTCAACGTGGGCGTTGTGGGCTCTATTATTACCCTAGGTTTTTTAGAAAATTCATCTTTGAATCTTGAACAAAGTATCCACCAAGATCAAAATTAAGCTTATAGGACTCAAATAAGCTTTATGAAAATCCTCTTCAAGTACCTACACACATGTGTATTTCCCATAACAACTCTTCATTCACTCTTTACAAATAAACGCACTTGACAATCCTTGAACGATCCAAACCTAAGCATTTATCTATATTATAATCATGCCATATATGTTATTACTACTGCAACAAACTCAACAACTCAATTTGAACTCCTTTCAATCATCATGTTTCTATTTACTAAGTTCATGTGAATCAACTAAACATCAAACTCAAATGATGGCATAATTCATAATGCCATTCCTTTAGTAGTTTGGAAGAAGCCAATCATCTTGTGTGCTGAAATAACACTGTCTTCCTCAATCATAAAATCCTGTATTATCTCATAGAAATATAGTCTCTCAAAGCACTTATGTAATTTCAAACTACCATTCACCACAACACCTTAATGCCACCACCATGTGTAAGGAGAACACCATACCAACATAGTTTGTCAATAACAAATCCTCAGTTAACTTCTATAAACATCCTATATGGTCTAAAAAGCATAAGATTATTACAATATCAACCCATTCTTGGTAATCTTGTCAATGGATCATGAAAAACTAGTTTGAATAGTAAAAGTTAGATATGTAAATACCCATAATCACCAAAAGCTCTAAGAGTTGAGAACAATGATACCACATCAACAGCTTTATGAAAATCCTCCACTATACCTTCTATTCATCTTCTTCGTTTTCACTTGTTACCTCAATCTTTGCATCAACCTCTTCAGTAGTCTTAGCCAACTCCTTTTTAAGAGGATTTATCTCCAATCTTATAGTCTTAACATCATTAAAGCTCAAAGGTTTTAGTGTTACTCTTTCACCATCTTTCTTAAAATAGTGGACATTATGACAATTGTAATGAACAATTCCCCTTTCACATGCCCATAAGTTTCCAAGCAATACATGAGAAAGGCATTATATTTCGCATAACCTCACTAAAGTATTTGTCTAGAATCGAAATTGGCATCTTTAGGTGATAATAATCAACCCCTTAGACCGATTACAAGAAGTCAAGCTAAAGGACTTCAAGGGCTTATACGGAAAATATTAGCTTTAAGCCATAGCCGAGATGAGGACTCCTATCCCAATCTAACCTCCAACTAACCTTTTTGTTAGATCCTCACATATGTCCAATACGCTTCTACCCAGTTATGAAGTCCTAATCCAGAAGGTAACCCAAGAAAGATTAGCTAAGTCGAGCTCTCCAATCGACTACTAGTGCTCAACTTTAATTCAACCGACTTCCTAACCAGATTAATTAGCCCCTGACCTAATCCAGATCAGGTCAACCCTTAACTATCAATACTTTCTATTTTTCTGCCTATTTATATCATGTTCCTGACGTCTAGCCATCAAACGACACGTGTCTCCTAACACAACATTCTATAATGATTCTTTCTTTTTCGTACTGAATATTCTTTGTCATTTTTACCCTTTTTAGGATGATTTATATAACCTAATTGTAAAATACCCTTTTGTCTTTTCATACATGTAGAATAACCTTAGAAGGCAAGTATATAAACCCCCACTTTCCTTTTATGCATATTCATTCAACTTTCAATACAGAATTATTTCATTTTGAGCAACTTTAGAGTTCTCGTTATCTCTCAACTCTTATCTATTCCCTTTAACAAGGAATAGTGGTAAGAAACCCTTCAATTTGAACCGGTATGTCATATCCGGTAAATTGTAGGCCAAATAATATCAATTGGTGCATCATATCCATTCAGTAGCTACTCAAACTTTGCTAGTTTCTTTTGTGTTTCCTTTTTGGTTCATTCGTTATGGTGCTTCTCCATGTGTTTAACCTTAGAGATGCATCAGCTTGACTGGTATTAAAGCACAGTTCTGCAAAGGAGTGTATAAAGTTACAGTAACGTTTTTGTTCGCCTTATTATTTGTAGCTGTTATATTCCTTTCATAGCTACTACAGTATATTAGTATGATAACAAGTATGGTTTCATTGTTATTCTGTTTTTCATCATGAAAACAAAGCAAGTTTATTTCTATTCTGTTTAGTGAATATTGGGTATTAAGGTTATTAGTAGTTTGTTAATCTATTCGAAAAAGTTTTGCACTATGTCAAATTTAAGTGTTCAGGGAGTTATCGATGATTAAGGCAATGGTGCTCAACCTGATCATAGTCATAATGGTAATAATACCTTAAGGTTTATTGATGATAGACTTGACAAGCTCACAAACCTTATTGAGAGTCTAGTCACGGAAATGCAAGTAAACAAGAAACAACCCCTAGGTGTACAACCGCTTAGCCTACAAGAGAATGCCCTTGAGAGACCCCATGGCCAAGGTAATCGAACCAATCGCCCAATTCAACCACAGCAAGCTGGAGGGGTAGTGGGTCAAGATACTATACAAAGATTGGAGTTGGAGGAGATTGAGGAAGAAGGTGAAGAGTTGGATGTTGAAGAATTTGGGGAGGAAGAAGAGGAAGTTGACTATTACCCATTACAAAGATAAGGATGCTAAGCTTCTCGAGGGCTAGACAATGTCAAGGTTCAAATTCTACCCTTTAGTGGAAGTGGAGATGTTGATGAATACTTGAAGTGGGAAGAGAAGGTCGAGAAGGTGTTTGATTGTTATGGATATGCAGATGCTGTCAAGGTCCAACTTACATCACTGGAGTTTACAGGGTAAACGACAATGTGGTGGAAAAATTTGAATGCAACCCGAGCAAGAGATGAAAGCTGAGGAGTTAGGACTTAGGATGAGATGAAAAGGTTATTAAGAGGAAAATTTATACCCAAGACATACCTGCAAGATACGTTTACGAAGTTGTAAGAGCTTCCCTAAGGAGGCCAATCTGTTGATGACTATGTTAGAGAATTCTAGATGTTGATGATCTAAGCCGACGTAGAAGAACCAGAAGGCGAGATGGTATCAAGATTCATTTCTAGACTCAAGTATGAGATTCATAATATCATTGAAGTACAAAGGTTTTATACTTTAGAAGAGGCGATCAAAATCATGCAAAAGGTCTAAAAGCAGAGGAGAAAGGTTTCGAGCTGACCTGGGAAAACATTCTCTTAAGCTCCTGTATCGCACCAACCTATTCAATCCAAGCAAAGGAGGCCATACCGAGCCAAGGAAAGAAATGAATGACCTGATGAATGCCGAACAAACCAACATAGCCTAACAAGATAGTCAAGCCAACCTCTTGACTTGAGACTAGGCTCAACCCGACAACCTATGAGAAAGGCCAACCCCGACAACCTATGAGAAAAGCTAACCATCCGTACGAAAGACCAGTAAGGTGAAGTGTTTTAAATGCTTAGGCTTCGAACACATGACTGCTAAATGTCCAAATCGACGTATCATGACACTCCAAGGAAAAGTGGTGGATAATACCGCCAAGAGCAACCCCGAGGAAGAAAAGAATGTTAGAGAACCTAAAGTGGAACAGGAAGAGGAAGAAGAGACCTATGTCTATGCTGACTAAGGAGATGTAATAACCCTAGTCCTGAGATGAGTCCTAAGTTCCTTGCCAAACTCTGAGGAGGACCAAAGAGAGAATCCATTTCAACCAAGTGTACCGTTAAAGGCCAACTATGCACAATCATTGTAGATAGAGGAAGTTATATTAATGTCGTCGCACAATCTTTTATGTAGAGGTGGGTTTGCCGACCTCGAAGCATCCCCGACCCTATAAGCTACATTAGCTTCATGATGAAGGTGCTTTGTATGTAATTGAGCAAGTGACCGTACCATTCAATGTTGAGAATGTGTACAAGGACAAAGTAGTGTATGATGTCATCCCTATGGGTGTTTTACATCTACTACTTAGACGACCTTGGTTGTTTGACGACGTGTCACTTACGACAGGTATAAAAACACCTAAGCCTTTGTTAAGGATAAAAGGAGGATAGTGTTGCAACTACTAACCTTATCCCAAGTAAATAAAACCCATAATCAGCTCGCCTAAGCTAGTAAGAAGAAAGCTCTAGTGATGAGCGGTAAAGAGCTCCGATCTACTGAGAAGGCTGATGAACTGATGTTCTTGTTGGTTAAAAGATTAATTAAGATGAGGGAATTACTGGATGTCCTAGAAGAATTCTAAAGATTACTAAATGAGTTCTTCGACCTATTTCTGGAAGAACTACCTAAAGGACTACCACTAGTCCGAGGCATAGAGCACTGTATTGATCTAAAATCAGGTGCCACCCTACCAAACTAACCTACAGACAGGATGAACCTTGAGTAAGCTATGAAGCTAAAAAGATAGGTGGACAAACTTATTGAGCGAAGATATGTAAAGGAGAGCATGAGCCCTCGTACTATACCAGCTCTGCTCGTCCTAAAGAAGGATATTTCATGGTATATGTGCATCAATAGCCAAGCAAACAATTGAATTACTATTAAGTACAGAACTCGATACTGAGGGTCAATGACATTTTAGATGAGCTTAATGGTGCAAAGATATTTTTGAAGATTGATCTACGAAGTGGCTACCACCAAAATCACATGAGGCCAGGTGATGAATGGAAGACCGCTTTCAAGATTGGGCACAAACTCTACGAATGGTTGGTTATACCATTTAGACTTACGAATGCGCCGAGCACATTATGAGGTAAATGAATCATGTGATGCTATCACGACCTAATAGTATTGTTGTCATGGTAGGTCGTCGTATACCATATAAAGATCTATTACCAACCCCCTTGTTGATCATAGGCCTTTCATACGACACACAAGGCACCTTCCACTCTACGTTACCACTAGGCCCATAGATAAGTAATATAGAGCAATTTAACTAAAATTACTTCTATGTTATAAATTAGCTAATTGTGTAGGCTCATGGGACCCACACCAAAAAATATTACAAACAAATGCAGTTCATAACGGAACTGCATTAAATCTGTGTTATGAGCAAAAACATAAAAGTATCTAAACGTCTATAAATCTATTACAAAATGTCCTCTTCGCTCTCTAATCACTCCAACCCGTCCTCACATGAGACTTACCACGGGCATGCCTCGGCCCAGATTAGTGAAGAGGTTTTCCTGTAACAACAAAAATCTATAGGGGTGTAAGTTTAAGCTAAGTGAGATAAATACCCTCGTCAATACCACATGACAGAAATTTATTAGATGCACAATCATATAAATGCATGAACAATCAGTATGCCAAATAACGCATGCAGTGACTTAGGAATTGTATACGACTCAAAATTATACCCCCTAAAGTCGGGGTTTGGAGATAATTAACCAACCCAAACCAAAATCTAGGTTCTAGACTTTGGGTTTTATTTCATTTGTACTATCGTGCTTATGCTAAAACAAAACTCTATATACATATATATATATATATATATATACTTCCTTTACCAAAATCAAAACATATATTTTTAAAATCCCAAGTCTAACGGTGTGGTAGCCTCCACAATCCACAAACAGCCGCCCTAAGCAGAAGCCACAAAACTCAGCCCCTCGTCGACAGTTAGCGTTTCCCAACGCTTAGTAAGCCCATCAGCTTAGGATAGAGACTCAATAAATATGATAACATAGCTAGTGCCCAATCCTGCAAGAAACTCATATTCCTGTGAGTCCCTTCCCATCTTCTACGTGAAGCGGTAGTCGGTGTTATCCGTATGCAATATGGGGAATGCATAATTCATTTTGATTTCTTAATCGTATAAGTGATTAACTTAATTTTTAAGGTAATCAGACAATTTCATTCCATATAATTCACATGTATATATTAGTACAAACAATTCCCATTATTATATATAATTAACAAGTCATCACATTCATCCATAAATCCATACACATGCATCTCCCATATCCCACAAGCATTCAAATTTATATATATAAGTTTAGGTGCATCTATTTTATAAGCAAAATCAAGTAAAGAGTCATCGGAAATTTACTCACTTTGCCATGTGGATCAATCAAAGTAATCCGAAGGCAAGTCATTTCTGTACACGGTATCCCCTGGTCATCGAAATAATATTTATAAGGGATTGAAATAAAATTAGAAAACTAAGTAAATTTTTCTTAAGTTATATTCTTGACTAGTTTTCGTAATTTTTCCCAATTTTTACTTAAAGTTCAATCGCGTATAACTTTTTCATTTTAAATCCGACTTTTATAATCTTATAGTCAATCTTCATCGTTTTCGAGTATACTTTAACATGGCGAGGTTAGATTTTTTAAATGAGGCATACAATTCAGTCCATGAGTCATAACAGTAGCATTCCTCATGTGTTGGAATGCTTTTGGGCCTTGTATGGTAAATGGCCTTTTTGATAACTTGAAAAATCCTTTGGGCTTGGTTTTAAGATTTTATCCTAAGCTTAAAATACTCCTTGAGATCAAATTTACAACTTTAATTTATATTCCTAAGGCTAACAACCACTTCATGGGCTCTTTAGTTGGCTTAAGTTGTCAAATGAGCTTATTTGTTGTTCAAACTAAAGTTAGTGACTTTGGTAGGCTTATGGAGCCTTAGGTGGATTTCTTATAGGCTTCAAAAAAACCTCTCTTAATATTTTAAGGTGCTGGTCAGAATTTTATTGAAGGCCCAACTTAGAGTTCTAGGCTCGTTTTGAGAGTTTTAGGCTCGATTTTGAGTTCTAGGCTTTGTATACTTATCATACTTACTTTGGTTAATCTTTTCACTTTGTTCATTTACTTTTATCATATTTTTAACCGTATTTTTCCCACATTCCAGATCTGGTCGTGATGATTCCAAGAGGTTCTGGCTTGGTTTTTCAACTTGTTTCATTATTTCCTTAAGTTTAGGTGTTAGATTATGCACTTAAACTACTTGTATCCAAATCTTAACTTAACTTTTCTTCTATAAGATGATTCTTTAACTCATGCTCCACACAAAGAAATAGAAGATCTTATACTTAATACAACCTCCATATCATAGCTCATGTCATACAAAGTTGGTTTCTTCATAAAACTTCATGTGATGGATTTTTCCTTAACTTAAGTCTAGATTTAAGCCTGTTTAACTTAACAGAAATAAAATCAATATTCAAAGGACCTTTGAATCCTTATGTCCAGCATATTCATCTTCCATTCAAGTTCTTGTTTCAAGATTTTCTCAACTTAAAATCTTTTATTCAAAGTGTTACACAAGTATCTTTACAAAACACCAACTTTACATGCTCATATTTCAACTTCATGTAAGGGGTTCATGAGTTTGCTTCTTAAAACAGTTTTTGGTGTTATAACAACTTAAACCTTACTTATATCTTCAATAAACCAAAGTCTCCTAACATAAACACTAACCCACTAATCACAACAAACACTTACTCATCCTTAAAGCAAAATGCGGTTGTTGTGCACTAAGGTTCCACTTAAGCTCTTAACTTTGTTTCCTCCTTTTTGCCACCTTTTGGAAACCCAAGTTATTTGATCTTTTGGAATGGGGTTTTTGGAAGGTTCTAATGGTTCTAAAAGATCTTATATGGTGAAAGAAAATGATATAAGAATAAGAGGAGAAATTGCTGTGAGTGAAGCCTGAAAAATGAGGGAAAAGTTGATTTTGTGGGGTAAGGTTGTTTCTCCTTTTTATGTTTGTTTCAAATGAGAGAAAGAAGATGTGAAAGTGAAATTGAAAGTGAGAGAAGTTATGGAGATAGTGACCAATTGGAATTAAGAGAGAATGAGTGGTTAAAATGTCTTGAAAGTGTTATCTCGTAGCTTACACAAAAGTCAACAATTGTAACTATTGATGATGTAAGCATTAAGGGGTGAATAGTGATGTGTAAGAAGAAGTGATTGATGGGTGAATGATAAGTGCATGGCCCCCCTTTCTTCCTTGTTTAGATCTGCCATCTAAAGTCTTTTTAGGCCATGGAGTGTTTTTATCTCATTTATTAAAGTTAAGCTTATGAAATCTTGTGAAAAATTGTCCATATGTAGTATAAGTGAAGAGGTGATAAGGAAATTGTCTTATCACTAGATTTTGATAAGTTATCAATTGATAAATGATTCCAACTCTCAATTGATAAGTTATCTAAAGTGATTGGTTGATCTACTTATTGAAGTGTAAGGCTTAGACATGAAGATAAGGGCATGGTCTTATAGAAAATTGTTTTAGGGTTTTCATCTTGCATTGTTTTGTAATTTATGATTTGATTTTTATAAAATTGTGAAATTTTCTAAAGTTGAATGAAATTATTCAAATTAAATTATTGATTAATTACTTAAGGTTTAAATTCGTTAATGGTTTTAAGGTTTAAGGTTTTAAATGACTTTAGAGCTTGTAGTTCTTCAAGCTCGGGTTTTCTTTTCGGTAGTTGGTTTTTGAATTGGAAAAATTTAATTCGTTTCTAAATGTAAACTTAAGTTTTTAGTTTAGTTAATCTTTGGGAACGTTCAAAAAGTACTCTTAATCAAATCTTAGGTTTACTAGAAGTAGGGTTTATAGATGCGCCCTCTACTTGGAAGATTTGTGGTTGTGTACTTTGATGACATATTAATATATAGTGCCAACCTGAATGATCATGTTCAACATCTTCATGAAGTATTTGACATTTTACAAGTTGAGAGGTTGTATGGTTATATGAAAAAGTGTACGTTCTGCCAAAGTAAGGTGATTTTCCTAAGGTTTGTAGTGTCAGGGGAAGGAATCTGAGCAGATGAGGAGAAGATCCAAGCTGTTTTGGAATGGTCAAAGCTGAAGA
This sequence comes from Lumnitzera racemosa, assembly GCA_024138005.1. Taxonomy (NCBI): domain Eukaryota; kingdom Viridiplantae; phylum Streptophyta; class Magnoliopsida; order Myrtales; family Combretaceae; genus Lumnitzera; species Lumnitzera racemosa. The sequence continues at coordinate 42,373,596 of JAMXBC010000008.1, read as the reverse complement.
ATGTCATTGAAGTCCAAAGTTTCCATAGCCTAGCTTCTTTCTATAAGCGATTTATTAAAAACTTCAGCACAATAGTGGCCCTATTGACCGAGCTGATAAAGAATGAAGGGTTTAGGCAAAGCGATCGAGCTGAATGAAACTTTAAGGAGATCAAGGAGAAGTTTACCTTGGCCCTTGTCTTTTCACTACCAAATTTTGACAAGCCCTTCGAACTAGAATGTAATGCATCAAGAGTTAGAATTAGTACTATCCTAATGCAAGAACAACAGCCCATCACTTACCATAGTGAGAAACTAAGTAGCCTAACCTTGAACTATTCTATGTGTGAGAAGGAGTTGTACTCCATTTTTTCTGAGCCTTTACCGTTTAGCAACACTACTTGCTACCACGAAAGTTTGTTATTTACACTGACCACGAGTCATTAAAGCATCTTAGAAGTCAGAACAAGCTTTCAAAAAGACAAGTCAAGTGATTAGAGTTCATGAAGGGTTTCTCGTACGTCATCTAACACAAGAAGGGAAGTGCAAATGTGGTCGCCGATGCTCTATCACGACAACAAACCTTGTGACCACTTTGTAAACAAAATTATTGGGATTTTCACTCATCACTGAGCAGTATGCTAATGACCCTCACTTCGGTTCCGTTGTTGAACAATGTCGTGAAGGACTAGTTGTGGGAGAATATTATCTTAAGGATGGCTATTTGTTCAATGACTATAGGCTAAGCATTCCAAATTGCTCTATACATGAGTTGTTGTTCACAATGGTAGACTTTCAGGCCACTTTGAGGGGGTCATGATAGCTAATCTGTTAAAGGAGAACTTTTAATAGCCAAGTTTGGCCAAAGATGTCCATAAGGTAGTCGGTTGTTATGAAGTATGTAAGCACGCTGAGGGGAAGATAAACCTCATGAAGAGTACATGCCTCTACTAATGCCTACCTTACCATAGGCCGACCTCAATATGGACTTTGTCCTAGGGTTGCACCAGATACCCAGAAGAAAAGATTATATCTTTATTGTAGTGGACACTTCAATAAGATGGTGCACTTCATTTCATGCCGTCAAACTAACAATGCTTTATTTATTATCGATTTGTTTTTGCAGGAGATTGTCCGACTACACTGAGTACTGAAGGTTATTGTCTTAGATCGAGACATAAAATTTTTGAGCTATTTCTAGAAGACTCTTTAGAGGAGACTTGGGACTAACCTAGTGTTCAGCTCCAGTAGCCACCCTCAAACTAATGGCCAAACTAAAGTAGTGAACAGGATACTAGGCAACCTACTCAAAGCTGTTGTAGGGAAAAACCTAAAGGATTGGGATTAGTACCTACCAGTTGTAGAGTTCGCATACAACCAAACTATCCACAGCAGTATAGGGAAGACCCTATTCAAGGTCGTTTATGGCCTTAACCCAACCATTCCCCTAGACATGATCAGCACCCCAACAGCTACTGAAGAGAGTCAATCTAGAGTTGACTGAGCTCAAGAATTACGTGAACTGCACCAGTCCATAACAAAGAAGGTGCCAAATTCAATAAGAGACAATAAGAGAATGGTAGCCGAGGCCGTCAAACTATTTCTTTCCAACTAGGAGACTTAGTATGGATTTACCTCAGTTGAGAGTGATTCCCTCACTTAAAACAAAGTAAACTATCTTTAGATCTAACAACTCATTTAAGGTCCTGAAGAAGATTGACTGCAACTCCTACCAGATCAAGTTTCCTGATGACTATGATGTCTTTTCTACCTTCAATGTATCCAATCTGATTCCCCACCAACCAACAGAAGAAGACCTTAGGAATGCCCTAGAAGAACAAGCAAAAACAACTTCAGATTTGAGGACAAATCTTTCTAACCCCTAGGAAGATAATAAGAATCAACCCCCTAGACTAATCATAAGAAGCTGAGCTAAAGGACTTCAAGGGCTCGCACAGAAAATATTAGCTCTAACCAGTAGCCAAGTTGAGGACTCCTATCTCGATTCGATCTCCAGCTAGCCTTTTTGTTAGATCCTCACATGTGTCCAAGATACTCCTGCCCAGTTGCAAAGTCTTAATCTAAAAGGTAACCCAAGAAAGATTAGCCGAGCTGAGCTCTCCAATCGACCATTAGCACCTAACTCTAATTCAACCGACTTCCTAACCAAACTGATTAGCTCCCGACTTAATTCAGATCAAGTCGACCCCTGACTACCAGCACTTTCTATTTTTCTGCCTATTTATATCATGCTCTTAATGTCCAGCCATCAAGTAACATGTGTCTCCTGACATAACATTCTAGAATGATTCTTTCTTTTCTATACTAAATATTATGTCCCTTTTACTCCTTTTTAGTATGATTCATGTAACCTAATTATAAAATATCCTTTTATCTTTTCATACATGTAGAATTACCCTAGTGAGCAAATATATAAATCCCTACTTTCCTTGTATGCATATTCATTCAACTTTCAATACAGAATTATTTCATTTTGAGCAACCTTAGAGTTCTTGTTATCTCTCAACTCTTATCTATTCCCTTTAGTAAGGAGTAGTGGCGAGTGACCCTTCAGTTCGAACCGGTACGTCATATCCGGCGAATTATACGCCGACTAAGATCGATTGGTGCATCATATCCATTCGGTAGCTACCTGAACTTTGCTATTTTTTTTTTTTTGTTTCCTTTTGGGTTTGTTCGTTGTGGTACTTCTCCATATATCCGACCCTAGAGACGCATCATTAGGTATTCAGTAATATAAAAAACTCCAAACTATTGGCCTTCAACCATAATATTGTAATAGATGAACTATAGATGGTAACTTCAATTTGTCCACCATAGGCTTTGCTACAATATTAACATAAATTCCATAGTCGACGATAATAACACAAATTGCATTGCTAACAAGGCATCTAATATAAAATAAACCCTCAACTTATTAATCTCTAATGGGCAGTTTTGTCAGTAATGTGAACTATGTAAGACTCATATCGGCGCAAGTTCAGTAGCTAATTGAGAGCATTCAAGAAAGTGACCCAATTATACTAGAAACTTACAAGGGACTTCAAGATATTAGTCAAGGAGTTTTCTTAGGTTTGGAATTTGAAAATATAATAAAATATATATAGCTATAATGGTAGCAATTTACCATATTATTATATTATCGGTAACACGTAAATTAGATCTTGAAAATTAGTGAACACTTAAAGATAAATTATATGAATAATATAATTAATATTATACATAAAATAATATACAAAAGACATGTATACACATGAAGTATAATTATTATATAAATATATATATACCTGTAATTATTGAAAATACCCGATATTAGATAAAATATACTAAATAATTAATAAAAAATTGGGGAAATTGTTAAAAATTATTAAAAAAATCAAAGAAACCATCCTTTTGTCTTGGCAAACCTTGGTGATAACTGGAGAATTAAAAAAAATTCGAATAATCATGCATGGACACCTAAATCAACCTTTTCCACATGTTGAATGAGGATGGAAAAATCAAAAGCAACCTAAGTGAGTTATAAAAAAAATTACAATCATCTTCTAAGAAAAAGTTTAGGCCTTTGTAAGTCTAAGGAAAATTTTGGAGTGAGAAAATAGAGAGAGAAAATGAGAAAAAAAAATTAGGGAAAAATAGCATGCAAAGGAGGCGATTTGCAACATCCTAAGGAAAATGACCAACTAGAAATGGAATAAGGTGGTGACCTAAAGGAGTGGCTAGTGCCTAACCTAGTTAACAACCTCCCCCTCCCTCAAGGTGGCCAAAGCTTGGACTTTCGGTAAATCACTAATCTTTCCAATCTTTATCAAAAATTAGGGAAAAATAGTAAACTAACTCTAAAATTTTTAAAATTTGGTTTCCCTATGTATTTTTTCATGGGAAATTCAAATGTTCAATCAAATTTTTAAAATTTTGAGTATAGTTATAAGGTCCTTAAGAAAAACATCCCGTGCTACAATTTCCAATCGGGTTTTTGAAAGAATAATTCATGCAATTTCAACTTGAAATTTTGCAGTTATTCTCCTAAGATGTTGAAATTTGATGCTATATGGGCAGATTTTCAAAACTTGGTAGTTGAATTTTGGGGAACAATTGTTTTTCATAAAACAGTACATTGAAAGTGGGTTTTTTAAAAGAGCTAAGTTGGGTTTTTGTAAAATCATGCTTCAATTTATATTGGCTAACATGTCGTAACTCTAAGTGAGTGAATAAGAGCTTTAAGATGTTGATTTTCAATTTTAGATGGGTATTTGGTGGTTTAGGAGCTCAATCGTAAAAGTTTCGATGAGTTGTATTAAGTAAAGGCGTAAGAGAAGTGCATATATGATGGTAGTACTAAATTGTTATTTTTTGCATTTGCAGGTTTATTAAAACTTCAAAACTTAAGGTAAGTTGAATTATATATGAAGCAATTAGATGAACTAGTAGCAATAAGGTCAAAAACTGTGTCAGAAGGCAAGCCAGAATGTGATTTGGTGTGAATATGTTGAATATGCTAAGAAAAAATTGATTTTGTAACAAAAAGTAGCTTATATTTGGACTCTAACCAATTCATAAAGACAACTATAAGTTGAAAGTTTCTTAAATAAGAATCTAACTTTGGACTGAAGGTTAAAAACTCTATTAAAAACTAGATCAGAATGTTGTTTGGTATTAAATATCCTTGACTACACCAGGAGCTTGACAGTAGATGAACCACTGATTGGTATATGAGTTCTATACCTTTATCAAAGTCGGTACATGAGTCAGAAACCACTTGGAAATAGCCATACCATAAGGTTAGGTTATAACCTAAATTAGAAAGTAGTTCAATGGAAGATGTAAGAGTAACTAAAAGCCTGAAGGTGGTTGGTGTAGGCACTCCATTTTTGTCCCTTTTTTATTTTAAAATGTTTTAAAATAGGGTAAGGGTCCTAACTTGGAAAAAAACAAGCATAAAAAATAAAAAATTAGAAAAATACAAAAAAATAGAAAATTTAGAAAAAAAAATCAAAGAATGTGGAAGATTTAGGAAAATTTAGAAAATTAAATTTAATAAATAATAATAATAATAATAATAATAATAATAATAATAATAATAATAATAATAATAGGTAGTTTCAATAAAATAGGATTTTTAATTTAGCTTTAGTGTTTTTAAAGCCTTAAATAAAAAAAGAAGAGAGGAATGTTGGGCTTGAGTTAAGATTTAAATCTAGCCTAAGCCAACGTAATCTATATGTATAATTTGATTGCACATATAAATAAAGCATAGGCTAACGGGCTAACGGTTCCACACTTGGGTTTAACTTCAAGATCTTAGGTCAAAATCTCATCAAAGGCACAAAGTGCCTTTTATTTTTTTCTTCACAAAGCATGCCCACCACATATCAAAAAATCACTAAGCTATGTGTTTGGTCGCAACATGTAGCACTTCATGATTGGGCAACGAGTTAATGTGGCATCACATTAGTCATGTCATCAACTTATCATTTGACACGTCATTACCTTTACCTACGTCATCTACTGTGTATTATGTAGCATGATATCACAAGACCACGAAGCTGATGTGACACCATGTTAGCATGTCCCCCCCCCTTCCTTCCTTTATTTTCCCCAAAATTCTAGCAATCATCCTCTTTAGAAAATCCATTTCGAGCTCGATTTGAGGTCTTTTTCTCTATTATTCAACCAAATTAATAAGGAGATTGCAAAACCTACATAGGATACTATGAATTCAAAATGAGAACTCGTTTAAATTCAGTCATTAAGGAAGTTAAAAATCGAGTCACAGTTTCGAAAAAGTTGTAAATACTCATTTTTATTTTCCATGATCCAAGCTGCCATTCTCAAAACCGAAGCTTCTAATCATTTTGTTTAGCAAGTTTGAGCTCTCATAATTGCATTTGACTAACCAATTACACAGAATTACATTTCAAATCACACATTGATGGTGGTCAAATCTAAGTGCATTTAACCTCATATTCAAGGCATTTAATCGTTTTCCTTGCTTAGTTCGAGCTCTAATATTATAAATAAGAGCTTAAACAGCATCAAAACTCTCTCTCTCTACCCCCGTAGTACCCCCCCCCCCTCCCCCACCCCTTTCTCTTTACATCTCTCTCTCTTCGATCACTCCACCAAACCCTAAACCAATCGAACCACTAGCCTCCCCATACCCTAAAACGTCTAACCTAACCATCCTTACACACCCAGCAATCATTATTAAGCTTTAACCAACATCACCGCTGCTACCTAACTTTGTCGAACCACCATCACTCATCAAGGCATTAAAACTACCCTCCCCACTACACCCCACCCCAACCCCTACCAAATCCAATACGAAACTCATGAATCCCCCTTTCCTACTTGTTTTGGTGTCCAAATCAAGCTAAGCAACCCTCTCAATCGTGTTGCCTTTGCCACCCGTAGGAGCTCTAAGTTTGACCTATGCTTGCTCCGAATTTAACCCAATGACTCAAACCACTACCTAAGTCCAAGACTTGCGCACTTAAAGCCTCAGTTCAACCCTATTTCCATTCAATTTTTTTTTTTCATATTTCTTTTATATTTTGTAATTTTCTTTTCTTTATTTATTTTCATTGTAATTGTAACAAAAAGAAAGAAACAAAAAGAACAAAAAAAAAGAAATAAACAAACAAAAGGAAAAAAAAGGGAAAAAGAAAAAAAAAGAGGCTTAGATTTATGTTGAAAAGAAAGGAAATAAAATAATAATAATAATAATAATAATAATAATAATAATAATAATAATAATAATAATAATAATAATAATAAATGGAAAAATAAAATAAATAAACAAATAAATGGATTTTACCACTTAAAAAAATTGATTTTCTAAATAAACAAACATAAATTAACCCATTTTAAAAAATTAGGAAACTTTTAGAACTTTCCAAACAAAACCAATTTAGGACCCTTCTTAGATATTTTCCTTAAAACAAAATCAAGTAGCTAAGAGATGTAAACTCAGTCAATTTTCAAAAATCGCAAGTAATTCACACATTAAAGTTTTTGCTAAATGAACTACAGAGGTTTGATCCTGAATAGAGGATACATAGGTATAAGTATGCAAATATAGGACACCTTAATCTTTTTCCATCTTTGCAAATAATGGTTCAATTATCCTTTTCTTACTAGATTTAATGTTATTTACTTGTTTACATGTAATTAGATATTTTATTTTAGAAAGATATTATTGAAAAGTGAATCTATATTTGAAAAGTTAAAAAATGGTACCTATTAAGGGTTTAATAAGATAGGCTCCAAATCCAAAATCTTTAGTTTTCAAAAACCTTTTTCTTAAAATTGGATTTTCAAGTAAACTAGTGTTTAGATTAAATCGATCCACATAATCGATTCAACTTAACCCACTCTTTTTCTCGACTCCAATCGAGTGGTAACTCCCAAGATTTTCAAAACACATTTAAGAACCAAGTTTTTCTTAACTCCTAGTTGATGGTTAGTATTAAATGGATTAGGATTTAATATTAATTGAGTTAAGGAAAATATTATAAAAACTAAGAAAAAGAGAGGCTCGACAGTTGGTACTAAATATTGGGTCATTAAGAGTTAGAGAGTAAATCAAAAAGTCACCTAATTATGCCTTTTTAAGAATTTACTAAAGTGAGAATTTGAGTTAGAAACTATTAGATAGCAATCTATGCCAGGTCAAAATATATCCTACTTAGCCAATACTTAATAACACCTTAAAAAACTTTCCTAACATAATTGAGGAACATATTTAAAAGTTAAAACGAACTCATATATTACATATTGGTTGAAAATTAAAGAGGTTACATTAAATTTTAAGAATAATAAAGGAAAACGAGAGCAATACATAAGGAAAATGAGCATCAGTATCTAGATAAGTGGGATCAGTGTTTTACAATACTATGAAGTATTATTTGAGAATATTTGGAGACCTTAATATATGTCTTGTTTGTGATTGAAAGTTAGTCACCTGTGCACATGTAGCTTGTGTACTTAAATATTGTTATACTATTTGAGTGTTAGATTTATGTGTTGATTGTTTCATAATATTACATGATTTGAACTATTTCAATTTGCTTGATCACCCTAAAAGCAACCTAACACAAACTCTGCTTAATTATTAACTGAGCCTGCATTGCAATCTATTAAGGGAAAATGACTAGGAGGTTCAAGCCAACCCGAACCCTTCGTTGAAGATAGCAAAAATTTTCCTCTCTTCACCTTGAGTCAAACTAACCAATAAGAGAGGAGGTCGTGGCCAAGCTAAGGCCCGTAATTCGAAGGTAGTGTCGAGCAAAAGATGTTCTTGATTACATAAGCTTCGGTTTAGTGATCGATTTGTGAGTGTGCGATTTAAACTCCTTAAAACCTGAATTAGAGTAGACGCAATTTCTCTAATCTCATAGCGACCAGTCAATATCATACGATGGCATTTACTTGAACATGCATTGCATCTAATTAAACTTATTTGAAATCCCTAGTTGCTTTGTGTCAAATATGTGTTATTGTCTCCTTCTTACTTACTAAGCAAGTTATTACCCATTTCCCTATAGCTATTTTGCAGGTTTTCCCAGTAAATTCACTAGTACTACTTCAAGTTCTAGAAAATTAGAAAATGGGGTCGGGGAGTAAGATTAAAGATTTCTTAACTAGAAATCTATTTAGTTTATTGACTATACTAACTTTTAGGAAAACTAATAGGGTCACCTTGAATAACCTATAGTTTTTAGCTAATGTGATTTATTCCATACTTTACAAGCTTGCGGTTTTTAGTAAGATTTTCAGAGATATTATATCTTTTTGTAATAACATAGCTCTTGAAATTTTTAAGAAATTCAAGGTTTTATCCTTCATACGGTCTATCAAACTTAATTTTCATTGGAATTTAAGCTATAAAAATTATTTTCAGTAGCTATTTTGAAAAATTATACCACAAGTTGATTCATCCCATGTACTGAATATGGAGTTTCCAAGTAGTAGAGTGGTGAACGCGTTATGTAGACTATACCTACATGAATAGCTAAGGCAAATAACTTCTAGTATAGATTGATTTATACAGTAGAGCTATTGCGACTCCCTAGTTTGGGGTGTAACAGTTCTAGAAATCTTTAGGTTTCAACAAACTCCTCTCTTCATCTCCTACTATCCTAAAACCTAAATCAAAATTCATAATACAGCCTTGTTTTTTTCCAATCTCAAACCCTAATCTTTGAAACACCAAAATTCAATGAAAAGATTGAAATTGATGCTTACACATTAAGTGTGATGCACTATATCTCCAATACCAATTTGATACATATAAGGCCCATTTTACGAATCTAATTGTCTTCTAATATTGTTTGGTCATTTAAAGATGTGATGTTTTAAAGGATTTTAGGTTTCTTACCAATAAGATAAATCTTTTTTGGGGTTTTAATACAAATAAGAATGGGAACATAAAAGGGATATGGATATTAGTTTGTTTAATAAGTTAGAGAATGACACGATTAAATAGTTTTGAACTGAGGTTTTTACTTGATTCAACCAATAAGTCAATGGATGCCATAATTGAAAGAAACAAAAGGAGATTGATTAAAATTACAATGATATTACTAATAAAGTAATCTAATCAATACAATAGTTTGCTACATTCAATATTCATAGATTGATAAGAACATAATAACATTCATGAGAAGTTTACCTCATAGACCAAAAGGTTTCATTATCACATGAAAGTAAACTTCTATTACAATGAAAAATAAAGTATAAATACTATCAACAAGAAGCCTAGTAATGACAAGCTCACAAATAATAGAACTTCTAATAGAATATGTATAAAATAAGTCTAAATGGTATAAAATAAGGCGTATTTCGAGGCTAAAATAAGTACACAATCATGTACTTTGCAATTATGGCCATGTACATCTTTCTTGACTTCGTAGCATGTTTTCGTTTGATGGTGAAACCTTTTACATCTTTGAACCTCTATCATGGATCAATTTCCTCATCATTTCCTCTCTCTTAGTGAAGATTTGACCCGAATCTTAGAACTAGACATCTCTTCCTCTAGGATTAAACACCAATTTGCAAAATTTAAGAAGAAGTGAAATGCAACAACTCATATAAATATGAAATGCTATCTTCCATACACAATCCTTCCATGTATCGTATGCTCTTTCATTAAAACCATGAATTCCAAATGGTAGCTAGCAAACTTTATTTACTCTAGTTCTATAGTGCCTCCCAAAATATAAGACAGAAATCCCATTACTCTTCCAATTGTGAATTCAAGAATATGAAACTCATTGTGTTACTCCTTATTTTGTCCGCTTACACTCTTAATTTTCTCATTAGCAATAAATTCCTTAACTTTCATCTTTAAAGGATCTCCCTTTATAGTTTCCTCTATATTCCCTATCTCAATTCTCTCTTCCACAACATCCACTTCCTCTTTAATGATTTGAACAAGAACTTCATCAATTGGTACTTCTTTAGTGATCGTAGACACCCCATTTTTTTCCTGTTATAATTTTAAAACTTTTAAAATAGGGAAAAGAGTCTTAATTTAGGAAAAGTAGAAAATTTAGAAAAGGAAAAAAAAAAAGAAGGTAATTTAGAAAATATTAAAAAAATTAAAAAAGAGTAAAAATTAAAAAAGAAAACAATTTTTTAGAGTATTAGTAATAAATAATTTAGGATAGGTTTTAGAAATAATAAGGTCATGGGTGCGTTTGTTATTATTAGTTTGGGTTTAGATCAAATTTAAAATTCAAATCTAATAAAGGTTAGTACTTAAATGCATTTTCTATGCAATACGAGTTAGGATACGAGCCAATTGCCCATTTGCTAATAGACTTGGACTTATAATTAGGGTTGACACTAAGATCCTAGGTTCGATCCATGCGTAAGGTGCTTTGCATCTTTTGTTTTTCAACTAAGACAAGGAAATGTGTCAACCTATTATTAGCTAACCATGTCCACCTTCTTCCTTCGTCGTTCCTTCTCCTTCTTTCTTACATTTTCAAGCTCAGGGTGCTCATTTTATGGCTATTTTTTATCAACCTTTCTTCATGATTTCACCAATTTAATGGTGAAGTCATAAAGATTGCATAGGATATTATGGATAAGGACTGAAAAACTGACTCAATTCATCTATTTAGTGGATAATATTGGCCTTTAAAGTTGGCAAAAAAATAGCATTAAGAGATTCAAGCTCTTACATGATTTGACATATCTAAGCTTTTCGAGAAGGAATAAAAGCTTTTAACAAAGGTTTTAGGCAAATACGAGTGTCATAAATCTTGTTTGAATAATCATTTTGTCTAAAATCAAGCCAAACTGAATCAAAAAGAGATCAATACCCATTAACTTTGATTTTCAATTCAATGCATTTTCAATGTTTTCCTTCTAAGTATGAAGCTTGAACACGTTTTGGGCATCAAGCAAAGCTCCAAAGCTCTCAAAAAAGTCCCAAACTCCTATCTCTTTCCACTGCGAGCCCTCTATCCTTCTTTAAATTCTTCCTCTTTTAAGCCATTTTCGAAAGTAACTACTACTATCAAGTGCTCACCTAAGACCTAAGCTTTTGAATTTGACCATTCCCTTATGTTGTTGTGACCCTTAGCACTATCACCCCTAAACCCTAAACTACTACTGCTACTCGCTCTCATACCAATACCACCGTCGCTCCTTGTATGAAAATAACCACATGGCTAAACTCACCATGTCTCAAAACCCCAAACCTAACTCCCCTCGCATTCGTAACAACCACCACTCGACACGCCTACCACCACTTATTGGTGGCCAAACTTGAAAACCACCTAAACACCACACTTTGGCCATAGCACTTTACCACCACATCCATATTCTCCAATTCGAAACACACAAAAACACCCTTACTTACATCAAATTCAACCTACAAACACCTATGGAGTACCCTCTATCACTACTCTTTATCCTCTTTGCATGACTCGATCCGTAACCTAAATGGACTCTAACTCAACCTGACCAAACCGAACCCCAATCTGTTGCTTTAACCCACGTATTGCATCTTTTCGTTTGGGGCTTTCCTTTGTAATTTTGTTTCAATTTTTTTTTTATCTTTTATGAACTTATAGTAATTGTAAACAAAAGAAAGAGAGAGAGAGAGAGAGAGAGAGAGAGAGAGAGAAGAAAAGAAAAAAAAAAGCAAAAACTTTATTATTCAGTTATTTATTTATTTATGTTTCGATTAGAAATTAATAAATAATAAAGAATAAAAAGAAAAACAGAAAAGAAAAATAAGTAAATAAATGAGTTTCATCACTTAGAAAAATTATCTTAAAAATTAAATTAACCCTTCTTTCGAAACTAAGACTTCTTGTAGAATTTTCCAAAAAGAAATGAATTACTAAAATTAGGACCCTTTTAGAGTTTTTCTTAAAAATAAATAAATAAATTGACAACAATTTAAATCCAATTAATTTCTTAATTTAAAATCAATCAATAAATTAAAATTTTTTATAAATGAACTACAAAAGTCTGATCTTGAATAGTGGATATGTAAGTACTCATATGAAACTACAAGGTGACTTAAAATATGGAAAAAATTATGTTTCCATTTTTTTGTAAAATTATCCTTTTTGTATATTGAATAGACCTAATTGCATGTGAATAAATTTTATTCTTAAGAGTATTATTAGAAAATAAATTCAAATTTAGAAAGTTAAAAAAGGTATCTATTAAGGGTTAAAAAAAAAGTTAGCCTCCCAACTCGAAAATCTAGTTTTCAAAACCGTTTTTAAAAAATAGTTTTATCGAATTACCGATAGCTAAGTTAACTCTTTTTTCTGACTCCAGTTAGACGGTGATTTCGAAGAGTTTTAAAAATTAAAAAAAAAAAAACTCTTAACTCTTAGTCAAATATTAATATTAAACCGGTTAAGGTTTAATACTAACTATGTTAAGGAAAATAATAAAAAAAAAATCAGGCTCAATAATGATATTCTCTTGAATTTTCTCAACAAAAACATTATGAAACTCATACTCCATAAAGTTCCATTCATCCACTTTATCATCCTTCTCAATATTCATAGGAATAACATCTTAAGACACTCTTTCCAAACTAACCCCCAAATGCCCTATTGTTCCATGAAAGTCTACATCAATGCCATAAAATCTTGTATTGTAAGTTTGCCTATATTCCTTGTCTTATCCCAACCCAAATCAATTTTTTTTTTTTTACCATACTTTATGCAAGAAAGAATGCTAAAACCTTTTCTTTTTCTTTAATTATAAACCTTAATCTCCTAAAACATAAAAATTCAACAATATTGAAATTGATGCTTACCTAGTAAGCATATGGCATCGTAGTTCTAATACTAAGTAGATACAAAATGGATCAATTCATAGTTACATTGCTATCTATCAAGGCTCAACCCTCTAGGGATTTTAGGGTTTATGGATAAGGAAAATAAAAGTGATATAGACAAGTTACCATTTGATATTACACAAGAATAGTAAAACGAAGTAGTTGTAATTGAATCTTATAATCGATATGATGCACAAGGATAGAAAATAATCAATATTAAAGAAATTTTAGTATGATGTGTAGTAATCTAGTAATTAATATGACATGTATATCGGCAAACAATCTAATAATTAAATTCACACGTTTCTTAAACATGTTAGTTGCAGTCCAATACTATATTTTGTTTATAATTTTTTTCTCTCAATTTGAAATGAAAGGATCTCCTAAATATCAGTGGAAATAAGGAGATTGGGAGGAAATAAGAAGCTTCTTTGAGAAGATATAGTATTTCTAGATTTATTAAACTACCTCCCTAATTTGCACTTCAATTCATACATCTAATTCTATCTTAAATCTTTCTAGCTAAGTAACTAAAGAGTTCACTAATTTTATGAACTAATTTCCTATTAATTTTTTACATTTTGATTATAAGCCCAATTGAAATCAATATGATACACTCCCAAATTAATAAGTTGTTAGGATTGAAAAGAAGAAACTATTGTTGACAAGTTACACATCTTTCATTATTTTTTGGATAATCACCATGATCCTCTTGAAAGAATCACCAGAAAGGACCAGTAAGTCGATAATCGATAATCTACTCCTTTTTCTTTATCATGAGAAAGATTATCAGCTATCGATACCTTGTAACTAATAATCTTTCTTCTGATTAAAAGAAAAAAAAAATCACCTTCCTTAAGGGGGGACGATGGGTTAGAGAAGCAACTATATTAAGAGACAAAATTGTACGGCATACTGGACCAAATCAAACAATACCTCAGTGAAAGAAGTTCTAGTTAGACCACTATATAGTAGTATTAAAGTACTTCACTAGTCAAAAGGGGGAGTTCATATTTGTTGTGGTCCTAAACCTGTATAATGAAATCAATGAGGACATAAGTTCTATAAAGGAATAGATTGTAATATCCCTTAGATAAAAGGTGATGGGACTCTAATCATAGATGCACCTTTTGATAAATTGGTTTGGAGCTTATCGGAACTTAAAGGTTAAGCATACTTAAAGGAGAACAATTGGTGACTCCCTTAGAAGCAATTGTATCAAGGGATAACACCATGCATCGTGCTAGGTGACAACAATTAATACATCGGTGAAAGAAGCTTCAATTAAGCCACTGGTCAATATATAAGAGCTTAAGGGTATCGAAGTATATTTTATGAATTTACATTTAAACTGTATTTTAAGGATTATTTACAATTTCTTTTTTTTTTTAACTTATTGTCTTAAGGAAAGATAAATCTTTTGATACAATCCTTATATGACAAGGAGTCTTTTTTTTTTTATGCAACTCTATTCTCCATCTTAAGTTCCTCATATTATTTAATAATTATTGTATGGTTTAGCAGATTATGATAATGCCTCAATAATAAACAATCTAAATTAAGATTGACCAGATTATGCTAGCGTCTTATGTATACAATCTAAATTGATTTTGCCTTTATTACTCTTAAGCAATGAACTCATCAATGTTAGTAAAGTCACTCAATTTATACATTTTAATGGGGGTATAGAGAGATAAACTATTTACTTTTTAATCATATAGGAGCTAAATCCTTATGTTTTGCATTATAAGATCACATGTTTTGAGTTTAAAGGTGATTATTTAGCTTAAGAAAGTCTTTTGCTTTATTAGTACTATAACTAGATAATAAAAATTAATATTAATGTCCTATCTTGTAAATGAATTTTATACCATTCTACAATTTTATCCTAAAGTATTTTAGTACAACCATGGAAACCCTAGTTGACTAGCCGTCGGCCAACTACCTCGTAGTCGACTTGCTATACTTAGTTGTTAAATAGTTCCCCCAATTGTGACTTGGTTTTTCACATTAAATAACTCTAATGGTGATTTTAAGACTTATATTGAGTTTTTTGGGTAGAGATAGGCCAAATCTAATAAGTTTTGATCAAAAGCATAAGTGAAAACCTTAATTAGATTTAAGTTGTCAATCAATAAGTAAAGAGTTAAATCTGGCTTGTATATATTGGATAGTATGATTAGAATCAGCCTTCAAGAGCTCTCTCATGATCTTGAGCAAGAGATCTGGCCAACTTGACCTATTAGGTCCTCAATTTTCAACCAAGTGTTAAGGACGGCAACCTGATTCACAGGGCTGACCAATTTGTACACCTAAGCTCACAAAGTGCATGGAGTATTATCTTCTCAGACTAAGGTGAGTCTAAGTTGACCAGGAGCTAGGAGCCAACCTTCTCAACGTATCGCAAATCATACTCCACTATAAATCTAGAGTTACCAAAATCATGATGCCGAACTACTCATGAGCCCTATTATTGTCGATCTTATCCAGGAGAGTCAACAATCAGTACTCATAGAATCCATCTACCTTTCTCATGAAGACACGCATCCCACTCCCTATGGACATATAACCTAAAGATGAATATTCTCTTACTAGAAGGATCATAAATTTGTCCTTTCTCTTTCTATACATTACTATATTTAGTTTTACCCTTTTTTATTAATGTTATGTAATAGAATGTAATATTAGGTATCCGATATAAATACCTTATTTGTTATATTTAGACTTTTCTTCTTTGATTAGTAAAATTACTTACATTTTCTTCCTTCTCTCTATGTTAAGAAACCTAACCTCAACTCATAGCAACTCTTAAGTAAGATTGTGTAGTAAGCGACTCATTGCCTTAAACCAACGAGTCACATGGAGCAAGACACTAGTCATGAGTACTTGAGTAGTACATCACATCTATGAGCAACTCACAGGTGCTTAATCTTACTACCCATATTTCTACCCTTACCCATCTCTTTTTCTTCAATAACTTCAAATGATCCATTCACGCTACGATAAGACCTCATCCGAGGCTTACATTCCCTTATCATAGTAGGTATAAAGTAATATTGAGCTTATTGAGCTACAAAATAGGTGCATAGCCACAATTGTTTGTTAGTTGCAATGTTAGGTCAAAACTTGACTAACAAATATTCGACTTAAATCATTGTTGTGTGTATTGCTATGAACAATTGCACTGTATAGTGTATGTATTATGGGTGTATATATTTAAGCACTAGGTTCACCACGATGACTTAAGTCATCAGTATAAGGGAGTCATGTTTAGTACAATCAACAAAAGGGGACAACATTACAATGGAGTTCAGTAGAAGGGAAGTGCTAATTAGACCATTGTAATTGGGCTACGATCTAAGTTGTGAGGATATTAGACAGTAAATATTGCATTGCAATTTAATATATTAGAATTTGAAATATGTTTTGGAAAATATGGAGCTGCAATCTAGATTATGAGATATTTTGATGATATGTGTTTGGGTGAATACTAAGCTACCATTTAGGTTCTAATGAATTTGACAGATATTTGGTAGCAATCTAAGGTATATGGAATTTGATTGATTTATATAGCAGTGATGTTTAACCAAGGAATCTAAGTATTTTGAATTTTGATTGTTAAAAATTGTGATGTTTAAGCAAATTTAATTAATATTGAATAGATTTGTAAATTATTGCATCTCATAATTTATAGGCATGTATGTAGGTGTTGCATTGTGCGTATATTTGTGCAGTAACTTATATTAGGTCTCACGATTTACCTATTAGGATTTTGTTTTAGGTATTTATGATGATGATGTCATTTCTTATTATAATGTATATTACGAATATGGCTTCAATGAGTCAAATAGAAGCTATTTTGCTAGATAGGATATAGTTGATATAGAAGATGTGTTATTCAAACTTACTTTGGTTTTCATATTATGATAATTTTGGTTAGTTGATGTGAGAGTTTGTTTTAGTTGTTTAAAGGGCTATTTTAAGATTTTGATTATATACTTGGAGATTATTAAGTTTTAAGAATTTCAAGAGATTTACAAGAATTATTGTGGTATTTAGTAGAAATTTAATCTTTGTGTATTTATGTTAAGATGTAAATACGTAGCAAGGTAGTCGCAAATCCCATATGTAAGGTGTCACACTACCGATACACTATATTAACCTAAAAGTTATCACTTGTGAAATGACATTGTTCGTTTACTTTGAAACCCATGCATATCCATGATTTTTTTTTTTTAACACTAGTAATACCTCTTAACTCACATCAGCTACCATGCATTAAGCTACCAAGTACTCCTTAACCTATGGCTCGACCTTTCTCTAAGTTCTCTTCACAAAGTTACTATGTTCTCTTTAGAGCTCTTATGTTTAACCTTTCTTCATACCTTATTATCTGCATTCCATACATAAGACATAAGTAAAATTAAGTTAAGACCTTTTCATTGTGTTTCCAACAAGCAACATTTTTTTTTTCCACAATTAATAATACCTTTACTAAGATCCACTACCTCATGGTTGATATCCACAAAAGAACCATTGGGATTCAACAATTCCTTGTAATAAGAACAACTTACCATACGTAACTTTTCTTTTAACACCACATCTCCGTGAGAAATGCCTTAAAATAATCAAATCTCATTATATTTAGGGAAACAATGCTATTAAGCAAACCAAAAGATAAAGATTGTAAGGTAGTCTCAAGACACGCCTCACCTTTGAGAAATTGCACATGTGCCGATAAATCCAACTTGGACACTATAGATAACACTAATTTCTAGTTTTATCCAATTGCTTATCAACATAAAAGAAATTTATGTAAGCTTATAAGGTCATAACCATCTCATTAGAAATATACATGGAAGATACTATCCTAAAGTCCAACATCCAATTGTATTATCTCTTCTATCTATTGAAAACCATTAATACTATACCATTTTCTAACTTAGCTACCATTAGAGTAGCAAATGCTTTACTCTTCCCATTCGACATCTGGTATTAGCTTAGTCTTCTAAGTTATAGCTTTTTGTCTTGTAATAAGAGAATATTGCACCATGGCCTTTACATTTCCTTAGGGAATTACTACCTCTATTAGTCATCTATCGATCTTTAGCAATTAAACGAAGCTATTTAGATAGACTATGCTCCCCTTCCGCCCTTCAATTATTAAGGTGCGCTTATAACCTCAGTATCCTTATAATCTAATTGGTGATTGCTCAATGGTTATCTCCTAGTGTCCGTGGTTCGAAGATACAAGAAAGCACAAGAAAATCACCATAGATCCACAACTATCTTCTCCACCAGTACATCCTTATATTCAAAATCAAAATCAACTATCTAGTCAATCCACTACCTTCACATGCCTAATAGCACCATGATTCTACTTGCCAAGAGAGTAAAATTTTATTTCTATTAAGTTCTTAGATGTCGTACTTGACTCATTAGTGTGTAGATGATAAACTCTAAATTCTACGTCTCACTTTGTCACTACTAAGCTCTTTGCATGAGCAACAACCAATATGGACATTTTTGCCACACTACTAATCTCTAACCAACCTTGCTTCTACCCATTCTAATAGCAATTTGTTACCATGTTCAACTTAGATGTGATGTGTTAAGGATTTGATCTAAATTTATCATTATCTATCAACAAAACATATTAACAAGAGATAATGAACATGGTTAAGAAAAAAGAGAACTTGATATGAAATATAACATCTAAAATCCGCATAGAAGGTTTGATTTAAAAAATAAAATCCCTAAAATAGGGGTGAAACTAATCCATAGATCCCTTTTATAACAACATTAATACGTGATACTCATAACCTTATAACATGATGCTTCACAATCCAAGTCCCCTGGGGTATACCTTTACACCTTCTCTTACTTCTTATTAAATAAACATCATATGTCTATATACATGACTCTGAAATCCTTATACTTAATACAAGAAATAACTTAGACAGTAAGAGAAAACACAATAGGATTACCAAATCCATACATGCCGAGCCCAACTGATTAGGACCAACATCGACGAATTGGCTACCGTACCTTCACAGTGTACTACTCCCATGGGCTGGGGATAGATGCAGAACCATGCAATCGGGGTAACAAATGGATTTAAAATTATGTTAAGATATCCTTTTAAAAATATACATATAATACATAACTTCTTTTCTTTTAATTAGTCTTTTTTATTTTTTTCAACTACGAAGATGGGATAGGCGATTGACTATTCTTCTGCTTGTACATTCAAAGTGAAGGTGACAAAAACTCCACTTTGTATCCATTTAAAGAAAAGTTTAATTAGAAATGCAGGACCTATAACAGATTCCTTGTTGAGTTAGCAAAACAAATTAGTGGTTAGATAAATCTATTTAATGGGCAGTTTTCTCTCTTTAAAGGGATATGGCATTTCTAATCGTCAAATTAGTTGATGAGATGAGACCATTAGCTTCGGTTTGGGTAAAGCAATAGAGTAGCTGTCAAGTAATTACTTCTAATTAGATAGCTACGACATGAAAGTTTTGAAGCGACAAGTTTAGGTAAAATATTTCATGCATATGGTATAAATTTTGTTTATAATCATGTTAATTGTATGTATGCGATTTGTATTATTTTTAAGGAAGTATTAATTTCAACAGAATCATATAATGTTTATATGTTTTTCTTTTACTTTGGATCGACAATTGAATGCCCGTCGAAATAAATAAAAATAGAAAATGAAAAAAGAATTATTTTCCAAGGCCCATCAGCCTCTTCGGAATAATTTTACAAAATTAAGTAATACCAATCCTTGCGACTTGCAATAAAATACATCAACAAACATTCTTTTCCAAAACAGAGATATCACAAATATTTCTTAATTGGGATAACTACTTCAAAATTTCGTTATATTCATACAAAAGTTCAAGCAAGTTTAATCTGTTTTCCTACGTTCATTTTTCTGCCACATGCACATCAAATGCTGCATCCTATTATTTTTTCGTGTCTCGGTTTTAGAAAAAGTGATTTTAGGGTTTTTCGACATTTTTTTTAGTGCATACAAACATTTATAATTTAAACTTTTTAAGTTTATAGTTGGTCGTCTGCCATGTCAGTATGCATTGAGTTGTGATGATAACGTCAACATTTCTTTTCTTTAAATCTTGAAAGAAAAGCATCGTAGTAAAAAAGAATGTAATCCCGAAATTCTGAACCATTTGTTCTCACGGTATGGGAAACATTAATCTATTGTATTTGTCCATCAAAAGAGGAGAGAAAAAAAAAAAAAAAACACTATTGCTTATACGGAAGGATATATAATCATTATATTAAAAAAGTTCAGCACCATCTTGAAATTTTCACTCTAGTTCAATTTTTTAAAATAATGTATGGGGGGCCATGTGGGGACAATCTTAAATTTACTATTTCAATTTTGTACGCAAATCTGCACCTAAACTTACCAATTGTCACATTGAATTGACAATTGAAGTTTCATATTCAAAATTCCATTGTCACCCTTATCAAGGCATAGCTTTAACATTTATCAATTAACTCAAATGGAAAAAAGGAAAAATTTTACATTAAATCAATGTTAATGTTGTTGAAGATACATTCTATTATTGTCGTTATTATTATTATTAAAACCTTAACTCCTAAAGCGTCCTAAACTTTTCTTCCTGTAGGTTGACATGGCACCTTCTACTAATTCTCGCATTAAAGTAATAGAAACTATCATTAAATACCTCTTCCAAGAAAAGTCCTAGTCAAGTCAATTTGTGATTTTGGAAAAGTACTAGCCCTCTCCCACTTAGCTGCACAGAAAGCAAAGCAACTGGAGCTAGGGACACGTTGATGAAAATTTTTCTTCCATATTAAAACATAAGAGCACGTCCAATATTACACATGGTACTTATAACATATTAACTAAATATATTTAAAAACAAAAAGATAATTATAGTAGAAAAGAAAAAGCTTTTGTGATAATTACTATATAAAAAATTATATTTATATATTAAAATCCTAACGATATAAACGCTAATCACATGGTACGTTGGAATCACTCATTTTTTTATAATATTTTTATAATAATCTTATATAATTTAATTATTTATTTATTGGACCTCGTAGTACGAACGAGGGTCAAGGAACTTGAAGTGAAAATTTTTTAACCCTTCGGATTCGGAGCTCGTAGAAATTTTCAAAATTAAATCATTTCTCGATGTTCTCTTTCGACACGAAAGTAAATGATGATAGGTGCCTGCATTAGTAAACAGAAAATTTTCCACTTTGTTTTTTTTTTCATATATTTACTTTTTAATCAGATATATGGTCATTTTAATGAAAATTTTTAACGAGAATACACAATACCCACTAATAAGAGAAAAAATTTATAAATATATTATAAATTATTATAATCTTTATAATTTAATAATGTAAATATTGATTTTTTAATAAAATTGATTACATTCAAATCCATTCACTATATAACATGACTAAAAATCGAGATATTGAATAGATAGTACTGACATTCTAACACATACACTGTATGTGGCAATTTTTGATAAATAAAAAATAAGAGGAAAAGGGTGAAAATAGAATAAAATGTAATTTTTATCTTGTGTTTAGTAAAAAAATACACTTAAGGAAAAATATTAATTTAATAACCTAGTTTAATTATGGTATCGATTGTTCTAGAGCTTAATAAAACAATTTTATAATTCAACTTTTTTTTTTCTATCAATTCAAAATCTCTCCCTAAAAATGATAATTTTTTAGGCTAACACAGCGGTTATATTTTTTTTTCTTTTACAAGGCTTTTTTCTGATAAAATAACTATATTAAGATTAAAACTTTAAATTCCAATGTTAATGAACAGTCAACACCATAGTTAAATTAGGTTGCTAAACTAATATTTTTCCTTAGGTGTATTTTTAACATATAAAGGAGATGACATTTATTTTCATTTGATTTGTTTTAGAAAAAGGAAATGAAGGAAAATGGAGTTTTTATGGGATAAAATTTCCTTTACTTTTACTAATCTTACCTAAAAAAAAAAATTACCCTCACTTTTATATCGATGAAAGTTTTTATAAAAAGTAATTTTGTAATAGTATTATTTTTTTACTCATTTCTCTCTAATTTTGAAGAGAGAAGAAGTGGAATACAAAATGAAATTGTTTCCCCTACTTTCCTTCTTTTTTTTATCCATTTCTTCATTAGCCAAAAATATTATTTGTACCCATTTCGTTCATTTTCTTTCCACTTCTACCGGTTTCTATTAATCTTAACATAGTGATAATGTTGGATTTAGATTATTTAAATTTTTTTTTTTAAATTACGAATCAATTGTTGTCATTTTCTAAACTCTTAAAAAATCTTATAATATTATTATGATATTGTTTTCTTAAAAGCAAATTTATACTATAACAATTATTTATTTATAATTTTATAAACTATAAGAAAAAAGTAACTTTAAATCCTGGATTTTCAATAATGTTACTTTTTTAATAACTTCCCATTAGTATCATTTTAAAAACTTGCATGTATAAAAATTTTATTAGTGGATGGTAGATTAACTGTTTCGATATGAAAAATAATTCCAGCGTAATCATACCAATTTTCCTCAATTAAAAAAATCTAATAGGTCCCAAAGTGAGAGCATCAGATCCTAAGCCGACAACTTGCTTGTTTGCAATCGCTTGAACTTCCCTCCTGTGACTTGTGACTTGTTTCTTCCTTCCCCCTTCCCCCTTCCCATCTCTCTCCATTTTCCTCCTCCTTTTTTTTTTAACCTTTTCTCCTTCTTTCAGTTTCAGTCAGGGTCAGCTCCTCTCTCTCTCTCTCCCCATTATTACTTCCCTTTTCTTCCTTCTGCCACCAAACCCTCTGCTCACTTTTTCCCTCTCTCTAATTGGCTTGTGTGGTTGGTTTCACAGTTACTTCTGTTGCTCAGCTAAGCTATCTCACTCTTCCTAATGTTGAGTCAAATGTCTGCAAGATTAAGTTGAAATGTCACCAGTAACATCATAATAACATGACCATTATTACTTACCTCCATTACCATGATATTAATTCTTATTCCCCTTTTCCTTCATTCTTATGCGATCAAGTATCCACACCCAGAAAGCCAAAAATAGAACTCTCTCAAGTTCTTCTTGCCTTTGAAATTTAAAAGGTATGTTAAAAGTTTCTTTTTCTTCCTCTTTCTTTATTCCCTTTTATCTCTCATTTATTTAATAATTTATATATAATGTGGTTGTGGAGTGGATTTGAGTAGCTCTTTCTGATTGGTTGTAATATGATGGATAATGCATGTTGGTTTGGTTCATGCTGTATCTGATCTTGCATGTATTTGGAAATGCTTATTTGCTAATTTGGAAAGTAGAACAGAATCATATGATAATATTATCACTATGGTAATTTAATCTAGCAATTTGATCATACCTGGAATTAGAAATTTTCGATTTGTTTAATAATGTTTTGAGCTTAAATGTAATAGGTTACTTAAGAGAAGCTAGAATCGCCTATGTAAATATTCGAGATAACTGTAATTTTACCTGGAAAATATTTGTGAATGCACCAATCATGTGAAATGTGCTTTTCCTCAAGGAATGACCATGGTTAAAGCATCTAAATCGCTGCTGAAAGGCCTCATAAAATGGTGACGGTTTGGTCTAGGACATTTCGTAAGTTTGGGAGTACCCGAACAACAGTTTTGGGGTGAATGCAAATTTTCCTTTGTATTAGTTGTTGAGGTTGAGAAATAATGTTATGGAATGTGCAAATTTAGGTTGCTCGTTTCACTGAAAATGTTTTTCGTTCTCGTTTTTATTATTTGTTAGCTGTCACTATGTTCTTATGATAGTTGAATAGAAATGTTGCTAGCCAGTGGTGGAAAGTGGTTAAATCAGGTAGAAGAGGCAGGAAATTGCAGTGTTTGCCGGTGACTGGCTGCTGATAGTTGATATTTATTAGGAAAAGTTGTAAAATAAAACCTTTCCTGTTCATGGGGGAAAAGGAAAAAAAAAAAACATTTTATATGATAGAAGCAAATTCTTAGAAAATTTTTTAATCTTTTGAAAAATGTGTACATGCAAGTTACAAAGAAGTGTTCTGTGTAAATGTTCTGTATATAAATGTGCCAAAAAATATGCCTTGTGTATCATTCCAAGTTGTATCGTGTATGATATAATTCACAAGCTGTAATTAGTGATCTGAGACATCCTATCCTATAACACAAAGTATAGTTATTCCTCGAAATAAATTGTTTGAAGATGGAGCAGAATCAATATTGTGAATTGTGCAGATATGCATTTGATCCATGGAAGGTTTCTTAGGTGAATAAATCACCATGTGTTCAGAACAGTGACTTGATTACTTGCCTGTTTCCAAATAATATTTTGATAGACAGATTCTGGAGAAGCTATGGATCAGAAAGCGTGGTTTCGGAGAAAGAAATCTATAGAAAAGACCACAGCTTCGAGTGATAAAGTTGAGCTCCCTTCAAATGCGATTGAGGAACAGGTAAGATAGCTTGCATGCGAAGGTTCTTTGGCTGATAGAGTTGAAAAATTTCAGCTAAGGTCAGCTCCAATATTTATTCATTTTAGACATTTATGGTCATGTTTCAAAGAAACATAAATTATAGTCGTAATTCAGCTTACTCAAAGAAACAACCCAGAAAGATTGTGACATCGAATTTATGCAATTCTTGACAGGTAATAAATTATTACATCAGGATAATTTCCTGTTTATTGCTGTAATTGGATAAACAACTAGTCCTAATTGTCAGTTATGCTTTTTGTCTCTTGAAAACTGGATATAGAGGTAAATGAGAGGAGAAGATCTTTGATGGGCAACTCAAGACCTGAGATCTTGCTTTACTGCTAGAGGCTCTTGCATTGCATTTAAGAAAAATCCAATTTCATCAGTCTAATATAATAGCATCTAGAACACCATTTCCAAGTGTACATCAAAGAGCATATTGCTGGGGCATTGAGCATGGCTTAGCAATCACGAAACCTGTGGATCAATGCATAAGGTATATATGTAGGAAATTACTTCTGGTTGTCTCTAGGTTACATTCAGCTCATGCACTTTTTCTATGAATAGAATCTACTTATCATTTTTTACTAGGAAATATATTTTCTATTAGACAGAGAGAGAGAGAGTATCTTTCTATGCATACCAAGCCTAGGTGCTCTCATGGGCTTCCTTACACTAAAAATTTGGAGAAGATTCATTGCAATTTAATCCTACTTCCCTTAGGATGCTTTTATGCATAATACTATTTTTAGGTGATTCAAGCCAAAGATAAAATTAAATGTATCCTCATATTACAGGTACAAACAGTTTCATCTGATCAAGTAGAATTGGAAAGAGAGTTTAAAGATTTGAAAGACAAGCTTTCTTCCGTCCTTGCCGAATGTAGCTCCAAAGATAAGCTTGTGAAGAAACATGAACTGATGGCACAAGACGCCATTGCAGGTGAAAAAACAAAAATATATTATTTTACTTTTTATATATTTCACAAAACAGCAAGGTCGTTCATAGGAGCTTACTAATTGTTTGTCCACAATTGTAATTTTTTCATCTCATGATAACAAATTTATCAATACAGGCTGGGAAAAGGCAGAAGCTGAAGTGCTATTACTGAAAAATCAGTTGGATGAATCTTTGAGGCAAAAAAGAGACTGTGAGGATCAGGTATCTCATCTTGACACAGCCTTAAAAGAATGTATACAGCAGCTGTGTTTTGTTAGAGAAGATCAAGAAAAAAGAATTCATGATGCTGTGATGAAGGCTTCGAAGGAATTTGAGAAGTCCCAGGCAATATTGGAAGTGAAACTAGAAGAAACTAGTAAACGGCTCACGAAGATAAGTGCTGAAAATGCTAATCTGATGAAATCTCTACTGTCAAAAGAAAAAGTGATTGAAGATTTAAGCAAGCAAAGGACACTAGCTGAGGGAGATTTGAATGCACTGAAGGTTAGACTGGAATCATTGGAGAAAGAAAATGCTTCCCTCAAATATGAGGCCCGGGTCCTTGAGAAGGAGCTGGAGATCCGAAGCGAGGAGAGAGAATTCAATCGTAGGGCAGCTAATGCATCTCACAAGCAGCACCTGGAGAGTGCTAAGAAAATTGCCAAGTTAGAATCAGAATGTCAGAGGCTCCGCATCTTAGTCCGTAAGAGACTCCCAGGACCTGCAACAATAGCCAAAATGAAAAATGAAGTTGAACTGCTTGGAATGGATTCACCTGGTAGGAGAAAACCAAATAGTAGTCCAAATGGTTCGATGGCCGAATTTGAACTTGACAATCATCCCGTGATGCCCACGAAGAGAATCAATATGCTGGTTGAGCAGTTGATTTCCATGGAGGAAGAGAATAAAGCTCTCAAAGAAGCCCTCAATGGAAAAGCAAATGAACTCCAGTTATCACAAAAGATGCATGCCAGCACTGCCAGCAAATTGTCACAAGCTGAGTCACAGCTTGAAGGAAGAAAAGGTGAGAAATTCATGGAGCCACCACGGATGAGATATTTATCACATCAGCCTTCCATTATATCAGCATCAGATGTTGGAAATGATGATAAGGCTAGTTCTGCTGAATCACAGGCTTCTGCTTTGATATCGGAATTGGAGCATTTCAGGAATGAGAAACAGAAGGGATCACCGTCATTTAGACCAGTCGGAGCTTCTGATATTGACCTAATGGATGACTTTGCTGAAATGGAGAAATTAGCTGTTGTATCTGTTGATGAACCATTAAGAGGTTTTGGACTTTCTCCAGGGAAAGCCAACGGAATCATTGATTCCATAGTGGCTGGTGCCAGGCAGAGTTCAGCAAGTATCACCAATGTATCAAGTAAACCTTTAGAGAAACCCTCAGCATTGTATGTACCTGAAATAGTGCTTGATGCCAACGACACCTCATTAACGGTAATGAGCAATCATAAATTAAAGCCTACCTTTAGGAAATCAATATCTAAAATCATTGACCTTATTGAGGGCATAAGTTTTCAATCCCCACACTCTAATACCACAAATCACCTGACCAGGAGAGATGGGAATTCCAAAACATCTACAGGGTACATTGCTCGTGTTTTTCAGTGGAAAACTTCTGAACTAGAGGCTGTTTTGTTGCAGTTTCTTCATGCTTGTCATGATCTTCTAAATGAGAAGGCTGACATTTGTAAATTTTCACAAGAATTAGCTTTGGCTTTGGAGTGGATCTTGAACCATTGCTTCTCCCTTCAAGATGTTTCAAGCATGAGGAATGAAATGATGAAACATTTTGATTGGGATGACTGGCAAAGTGAAAATGAAGCAGAAATAGGAATTATGGGTAGAGTCTCTAATGCAGACAAATTACATAACTTGAGGGAACAAATTTCTCCCCATTTAGGTGCTGCACCAAATGCAAATGAAAAATGCACTAAGGAAGAACTTGAATCTTCTTCAAGTGCAGTAAATTCAAAGACAGACTCCTCTAGATGCAGAGAATTTATGAAGAAGGAGCTTGAGGATCCAGCTCAGTTGGCACGTGCAAGTTTATCCTCAGTTGCCCAACTTGAAGAATCAAAGCACACCATCACCAATTTGCAGACTGAGCTGGAAAATGTAAACAAATCAGAGAGAATGATAGAGGATCAAATGGAGAATCACAAGTCAGTAAACAAAGACATTCAGAGCAGCTTGACAGTAGGCAATGATGGGATTAATGAGGCCCATGAAAAGTTTTCTTCCCTAGAAGTTGAACTGGGCAATAAAGCTAATTGCTGTGAAGAGTTAGAGATGGCGTGCCTGTTGGAAAGGTAGACATAATCCTCGCTACACCTGTAATGGCTGTGAATGAATTGATTACATGAAAAATAATACTTGCACCTGCTTATTGTTCTCATGTATACCATTTGTGTCATTTTCAGTGGGGAAAAGGAGGAGATCCTCAGAAATGACATTGCTCAAGAAGCTACACCTCTGCGAACTGTGAGTCACTCCAATCTACCCCTTCCCATATGCCTACTTTTGCTGCTAGATGTTTCACTCTAACGTATTATTTCCCATATTGTCTTTTCCAGTAGACAAAATATGGTTTTTCTCTTTAGTTAAAACCAGCCTAGAAGAGAATCTTTATCTTATTACTAAAAACATATGCAAGTACACAAGCTGTGATGATCCTGAGAACATCTTTCCCATGGATACCCCCTTCTGTAATCTAGCAAGATTCTTAGAAGATTTGATTCGGTCAACTTCCTCGTTACGATTATTAATTCCTTTCTCTTTTAATTTGTGGGGTGTCAAACCTTGGTAAGGTTCTTTTGAAAATTGATTTTTTTGTCCTAAATTTATTGGCCCAAGATCAATAGAATAAAAGAATGATAGGATCAGCAAGGAATAGCACATTTTGATTTTAGTGCCATGATAAATAGCATTCTGCATTAGTCCAGTTCTTTTCTTTTCCTGCAAGCACTGCCCTTGAAAGGAATTTGTGAGCATGGCACTTGTTTTATGTCTAACTAATATTGTTTTTGTATTTCTTCCAACTAACTTTTATGCTATACTTAAACTCAATATACCTTTTTAGATTATCAAAAAATCGTAAATACGTATCATTTCTCTCTACTCTGGAACTGCTAAGAAGGATTTTTGAGAACCAAAAGAAAGCAGTCTTTCTGGAATGCATGCATACTTCATAGACATGTTTTCTTGCCAATATACCTTTTCATATGGGTGGATTCTTCACCCATGTATAAATTTGGCTCACTGAGAATCTGATTAAATGAGAGAATAGTAAAAAGATTTAGATGGCTGATACGAGCTTCTGATCGATTTGATCCTGATCAATATGTGATCTGGATTCTAGGGCCATTTTTACTATCACTGTCAGTCAAAGCTTATGGTAGTGATGTGGGATATAATGGTTATTTTCAGGATTGGGAGATTAATGCAGCTTCGGAGAAGTTGGCAGAATGCCAAGAGACTATTTTGAAATTGGGAAAGCAGTTCAAAGCATTAGCTTCACCTAAAGATGTTTCCCTTTTCGATAAAGTCATGACTCCCTCGGTCGATGCAATTGACACAACCGAAACCAAAGCCATAGTCCCAGTATCTACTGAAAAGAAGCTGACACAAAGACCGTCCTTACTCGACCGGATGCTTGCTGAGGATAGTGCAAGAACCAAGGATCTCGAAGTCTTGGACACAAACAGAACATATAGTAATAGTGCTTTTGTTCAGAATGAGTTGGTGGAAGTTCCAAAACAGAGTGATACTAAAAACCAGAGGGAAGATAAGAAGGTTGAATCATTAGCAATTGTGCCAGTTAAAATATCTGGAAGGAGTTTGTGGAAAAAGCTTTTGTGCAGGAAAAAGTGAATAAAAAAGAAAAAAAAAAAGAAGGAATCTCTTGCGGTTGGCCATTGAAGAATCATTATCAGAGAAATCATGTAAAGGGCTGCTTTAAGCCACATTTTGTTGCTATTGTATATGCTGTCTTTCTAACAAATTGGAGGGACTAAGACTTGGAATGAGTAAGAGAAAGGGATTTTGGTGGTTTTTTTTTTTCCTTTTTCCTGCCGATCTGTGTCATAGAGTGCCTTACCTTTAGGAGAGATTGATGTATATAACTTAGGGATCCTATAATAAGCCTCGTTATAGGTTTGCTAGAAAATGGTGGAAATGGTTAATATGGCGTCCAAGCATGGTCGAACAAGACAAATACCACGTTAGCTTTTATGATGGAAAGATCAATGAATGCATTCAAGAGCCCTATTGATCGTCCACTATTTTATATACTAATTAAATTCCTCGTTATATTAATTTTCATAACCATCCTAACAATGAGATAACAATAGAATCGAACACATCTTACAAAACTTAGGTACTTACATGTATTTTCAAGTAGTTAGAACTTAGGTGGTTAATCATGTAAAATTCTAAGGATTTGTTTACTTTCTAGAAAAATTATATCTTAGAAATTACTATTGTTAGGAATAAATTAGAAAACAGTGTTTGTTTTATATAATATTTTATTATGAGAATACCTATTCATAGGGATAAATGGGTACATGATGGATGGATAGGTTATAAGGTTTTATCAACGCCTCATCTTGCATATATAAGTTCTCGAATTTTTTGAATCAAAATCTTTCATATATCATCTTAAAAGTGTATTATATAAAACTTACAGGATATAAAGTACTCTGCAAAATTTATAAATTTTTTATGTTAAGAATTTAATTTTATACATTTTTTATAGCAAATTTAGGTTATATTATTTTCTCTTCAATGCTAAAAATTACTTTATGAAACATTATGTGAATTTAAATGTCCAATGATACTCTTTATTAGCAAAATAATTGAACAGCAAATATGTTAATGTGCATGTACAAAATAAAAGCAAATACAAGATTCTTTAGAACGAATAACAAGTATTGCCTCTTGAATTTTATTTTTTTTTTGGTCAATTATTGTACAATTTAGGGAACGAGGAATTTAATCCCTAATCCATCTTAATGAAAGACCAATAGTGATGCTACTAAACTATAATAACCTTAACTACCTCTTAAAATTTAAATTTACAATCTTTAGGTTTTGATTCTTTAGGTTTAAGTTTTGTGTTAAGTTTGCGCTATTTCTTTGTAATATTGGTATAATATTGTTTTTACTATTTTAGTTTTCATGATCAAAGAAAATACAAGGGTGTCTTTTTTCATTTATTAATATATATTATATTATTGAATAAATTATAAAGGGTGAATACATGATATCATGGAACCTATACTTTGTATATCTTAGGGTACAGATTTTAGAATTAGTATAAAATATGCAAACATCATACAAGTGACTCCTCTATAAGAGTAGGTTCTAGAAAATTAATACTTGAAATATATCCTATAACCCTTAATGCCTACTTGAAATATACTCGATTGAGCAGAGTACATGTGATTACTTGCCCTTACTCATCCCAATATTTAATTCATATCATTAATTGTAGTATAAGTTCAGAATATGACTAAAATATCAACAAACTCCTATTTGCTTTATTATAAAATAATAAGAAGTTATTTAATTTTTCTTATTAATCAAGGAGCAGAGTACATGTGATTACTTGCCCTTACTCATCCCAATATTTAATTCATATCATTAATTGTAGTATAAGTTCAGAATATGACTAAAATATCAACAAACTCCTATTTGCTTTATTATAAAATAATAAGAAGTTATTTAATTTTTCTTATTAGTCAAGGGCACAATTGCACGTTACTTGAACTTCTTACTCCCTATAAAGATTCCATCCTACAAAAGCAAATAATTAGTCCCTACAAAGAGGGAACAAAAAAACCACCCAAAAAAAAAAATTTCTTAAATCAATCTACAAGTAAACAAGGTAATTAAAGTATTACAAAAGTAATTATTCTATACCCTCTTGTATTATCTCAAATAAACAAGTTGTAAAACTTCAAAAATTCGGATTAAGTACACATTTTTTTAGAGAGAAAAAACGCTATCTCCTCTCTTTAGAAAACCGCTCCAAACCAATAAGAGGAATGAATTTATCCGTAAACTCTCTCCTCTCCTTCCTTCAAGCCTCCCTTTGTTTCCGTTCCTCCTTTGTCCTACTCCATTTCCTTCTTGTCACTATGCTCCTATAAAGGGTGGCTCCATTTGTCGTAATGGAAGGTACCATTCCTGCTCTTTAGGTTCTTTTGTCTCCTTTGGCTATCTTCAAAACAAGCTGAAGGAGAGAGAAAAAGCCAATCATAAGATGGTTTCTAAGGTTGATTCTTTTGGGAAAAAAAACTTAAAAATTCTTTTCTTACCCCTAAAAAGTGAAAAAGGATTCAATGAGTATTATACATGAGTCATGTATTAGATAAATAGGAATTAGATAGGTAAATTTAGGATATTGATGAAATTAACCTAATTAACCTAAAAACTTACGAATAGACTTGAAACATTAAACGAGAAAACCTATGAACCCGGATGTTAAAAATATAATAAAATAATAATAATATAAGTAGAATAGTACAATTTAACGATATTATATATTATTATTCGTAATCGTGTAAAATATGTCTCATTGGTTCATAAACTTTTAAAAATAAGTTATATATATAATAAAATTAATATGGAACATAAAATAACATATATAATATATATGTACGTATCATGTGTAATTTTTAAGTATGTAAGTATACCTGTAATTAATAAAAATACCCTAATATATGCATTTTACGCTAAAATAACCCAAGAAAATTAATAAAAAGTCATTAAAAATTATAGAAAAAAATCATAGGCAACTGGGAATTGGTAGCTTAGGCATGTCAATCAGGCATGACAGGTGTGGCACCATTGTAAATCAAGAAACATGCAATAGGATTAAGCATTTAAGGGAAATTGCAATGAGGAGAGAGAAGAAATCCATCCCAATGCAAAAAACAACATCAACAATTTAGAAAACCCTCTCTATTGGATACTATAGATAAGTGAGGAATTAGGAAAAATCAGAGTAGGTTAAGTTAATCAAAGGATAAAATTAGGAAAAAAATTGAAAAATCTATATGTACATTGGGGAATTTAGCAGTTCACTAATGTAAGGTGACGCTAGAAGTCAATTGGCTACCCCACCATAAGGAACAACCAGCATCTAGCGGTTTTGACAAGGTAGGGGGAGTTGGTGGTAGCCAGAGCTTTAAATTTTAGTGAGGTCCAATTTCTATCCGATTTTAAGTTAATTTGTAAAAATACCAAAAATACCTAAAAATTATGAAAAAAATTATTCTTACATACTATCATATGTAGAATCTAGGAAAAATATTGTTTTGAAATTAGCAAAACCAAGCAATTTTCGATATTAAAATAAATAAATCTAACGACATAGTTTCATCTTCAAAATTTTTCTATAAACTACCATATATTAATATTAAATTGCTATGAAGAGATTTCTCATAAATCTATTTTCTAAATTTTTATTTGATTTTTTAACCTTAAATTATGTTTAAAATATAGGTTTTTGTGGAAAATAACCTATTTTTCCTATGACCCTCACTTGAATTTTGAGTTTGGGTGATTAATGGAGTATTTATTGGAAGGAAGGAGTTATAAGAAATCAATAATATGCCATCAAATGTATAGCTGAGTAGTATGTAAACTTGAAGAAATGATAAACAGTAATGGGTTACATGAAGAAGTGGGATGTAATGAGGTTAAGCAATATTAGTTAAAGTGTTACTTAGATTTCTTTTATTAGAGTTTGGGGTAGAAATGGATAAATTAAGAAGTTGTATGTAATCTAAATTTGGATAGAGGAAGGCAAATGTTCTCTTAGATATTCCCTTGAAGGTTAAATCAAAGGCAAGAGTATGAGTAAGTGATGAAACAGGAGAATCTCAAAGGCTAAATTAGAGGGAGTATTCTTAAAAACTTTGAAGTTGCTAGTCTTAGAGAAAAGTTCATAGGGTAAATTCCTTAAAATTAAGAAGTTAACTGAACTCAAATGATATCTCAAAGGAAGTAAAGGTAAATGTTCTACTGGATATTGATCCAGAGGTTCAATCAGAGGCAAAATTCAAAGAAAAGTATAGACAGGGGAAGCTTAAAGGTTGAGTCAAAAGGCGAACTCTTAAGGAATTTGGAGTTGACTAGGCTTAGAGGATATTCTATCAAAAGATCTAAAAGTTGAATAAACTATATGGTTGGTTCAAAAGGTAGCTTAAAGAATACTTAAAGACAAAATACATAAGTATGAGTACTCAAAAGTTGTTTCAGAAAGTAATTCGTAGGAGATCTTGGGTAGTTATCGGAAAAAGAGGATGATTTAGAGGATAATTCTATTAAAACCTTAACTTCGATATGGCTTAGGGGATAACTCAAGAGCTTTCTAGTTTAAGAACTTCAATGGTGATTTAGCTCAAAAATTAGCCCAGAAGGTGCTTATTGAACAATCTTGAGTGTTTACCAACCTCCAAGATGGACTTAAAGGCTAAATTAGTTATGAACCTTAATACCCATATGGTGCAAAGGGTCGCTCAAAGGCTTCTCTAGTTGAATACCTCCAAAGGCACAATTGCTTAGGACATAGCTCCAAAGGTAATAAAGATAAAATATATTTATATGTATTAGACAATAAACTACTAACTAAATAACTTAATATATATATATATTTATATATATCTGTAAATTGGTAATATTTCATAATTTTCATGTAGAATAAAGTATTAGATCAATGTAAATATTGAAGGATTGTTAACAAAGAAAGTTAGCAAGCGTAGTAGCGAGTGATTAAGTTCCCAGTAAGTACGATTAGTACTTTACTGTACTTAATAATATTGTTTAAAAATACTTGTAGACCTTCGTATTGATCTTGTTTGTGATAATAAGTTAGTAACTAGTGTATCTACAGTACATGTGCTTACATATTGTATTGTTGTTATGGAGTGTTGGACTTTATATATTGATTGCTTTATGGTATTGCATTGATTGAATTATGTGAAATTGCTTGACTACCTTAAGAGGCAAACTAATTCAAACTCGACCTAACTTTAACTGGACCTGCATCACAACTCATTTGGGGAAACAACTAGGATTCTCGAGTCAAATACGGACTCTTCAATGAGAATAGTAAAAATGGTCATTTCCCTACCCTTATTCAAATTAAATGACAGAGGAGGAGATCATAGTAAAGTTAGGGACTGTTGTTCTAAGATAGTCTCAAGAGAAACGTGTTTCTCCATTGCATAAGCCTCGATTTGGTTCCAATTCACGAAGTGTACTGCGTCAAACTCCTTGATTAAAGTAGGCGCAATTTCTCTGATCTCACTACTATTGGTCAACATCATACGATGGCATTTTCTTGAACATGCATTGCATCTAATTAACCTTGCTTGAAAAGCTTAGTTGCTTGTTGACTGATATGTGCTATTGTCTCCATTCCACTTACTCAGCAAGTTATCACTCACCCCCTATAGCTATTTTGTAGGTTTCCAATATGGTTACTAGTATTATAACAAGTTTCATGAAGACTAAAGAACAGAGTCGAGGAGTGAGATTCGAGACTAATGGACTATGTTCTTATTTATTTGTTAACCTTACTAACTCATAGGGAAACTACTAGGGTCTCTACTAATGACCCTCTAATTTTCAATTATGAATATTGTTACTATACTCTATTAACCTATGATCTTTTATAAACCCTTTACTAATCACTTTATTTTCTCAAATCAATATACCTTTAGAACTTTTTTTTTTAAATTGAGATTTTATACTCTAAATGAATTGTAAAGCTTAATTTTCTTGATAATTTGAGCTACAAGTTTATTTTTTGAAGCTATTTTAGAAAGATTATATCACAGTTTGATATCTATAAGACTCAAAACTAGACGGTTCGAAGTGAGGAATTGGTAAATACCTTATATAAGTTATGCCTACGTTAACCGTTAAGTGGCTAGCTTTTAACTTAGATTAGTTTACATGGCGGGGTTGTTATGACTCTTTGATTTGGAGTATCACATTATATGCCACATGTAATACATATTTAGTGTATAAATACCAATAAGGTATAGTCATATATGATGATTGTAAATCATAGGTGATAAATGATTTGGAAACTGATCATATAATTATTATATGTGTCAACATCTTATTGGCAATAATCAAGAAAGATGTAGCAATATGGTGTGTTGTGCCATAAAAGTTGTCAAACCTTCCATCTTTAATAAATT
The DNA here is from genome assembly GCA_024138005.1 of Lumnitzera racemosa. Taxonomy (NCBI): domain Eukaryota; kingdom Viridiplantae; phylum Streptophyta; class Magnoliopsida; order Myrtales; family Combretaceae; genus Lumnitzera; species Lumnitzera racemosa. The sequence goes on along the minus strand of JAMXBC010000008.1, from coordinate 42,337,570 downwards.
GTAAATCTAACCTCATGGTACCTCCTTTTTTGCTAGTTCTCAAAAGGACCTTAGAACACCTTTACTTTTGGAAATTCCACCTTAAACCAATCCAATGAGATATTAGAATAAGGTTTTTTTTGTTTTACTCAATGAGACACTTGAATACACAACAACTGAAAACTACCCTTCGAAACTAATTTCTTCTTTGATAACAGCTTGGCTTCTTTCTTCATCTAAGTGCTTTGCCAAATCTTGTGTTCTAGCTAAGTCTAGTACTACTACTAATTTCAAACTCCTCCATATCCCTTCTATCAACCATGATTCCATTGCCAGGATACAACCTTTAAAGTCAATGGTAGAGGAAGTGATAAGTGTTGTAAGTCTACATTATTTGCCTTCTTCCTTGGGTAAAAATATCCATTTCTCACTTGTCCAATCTATAACCTTATGAGTTAAACTATGGGATCCTAAATGTCTTGGGAACTAAGGAAATTTTTTTTTCTACCTCCAATTCGTCAAAGATAAGGACCTATCACTTGTTTTCCAATTCCTTAATAATTTGCATAAAGGATCTTGATAGGAATTAATCCTCGCATTAACCTATACCAATGCCAAGAGTGACTCGAAATACTTGGAACTAACTAAGGAGATCGCAAATAAGCCAAAACAGCAACAAAAAAGTGGAAGAGGAGGAGTTCAAGGGACTAGCTAGATGGTGGAGTAGAAGATCGGCCTAATGGTATTCAATAAAAGAAGCATAAAAAGGTCATTTGGAGATAGGGTACACCGACCTACCAGTTCTAGTATTTCCTAAATTGATCTGATAGCTTGAAACTAGACAGCCTAACAATCCTTCTTTGACCCAACACACTTATGTTGGTTTCTTTTATTTTTTCTAAGTTGTAATTACTTACTAAAATGCCACTAAGACTATCTTATTATAAATACTCTTTTCTTTATTTGTAAGAGCAACTTATCATCTTAAACATACTTTTATCATTCTCCATTGGAGTTTTAATGAAAATTAGCTACTTTTAGCTATTTTCTTGTGAATCTTATCAATCCTTTACATTTGTAATCAACTATAGAGGTTCATAACTTGTTAATCTTGTGGGTTTTATTAAGATTTTCGTACTAAACATTGGTTTTCAAAGTCCATAGGTCACATTAGGTTAGCAACTCCAATAATTGATCGTGCTAGACACGTCAAATCCTCATTTTACGAAATGGCAAGTAAGAATGCCTCACTGTAGTTCACCAGCCATCAAATGTTCCAATTTAGGTATCATTCTCTAGGATTCCTTGTGAATTGCTTGATCTTGAGGGTGTTAGCTTCATTGCAAGTAGAGTAGGGATGCCATTTCCAACTTATACTTTAACAACACAGAAGGGAAAGGTGAACCATGCATAAGTCTTTATTTAGATTAATGCATATGAATACCCTGTTTCTCAAGTTGAATCTCTACATATGCTTTAACATACCTCTTAGTGATATATCAATAACTACCACCCAAAAGCTCCAGTTGTAAATTTTTTTAGGCATTCTTGAAATGCTACTAACTTTATATCTAACCATGCCCTTAGTTGTAACATGAATGCATGTAAGGATAAACAAGCAAGAGCTTCATCCTCTACTTATAGGATGCTACCTCAAGATACGCTACTTTAGGAAGAACTAGTTATTTTGCTAAATAAACTGGATATGTTAATTTGGCTAATGGGAATAGTTCCTCTTCAACTAATTTAATTTAAGAGGAAAAAGCATCCTTAGGCTTCACTTCTTAAGATGATGATATAACCAATTTTTCGCAAAAAATAGAATAGGTAAGTGCAAAAATAGCTAAAAAGGTGCTAATTCACAAACAAAGCATACCCCAACTAGCTATTTCAATTAGACAAGTATCAATTTTTTATGTTCATTTTATGTGTTAATCAAAGCACAAGAATGTCATGTAAAGGCAAAAGTCCTCTAAAAATGGAGCCAAAAGAAGGAGGCCAAAGCTTAAACGACGTAACCCACCAGCCCTTTTAACTGCCCTTTAGGAACCAATCCATGTTTAGTGAGGATGTGATTTCACTACATAAAAGGGGTGACTATAGTATAGTCTAAGATGAGGATGAGTGTGGATTATGGTTTCTCTATGGCTTTCTTAAAGGAAGAACGGTTTATGGAAGATGCTAAGGAAACCTCTATTCTCCCCTTGCTCTTACCTATGTTAGAAACTCCTAGCCAAGAGGAGAGAGTAATTTCCTCACATTGACATAGAGACTAAAAGTATGAAGCAAAGTAAGTGAAAACCACTTCCTTAACTTTAAATAGCCTGAATAAATAATATAAGAAACACTCTCGTTCTGGTAAGAGTTTTAGCTCCTATAAGTTTAAGGAAGAAATTTTTTTTTCAAGAAATAGTGTAGGTTTACCTAGCTTTTCCTCCTTAGTGGTAGCTTTTGTTTTGTACTTATCTTTATGAATATTAGCATTTGGAATGCAAGAGTGTTAAGTGACCTTACTAAAGGAAAAGAGATAAGCAAGATCTTATTTGAACATGATGTATCTCATATGAGGCTTCTATAAACTAGAGTAAACCCCTAAATAAGCATTCAGTCATGCCAAGGGTGAGTCCTAATTAGGACTTTATGGTTATCTCACTAGCAAGAAAAAGAATATAGATTAGGTGAGATATAGCACTTAGCGAATTTTTGGTGAAAGAGAATTGCAATATTTGCATTATATATGCATAAACTTAAGAACACATTTTATGTTGGAAGCTTCTTTTGTGTATGGTACAAATTATGACCCTACAAGGAAACTCTTATGAAGCTCCTTTGCTCATCTAGCACCAGTTGATAAGCGTTGGTAGTCTTGGAGGATTTTTTTGTAATAAAAGAAGCTGAAGAAAAGAAAGGGGTAGGAACATGTGTTATAGCCTAAATATGGAGGATTTCCAAAAATTTTTGGACCTTGTAGTGTTGAATGACATAAGATCCTCTGGTCATTTCTTCTCATAGTCAAATAAGTAAACGTCTAGCTCTAAGATTTGCAAGCTTAATTGAACTCTTATAAATCAAACTTGACTTCAAGATTTACCTAATAAGCATGCTAAATTCACATCCCCTATGCTTTTAAGTAGATTACTCTTTAAGATTCATTCTCATGGATTTTAGTGTAGGTAAATGTGGAATCCTCTTCAAGTTCTTTAAATTCTAGGTTAACTTTAAGGCTCTAAAACCCTTAGTAGCTAAGACTTACAATCAAGAGATTGTTGGATCTAATTTCTTCTAAGTAGTTACTCAGCTCAAATTACTGAAAATGAAGCTATGTATTCTTAATGCATCTAACATTTCTAATATGGGGTCTCACTTGCAAAACATAAGATAAAGAATGCCTAGTCTTAACTATTATCCGGTCTCAAATATATTGGGTCTACCCAAGCTCATTTAGGTTGCTTAATACCCTTCTAAGTCCACTCTCATTATTAATTAGCTCCTTTAGATGTCTAAGTCCATCCTCGTTAGTAGCTAGCATCTCATCTAAGACTATTTAGGTTGTTTTACTCCCATTTAAGCCTAGTCTGGATAGTAGCTATGACCTTTAAATGTCTGTACATCTTCAAGTTGCTGCCCCATGTAAGCCCATTCTCATTAGTTGCTAACATCTTTAAAGGTTCAAACCCATTTAGGTTATCTAGCACCCTTATAAACCCAATATTGTTAATAGCTAACACCTTGGGAGGTTTAGACTCATTTAGGTCGTGTAAACCCCTTAAACCTCCCTCTCCACACCCATCCACCCCCAACCCTCCCCCAAACAACTATACTTCCTTTTTCTAGATTTAGACTTTCACGATTCAATCCCAACATTTTGGCTTCATAAAACTTAAATCGACCAAAAATAGTTAGTCTCTTTCATTTTTGAGATAAAGTTTTCGTCAAAGTTTACCATGAAGAGGGCAGTTGTAGATATCTTATTTACCCTCCTTGATTTTTGTCCCTCTTAGTTAAAATAAATAGAATCTTAAAATAGGAAAAAGGATAAAATATATTTTAAAAATAGAAAAAAGAAAAAAGAAAAAGTGAACATAAAATATATAAATTTGAAAACAAGAAAAGCAAAAGAATTAGACGATGACAAAAATATATATAATAGGAAAAAAAGGAAAAAAAAAGGGGGTCATACACTCATCCATTTGGGTCATTTTAAGATGGAATCATTTTTTTGAAGTCAAAACATGCATGCGTAACATGTCATAATTGAAGTGTATTTATAAAAGGTCAATTTCATTGAAAATTAGCTTTTTATAGTTGCATTCAACTTGATCATTTGAAAAGTTATGAAAAATAGGCAATTTGATTTTATTGTAGATTCATACGGTACCTCAATCCAACTTGAATTGCTTATTTTATGAGAGATTGAAATCTTGAGTTAAGCTAAGCATTAGAAAAAACCAATTTGCTAATTCTATCAAATTTTTTGTTTATGAAGTATTTTTTTACTTACATACTAAACTCATTAATTGCATACAAGGAAAGTCTATCTTTCAAGAGGTTCAGTGGTTAACATAACCATTCAATAGCAAACTTAACTCAATTATAAGTGCATACTTGGACAACGTTGCTGATAGCATACAGATACTCACTCAAGGCCTTCGTATTGGAGTTTAGACTCAATAATTTCATGAATACAAACAACACCAACTTCGCCTTAACAGATCATCCACCACTACAATCAAACTCTTTAAATTGTCCTTTAGGGCACCCAACTTTATGGTCCCATCAATAGCAACATCTTGGGAAAGAGGCTCCCAATTCTCTAATGCCCCAAACTATAGGACATCTTACTCGTTGGCATTAAAACCCATCAGTCTCTTCATACTAATGTCCACAATGTCGTGAGTCACATAATCAATATTTATGGAGCATAATATAGTTACAAATATATTAGCTATGTTCTCTTAGTTCTCATGCTTGAGGAAGTTGCATTGAATTTTTTGTAGACACCAAGTCCCAAATCCTTCTATAACTCTAGCTTTACAATACAAGACCTCACTAATATATTGAGGCATCTAGTTGTATGCACCAAATTTTCCATTTATTGCTACAAAAATAAGTCACATAATGTAAAGTTACCCACTATGACAATTTTTTCCATTTGACAATCAAGGAGCATTTATAGATACACTAGTATACAAGGATTTACACTAGCTTTCTAGATAGACTTATTCTCCTTCACAACCATCTCTTCCTCATGTATCATGAAATGCTTCTGCTACCTATCAATACATTCCACTTACACAATATTGCATCTCGCAGCTACAGCCAAATTGCAACATCCACAAGACCATTTTAGTAAAACATTCTATGTTACACAATATTAAACAAGATTTACAATTCCATCATTACATCTCATACATATGGCATAGATGGGTTGCTTCCCCCCTCCTGATCTTTCTTTGGCAATTTCTTCAAGGCTTATAACTCTAACATCCAATTTTTTTTAGGAAAAAAATGTTTAAAAGATCATGATTTTCAAATCACAAATCATCATATTTCATTAAAACACATAAAAATCCACATATTATGCTAAACAATCCTACGTACCAAAACATAGGGAATATATTCAACCTTCTCTATTTTGCATATGAGAAGTGCCAAGAACACCCTTATTGCTATCTATCCCATTGTCATGATCACTCTCATCAATCCAATCATTAGAGTCACCTATTTATAAGATTGCAAACAAAAAAATGAACCATAGATGAATGGATAGATTACTTTTTGAAGAATATGTTACATACATATTAATAAATCTATTACACAATAGTATGGCCAAAAATTATAATTTACCAACACATTTGCCTACTTCATGCCTCCAAAGACTTGCATTACAATGACTACTATCCATTAAAAAAGTAAATAAATAAGAAAGAAAGGACATAACCATGTCTCTACAAACCAATAAGAATAGTGTAATGAAACCAATGATAATCCATCAACTACCCACTTTTAACAATCCATAAATAAACCTAAGCAACAAAACATACATACCTTATTTTCACAATAATGAATTATTAAAACAACTCAACATGGAGAACTCCAAACAGTGTAATAATAATCAACATTGCAATTGTTCATACAAGGTCTAGGCACATACTGACTTAACAAAACATTTAAGCTATAACTACATTCTAAAACTTCATAATGTACATAAAGCATGCAAAACACAATCAACAAAGTATAAGTCAAATTAAAATACTAACTCAATAAGTTTTGTGTATTACTATACCCTCATTGAATGACTTTGTGTCTTAGTTCCAACTTGTATCTCTAATTGCTATCAGACCATGCCTTAACCAACTAAGAATCTCAACCATTCTCTCCTTGCAGCTTCACCGTAACATATCCCCTACAATTTGAATGGGATCCTCAAAAATGGTAGGGAGCTCCTTTTACATTGCTTTTAGTTGCTTGTCAGAGTTAAAAGATTGAATGACTAATGAAGTTCTTTCTATAAGGTAATGGAGAGAAAGTTTAATTTATTAAGTGGATTATCTCTTATTTTTCCTATTTATTTTTCCCTTTTGACGGTATATTCCCTATTTTTCAATCTTTGCTTTTATTTTATTTACCCATATTAGAAGGAAATAAAAAAAATTACTTATATACCAAGAACTTTATAATTTTCCTCATAAATGGTACACTTAACAGATATAGTTGTGCAGTTGTCTCTACTTGCTATGTTAAATTTCAAGTCTATACATATAGCTGCAAAATTTATATTATGAAATATATTTTTGCGCTAGTTAAAGAAATTATATAAAGGTAATTCAATCGTTTTCTAAGATAGACATGTAAATTTGACTCATATCCAGTATAGTTGTATCATCATGAATCAAGTAGTACTTATATCACTCATTTTGGATAAGTATGTGATAAGATCAGTAAGTATGACAGTCACAAAAACTATTGTCTTACGATAATTATTACAAAAACTCAAACATGATATCACAATTGGAAACTATATTTTGCTACGAATGTCGTGGTACAACTTAAGTAATACCTAGCCAAATATGGTAGAAGTTACTTAAGATATAGTCTTTATAAGATAAACTATATTGGATGTAAACTGTGATACCCTGCAATTTATTGATTAGGATCCAAACACCTAATTTAGGAAATGTATGTTTTGTAATTTTACAACTAGGTTTCAAGTGACCCATTTAAGACATTTGTGAAGGTAATCTGATTAAGGTAAAAACTTACAAGTAGATTAGGAACATTAATCGAGGAAACCTCATAGGTTAGGATCTTAAAAGTATAATAAAATAATAAAAATATAGCTAAAATAGTAAATTTTACTAATTATTATATAAAAATTTGAATCATGAGGATCAACATCAATAATTAAAAAACCTTTAGAGATAAATTATATGCATCGTAAAATGATTAAATGACATAAAATAATATGTAGAAAACATGTATATATATAGGATATAATTATTAGATAAATATATATACCTATAATTGTTTAAAAAGCCTGAATTTATGCGAAAATACACTAAATTGATTAAAGAAAATAATGTGTGGCTTCATGAGAAAAATTGCAAGAGTCATGGCAAGCTTAAGGAACTGGTTAAAACAATTTAGTGGTTGCAAGTAATGTCAGTTGGACACCTAGCAAGGCCTTATTACATGTGTTAATGAAATAAAAATTTGATAAGCTACCTACTCTTAGTTATAAAAACTCAAGTTGACTTCCATTACAAAGTTTAGTCATCTGGAAACTTAAGAAAATTGTGAGAGAGAATTTGAGTGGGAGATGGAATTTCGGAAGAATTTTTAACAAAATAGTGTAAATTTGGGTATTGAAGGGTTTACAGGTAAAATCAACACTTAGGAGTGAAACAAAATCACCACTTGAAGGAAAACAACAGCTTCAGAGGGTACACAAACTTTAGCTGGATAACAGTAGCTACAAAGGCGATTTTCAATGAGTATTCAACCTCTTCGATTTTATCAAAATTTTTACTAAAAATAGCAAACGACTTCCAAAAATTATGAAACATGGTTTTCCTAGTATTTTTACATGAGGAATCTAAATATCAATTCAGATTTTCGAGATTTTAAGTGATGGTATAAGGTCCTTAAGAAAAACACCCCATCAATTTCTTCCATGTCACATTGTTAAAAGTTTGAATGTTTTAGTTTTAATCTTGATTTTTATGTGTAAGTTTCTAAGAGATGATATTTTCATGCTATGTGGTTAGATTTTCAAAATCTTGAAGTTAGATTTTGGGAAAATTTTGGTTTCACTTAAAACTAGTGGTAAATTTTCTTAAGAGAAGTTTTTTTTACCAACTATAGGGAAAAGGGGATTTGAACCTCGGTTTATCTCAATAGAAAACCAATAGTGATCTCAGTAAGCTACAATAACCTTAGCGAAGAGAAGCTTACTTGATTTTGCAAAACAATGTCATAATTTATTTTCATTAGTGTATAACAACTAAAAATGAGAAATGTCAAGTCATAAGTTGAGGATTTTCTACTGAAGTCAGAGTTTAAGTCAAAACTTTGTGATTTATGAACTTAATCCTAAGGTTTTCTTAAAATAAATAAAGTTTGGAAAAGAGTAAAATAGATGATTGTGGATTTGGGGTGTTATGATGTTATAAAAATGATTTTAGCTTGATTCCATAACTCAGGATAAATTGGATTTATAAGTACATTAATGAAATATAGATGAGGGAATGGAGTTAGAATATTATTTTGGTATGTAACTGTAATAGAAGCTTTACGTAACTATAATAGAAGTAATAAGAAGTTTGGTTAAAAGGTAAATTGGATTTTAGCTTAATTTCGTAACTCGGGATAAGTTGGATTTATAAGTAGATCAATGAAATATAAATGTACGAATGGAGTTAGAATATTAGATCAGTATATAACTATAATAGAAGTAATCAGAAGTTTGGTCAAAAGGTAGATTCGTACTGAATATTAGATCACACCTAAAGTTAGAGAGTAGGTCAAAAAGTTGCCTGTATATATACTTTAAGAACTTACTTGAGTCAGAACCTAAATAAAAAAATCCTTAAGCAAGAACCTAAGTTAAACTACAAGTTAGAACCTTAATCAGAGTCATGGTCATAACCTATATTACTTAACTAATACTTAATAAATGGCTTAAGAAACTTACTTAACTAAAACGAAGAGCATGCCTAAATGTTAAAATGAACACTTATTCTATATATTGGATGGATACTAAAGAGGTTATATTAACCATTTGCAGATGTTTGAAGAAGATCGGCGCGATGCATAAAGATAATAAGCATCAATACTAAGGTAAGTGGGATCGATGCTTCACGCCATTTTGGAGTATTATTTTAGCATACTTGGAGGTTTTGGTACGTTTTTGGCTTCTAATTTAAACAAAGTAATGTTTACGAGAGGAAAATGTCCAAATGTATTAATGTTTAATATAATTCTTTACAGCTATAAATATAAGGATATTTATACTTGAGAATTTAGGGCAACATACCTAAAAAGGAAAAGACAAAAAGGGTATTATCTTAAAGAAGTAATGTATAAGAATACAAAAGAGTAAAAATAAATATTCCTAAAAATTAATAATTAGTGGAGTAGATTCTACATGTGGTCTTATACATGTACCAATGATACATTAGCAAGGCTGGTGGAGGATACAGACAAAAGTGTACGGTCAAGTTACTTGTCCGAGTAGTAGTAGCTAAGGATCAATCTGGAGTCTTTCTTAGCATCTCGACAAGACTAAAGCCAAGTAAGTGGTCAGTTTGGGAATGAATGCATGAAGATTAGCAGTTGTCTTAGCATACCATTTCTTGACACATAATCTCCAAGAAATAGGTAGTCATTTAGCCTGGCATACAGAATGGGTCAGCAAGGAGATACTAAACTTCAACAAGAATTAGCTAAAGTAAGAGAATCCACCTTGCTAAACCTTCCAGTCCTTAAGCTTGGCTGCCGGTCAAAGGCCCCGTAACCCAATTCCTATCAGTACATATGTTACATATGTGCTTAAGCATTACCCTACTATTGTGAGAGCTGAGCTCTATGATGTTTTTTTTTTTTTTTATGTATACTATTTTGTTTATAGGCTACTTGGACTTAATTAATCACCCCTAAACAAACAAACTTAGACATGTCCTAACTTCTAACCCAATAAGCATTGCAACTTCTTAGAGGAAATAGCTAGGATTATTAAACCAAACACAAACCCTTTAATGAGGATAACTGAAATGGTCATGTCTCCACTTTTAGTCAAACTAAGTGATAAGAGAGGAGGTTATGGTAAGGTTAGGGACAATGGTGTGAAGGTAATCTCAAATGAAGGGTGTTTCCATTGCATAAGCCCTAGTTTAGCTTCAATTTGTGATTGCATGAGTCAAACTCTTCAACTTGAATTAAAGTAGGTATAATTTCTCTAATCTTACAATAGACTAAACAATATCATTCCGTGACAATTGCTTGTACATATATTGCATCTAATCAACTTGATTGAAAACCTAATTGTTTTAGTACTAAGTGCATATTTTTGTCTCAATTCCACTTACTGAATAAGTTGTCACTCATTTCTCAATAAATTTTTTTGCTGGTCTAGAGTAGGATGCGATACTCCCTTAAATCCAAAACAACAATGAACGAGGTTAGGGAGTGATGATCAAGAAGGAATAGGTGGACTTTTGTTTTCTATTGACAATTTTTGTGACTTTTTGGTTGAAAACTAATGGGGTCTCCCCTTGGCAGCCCAATAGTTTTCAACCCTTGATCATTAATGTATTTAACTTAAATTAGTGGTCTTAAAAGACCATTTTAAAAACGTAACATTTTCACGTGAATATCCTATTTGTAACTATGATTATATATCACCAGTCCTATTCTATAGGTTTATGGTAAAAAAAAAAAAAAAAAAAAAACTATTTTGAAAAGTTATACTACAAGTTTTATAACATATTGTCGAACCTAATTTTTTTCCCGTTTTTATCATTTTCCTTAATCCAATTTATATCTAACCTTATACCCATTTAATATAAACCCTTAACTAAGAATTAAGGAAAACTTAGTTTCTTTTTTTTTATTTTGAAAAGTTTAGAGTCACCACCCGATTGAGGTTGGAAAGAAAAATGGATTAGGTTAAATCCATTAGGTGAATCGATTTAACCTAAGCATTAGTCTACTAAAAAAACTAATTTTTTGAAATAGTTTTTGAAAACTAAGTATTTGAGTCAGGGGGTTAACCTATTAAACACTTAACGAGTATTACTTTCAATTTTCTTTATTTAAATTTACTTGTCAAATTATCTTTTTTAACTAATTCTAAATTTACAATAAACTAATTCTATTTGCACAAAAATAACAAATTGAAATTATTTATAAAAATGAAAATAAAAAGATTTCCCCATTTTAAGTCATCCCATAGGTGCCTATGTACCTTCTAATAGAAATCAAATTTTCCATAGTTCACTCTAAAAATATAGATGTATTGGTTGATTTTAATTTGAGAAAACAGTCTGGTTTAAGTTTTTTAGCCATTTGATTTTATTTAAAGAAAACTCTAAAAGGAAGGGTCCTAATTTTTCACTATTTATTTTTTGAAAATTCTAGAAATCCTAATTTTGAAGAGTGTTAATTTATTCTTATGAAAGATGATTTTTCTAGGTTATAAATTTTTTTTATTGTTTTCAATTATTAGTATATTTTTATTTTTGATCGAAAAATAAATAAACATTTTCATCATTTTTCTTTTTTTTTTTCCTTTTCCTTTTCCTTCTTTTCTTTTTTTTTTTTTCTTGTTACAATTTACACATGAAATAAAATAAATAAATGATAAATAAAATAAAATAAGCAAAATGACAAAGAAAGAAACAAAAAGGGTCAAACGAGAGCAAGGAAGCGCAAGTCAGATCAACTAGGTCCAGGTCGAACTCAACTTAGACTTCAGATTCTAGGTCGGATCAAGTTGCACGTGCAACCCACATGCGTCATGTAAGGCTGAAGAGAGGAATGGTTGAAGGGCTTAATTTGTGGTGGTTTGAACACCAGAATAAGCAGGTGAATCCAGTTTTGTGTGATTTGGATTGGTAAATGGGGGGCATAGGCAAAGTGCCACGGGTTTAAGAGTTTGTTTTGGTGGTTGTCGGAGTTAATGGCGATGGTAGTAGTATGGGTTATTACATAGAGTGGTTATTGGGCACGAAGGGTAGTTGGGACTTGGGTTATTAGATATGATGAGTATGGTATTGTGTTTAGATTAGCGCGGAGGTGGCTAGAAGTGGTGGTTCGTGCTAGGCTGTACAATGGGGTTAGGGTTTCATAGTGGTGATTGGGTTGAGGATGTTATTTGTTCAAAAGCTTAAGTCATGGGGGAGCTTTCTATAAGGGTGATTTTACTTGACAATTGTTAGAAAGAAAGGTAACTTACAAAGAGAAAGAGGATGCGAAGAGGAGAGAGAGAGAGTTTCGAAGAAGCTTGAATGGAGATGAGTGTTGTTATGCATTTCTGAGTGTTTTTTCTCCATCCCAGAATGATTCCTGAAGGTCCATTTATAATTCCTATAACCTACCTAAGCTTAGAAAGAGCTTTAATGGTTGAATCAACAATTATTGCAAATTAAAGATAAACCTCCGATTTTCATGAAAAATGGTTGATTTGAGTGATAATTCAAGTCAAATCTATTAGGTGCTTACTTCAATTAGCCAAAAGAAACTTCCAATCCTTCCATTTTAAATCAATTTATTCTAGATTGTAGGAAAGCTCGAATCTCAAATCATGATTTTTCCCAATATTTAATGGAAGATTTACCCCTTGAAGTGAATGAATTCAGTTGTAAAATACATACAAATTGAAAGTATTCTAAGTGGTCATTTGGTGAAATCATGAAGAGAATTGGTTAAAAAATTGACTCAAAAGTGGTACCTAGAACTGTTCTTATGCATGAAAGGAGGGGAAAGGGAAAGAAAGAGATGGAAAATGGATACGATTAGCCAATCATAGTGATAGGAATAGAGCTACGGGGCCTTTGACCTATAGCCAAGCCCGAAGACTGGAAGGCCTGGCAAGGCAGATTCTCCTGCTCCAGCCAACTTCGGCTGAAGCTAAGCATCTTCTTGCTGACCCATTCTACATGCCAAGCCAAATGACTACCTATTTATCGAAGATTGTGTATTGAAAAATATTATGCCGAGACAACTATCAATCCTCGCTCTATTGCATTCATTCCCGAACTAACCACTTACCCAACTTCAGTCTTACCAAGATGTCAAGAGAGACTCCAGACTGATCCTTAGCCACCCTTGCTTGGACAAGCAACCTGGCTGTACACTTTTGTCTACATCCTCCAATAGCCTCACCAAAGTATCATTGCTAAATGTACAAGACTACGTGTAGAATTTGCTTAACTTACCATTATTTTCTAAATATTTATTTTTACCCTTTTGTATTCTTATACATTACTTCTTTAGGGTAATACCCTTTTTTCCTTTCCTTTTTAGGCATGTTGTCCTAAATTCTTGAGTATAAATACCCTTGTATTTATAGCTATAAAGAATTAGATTGAACATTAATACACTTCAACATTTTTCTCTCGTAAACATTACTTTGTTTATATTCATTTCACTCTTATCTTAATCCTTAAGCAAGGCTAGGTGACTAGTAACCTCACAGGGCCGTCTCATGCATCATATCTAGTTGTACCGTGAGTCCTCAAAAGTTTTATTGGTGTGTCATATCCATGGAAATTATTTGTGGGTTTTTGCTTACTTTTTATTCACATATGTTCTTTCGTACATTCCCCATCACTTCCTTTTCAAGCTTTGGGCAAGCTTGGACCCACTCAGTAACTGACCTTATCTATTCTTGGTCATAGTCCATAACATCTTGGTATCAAAGAAGAGGTTTTCATTTGAGTTGTGGTTTATGTTTGAAGTTCTATTTATACTCAGTTTTACATATGTGAAATAGAACAAGTTACTGTGTTCATCTTAGTTATTGTATTTACTAGTTGTTTAGTTTCTAGTTTGGAGAAATGACTGACACAAGTGTAAAAATTGGTGATGGAGATGACAACAGTGGAGTTGTCCACCATGGACGAGAGTCTCAAAGAATCCCTGGAAGCATTGACAAGAGATTTGATGAGGTGGCCAACCTCTTGGTAGATTTGACCCAAACCGTTCATGTATTGGCTTACCGACCAATTGAAGCTACGTAAAACACCTCACAAGTTGCTCAACTAGTTAGAGGTCAGAACCCAGTTGGACCAATTCGAAGTAGAGGAGTATGCGAACGAGTAAGGCAAAGGATAAACCTAAGGGAATTGGATGAAGAGGATGAGGAAGAGTACTTCAAAGAAGAGCGAAGTTAAGCCCTTAGAGCATCTAACCATATGAAACTTCAGATTCCTAATTTCAATGGATCTGGGAATGCTAATCAATATTTGGAATGGGAAGAGAAAATAGAGCGTGTTTTTTACTATTATCAATATAAGGATTACAAAAAAGTGAAAATTGTTGTTTTTAAGTTCTCCAAATATGCTGCCATGTGGTGGAATAATTTCTAGGCTATGAGGAGGCAAGAAGGCTATCAAGAGATTAATAATTGGCCTGAAATGAAAATAATAGTGAGAAAGAGATTTATGCCAGAAACTTACCTGGAAGATACTTTCACTTGGCTTTGGGAGCTGAGATAAGGAGGTCGAAGAATTGACGAGTATGTTCAGGATTTCCAAATGCTCATGTTCCAATGTGAAGTAGAGGAGCCCCCAATACGAACAATCTTTACATTTATCATAGGATTGAGAGTTGATATTCAAGACATTGTGGAGCTCCGACAATTCACCACAATGGATGAAGCCATTAGAATAGCCCAACAAGTAGAGAGGTAGAGAAAAAAACTAAGTACCAACCAGAATGCCAACTAGCCAACCTAGATAGGGAAGTCACTAAGCTCAGTTAAGTACCAAGCTAAGCCAGAAGGTGGAAATTTGAGCCGAGCAGAAATGCTAACCTGATGGTGAAGTACCGACGCAAACTTATGAGAAGAGGCAAAGATTAGGTAGGAAGACGAGCAAGATCAAGTACTTTAAGTGCTAAGAGTTCGAACATATGGCCGCTTAGTGCCCAAATAGAAGGGAGACGTCACGAAGCTAGAAGTAAAGAGTACAGATGAGGAACCTAAGGAAGAGAAGATCACTGCAGAGAAAGAACCAATTGAGGAGGATGTATTTGTCGAGTACTTAGATCAGTTAGTCCTGGTTGTCTAACGTACCATGAACTTAGAAACCTCACAAGAGGACGAGTAGAAGGAGAATTTGTTTCATACCACCTGCAAGGTGAATGACTAAGTACGAGCATTAATTGTGGATAGTGAAAGTTGCACCAATGTGGCGTCAGTTGAAATGGTCATACAATTGAAGTTACTAACCATTGCATACCCAAAGCCATACAAGTTGAATTAGCTGAGTGATAAGGGAGCACTACATGTCACCCGGCAGGTATTGTTGCCAATCACAATTGGAAACTACTCCGACGAGATTCTCTACGATGTACTGCCCCTGTACACCTCGTACATGTTGCTTAGCCAACCATGGATTTTTGACAAGAGGGTTATTCATGATAGATACAAGAACACGATTGTATTCAAAAAGGATGGCCAAAAGATTACACTGAACTCGATGCCACCGAAACAAGTTAATAAATTGCAAACAAAACTTGCTCGCAAATCGAAGAAGACTCTAATGATGAGTAGAGTTGAGATCTGAGATGCCATCAATGTTAACGAGCCGACCCTCGTGTTGGTCAAGTGAATATTACAAATGAAAGAGTAGGGTGAATTACCCTAGGAAATCAAAGAATTGCTAAACAAATATGCTGATCTGTTTTAAGAACAGTTACCTAGGGGGTTGCCCCCAACTTTAAGCATAGAGCACTACATTGACTTAGTACCTAGTGCCAAACTACCAAATAAGCTAGCCTATTGGATGAATCCTAAGTAGGTTTCTAAACTCCAATGACAAGTCAATGAGTTGCTAGAGAGATGTTTTGTTAGAGAAAGTCTTAACCTTTACATTACACCAACGCTTCTAGTGTTGAAAATGGATAGAACCTGGCGAATATGTATAGACAAACGAGCCATGAACAAGATTACGATTAAGTACAAGTATCCTATCCCAAGGTTAGATGACATGTTGGACGAATTAAGTAAAGCTAAGATTTTCAACAAGATTGACTTGAAATCTGGCTACCATCAAATCTGCATGAGGCTGGGAGATGAGTGGAAAATCGTGTTCAAGACTTGACATGGACTTTACTAATGGATGGTCATGCCCTTCAACTTATCGAATGCCTCAAGCATTTTCATAAGACTAATGAACCATTTGCTAAGACATCTAATAGAGAAGTATGTCATGGTGTACTTTGACAACATCATGTTTTACAATACCGACATGCCAAGTCACTTTGAACATCTTCAAGTAGTTCTGGATATCCACTATACTGAGAGATTATTTGGCAATCTCATGAAGTGCTGCTTTTTCCAGGAGGAAGTGGTATTCTTAGGCTATGTAGTAAGTAGTGAAGGCTTACGAGTAGACAACGAGAAGATCAGAGCAATTGTCGAGTAGCCAACTCTTACAACTTGTGCTAATATGAGAAGTTTCCATAGACTTACTTCATTCTATAGACAATTCGTCAAGAATTTCAGCACCCTCACTGCATCACTTAGCTAACAAAGAAAAACACCAACTTCCAATGGGGAAAAAGGGAGGAGAAGAGCTTTGCTGAGATAAAAGAAAGATTGATTTCCGCCCAGGTGTTGGTTCTACCTGACTTTGAGAAAATATTTAAGATGGAATATAACGCATCAAGAATTGGAATAGGCACTATCCTAATGCAAGAAGGCTGACCAATTGCCTTCCATAATGAAAAGCTCCAAAAACCTCAATTAAATTAATCCGTATATGAAAAAGAACTCTTGGTACTGATTCGAGCACTACAAGTATGGAAGTATTATTTACTGCAGAGAGAATTTGCCATATATATTGACCAAAAGTCGTTGAGGTACCTCTAAAGTCAAACTAAGTTATCGAAGCAGCAAGCGAGATGGGTTGAATTCCTTAAAGGATTCAATTTTGTAATAAAATACAAACAAAGAAAGAGCAATGTAGTTGCAGATGCTCTTTTGAGAAGACATGTACTCCTAAGTGAACTATAGATCAAATTATTTAGGTTTGCAAGCATTAAAGGGCAGTACTCTGGGGATCTACACTTTGGACCCATATGTACACGATGTATCGATGGAAGAACAATGGACAAGTACCATGTGGAAGATGGCTACTTATGTTGAAGGGGAAAATTATACATGCCAACTTGTTCACTGTGGGATCTATCAATTAGGTAAGCCCACAATGGAGGATTGTCCAAACATTTTTGAGAGAAAAGGATATAAGAATTGCTGAGTAGTTGATTCTTTTGGCTAAAAATGAGGCGAGATGTACACCGAATTGTTGAAAGCTGTGTTGTATGTAAAATGGCTAAGTGCCAAGCCGAAAAAGGGAAAACAATGCCATTACCTATTCTGATGAAGCCATGGACCAAATTAAGCATGGACTTTGTTCTCGGATTGCCACGAATTACTCGAGGCAAAGATTCTGTAATGGTTGTTGTGGATAGGTTTAACAAGATGGCACACTTCATGCCTTATTCCAAGACTAACGACGCTTCAAATATTGCTTCACTTTTTTGCAAGAGATTGTATGATTATACAAAGTACTGAGAAGTGTAGTATTCGATACAAAACCAAAGTTCTTGAGCCATTTCTAAAGGACCTTGTGGTGTTAGATGGAGACCAAACTACTATTCAATACTTCCTGTCACCCCCAAACTAACAGCTAAACAAAGGTGATTAATCACACCTTAAGATTACTGCTCCAAGCTACAATGGGCAAGAACTTGGCTAATTGGGATGTTTGTTTGCCAATGGTCGAATTCACTTACAACCGAACAGTACATAACATCACCAAGCAGACCCCCTTTGAGGTTGTCTATGATTTCAATCTTGAGTTGCCCTTCGATGACATCCCTATACTTGTACATATGCAAGAAGACCTAGATACAAGAGCTAAAGCATAATCCCTTTAGGACATTTATGATAAAGTCACTTAACACATCGACCAAGCCACCAGACGTATGAGAGATAAGGCTAAGGGTAAGACGATGAGACATTTCTACCGGGAGGCTTGGTATGGCTGTACCTAAGTAAAGAGAGGTTTCTAAACAAGAGGAGGAATAAACTATCCTCAAGGGTTGAAAGACCTTTCAAAATCCTCCAAAAGATCAATGATAATGCATATAAATTAGAGTTTCCTGAGGACTGTGGGATTTCTTATACCTTTAACATTGCCGACCTTAGTCCATCTCACCCCGACGAAGAGTTGATGGAAGACCATTTAGATTTGATCCCAAATCTAAATCAACCTGAAGGGAATGATAAGAATTTAGCTATGGGGCCTTTGACTCATAGCCAAGCCCAAGGACTAAAAGGCCTAGTAAGGTGGATTCCTCTGCTCCAACGAACTCCTGCTGAAGCCGAATATCTCTTTGCCAACCTGTTCTGCATAACAAGCCGAATGACTACCTATTTCTAGGAGATTGTGTGCCAAGAAATAGTATGCTAAGACAATTGCCAATCTTCGCTCTCTCGCATTCATTCCCAAACCGACCACTTACCTGACTTCAATCTTACCAAGATGCCGAGAGAGACTCCAGACTGATCCTTAGCTACCCCTCTTCGGACAAGCAACCTATTCATATACTTTTGTTTGCATCCTCCAATGGCTTCGCCAATGTATTATTGCCACATATATAGGACTACATATAAAATCTACTCCAAAACCATTATTTTTCTTAAATATTCATTTTTACCCTTTTATCTTTTCCTTTTTAGGCATGTTGACCTAAATTCTCAAGTATAAATACCCTGGTATTTATAGCTGTAAAGAATCAAATCGAACATCAATACACTTAGATATTTTCTTCTCATAAACATTACTTTGTTTATATTCATTTCACTCTTATCCTAACCCTTAAACAAGACTATATAGCGAGTAACCTCACTATACCATCTCGTACGTCATATCAAGTTGCGTTGTAAGTCTTCGGAAGTTCCATTGATGTGTCATATCCATTAGAGCTATTCGTAAGTTTTTACTTACTTATTATTCACATATATTCTTTTGCACATTCCTTATCACTTCCTTTTTGAGCTTTTGACAAACTTGAACCCATTCAGTAATCAATCTTATATGTTCTTAGTTACGGTCTACAAAACATAAACTGAAAGGTATCCTTTGTGGCCACAAGAAAAGAAAGGCATAGCACCTAGTGTAAGGACTGAACCTAAGAACTCTAACTTCTTCTCATTTCCAAGTCCAACCCCTTAACCATGTAGGCTGTAGCATGTGCCCTTAGCATGTTCCCTTTAAACTATCGCAATTAAATTAGATATAAGCTAAAAAAAATGCCCTAACTAGATACAAATCATTTAGTCCAAGCCCAACTCAATTTAAAACAACTCTA
The DNA here is from genome assembly GCA_024138005.1 of Lumnitzera racemosa. NCBI lineage: Eukaryota > Viridiplantae > Streptophyta > Magnoliopsida > Myrtales > Combretaceae > Lumnitzera > Lumnitzera racemosa. The sequence continues at coordinate 42,317,989 of JAMXBC010000008.1, read as the reverse complement.
TCCATTATTTATTTTACTACTCTTATTCTACTATTTAAATAAATAAATAAAATTATTACAATTTTATTCTAATTTCCTTACTTTTCTAAAATTTTCTATTTTTTTTAATTTCTCTATTTTTTTATTTTTCCAAATTTTCTATTTTTTATTTTTCATTTAATTTTTTTTGTATTTTTCAAAATTAGGATCATTTATCCTATTCCAAAAATAATAATAATAATAATAATAATAATAAAACTTTAAAATTATAGGGGGGTGAAAATAGAGTGTCTACAAGTACAAAGCTAGATGCTTTAAAGTGATTGAGTCAACTTTGCCTTATATGGACTAGGTCTAAAATAGCAACTAAGAGCTTAGCTTCTATCTTAAGATAATTTGTACGGCAAGACTATTGCAACTCCATTTGTTGACATTTTTGAGTTAATGTCTATAGAGGGTCATTTCGGTAATTGAGCCTTTAACCCAATTAAACACCATGGACTAATATCTTTAGCTAGTGACAAAGCTTGGGAAATTGGCCCATTTAGGGATGTTTTAGGAAAATCTAGCTTGGTAAACTCAGAACAAGAATCGTCGGACTAGATATTCCGCTCTTAGCCTTGCTCGGTTATCTTATGCATTAAAAGTAGACTCAGAAACAGTTCTTTGGGGCCTATTTAGGCTTCATTTGATCTTATTGAGCCTTGAGGAGGCTCAGTTGGTCTTTAAGCCAAATAATAATGATAATGGGCCTTCTTTAGCATACTTAGGCCCATATCTAAGCCCACGAAGGCTAAAGAGAGGAGAAGCTTCAATAAAGGAACTCGATTTTAGCCATCCATCATAAAGCTATTCGACGGACAAGATTAATCTCCAAACTCTATAAATAGGGGGCTTCTCTTCTCATTTAATTCATTTAGAACAATGGCAAGTTTAAGACAAACACAAAAGCTTCGCTAAAATCACTTCAAAGAGGATCAAGCAAGTAATTTGATCAAGAACAATCAAGAACACTAAGTTTGATCCATTGTCACACACGCACATTCGAGATACCGAGTTTTCACATTCTTCCTCCTATACCTCTTCTTAAGGACATCCCTCCACGTATCATCAACCTAAGACGTCTCTTCGGTTGACCAACACTCCCATTGCATGTAATCGACTAGCTACAGCAACCTTACCACATAGTGTCTAAGCATAGTTCATAATAACATACTCAAATTGTGATTTTTAAGGACTCTTTTTGAGAACTCATAACTAAAAGTAACTAAACACTATGTAAAAGACCAAGTGTAAGTAGTAAGTAGGCCATGAAAATTTTAGGCTCTAGGTTGTTATTCGTACTATATATGTGTGTATGTACGTGCGTGTGTATGAGAGAGAACATATGTGATAACTCGTCAAAGGATATATGTTATTTGGATTTAATTGTTGTCCCAAGCTACATACAACATCATGAAAGGAAAATATCCATGATATGTCATCAGAATATAAGCAAGATGGTTACTCTTCCTCTAATATAGAGTCTAATTTTAAAGATGGTAGTGGAAAAAGTTGTTTAAAAAGTATTTGAAGTAAAGTAGTAAAGTTGGGTAAGATTAAGAGTACCTATGAAGATGAAGTTAAAATCACCATACCATGAATATGTGGCAAAATCCAAGAAAGTTGATGCTTGAGGTATATCGGAGTGATATCTATAAGGATACATGTGTTATGTTTTCTAGCTAGAATGAGGTAAAATAAGTCATATCACATAGGCAATGGTTGATCACATTTCTATCAATGTACTACATAGCTTTAGTGAGTATTTGCCGATAGAATAAATTAGTTTTCTTGTTTCTCCTAAGTTAACAAATGTAGAGACTAAATTTTCCCTAGAATATAATGAATTTACACCTAAAAATGAATCACGTAACTTATCAAAAGAATCACATGTTGTAACTAATGCACCATTAATTGAACTTTAAGAGAATGAACTCTTTGTAAATTATAAAATCACAAAAAATTATAACTCAAATAGAACGAGATTATCTGGAGGTAGCTAAAATGGATTTGATAATGGTCTGAATGTAGTTATAGCATAAGTTGAGGCAATAGATTTGAGATGAGGATTTGGAAGTAGAAAGACATACTATCGTAAGCGAAGAAAAGCTTGATGTAGAAAGTATAGCCGAACCTAACCTAGAAAGTTTGGAAGTAAACATAAATGATTGACTAGTTAATGATGATGATAACAAGCCCAATATAATATTCATTGCTTATGACGATGTAAAGGAGGAAGGAGTGCATGGAGCTATTGAAATTCTTGATATTTCCAAAATTATAGTATTATGTTTGAATTTTGAAGAAGAAAATGATGGGTAAGGATTTGGAGGAATTTGAGGTAAAGGAGAGAGGAATTTAAGGGTGAAGAAGAAGTAAAACTTACTTTAGAAAGTGAGGCAAAACCTTACTCAAAAGGTCAGGAAGTGAACTAAAATAAATAACTTGTTGTATATAAAAACATCAAACCTAAGGTAATAGTCAAGGATGATAAGCAAGAGATATATGAAAACAGAGTTGTTCTAGAAACTCTTAAGTATATAATATTAGATGTAGATTTAGAAGATGAAATTGCAGCTAAAGATTTAGACAGGTAAGTGAATTGACTTCCTTTACAAAATAGCGATATTTGCTGAATCTGATGATTGCGTAGTCAATATTATATAAAGTGAGTCATTCAGATTTAAGGTTGGGATATATATACATATATATACGTATGTATAATTATGGTTTGACAAAGAAAACATGAAGTGGAAGAGGAAGTAAAACATGAGATAGATATCTAGGCATAACCTGATTTGGCAAGTCATGAAAGAGTTATGGGAGGAATAAAGGAGATTAATTTGTACAAAATTATGATATTGACCCCAAAGTTGATGTAGCTAAGATGATAGCAAAGCGCATGGAGTTATAAAATTCTTGAGACTTTAGAATATAGGGTATTGAGTTCAAATCTAGAATTGGGAAATGAAAATATAAATTTAAATGGACATGGGAAAATGGTTTCCATTAGAAGACATAATGATTTCTAAAGGGTCTAATAGTTTAGAGGGACAACAATTTACAAGAAGGAATGACTTCCGATGACCTAATCCTTCTATTATCTGATGTAAAGTGAGGAATTAGTCAATTTTGTTGTATTTAGTTTTCTTGATTTTTTAGTATTCTTTGAAGACATGATGTACCTTATAATCTCTTAATGTACTTTTATTTGTAGTACTAGAAGGCAACATAAATATACGAATGCCCCATAATGGAATGAAATTATAACCAGAAATTATGTACATATGAAAAAAAAAAATGTATATAATCTTTTGTTACATATAACTAAGGTTATAAACAATCTTTTGTAATATAGAGCTTAGTTCTTATTATAAACTCTTTTGGAATGCAAAGCCAAAGTTAGCAAGTTTTGAATGTATTGAATATGTTATTAAGGGAAGATATAAGTCGTATTTTGGTTTTTAGTTCAGTATTGAATCTGAGTTAAATAAATCATACACAAGAAATAGTAGGCATGGACATTATATTATGACAGATAGCAATTAGTTATGGATAAGGATATATATATAGGTATATCAAGGAGGCTTACTAATGTATTTCACCACTAACATATGCACAATGATATGATGATTATAGGCTATATGTGGAAATTGATAAATCAGGTTGGAGGAGTTGTTAATTTATGTTGATGTTGTAAGTAAGGATTACCAACTCAAAAAATAGGTTCAAGAATTAGCTTAGTATCACAATAATAAAGGGTTATGAATAGCTAGAATTGATCAAAACTTAGAATTCTAGCTATTCCCCTAGTTTTGTAGAATTAATCTAAGAAGAAAATCACTCCTATATTTTTTGAGTCAATTCAAAGTAGAAACTCATTCCTAATGTACTTATAGTAAATAACCCTATACTGATCTAATAAACCTTTATCTTAGTGCATATTGGAATCAAACCCAAAAATATTTTGAAATAATATCCTTGGTTAGGAAAGGTTACACTAGGTAGTGATATAAGTTTAGAAGAAACAACTCCACTATGATAGCCATATCCTGGTCTCAATTAAACTACGAGTTGTTTTAACTAAGATACCAATAACTAACGATTTAAGACTACAACATAAGACATAACCTAGAGAGTACCAAACTTATAATTAGTCTTTTCTAATTAACAATACTAAGGATAACAAGAAAAAACAAATATACATCAGTAATATTAAATAAAGTAACGATCAAGAGACTTTCTAAGATAACCCTTTAGTCCATTCAACTTCTTACAGTAAGCAACTAACATGAAAGAGTAAAGAAAACTTAACCTTAAATCTATTCACCTCAATCGATATCTACTTGAAGAGGAAACCTATAATTATAATAGGAGATATGAATAAAATATTATGAGATAATATTCTTCATATGTACATTGGCTCATCTAGATAAACATATGGAGAATGGAAATCCATGACCTTCTTATCTCTTTGATCGAGTCATTTGTCTTTGTTATGCTTTATTCATGATACTTTCTATCAAGTTTGAGTCAAATTAGCCACCAATGTTGTGCGAGTTTGATTGGTGAAGGGTTGTATCAATTTTCATCAAGTTGTGTCGAGTCCCAGTCATTCGAGTCATGAACTATCTTACTTAAACTCTAGATAAAGAAATGTTGAAATTTAGCAAACTCATTACTGTTGATATTTGTACTAGTGACATGAAAAATATAATCTATAACTATGACAATGACACAACGATCGTAGAATGAAAAGTGCAAACAAGACGAGAATGAATTGAACTTGTATTAGTTGTACAAGAAACAATTTGGATATGACCAACCCTAGGGACAACCTAGAATTTGGTTAAAGCAAAAGTTGCAACAGAAATTATGATAGAAGGTAAAACATTAAATACATTATGATAAAATTATAAGATGGGAGATAAGATAGATAATGGGTTGATTGGTAGATGATGATGTGAGAATACAATAGCTAAAGTGGAAAACCTTGTGACCCTATAAGAAAGGGGTCCTAGATGTAAGAGATAGTGAAAAGGATTCCATCACCAAATGGTTTGAAATGTATTAGACATCATAAAAAAGAGTAAAAGAATTTAAGCTTATTAATCTAAATAATAGTATACTTAATGCATAATAAGAAAATATAACAAATATAATAGGACGACTTGAACAATTTCCATAGAAGCTTAAGAAATAAAATATTAGTATTGCAAGGATATAATTGATTTGCAAGTAAAGGTAACTACTAATTAAATATTTATTCTACTATATAAAGTTAAACAATAGAAAGATGAGAATAACAATGGCTTCTAAGCAACAGATGAATACTTCCATTACAAAATTATACCTTAGCAATATGAGTAAGCATACAAATACTAGGGTTAGTAGTTGGAAATAATAGACAATTGCAAAATAAGTAAGACTTATAATGAAAAAGGAATCGGTTTGACATTAAATCCTAATGTTGAGATAATAAACTTAAGATTAATCTTAAACACGAAGATTAAGTATAATCTAAATAATTAACTAGATTTGGTAATACTTAAGGTAAACGAGACTTCGATGCATAAGAATCTTTATGTTATAAACCTACTTAGAAATTGAATCAAAAAATTTCCCTTATTGGAACTTTACAATCCTCTAAACTCAAAAGTTAATTTAGAAACTTATTCTAAAAGTAACCTTTCATAACACGTTCAATTGGCTTTTGAACCTTAAACATAGTGTATAAAACTTCATCAACCTAATGAACTTGGCTTAGTGGACTCGATTACCTTTAAGTTCATAAAATTAACAAAACACCATAGAAATTATTTTCAAGAAAGAGGATCTTCCACGAAGTAAACTTTATGTGCTAGAGTTAGTAAAAGGAGAAAAAATAAAGAGTGACTCACCAATATAGGATAATTAAGGTCAAAAGGTAAGAAACAAAGAAAAATAAGACACATGAAGAGATATAAAGAAGAATGGTAAACTTTAGTGATGATTTTAGCGCAATGTCAGCGTTAATTAAGAGAATCATTGAATTAGGAAAAAAAATGAGAATTTAAAAGAATATAGCATAAGGGCAATTGACTCAGAAGCTTATGTAGAAATTAGCTTAGAAGGTAAGAATGGAAGTGAGTTGCAACAATTTGTAATTGATCCAAATATCATAATAGTAACCTACGGCGTAGCAATTTCGAGAACAAAACAATTCTAAAGGAGGGTGAAATATGATGTGCTACAATTTTAGCAACTAGGATCCAACACCCAATTTAGAAAATGCAACTTCCTTATTTTTTTGACTAAGTTCTAAGCAATTAATTTAGGATGTTCGCAAAAGTAACTCAATTAAAGTAGACACTTACTAGTGAATTAAGAATATTAGTCGAAAAAATGCCATAGACTTTGATCTAAAAAATATAATAAAATAATAAAAATATAACCAAAATAATGAATTCTACTATATTTTTATATAAATAATGGAATTGCGAGGGATTAGCATCAACAATTAATAAACCCTTAAAGATAATCTTTTTTTTAATTTCTTGGCAATTAAACACAACACACAAAAAATATATATTAATTTTACCGAGTTCAAGTTTTCACATTAGGTTTCTTGTAAGTCCTAAAATCAATCCCATTGAAATTAGGTTAAGTGGGTCAAGCGAGTTAAGTGCTCTATAAAGATCTGTCTAGTGATATCTTTAGACAAAACAATTGATAGTTAATATTTTGTTTTAATTGCCAGTTAAGTGCTCTATAAATATCTGCCTAGTGACATCTTTAGACAAAATAATTGATAGTTAATATTTTGTTTTAATTGCGAGTTAAGTGCTCTATAAAGATCTGCTTAGTGACATCTTTAGACAAAACAATCGATAGTTAATATTTTGTTTTAATTTAATATTTTATCGTAATAATATATGTTGTACTGTAATTTGTATCAATAGTAATATTTATATTTTAATTTTACATATTAGCATAATAATTTATACTTAATTATTTGCACTACAACTTGTATTGTCATAAAAATTTATGTTAAATTTCTTTGTTCACATTATATATTTCATTTTTTTTTTTTTGACTTTATAAACATATTTAATAGTTTTTAGAAGTTAATTTACACGATGTAGAAACTCACATTTCTGCGTTCGTATTCGACAAAACTCTAAACTATTTTCGATAAAATCACAATTTTAATAACTTTGATTTCCATAAAACAGGCACACTAGTCTCCTACGTTTTCATGAAAAAGAGAGACAAGATTATATACGAGAAGTAATAAGCTCCTTGCAAATTAGACATAAACATGATATAACTAATCATTATAGCATCACCCCTGCAAAACAAGAGTAATTACAAAGGAAACTTTGCCGGTTCTCTATCCATATCCAAAATTTTCACATGACCCAGAATCTAACATCATTGAGCAACAGAAAATTAACATGCTGAAAACAAATTTTGTTCTTATTCCCTTCTTTTCTCCCGCATTCTTAGTCCCAATTATTTTCGCAAACGTAGGCAGAAGGTAACAATACAACAGTTTCTTTCCGACAGTTTTCTTTTCATCATTATCAGTTAACAACATATGGATGCAATACCATTTACTCAAAACAGGTGCACTATATTCTGAAAATATCATCTAAAAATTGTTGAGGTGTGTTAGAACTTTCCTCCAGCTTTCCAAAATTTTGAGTAGTCGCACATGAAAATTTGGTGCTCAATCTCCATATCTTACAAACTTTGCAAAATCATGCAGCCCAGCCTTGTCATAACATTCAGCTATCCTCTCGATAGAACTTTCCCAAGTACCTTCAACTGATGCTAAATCCAAAAGAAACGCAGCTTCGTCCAGTGCAATCTGCAAGAGTGAGAAAAAGGAACTCATGAACATTTTGGCAACATATCTGTATGGGTAAATAGGATCTAAGTATGAATTACCTCATGGTCCATAATGCAAACTATGTTTCTTTAATGATTTAAATAATAAAAATCAATTAGAATTTTGCATTAACAAACCTGGGCTTCTGGCTTTCCCTTCACCAGATCTCCTTCCCTCTCCCCTTCAGTAATTTTCTCTTTTATGCTTGTGATTTGCTCTTTGTCCCATTCAGCTATATTAGCAACATCCTGAATGGATAAAGAAAAGTAAAACACACAACAAGGATAGGAATAATTTTTATTTTACCGTCTTTGACTAGATAAATCATTTTATATCATTATAATCAATAAAGTGACGTTTTTAGATTTTGAAACTGTTGAAGCAGTGCAATATACCCGGTATTTGCAACCTAAAGTCCACCATGGTGCTTTTAGAGCCCCTCTTGCAGCATCTTTAGCTTCAAGCTTACGCCCAAGCCTAACAAATGCATCAATACAGGCTATTAACAAAAAATGGAACAACTATATTTGAATTACTTAATGTCGTAAACTAAACAAAGTAATAAAGAAAAGAATTCTGTACTAACTTTTGCATGACCTCTGCATTAAAAACAAAAGGCCGTGCAAATCCTGGAAAATTCCTCTTCTTTGCATAGAAGTCTCCAGTTACTAATGCTGACACCTTTCAGAAAAATTTATCACAATAATGAAGCATGAATTTGACTGAAGCAGTACACAGAAAAAGTAGAGCCATGCATTATATGTTCTTACATGGTCTCCTTTCTCAAGATACTCTGTCACTTTGCGTTCCAAGACATCTGGAAATAAACCAACCTGAGATTGACCCGTTTGCAAAACAATCAATGAAGAGTTTGCTTAAAGCTGACGGGTGATACTCCTATCTTACCTTTCGAAGAAGATAATCATCGATGTTTGAGATTTTAGATTCAGCAAATGTACCCTTTCTGTAAAGTTTATCTGCAGCATCACCCAAAGCATCAAAGAGCTCACTTGGGCTTTCTATAGAGCTTTCAGTATCTTGTTCAACTAGTGTTCTGTGAATAAATTGATCCACCTGAAAAGGATCACAATATGCATCAATTACAACAAAGCTTTATGTAAGCAATACATGCCTATTTGCAGATATGCAAATGCAGTACACTTTCAACTTTTTATCCAGAACAGCAAATATCTTGATAGAAATGGCATGCGAGACTTGTATAGAGCACACACACGTGTGCTGGAGAGCACGCAATACATTAACATTCATCAATCTACCACTATTGTTAAATTGGCAAATCTACACTGTCTTTAACTTACATTTTTGGCTAGAAGCCATACTCCATGCTTGCGAACTTCCACCACTGGCATCTCCATGCTGTGTGCATAAGCATGTTACTTGTTTCTATAAACATATCAGAATTAAAATAGAGACAGAAGACCTGAGGTTTTACCCATATGGGGCTGTTGGCCAGCGTAATAAGGCAATGATTGCATCTGTTTTGAGGAAAAAAAATTTTGGATAAGTTGGTGACTCCAGTACATGGCATAATTTTAATTAACTGTTCCATACCTGAGCTGCTTTTTGCTAAAGGAATTGCAAGAGGGATAATCCCATGCTTGGCTCCGGGAGACATTATTGTATCACCTATCAAAATCAACACAAGCAACGTGCACTTCACTAGATCTACCATTTGAATATATTGCTCAGTATATCTCTTAAATTTAGCACCACAACCAATCAGTCTAAAAGCTAAAACATGAAGAAGCGTGGCCTTTTTAGGGTTTTTACTAGAATAAGTCACAAGGAGAAGACTTATTATCAAGTCTCCATTTTTAACCATCCAATTCCAATATTTAATTAGAACATTAATCATTTATCATCTATCACCATTTTTTCATCCAATTTGAGTTTTTTATATTTGGTAAAATTGTTATTATTGTGGTAAAGTTTCAAATTTACCGTCTATTACCAACTTTTTGTTGAATTTGGTCAAATAGTCATATATCTAGTAAACTTCATGGATGCGGTAAATGTCAAATTCATTGGTAAAATAGCTATATATCTAATAAACATGCTAAATTGCTCTAAAATGTCAAATTGATAATCTATTACCAACCTTCCATAATTGGTGAAATGGTTACATATCTTGTAAACTTCAGTGATTTTAATAAATGTCAAATTTATAATTTGTTACCAACTTTTTATCTAATTTGACTGAATAGTCATATATCTTATATATTGGTAAATTGTCAAATTTATCATATTTTTAATAACTTTTTGTTTAATTTGGTAAAATGGTTGTGTATATGGTGAACTTCTTTCAAAATGGTAATGTGAAATTTAAAATTATTTATTACCAATTTTTTTTGTAATCTGGTTTTTTCCTAAAAGTGTTCCATATCTAGAAAACTTGTTTGATTGAGGTAACTGTCAAATTTACTAACTATTACGAACTTACTATCTCATTTGGTAGAAGTGTTCCATATCTAAGTACAATTGTTTCTTTGTAGTAAAATGTCAAATTTATCATTTATTTCCAAATTTTCATCTAATATGGTGAAATAGTAGTACATCTAGTAAATTTCTTCGATTGTGATAGATGCCAAATTCAGCAACTTGGAATGAAGTCTCTTATTGGCAAATTATGCTAATCCTAAACCGGGCTTTTTATATTTCATTCTTAATGCCTCCCTCACTTGTAGGCTGGGACTTGGAGCCCTATCATGTAGACCACTCAATTGAAAGGGGGTGAGATGATGGTGCGTGATTCAAACTCATCATCTCTTACTGTAATACATTGTCAAATTTAGCAACATACATAAAGAATTTAGAGAAATACATTGTGAATTGTTTTATAACATTGTATTGAACCCTTTGTCTAGTATCAAATCCTTATCTGTTGATAATGTACACTGCTCAGGAAAACCAACATAATGTAACTGAAGGTTCACTAATTTTGAGGCCAATAATGTATAGGGTGAAGTTTGCAAGTTTTATCAACCATCAACCCCTCTGTCACAAATCTTAATCAAATCACAAGTAATGACAAACTCAATGGATCATTGGCAAGTTGATTTTGTCCATCATCAGCTTGACATACAAAGAGCTGATATTCAATGAATGGAAACATTGGTGAGGAAATGAAAGAACGAGTGACCACATAATCGGTGAAACCAATACCCAAAGATGGATCGATATAAGAATCTTATAAGCTCCTAATGCTCAAGATGGATCAATATCATAACAGACTAACATAACAGAGAGTAAGCTAATACAGAATTACACAATCTGTTGGCACAATACTAGTAAATCCAATTCGTGATTCTTTCATAGCTGTGAAATACATACCATTTTCTAAATTTTCATGAGCTGTACCAAATTGCATATTAGAGTCTTGCAAGCTCCAAATTTATATAGCTATTCCTTGAGCTAACATGAATCCATGTACCATGAAAATTTATTCAAAAAGAGAAAGAACACATGAAAATGGTGTAAGTAGCAATGGTTAATTACCCATACACACGAACAAAACTCCTAAATTCGTCATGAGATACAAAGCATACTATTTATTCCAGCCTTATTTATCTGCATGATTAGGAAGGCTTCCAGGTGAAAACAAACACATGAACCAACACAGCTCTTCTCTTTTAAGAGGTAACTTCAACATGTGTGTTAATTTTACAATCAAAATGCATGACTTCCACTCAAATGATTGCTTGATCACAATCCATTCAAGATAGATATTCCAACCATCTGCAAGAATAGGACTTACATGCTGACAACTTCACCATCTATTTTTGTGCCTCCAGGCCACCCAAATAGACTCCACAAATCCTAATGGAAAATGACACCAGTTTCCCGGCAACATTATAAGGCTAAAGAAAAAAAAGTTTTCACACTTACATATGCTAACTTTTGGGAAGGTTATCCGTCCTAAAGATGAAAACAATCTTCTTATGGACTCTTAATGGGTGCCCATTATTCCTTAACAGGACCTATTTACAGAAATAATATTTGGCTCCAAACACAAGAACCCAAGATCAAACAGACAAAGGGCAACCATAAAGAAGGGATAGTCAGAGCATTCTTTTTAAAAAACGATGCATATCAGGCTGAATGATTCATATGAAGTCATAGTCACTGCTCACTTTGAGATTGAAATACATAAACTCAGTCAAATCCACGCAGGGGCTTGTGCTCAAGCTTGATTAAACAAAATTAAGTGCAAAAAGGACCCCAAAATGTAATATCTATTCAGCATTTGTTAAAATTACCCAAACCAAATTTGAAAATTTTTAGTTGGTTCACTTCAAAGTTCAAACAAAGTCTTCTATTTTCAGCATTTTGACAAGTACCAAGCAAAATGAATGTTTATCTAGAAATTCAACAAGATAGACAAACAATACCTCTAGCCTGAAGCACATTGAGCAGTTGAGGCAAGTACGCAGGAGGTTGAGTTACAGCTACTTCTTTAATAAATCCTATATGATCTGTAGCATCAAAAAATCAACCACAACATTACTAAACCCACCACTACCCATTACATAAAAGTTATTTCAGTTATGAATATCACAAGTACGGAAGAAGAAAGGAACCGCTTTTGTTTTTCTTTGGTTTTCTTTCCTTTTTGAGGGTTAATAAATGCAGTACCTGGAGCTGAAGAATGACCAGTAGAATAAGGGAGGAGTGTGATTACAACGCGCCGCCGGAGGAGCGAGCTGTTTCGGGACATTGCGTCCGGCGGCCAGATGCGTCTACTTTTCGGTAGTGTAGGAAGAGGTTGTGGGGTTTTGACTTTTGTTTACTGGAAGTCGGGGCAAGGAGGGAAGAGACAGAAGTGGAAAGGGAAAACAGGTAAGGGAGCTAAGTATACTGTGACATTTTGCCATTAGATTGAACAAACCATTCAATTTGGATGACTACAGAAATACTAATAGATGTCACACTACTTGAGATGCATGCGTAAAATTAAATATTATTAAGTTTAGAATATTTAGATGATACAAAAATATTGACATATGGAATGGAAATTAAATTAAAAGATTTGTATTGGCTTTAATTGTCCCGATAAAAACGCGGGATCATGAAATTTATGTGTGTGGATATGAAATAGGTGGAATTTTAGTTTTCAATGAAACGAGAAGAATAGGGAGAAGGGGAAAAAAAAAATAATATAAAGGGTTCCAAAAATATGATAGCTGGTAAAATAAATTATGAAATACATCACTTAAAATCATTCTTTCAAGAGGCAATTTTAAGTTTGAATTAAAACCATCTCTTTAATAAGTAATTTTAACAAATATCAATAGACTCTATGACTTTTTTCTTCTTCCCATCCAATCTGTGTCACAAATTCAGTTCTCTCTCTATCTCTCCAAAACCTTGGATGTCCTTCTTAAAACCTTCACGTCCCTCTCTATAAAGTAGCAATTTTTACGGTTTTTTCCTCAAATCGACTTCATATTTGAGATCTTAGCACCACCTACATTATTTCTCAATACCAATTTCACAAAAACATTGATAAGTATGCACATTTCCTACACTTTTGGATCTTCACATGCAAAAGGGAAAAGGTATGTTTTTTTTCCTACCTTTGTTCACTTCTACTTACATGTAATTGTTAAAAAAAGCATTTTATGTACATATATGATACTACATTGATGAAATTGTTGACCACGTCAATGGGTATGTTATATTATAAAAGTATCTATTGAAGTATATTTTATTGATAATTATGCAATGAGGTTAATTTAGATAATTCAATAATTATACTAAAATTTGGATAATTCAATAATTATGTAGAGATAAAATAAAGTATGTAGATAACATGCCACTGAGGTGTATTTTCTCAAAAATTTAAAGATTCTCCTGAATGTGATTTATATGTTTTATGTGTTATTAGTGAGTTTATCCATGATTCTATCTTTTAGAAATAGAACAATTGTTTTTTCTTTTCTTCATTGTAAATTTTATGGAATTGATGTGATAAGCAAGGTGGGAACGAATAATGTGATAGTTTGCTTTACTAGAGGAAACATTATAAAAGGGGGGGATGAGGTATGCTATGATAGACACCCAACAACAGTAGTCAGGGTTCCAATTGGTGTAACTTATAAGCAATTAATGGGTTTAATAAGTAATTGTCTTCAATTTGATATGGCAATTCACCAAGTCGAGTTAATTTATAGATATCCTCTTGTAGGAGAGAATAGAAACTTGTTATGCACTATGATTATAAATGACAACTATGATGTCCAATAGATGTTAGCATCTTCGCAAGACAATGTTAGAGTTAGCAGTTCAACAAAAATTCATGAAATCAACATCCCTTAAATAGGTGAGTACAGTTTTCAAGGATACGATGCTAATGTTGAGTTTTAAGTTGAAATTCAGATGTTTTCCACCTATTGAAGAGCCGAGTAATAGTCGCATACCCCATTAGGCTAACATTGTGAGGACATTGTTAAAGACACTAAAGACACTGATTTAGATGATAGTATTCTTGTAAGTAAGGGGTAACTGTAATCTATAGATGAAGCTCATGAGCTAAACAGGAGGAACTGTTGGTGGCATGGGTCAACTGTAGATGTGAATGCGATTAGAAACCTAAAACCCATGCCATTTCTATACGGTTAGTGTAGGCAATGGATCTGAAGAGAGCATAAGTGATGGTGAATGGAGTTTCGACAATGAATTTAAGGTAAGCATGTGGAAACTAAAGAAAGAACATTTACAAACGACTATAAAGATGCATCATGTTTTAAACCATCATGACTTTGTAATTGTCGAGTTTGATAAAAAAATCTGGTCTATCAAATATGTTGATTAAGAAAATGGTTGCAAATAAAAACTACAAGCATACTAGAATAAGAATGTTGGGTGTTTCACAATAACTAGCTTTACAAGCCCACATACATGATTGATTCCTACTATTAGCCAAGACCACCCTCAATTGGATTTAACCACCTTATCTCATTATGTTATTCAAAAAGTATAAGAATTACCAAGCATTAAGGTAAAACATCTTCAGGCCACCATTTGCAAGCAATATGGATATGTTGTACAAATAAGGAGAATTCGAGATTCTAAACACAAAGCTATTGAACAAGTTTATGAAAAGTAAAAAGAATTATATGCAGTGCTTCCACCTCTATTATACATTATGCAAAAGGAAAATCCAAGTACCATGGTTAAGTGAAAATGTTAAGACAATGACACTGTAGGTCATGTGTTTTTTTATAGGGATTGGATATCAAGTAAGAAGACCCTCCACAACATGGAGGATACCATTGACAATAAAGACGTAGGCGAGATAAAGGGCAAGGATGCTAACAGGCCGAGTTGGGCATTAAGGATGATCCCTCTCCTTAACACTACTCACCTCTTGTAACTCCTATAGCGCTTACATTCCAATTTTAGACACTCTTTGTCAAGGAGAGCTCCAACAATCAGATCTACACTCCTTTTGCTCCATTAAGGAAATTAGTTAGAGATCGTGACGAAGACTTGAGTAAGGGGCTTATGCAAGTCGAGCCTACTCCAATTCTTATCCATGTGTCATACTTCAATATGTATACTAAACATGGAGTACAAATCACATAATTGGATGCAAACCAGATGGTGTAACTCCAGCCTGATATAGATAATCGAGAGACACATATGTATACATGCCGATAATGCAAACAGCATTAGATTGTTACTAGTTGTAGCTATTTGAAAATTTCATTGTAATTGATGTACATTTTGTGAGCATTTTGTACATACATAAAAGGAATAATGGAATTTTCTTATTACTTAATTGTGATTTCCTAACCTTTCATATATCATTTAGTTTATTGCAATTTCCAATGATGTTAACGTTTATGAAATATAAAATTTGTATAGTATTTCACTTTACAAGTAAAGTACAACATTACTTTTACAGTTTGAGGTATTTGAATCTTATTGTAATGAGTCAGTTATGGCTTTGAAGTTTAGTTGGAGTATTGTTTTAATATTAGAATTAGGGTGTTTACTTGGTTTGTGTAAAATTGGCCATATGCATGTGTTGTGTCTTAAGTTTAGGGGGTTGCTGATATAATCACCTCTTTAAGAGAAGATTTTTAGCTAGTTGGTTATAATCACATCTTGAAGAGGCGATTTTAGTCAAATTTAAAATTACCTCTTCAAGAGAAAATTTAAAATTGTCTCTTAGTGTTGTACTCTTAACATTATTTTCCCAAAAGTTGTATTTTTTTTTTTTTTTTGCATATTTTTTCCTTTACTTGGAAGGACATAATGGTAATCCTAATATTATTAGCATTTTCTACGAGGTATAGAGCCTAATATAGCATGCATTTGTTTAATAATACAAATAGATATAGACATAGATATGTAACTACACAAATTTTTTGCTTTTTATTTCATATTACAAATTATGTTTTAATATTTTATTTTATGTGATTTTCAAGAAAGTACCAAAATAAGGTCTGTAGTTAGTCTCTCTTGCAAGTTAAAATTCATATCTTGAAAAAAAAAAATTGAAAAAAGAACCCTAAAATGGAAAAAATAAAAGTAAAAATCCTTAAAAGAAAAAAATACTTCAATTTTCCTTTTTAGTTTATTTGTTAAATTTAGCCTTTATGTTTCTTATTTCAAAACCTAACTTTAACTACACTAATAAATATTTTAATCCATTTTGGAAAACTTATATACATGCTTCATGACCAAAATCACTAAGTGTGATGATACATTTAGTTTATAAAATGCAATAAAATGATAATATAATTTTAATTCGTATGGAATGAAATAGAGAAGTAATAGTTATTTGAATATAAAAATATACTAGAAATCACAATGTCTTATTTCACAACAATTGTAATTTCGTGGAATAGTTATTCTACTAGGTAAATACAAATATAAGCCTATAAAGGAGGAATAGCTTTTATATTCCACCCTTATAAAATTAACCAAACATGTTGTATTTGAAAAAATAGGTAAATTTCACTAATTTTGCTAGAAATTTTCACAATTGTACAAATACCCTACATCTTCAAAATTGAGCACTTTACCCCTTCTAAGGACCCTACCATTTTGTTTATATGGACCGTTACTTAACAAAAGAAAATGGTACTACCAATAACATATTATGTATCTATATATATATATATATATATGTATATATATATGTATGTGTATGTATAATGATAACTTAAAAATAACAAATATAAATCAAAAGAAAAAGGAAAAAAAAAGAATTGAAAATTGAACCATCATCATCATCTTCTTAACTTGAAACCCTACTATCGCTGCCACCTACCTCCCCCTCCCCTCCGCCAAACTCTTTCTCTCCCCTTAAGCTTTCCCATTGTTTTACCCTAGTCTAATTCAATCTGAGCCCTAAGAAGAAAAAGTTGAAAAATTGTATGGATAATCCCATGGAAAAATCTCATTTGCTTAGAGTGACAATGGTATAAGGAATAAAGAAACAACGGTTTACCAAAGCTCGAATTGATGAATTACAATTCTTCATACCATAAAAAAAAATAAGTACTTTAATAAAGCTTTTTCTTTTGGGTTATGTAGGATATGGTATTATTCTTTTCATATGTTATTTGAGAATACGTAATATATTTTCTTTCCACTTCATTTTAGATTCCTATTAAAGACAATCTTATGAAACTTGTCCAATAAAACTTTCATTCAACTAAATTTAATACTCAATATTCTATTTATCTTATTTGACTTAAGAGCTAACAAGGACAATCGTATAATATAATTGATGCATATAAAATATGCATGTATGTATCATATAATAACATGCGAATATATCAAGCATGCTTTGCATTTTTATTTCAATGTTTGTTGCAAATTAGACTTAGATAGAATTGAACCCTAATAGATGGTGGTGTTATGGGCAGATTCACTCACTCGAACCCGTAAGATACTTAGTGTTCCTGACCACACTAAGGAAAGCTAAGTCAACCTATAATACACTCACAAAGTTTAGAGAGAGAAGTAAAAAGAGAAATTTTAATATAAATAGTATTCACTCAAATAACTAGATAATTACAACTAAAGGGATCTCTCCTATATATACAAGAGGCCTCTTGAGATCGATGGCCAAGATCAATTCGATCTAACGGTTACAATCAAATCCTACCTACCTTTACAGTAAATGCATCTACCTACTTTATCAATCCTCTTTGGGCTTAAACAAACCTCATAAGTTTGGGCCCTTCTGAATTAGCCCATGACATTTTCCCCTACTCATTCTGATGACGTCCTCGTCACATTTTCTTCATGGAACTTCTGAATCTTATCTGAAAACTGTCATAGAGCTTCAGCAGGTTCCCAAGTAGCCTCACTTTCTGGTTTTCCATTCCAAATAACCATAAACTCATGCTTAGGGGAGTAACCTTATCTTCTTACATATCTATCCGTGATAATTTCTTTAACTTCTTTATTGTATGATTCCCAAACCCCAACTGAAGCACTCTATGATATTGTTCTGCTTAAGTCATCCATGTCTTTATAATATGGCTTAAGCATACTAACATGGAACACTAGGTGAAATTTTAATCTTGGAGGTAAATCCAACTTATAAGATACTTGTCTTACCCATTTCAAGATGAGAAATAGTCCTTTATAATGCCTCATTAATCCTTTGTACAATTGGCCCTTAGTTTACTAGATTAGGTGTAACTTCATAAGTACTTGATCTCCCACTTGATACTCCATTGGCTAATGGTTCTTATTTGCAACCTTTTTCATTCTCTTGATAGCCCTATTTAAGTAAGTCCAAGCTAAGTCTTGGCTCTCTTTCCATTCTCTTGCAAATTTATATGCCAGGGGACTAAACCTCATATACCTTGGTGTCATCATGTTAGGAGTTAACAGCTGCCTCCTCAAGATAATCTCAAAAGGACTATGTCCTGTTGATTCATTCTTCTATAGATTGAAAGAGAACTGTGCTATATCCAATAACTTAGACTAATCCTGCTGATTTGCACTTATGAAGTGCCTCAAGTAAAGCTCCACTAACGCATTTACTCTTTTCGTCTGTCCATTCGTCTATGGATGAAGACTAGTAGAGAAGGTTAGCTTAAAACCTAGAAGCATGAATAGTTCCATCTAGAATTTTCCAGTAAAACGACCATCCCAATTACTTACAATATTTCTAGGCAAACCTTAATACTTCATTATATGCTTGAGGAACAACCAAGTCGCTTCGTCAATAGGGTACTCCTTTGTTGCCGGAATGAATGTTGCATATTTTGAGAACCTATCTACTACTACCATAATAGTACCATATCCCTCTTACTTAGGCAAGCTTACGATAAAATCTATAGAGAGGCTTTCCCAAGGATGCTCTAGAATATAGGCAAAGGCTATAATGGTCCAGGGGCTAACCTTTATTCTACCTTGTCTTATTGACATATGAGACAAGTTCTGACATAACTCTTGATATTCTCCCTTAGATGTGGCCAAAAGTACCTTTCTTCAACCAAGGCTAGGATTTAGTGTATTCTCAAGTGAATTGCCCATTTAGAATCACGGCATTCCTTCAATATTTCCCTCTGTAATGGTGATGAGTAGGGAATGTACACCCGTTGTCCCTTAGTGTATATTAGTTCGTTCTACTCTTAAAATCTTCTTATTTTACCCCCTTTACTTTGGATAAGTAGAGCCTTAGCCAACTAGTTGGTCTCTATCCCTTCTCGAATCTTCTCTAGGAGGTTGTTCTCGAGGCTATTAATAGTAGCCAATCCTACCCTCTAACTTAGAGCATCTGCTACAACATTCGTCTTGCCTGCCTTGTACTCCACGTCAAAATCAAATTCTACTAAGAAGATCTGCCAACGAGCTTGCTTAAGGGATAGCTTCTTTTAGGTTTGGAAGTAACTAACAGCCACATTGTCAATCTTAACCACAAATTTTACGCCAAGTAGGTAATGTCTCCAAACTTGAAGGCGATGTACTATAACTATCATTTCTTTCTCATGTACTGGATATCGCCTTTCCACTTCATTCAACTTTTAGCTCTCAAAGGCTATCAGATGGTTTTCCTACATCAAAACCCCACCAATAGCATAATTACTAGCATCTGTACATATTTTAAGTGATTTGTCAAAGTTAAGGAGCGCAAGAACTAACTCTCTAATGACTCCTTCCTTCAATGCATCAAATGCCTTCTATTAACCTTCCCTCCATTCCCATAGAATATCTTTCTTGTGTAGGTTTGTTAAAGGGCAACCATTCAAGAATATCTCTAAATGAACCTTCCATAATAATTTACTGAGCTGAGAAACAACCTCAATTCAATGGGCTTAGTGGGTTCTTTCCATTCTCGAATGGCCCGCATCTTCTCTTTATACATTCTAATCTTCCCCTAGCCTACTATGTACCTCAAGAAGGCCACTTCCTCCTTTACGAAGGCACATTTCTTTAACTTTACATACAACTCATTTTCCCGTAAGGCTAGGAAAATTGCATGAAAATGTTCCATGTACTCTTCCATAGTCTTGTTATAAACGATGATATCATCTAAGTAAGCCACAATAAAATGATCCAAGAAAGGTGCCAATACCCTATTCATAAGAGTGTAGAAAGTAGCCAAGGCGTTTCTAAGTTCAAACGGCATAACAAGAAACTTAAATGCACCATACCTTTTGACACAAGTAGTATTGGGCTCATCTCCATCTGCTATTCGTACTTGATGATATCCCCATGTATATCCAATTTCAAAAAATATCTTACCTCCTCCTATT
Source organism: Lumnitzera racemosa (assembly GCA_024138005.1). Lineage (NCBI taxonomy): Eukaryota > Viridiplantae > Streptophyta > Magnoliopsida > Myrtales > Combretaceae > Lumnitzera > Lumnitzera racemosa. The sequence goes on along the minus strand of JAMXBC010000008.1, from coordinate 42,297,343 downwards.
GTTCGAACAAGTCTAATACCAAAGGAATGGGGTACTTATTCTTCACAGTAACCTTATTCAAGGCCTTATAGTTGATATACATCTAAATAGACTCATCATGTTTCTTTTGAAAAGGAACTAAAGCCCCAAAAGGTACTTTCAACGGTTGAATGAATTCAGCTTCCAACAACTCCTTCAATTGTCACCTTAATTCTTCTAATTCTTGCGGGGACATGTGATAAGGAATTAGAACATAAGCCTTTGCACCCAATTCTAGCTTAATCGCATGATCTACTTCCCTTCTTAGAGGTAACTTCTTCGATAACTCTTTGGGCATGATGTTTTTAAATTCCTCTAGCAACTCCCCCACTTAATGCAGAATTGCCTCTTGACTTCCCTTTTCTTCCTCTCCCTTTAGAGCAACTAAATACGTAACTTCGTTCTTTTTTAGGCCCTTAGCTAGTTACATAGCAAAAAGGAATTTTGTAGCCTAACCGGTTTTCCATATGACTGGCACCATACATTGAGATTTGGCATCGAGCACACAAATACAGTTAGTAGTATACTTAAGAGCTCAGTTATCACTAGGACTGACCAAGGCAGAATTGAACTGAAATGGTTCCTTCGGGATATCAAAGAAAATTAGAGGGAAATAGTCCAAAATTGAACAATAGTAGTTGATGTGAAGCTGCTCGGAGGATGTGACTCACCAACGAATACACCACGACTTGAAACCTCATTTGATATGATGCACCAGTTAATGTCAAGGTCCACCCACCACTAATCCTGAGCTACTCGGTAAGATTAGATAAGAGTGTAAGGGGTATGGACTTAGAGAAGGTTGTCTTACAAGAACAAAGTATTCAGTATTAAGATGCAAGTTATCTTTGGCTTATAAGAGAAAAAGACTATTTATAATAAGTCCTTAGAGCAGCATTATAAATAAATAAATTACAAGAAAGTATTTACAAGAAAGTATTTACAAAAAGAAGATTCCTAGTACATATGAAAGAGTAAAAGGACAACAAACAAAAAATGGAAAAGTAGTTAAATGTCAGATGAGGTGGACAGCAAGCAATGTAGCATTGGTTCCGTACAAATATTCTCTAAGCATAGCAAGCAAGAAGGGTCAAAATGTTATGGCATTAAAGGGGCTGGGATAAGAGAGATGATAGTATGTTGAGAGAAAACCACTCGACCGTTTAAGTGAGTCTCTCATCACTCGGTAAGATATTCTCGACAACAGTTTGTCGAAGTACTCGGCACAAGGTCCTTGACTAAGGACTAGTCAACATCATCACTACCGAATGTACAAATCAACGTATAACAATGTAGGGAGCTCAGGGAGTTCAACCATCTTTCTTTTATGTACAATTTCTCATCATCGGCAGGTTGCCGAGAGATAATTCTTTAGGAGAGGGATTAGAGGCCTTGAGGCACGCGCGAATAATGGGATCGCTGACCGACAATTCATTAGTTTCCCAGGGCTGTTGAAGTTTTGCCTTCAAATCTTGGCCTTTATCATCATCAGGCACATATTGAGTTAAGTCGGCGACATTGAATGTGGTAGATACATCGAAACCTTTGGGTAGCTCAATCTTGTAGGCATTATCATTAAGGCACCTCAAGATCCTATAGGGTCCATTCGCTCTGGGTGATAGTTTGTCCGTCCTTTTGCTAGGGAAGTGTTCTTTACTAAGATGGATCCAGACAAGGTCCCCAGGAGCATAAATGATTTGTTTCCTTCCGCAGCTTCCTATTTCCTTCTATTGATCCACAGTTTTGGTCAATTGCTCAGCAATTCTTTGGAATAATTGTGAAATTCCTCGACATACTATAGGCCAAATTGACTCTCCCCTTGTATAGATGCATTGTTAACTAAATCCAAGGGTAGGTTTGGGTTAAGTCCATAGACAACCTAAGCAATTGTAGGCAAATTCAATTATGGGTATGCATAAATCCCAGTTATGGGAGTTCTTTCCAATAGTGGCGTGCGGGAGACTACTGACGGTTTTGTTAACTACTTCAGTCTAGCCGTCTGTCTAAGGGTGGCAAGAGGTACTACATAGCAGCTTAGTGCCGAGTTTCCTCTATAAAGTTTTTCAAAAGAAGCTCGTGAATTTCGAATCACGATCAGACATAATACTTCTCAACACTCTATGTAGTTGCACAATTTCCTGTAAAAAGAGGTTAACGATGAATAAAGCATCATTAGTCATGTGACAGGGAATGAAGTGGCCCATCTTGCTGAACCGATTGACCACTACTATGATCAAATCATATCTTCTCGAAGTATAGGGAAGGTTAAGCATGAAATCCATGCTTATATCAATCCATGGTTACTCGGGAATTAGTAGGGGCGTGCAATCTCCATAGGGCTCTCTCCTCCTTTTAGCATATTTATACACCTTACACCCCTCAAGTATTCAATGTATATCCCCCATCATCCCAAGCCAGTAAAAATGCTCCTTTAATGTTTCAATCATTCTCTTTTCCCCAAAATGGCCAACCAAACCCTTAGCATAAGCTTCTTAAACCAGTAGCTCCCTTGTAAAATCCCTTAGCACGCACATCTGCTTGCCCTTCATTAAGAACCCCTCACTCAAATAAATTTCATTCGTAGCTCCTCTATTACTGCACTTGGCTATTAAAGGCCCAAAATGTAGGTCATACTCATATCGATCAGGTAGAACGCCAAATCCAAGCACTTTAGCTTGTAACGTCATGATAAGGGTATGATGATGAGAAAGTACATCAAACACTATATTAGTGCTTTCCTCCTTATACCTAATGACATAGCAAAAGGTCTCCAGGAACTCAACCGACACAACATGACGCTGAGAAAGCTTCTGCTACTCACGAAGATGCTTAAGATATTTTTTTATCAAAATAGATGATGAATTCTTTCGGCAACAAGTAATGCTGCCAGTTCTAGAATGTACGGATAACGACATAGAACTCCTTGTCATAGGCTGAGTAATTCATGGCAGCACCTCGAAGTTTTTCACTAAAGTAAGTAATGGGTCGACACTCTTGCATAAGTACAGCACCAATGCTGACACTAGACATATCACATTTAACCCCAAAAACCTTCTCGAAATCTGGTTAGGTAAGTACTGGAGTAGACGTCAGCTTACACTTCAAATCTTCAAAACTCCTCTGAGACTTTTTTGTCCATTTAAACTCAACGTTCTTCTTGTTCAATTCAGTCAACAGCAAGGTTATGGAGCTGAAGTTTCGGATAAATCTTCGATAGAAAGAAGCTAGGCCATGGAAGCTCTTAACTTCGGCTGAACTTGTCGGCGTACGCTACTCATTAATAGCCTTAACCTTTTCCTCATCAATGCAAACTCCACTCCCTGAAACAACATATCCGAGGAATACAACCTCACTCTGACAGAACGCGCATTTCTTCAAGTTGCCGAATAATTTCTCGGTACAAAGTATATTAAACACTAATCTCAAATATTCGATATGAACAAAAAGGTCAACACTGTAGACCAGAATATCGTCAAAATAAACTACAATGCATTTGCCTATCAATGCTTGAAGTACATGATTCATGAGTCACATGAATATACTCAGCGCATTAGTTAAACCAAATGGCATAACCATTTACTCAAATAGACTATCCCGAGTCTTAAAGGCTGTTTTCCATTCATCACCTAGTCTCATTAGTATTTGATGATAGCTACTCTTTAAATCTATTTTCAAAAAGATACGTGCACCATGTAACTCATCGAGCATGTCATCCAACCGTGGGATTAGGTATCAGTATTTGACGATAATCTCGTTGATGGCACGGCTGTCAACGCACATCCTCCATGATCCATCCTTCTTTGGTACTAACACGGTTGGGGCAGTACATGGGCTCATCCTCTTACGGACATATCCGCGATCCACCAACTCATCAACTTGCTTTTTCAACTTGACTGCCTCTTCAGGATTGAATCTATAGGTGGGTCGATTTGGTAGGGCTGCTTTAGGTTGAAGATCGATGCAACGCTCAATTCCACTCAAAGGAGGTAATCCTTTAGGCATCTCGAATGGAAATAGCTCAACAAATTCCTGAAGTAGTCCAGTACTTCAGCAGGTAAGTTATTAGCCTCTCTAACCTCCAGGAGTCTCCTAACCAAGAGGAGTACATCATCTTCGGGTTTGACCTCTTGTGTAAATTGAGATAAAAAAATCACTAAGGACTTCCACTATAGAGATCTTGTAACCTTTTCCTGGGCTTCTTACACTTCTGTAGGACTCATCAGTGTCAATATAACTTTCTTCCCATCCTTTTAGAACATGTAGGTATTTCCATACCCATCGTGTAACACCCTTAAGTCAAATAGCCACGAGCATTTGAGTAATATGTGGGATGCACACATAGGCAAGACGGCACACAGCACCCTATCCCTGTATCTATCACCAATAGTAATCGGTACACCGACTTGCTCGAAAATGTATGATCTTTCCCTTTCGTTCAGCCAGTGAATCTTGTATGGCTAGGGGTATGGAAGAGTTGGCAATTTCATGGCCTTAATTATCCCTTTCACGATGACGTTGGTATAACTCCCTCTGTCAATGATCACAGTGCATAGCTTACCATCCACCTGACAATTTGTATGAAAGAGGTTCTCTCTCTACTTGTTCTCATTAGCCACAAGAGTATTGAGAGATCACCGAACAACAAAGAAATACTAAAACACCACCCTCAACGGGTATCTCGGCTCCTGAATCTTTCTCAAATTCTTCCAACATCTGATTGGTTGCTACTTCTTCCTCTCCTTTACTCACACTTTCTACTTCAAACTAGGGCTTATCTCCTTTGATGGTCATGACTCAGCAGTTCGGACATTGACTAGCTACGTATTCATAGCCAAGATACTTAAAACATTTGATTTCTCAGGTTTTTCGTCCTAAGCTTTGACCCTAGTCTCTTTAGATCTCAAGTTCCTCAGTCTTGCTCTTACCTCGGCCTTGGTTTGGTCAGCTCGGCATGTGACCTTGGCATTCAACCTCGGATCTATTTGATGCCCTGTCACTCCCTGCTCAACTCGGCAGGCCATTCTTATTAGGCATCATCGTTCTGATACTCGACATTCAGCTAGCTTAGTTTCACCATTGCCTTTCAACTCTCTGGGTTATACAGATGGTTTCATCCAGAGTATGTGAGGCTCTGCAATTCCACGACGTGACCAATCTCAGCTCGAAATCTCAAGACAAACCGTTCTATAGTTCGAGTCTCAGGCTCATCGACATCACATTGTATCATGAGCAACTGAAACTCTCGGACATAGTCGTCTACGATTTGTTACCTTACCTCAAGTCTTAGAGTCATCGAAAAGTGTCTTGCTCATAGTGTTTAGGAATGAACCTACTTCTCAAAACTCTCTTCATCTCGTTCCATATTCGGAATTTGTGTTGGCCCTCAGATAAACATTCTGTAGCTTTTCCACCACATTGTTGCATACCTAGAAAATTCAAACAGAGCTACCCTAAGACAGACAGCATCTTCGTAATCGTTGAAGTCGAATATCTTTTCAAAGATTCTGTCAAGTTGGCAAGGTAGTCATCAACACTACCAGACCCGTTAAAGCTCGAAATATGTACTTTAAGATGCTCGGTACCTCTTGGCGCTCTGAACTCACGTTCATCCATCCTATCATACTGGTCTTCTTCCTCTTCGTACTCTTCCACTTCGTCCAACTCTAACCTTCTTCTCATGACTCTATCGGCATGTCGCGGTGGTGCTTGGTTTACAGGAAAGACTTCTGAAGCTCGCTCGTTTATTTGCTTCCTCAACCTATCTCTCATTTCTCGGCCCTGCTTAGTAACTCTTTCATGCTGTCTAGAAGACCTTGTTTACTGAGACAGCCAAGTTAGCCACAATAATGGCAAGATCTTGTATCTGTTCATCAGTAGTATGTGGTGTTTGTTGGCTAACTCGACCATGACCATGAGCATCACTCTCGACATTGTGAATCTCTCCCTATACATTAGGGTTTGACATTCTCAATACAAGCTTCAGCGAGGATACATCACGCAAACGCTTTCTGCACACAAATATCTTAAACAGCAGACACAACAGACTAATACTACACAACATACTAATACTACACAACATTTGGTCTCAACCTCAAGCTCTAATACCAGGAATATATAGTGTGCCTAGGAGCTCAATTATCACTAGGATTTACTAGGGCAAAATTGAACTGAAATGAGTCCTTCGAGATATGGAAAAAAAATTAGAGGGAAACAGTCCACGATCGAACAAGAGTAGCTGACGTGAAGCTATTTGGATGATGTTACTCACCAACGAACACAACACGACTTGACACGTCACTTGATGTGATGCACAAGTTGATATCAAGGTCCACTCGCCACTAATCTTAAGCTACTTGGAAAGATTAGATAAGAGTGTAAGGGGTATGGACTTGGAGAAGATTATCTCACAAGAACAAAGTATTCAGTATTAAGATGTAAGTTATCTTTGGTTTACAAGAGAAAAGGACTATTTATAATAAATCCCTAGGGCAGCATTACAAATAAATAAATTACAAGAAAGTATTTACAAAAAGGAAATTCCTAGTACATATGAAAAAGGTAAAAAGGGCAATAAACCAAAAATGAAAAAGTAGTTAAATACCAAACTAGGTGGATAGCTAGCAATACAACATTAGTCCCGTACGAATATTCTTTGAGCACAGCAGGTGGGAAAAGTCAAAATGTTGCGGTACTAAAAGGGCCAGGATAAGAGAGATGGTAGTATGTCAAGGGAAAACAACTCGGCCATTTAAGTGAATCTCTCGTCACTCGGCAAGATATTCTCGATAGCAGTTTATCGGAGTACTCGGTATAGGATCCTCGATTAGGGACTGGTCGGCATCATCACTATTAAGTGTACAGATCAACGTATGACAATGTGGGAAGCTCAAGGAGTTCAACCACCTTTCTTCAATGTACGGTTTCTCGTTGTCGATAGGTTGCTAAGAGATAATTTTTTGGGAGGGGGATTGGAGGCCTCAGAGGTGCATACGAGTAATAGGACCGTTGATCGGCAGTGCATCAGTTAGCATGGGGAAAAATAAGTGCATCAATACGATCTAAGAAGTCCATCCCAATCATAAATTCAAAGTCATCTATAGGTATTACCTTAATGGTTTCCTTTCCTTTCCATCTTCCCATATGAAGCTCTATCTTCATGGCAACTCCAATGGTAAGAGCTTCCTTTGAGTTTACTATCTTAATCCATGTCTTAGTCTTCTCTACTTATAGTCCAAGCTTACTTACTACTACCTTGGAGATGAAAAGATGAGATGCCCCAGTGTCAATAAGGGCATTTAGTCTTGATAACTCTGATTTTAAACATATTTCATATGGTGATTTTATAGTATTTCCCTTACATTTTTTGTTTTCTTTAAAGAAATTGATACTTAATTGAGTAAAATTTTGATTTCAAGGTTTAAACGTGTTCTTGGATCGAAAACGAAGAAAAGGAATCAAGTTTCACTCAATTCGGAGTTCAAATGAAAAAGTTACGAAGTTTTGAAGTTATACAGTCTGGGACATGACCATATCCCCAGGCTGTATCCATGTAGGGAAATTTGCCAAGGTCAGAAAGTTACATGACCTGGGGACACGGTTATGGCTCAGGTCGTGTCTGGTAAAGAAAATGAAAACCTTATAATATAATATAAAAGACATATTAGGTTTTCACAAGATACATGAGACATTAGAGAAGAGAAGAGACTTGAGGAGAAAGAGAAGAAAAAGGCGAAAGCAACATCAACTTCAAGATTGGAGAGATTTTTCATCAATCAAAGGGGTTTTTCATGTTTTATTTTATGTTTTTGATGGAACTCGTTTGTAGTTTCATTATGATAGCTTAGAATTCGTGTATTTAGGATTATGGAACCTAGGGTTTCATCTGACTCTTGGGTTGATTTATAATTCTCAATAAAGTTTCTATCTTTGCTTGATTCAATTATGTTGTTTAATTGTTAGAATATCAATTTATGATATTTCTAAAATATCAATTTATGATATTATGCATGTTGATTGAGAAATTACATGTATAATTAGATCTTTACATAATTGGAGAGAATTACATGTATACTTAGAGATAAGATATATGTTTCTTCTGGAAAGTTAATTATTTGTGTGGGAATTCATTATACATTAATGCAATTCTAAATTATTTTATATTACTAATTAAAGAGATTCCGGTAAATAATTTAGGATTAGGGTTAATATGCTTGAGAAAGGTATTAACTTTAATTGTAAATCCCTCCGGTCAAGAATAATAGAAATTGAATTGAATATATTTTAAGTGGTCACATGTTAAATACTAGGGGAAATAATTCCTAAATACGTTATTACTTTCTTGAAGTCATTCTTAGTTTTATCGCTTTCTAAATTGCTTAATCAAGTCTTATAATTAGGTTAGTTTGTTAATTTTAGTATTTTTTTAATCAATTCAAACCTTCATAATTTTCCGGTTAGATAATAAAGCTAAGGTTAATATTAGTACTCAAAGTCTCTGAAGGATCGACTTGGACTCACATCCGCTATATTAAAACTGATAGGTGCACTTGCCATATATCAAGTCTCTTACCAACAAACATAACTTCGATGTACATCAACCCCTTTTACTTCTCAATGGCCTACGACTTCATAACGCTAAGTAGCCATATAGAATCTAGTTTAGCCTCATCCCCTTCATCGGAGCTCTCATCTGCCGTAATTGCTACCATCCAATCTTTCTTTAGGCATTCCTCGGCATAATGGGGGACATTATAGAAATAACACTTCAATTATTGAGGCTTCCATCATTCCCTATCCTTTCCTTCACAAGTCCTTCTCCAATCATTGTTTTTCTCTTCTATCTTAGCCTTCCCCTTTAAGGAAGTCCTAGTCTTTTCCTTCTTAACTCCCCCCTTTTACCTTCTCATCAAGGTCTTGAGTTCCATTTTCTTAAACTCCACTAGGCCTTTAGCAATTGCTATGGCCTTAGAGATGTCTTTTACTACTCTTCGCTTTAGCTCTAACTTTGCCTAAGGTTTTAAACCATCTAAAAACATCACTAAAGCGTCATCCTAGTTAAGGTCTAAGATCTCTAGCATCAACTTTGAGAATTCCTTCACATATTACTTGATGTCACTCTTATGAGTTAGGTGATGCAACTTCACCTTTGCTTCTTTAGCAATATTTTGGAAGGAGAATTGCCCCTTGATTTCTTATACAAAACTAGCCCAAGTGTTGATTTCGTTTGCCCTCCTATACTACCATACCTTAGTAGAATCTTTCAAATACATAGCAATAGTACATACCTTTCCGAGGTCATCCAAGATTCTTACAGCATCGAAATATTGTTCCATCCCCTAGAGGAAGTTGTCTACCTCTTAAGCAAATCGTGTCCCATTGAAAGGTTCGAGCTTAGGCACATCGACCTTATGAGCAGGTTCGATGGTCACTTGCTACTATAGCCCAACATGCTGCTAGTTGGTTCTTAAGTTCCTCAATCTCTTAGCACATGGCCACTACTATAGCATCCATCTTAGCGTCATAAGCTTCCTCCTTAGTTTCCAAAGCCATAACTCGAGCTTGGAGTACTTCATTCTTCCCTTCAATCGTCTCATTACGCTACTTATGCTCTTTAATTGCTTAATTCAATGCCCCTTGTAACTTGACTTAAAGTTCTTCCACCATCTATTTAAAACTGCCCTGCGACTCATCGAATTGTTTCTTTACTTTAGCAATGCTTATCTCCACTTTATCCATCATATTAAGGAGGGAGTTCAGCAAGTCCTGGGACGTAACCCTCTACTTGGTGACATTGCAATCATCCTAGTCAGCCAACTCCTCATTCATCGAAGTATTGTTGTCTCCTCCAAATGACATCTTCTCCACATGTAAACTCTTTCTCTGGCTCTGATACCATTCGTCATAGGCGAATTCACTCACTTGAACTCGTATGGCACTTAGTGCTCCTAACCACACTAAGGAAGGCTACGTTAACCTGTAATGCACTCACAAAATTAGAAAGAGAAAGTAGAGAGAGAAACTCTTATGCGAATGGTATTCACTCAAATAACTGCATGATTACAATTAAAGGGATCTCCCTTATATATACAAGCAGCTTTTCGAGATGGATGACCATGATCAATTCGATCTAACGGTTACAATTGAATCTTACCTATCTTTACAGTAAATACATCCGCCTACCTTACCTATCACCTGCTTTGGAACCTTCTAGATTTTCTAGAATATTCTGAATTATCCGCTTTGGTCATGAATGAACCTCATGAGTTTGGGCCCGAACGAAATGAATCTAATGAGTTTCGTTCGGGCCCTTTTGAATTATCCTATGATAGTAGAAAGTGCACAGGAGAGAGAAAGATATATATATATATATGTACGTATGTATGTATGTATAGTGAAGGTTTATACCTCATTTTTCAATTTTTCTCTTTTGATTTTGTATTTCTTATTTTTAAATTAACATTACATGTTTTATTTGAATATATTATATCGAGTCTTTGTTATTATGTAATAGTCCATAAGCAAAATAATGAGGTCTACATGTGCAAAAGGGCGAAAAATGCTCAATTTTGAAAATTTGAGGTGTCTATACTATCATAAAAGTTTTTAGAGATGGTCCATGCAATTACTATTTAAAGGCTCATAAATAAGAAATACATAATACATAAGATTGTTATTATTAGAATTTCATTAGGATGGTTAAGGTTAGAGGAAACCTGCAAAATGAATACATCTAAGCTAAAGGATAGGTTCCGAAAATGGTTGTGTTGCGGCCATTTTTGATACTTAAATCAATAAAGTATTTGGAAAATAAATGTGTAAAGGAAGTGAGTGTGTGTGTGTGTGAGAGAGAGAGAGAGAGAAAGATGGAACCTTTTACCATAATCTTCATCTAATAGTTATAGGCATGGTGGTGACCATTTGTGGAAAAAGATCGCAATCCTAACATCCTTTCTTTAACTTTAGATCTTGTAGAGAAGATCTCAAGGACAAATATGTACCAATTGTGGATTTTCCTTAAGAGAGAGAGATGGAACCTTTTACTGCAATCTTCATCTAATATTTATAGGCATGGTGGTGACCATTTATGGAAAAAGATCGCAATCCTAACATCCTCTCTTTAACTTTAGATCTTCTAGAGAAGATCTCCAGGACAGGTATGTACTGATTGTGGATTTTCCTTATCTAGTCTAACTATTACCACATGATCCTCTTTTGAACATATGGACTAAGCTTGAGCATCATAGGCTTGAGGGCCCAAGTTCAATGGAATGGATGAACATGGGAGCTAGATAAATGTCTTCAGTTGAGATTAGCCGAGATCTTAGGAGCTTAATGTGGGATCTGGTAAGGTGCTCCCTGAAGCTAGAAACATGCCTAGAACTTGATGATGTTGGCTAAGCTCTAAAGAGCTCAACTTAAGATCTAAAGAGATCAGTTTGGGTTTTATAAGTTTAACCTATGTTTTAAGGAAATTGGTTTGCACCTCAAGCCTACATCCAAAGTAACTTATCAATAGAGATATTATGCCGTAAAATTTCCATACGTGCAAAAGTAAATGAGATTGATGACAACGATTTAGTTTTTGAGAAATGATTCTAAAGTTCCTTAAATTGTTAAGAATTTCAATAATCAAAATTAAAATGTAAACTCTAAGAAGGTATGTGACGATTACTTAATATAGTCAATATTTCTTACCCCTGAGCTTTTACATGACATGCCACATTTGCTAAATCATTTTTCAAATGATAAATTTTTAGAATAACCAATATAATGAAAATAAAAGCAATCATCCTAAGAGGAAGGCCATCAACCTGTTAAAACACTTAGGTTATAACTTACATATTATCTCGAGCAAAAAGATTAAGGGTTAACGTTACAGTTGATACCTCGACCTCGACTTTATTACATTTTGCAATTATACATCTAAAGTTTCGATTCATCTAATTATACACTTAGTTGAAAATTTAGTTGTCACTGTTTACACCTCTATTAACTCTAATATCCCCATTAGTCCAATAAACATGATTAGTCATTAGGGTAGCCACCTATAGCATTGGGGTATCGCGCAAGGTTGCTGCAAACCACCTCTTGCAAAATAATAGGTTGCGAGGCCTATTAGCAGCCCTACAACCCTAGAGGGTCACTTAACCCCCCTAAGGTTATGGGTGACCTCCCCGTTTATTGATCATGTTGATTTAACAATGTGAAATAATTATAATAAACTAAAATGTAGATTATGATAACTAAATCTTAGGTGTATAATTAGATAAGTCGAAACTTTAGGTGTATAATTATAAAAAGTAATAAGAGTTGTAAATGTTGACATTGTCCCAATAATTAATTATAAAAAAAATGACATGACGACTCAAAATCAAGGTCATCTTAACAATTATAAAACAAAAAAACAATTAAAAAAAGTGTTTTTGTATTTAGTATGAGAGTAGTGTTGCTCTCATCTAAGGATATACGTTGATGTACCTCAACAATAAATGGGTTGCAGTAAACAACTATTTCTAAAGCCAATGGCCACTCTTTGGAGTTAGCTATACATGTCTACAAATTATAATGAGAAACAAGAATGTTATGGGAGATTAATTATTAAAAGCATATTTGTAATTTGATAAATTTATTTATTTTTTGCTACAAATGTTTAGTCATAGTACTCCCTGAGATTAATATATGATGTTAAGTTCCATTATAGTTAACTATCCATAATGATTTAGTAATATTACACCATCCATATATAAGTCCATGCTAAGTAAGGGCTCACACAAGATCATTACATGTTTAGATTTTAGGTCATACTTACTATGAAGAGATTTAATGAAGAAACTATGCACCTAGATAAGCCAAAGTTAGAGACTAGATTCGATGCAATTCATTTTTCTAAAGAATACCACGTTAAGCATCACTAATTCCTTCCTTACATAAACTAATATGATTAATCTTTAGACTAAAAATCATTATGCACTTTGTGCATGAAACACGCTTTAACATTAGTAAACTCAAATAAGTCATAGGTTGCTACCTATAACACATCGAGTCACCACAAGAGTTTAAATTTGCAAATAACAAGTAACTCATGTAAAGTTTAGATAGCCCCAAACTTATAACACATTCCACATTCGCCTTAGACTGCTACCTAATTAATGCTGACGCTTTCTAATGTAGAATTTAAAGAAGAATGATCACTAAGAAAAGGGTATTAAGAGTCTTAATATTAGCTGTAATTTTATGAATTTTCTAAAGCTTCCTTCAAGTTGATTACTTCAAAAACAATTTCTTACTTCATTTCTACTATAACATGATCCTTGCTTCTCTTATTAGCCACTATCATTCCCTCCTTTGCTGCTAAGGTTTTCATATTTATCCTCCTTACATGAATTGGCATGGCTTGTCAAAGTAAACTAGATTAATCACAATAAACAAAACCTATTCTTCTACATTTTGATTTCATCATATTTGCAGTTGAAGAATATAGAATCATCTCTTTGTTTCCTACAAAACAAATTGCAATTATGTATCAATGGTTTCACTAACAAACACCAAAGGGAATGCTTTGTTTAGGTATTTAGTTCAGACTTCAAATTAACTTCAGTATTTTCTTATTAAGTATAAAAAATGAAGCCACATCACCAAGTTTAAACATTATTTTCTTCTCTAGTAATGCATAATAGCTTAACTTTATTAAATGAAAACTATTTCTTTTCCAAAAGTCAAATTAATCTATCATTCCATTTACCAATGGATAGCAAAATGTATTGAATTGCTAAAATTTCCTCTTCTATCAACAAATGGTTTACTTACTGTAATGCCCAAGTGAGATGGTGTTGATTAATGATGGCTTCTACTTTATTGCTTTGCAAGTATTAACTTTTCTCGACTCTACTCTATGCCCTAGTAAACAAGGAATTCATTTGCTTGAAAAAAGTTCAATGTCCTTTCCTTTACCTACCTACCACATCAAATTATTAGAGATAACTTTCTCCTTCTTTTAAATAGATTACCATGCCTAAGAAACCCTTTTAGAGTTCAAGGATTAGTCATTTGGATAGTAAATCTTCTTTAAGAGTCTTATCCATAATGCATTGACATTATCAATTATTCTCTACACTAATTTTCCTAAGAGGGTTTCATTTAAAATATGAAGATCTCTAGAACTTAATCCTCCCAAATTCTTTGATTTAGATAAAGCTCCTTAATATTTCCAGTGGATCATATTCTTTATATTTGAATTAACTTACTAGAAATTAGATATCAAACTTATAACCTCTCTAAACCATTTTAGGAGATTGAAAAAATTTGTAGGATACGTTAAAATTGTATAAGCAACCCCTTCAATCAAGACTTTTGTCCTACTTGTAGAAAGTAGGCTTCTTTTCCACCCTTATAATTTCATGGAAATTTATTATTAATATACCTAAGAATTTTGCATTTCAATCTCCTTCAAAGAAATGGGAGACCTAAACACTTGCTCGGTATTAATGTGTAGAGTAAAACAACATTCTTCCTTAACATCACTTGGAATGGAGCAATTAGAAAATATGAATGTTTTTGGAAATTAACAAAGCTACTATACAGCTAAGCAATACTCATCTAAGGTTCTCTTCAACTCTTTGAGGTTATGTTTTGAAGCTTATAAGAAATATAAAGCATTGTTGACAAATAAGAGAAAAAAAAAAAAGATAGGATTGTTCCTCTTAATTTTGATACCTTCTACTAACCTAATATTGCTAGGCTTTTGAATTATGCTTTACAAGGCTAAAAGAAATGGATAATGATAAATTGGCTCTTCTTAGGCTAAGTAGAAGTAGCTCTCTTGCCATTTACTAGTAAATTATATGATATAACACATTATTCAATCAATCCACTATGAAATAATCATTCTAAGCATAATAGCCTTATCTTAACAACATAAAGTAATTTTTTTTCCTTTCTTTTAATTTTTTGATAATGAAATATCTCGTGATCCATTATCAAATTATCTTAGATTAACCAACTTGGGATAAAAGCACTTATTAACAAGAAACACTAGTGTCTAAAATTGGCTGCAACCTATTAAAGAGAACATTAAAATGATCTTATATGCAAGGTTAAACAAACTTATGGGATGAAAGTGAGTTTAATTTAGGATAAAGAACTTTAGCTATCAAAACAACATCTATGTTATTAAAATTTGAAGGGAATGTAACTTATAAAAAAAGTCCTTCACTACCTCCATCGTGTAAATGGACCTACGATATTGTGTTTGGTAGAAAACTCATGAAACTAAGAGCCTTCAAACTTCTTAATAGGAAAATAGCATCCTCAACCTCATCCCCATCTATTATTTATCGAGTAAGCTATTCATTCATGTATGGGGCTATTATAGTATTGGTATTATTAATAACTGACCCCATATGAATAAGGTCCCCAACTTTGAAGAGATTAGTCTAGAATTATGAAAAGGCTTAGTTTACCTTAACGTCATCATTAGCCTGTTGACTAGAAGCATTCTTTATTTAAAATATTTTGTTTCTTAATCTTCTATTCAATGTACTTTAGTGAAAGCACTTGGTATTTATATCCTTCGGTCTTAGCTAAGAAACTCTATAATGTTGCCACTAGTAAATCTCCTCTTGTATTTAAGCAAACTTCAACTATTGATTTGATAAAATTTTTCATTTATATGAACTTCTTCAACTACCAAGGGATGCAAATCAACCAATCTATTACGCATACTAATCACTTTTTCATTTTTTCGTACATTTGCCTCACTCTATCTAATAAAGCAATTCTAGAGTTAACTTATGCCCATTAGCTAGATACATCTGCCTATTCATCATATTGCTGTTAACTACTTTCATAGACCTCACTACATCCTACTTTTATCAAATGGAAATGATGTCTTAAAATTAGGAATTGGAACACTTAAATGATCCTTTGTACCAATTACTTATATTCCTCTTATAGGTTTTTAATCTTACTTAGGGGGATTTGATCCATTCCAACTTTTGAAGACTCCACAACTATTAAGACTCTCACTATGGAGGTAACTTCAAATATTGGGACCCTTGATTTGAAAGGTATGTCACTATCGGCTATTATCTATCTATCTCCCTTCAAAGTTCCTAATGCTATGACTTTACTGGTAAGCTACACCATATTAACATTAGATGTGAACTCATCAATTTACATTTTTTAGATACAAAAGGCGAGTCAAGATATGATACATTCATTAGATGTATCGTGGATCAATTCAATGGGCTACATAAGGCCTAAGAAATGAGTTCCAATCAAGCTTGCATTAGGGAAATTTGGTTTGCTATACTCGGAACAAAGATTAGTAGATTGATTTTTCCACCCTAAACCTTGCTTAAGTGTCTCATACACAAAAATTAATTTGAAAAGCATCTTTTTGAGTTCATTTAGTCCTTGTTTGGCCTTAATACGCTCTAAGGAGGGTTATACTACATTTAGGCTTTTTTTATATAGAAATGCATTAATCCTTATAAAGTTAAAAAAGATTTAAGCCTAAACCCAGTCTAAGGCCATGTATATATTGAACTATTTCTCTTAAAATAAAAGTATATTTTATATTAGTAAATGCATTAGGTCGCGTATGCAATATAATATTGGTGAGAGTTGGTCAAACTCACGTAGATTTAATTAGTTCGTTGTACTTCCCCTTCTTTTTATCATCTAGCCTACCAATTTAAAGTTCATAAACTAAAAATTAATAGATGATAAACTAAACTAATTGAGTTGATTAAACTAAAGTAGACAACAAAATGTAAAAGTAGCAATAATTTAAAAGTATGTAAGAATGTAGGGTTGCAGTATTTAGACATTGATTCTTCTAAAATTCCTATGTAATATATTAGTCTCATCACAACTCATTAGATTATGAGAATTCCTTAATTATATTAATATCTTTCTTAAGAACATAAACCCTAAGTTGATTAATAAGAATCTCCTCCTAATGAAAACCCCAAAACCACATTATCGGTCTAAGAATTCTATCATTAGGTTTGATCTTAATCTAAAAGATTTACATCGTTCTATCCCTAAGACTACATGTAAGTCTTTTCAATTATGTAAATATATTCATATACATAAGATTTCTTAATCTCTATATAAAAAATCAAATAATATAAATTAATACAATGAAAATATTAATTAATAAAAAATAAAAGCATGAATAATTGGATCATAATGAATTGAGAATCACAAAACTAAACTAAGAACAAATAAATCTAATTACATAATTCTCATTGGGTTTATCAACATGCAAATACCAAAACAAATAACTACTTAGTCATCATGTTCAAAGGAATAAGCAAAGAAAAGTAATTCATGATTAAACCCCTTTTCAATCTCTTGAATTTTGCACTCTTGACTCTTCAAATACTTCTACCTTTTGAAAACGCTAAAAATCTATCATGCATGAATGAAAAGTTAGCTCTTAATTCTATCATTCAGATCCTCTTATAATGGGGAATTTTCGCAATTTACTGTGTCTAGTACGACCTTAACATAGGCATGTATCACTTGTTGTACCTTTCTAACTTGAATCTTCAACAACTAAAGCAATACAAAAGATCACAAGCCGTAAACTTTCTACACAAGTAAAAGGTATCGGTATATATCTTCCATCATCTATGGAATTGATTCTAAAAGATGCAAGACACCAACATGGTTGTGTTGGTGACCGTTTTGTGCTTTAGAAACTGCAAACTTTTTTAATTCTTCTCCATATCAAGTGAATCTTATCAAAATTCACTTCTTTTCATCCAAATTTTCTTATGAACTCCTAAAATCAAAATATAAGTGAATTAAGTACCAAATTCATTCATAGCTTAACACAATCACTAAAAGCATCATAACAATCACTAAATAATAACATAACTGAACACTTATCACTAAGCCCAAAACCCTTGAAGTATAAAAGAGAGGCTTCAATCTAGACTGTTGATCATTAGGAATTAATCCAATCACTCTCAACAAGGGCTCATTTGGCCCATTCATCTTAACTTCATCTAACAATCAAGATTAGGAACAAAAATGTATATATAAGGGCCTAGTCTTGCTCCTTATTCACAATATTCAAAGTATTGACAAGTTTTGAACAAATGGCACTACTCTATTGGAAGCCTTGAAGATAATTAAACATCAAATTCATTGAGAACAAATCAAGAACACCTCAATAATATTATATACAATCTATTGTCACATATTAGCATATAAGATATCAAGTTTGCTTACTCCTCCTTTTACGCCTCTCTCTAAGATCATCCCTCTATATATCATTAAATCGAGATTTCTCAAAGTCTTACCGACATGCTTATTGCACAAAAATGGCTAGCTATGGCATTCACCATGCATTATTTGATCATCTAGCCACAATAAATCCATATACGTCATTTGGTATCTCTAATAGAGAAAAGAAGTTTTTGAATTGAATTACACCTAAGGGAAGATCTTAAGATTAAAGCATTTATCTCGATACAATTGGGTATATAAGAGAACATTGCATTTGTAAATTGTACATCGTGAGGTGAAAAACTTAATTTCTTATCCTGATGCCTTTGTGCAATATTAGCCTGCCTTAGCGGTGGTCACTACTACTACTGCCATTATTATGCAACTTATCGATGCTCTATTAGTACCAAAATTATAGGTTTTTGGATCAACATTGATTGCCATTACATTAGAAGAGCTATTATGATAAATCCATCAAGTCCTTGTAAAAGATGAAGGAATATAACAAAATAAGGGGTATAACAAAGGAAGGGATCGCAATAATGGATTACAACCATTATTGCCCCCAACTTTAGTTAACTCAACATCTAATGCAACAAAAAAGACAAATACCCACTCTAGAAGGTTTCTTTCCTCTAAATGTAATGTCTACAGGAAAAATTGTTAAGTCCTCTTGAGGAGAAAGACATATACTAAGAGAATAACATGTAGTCACCTCTACTATCAACTTTAGCTAACCTAAAGTTGGTTATTTATCATGTATGATTTCATCCTAAAAGATGTTTAGCTTCTAAATACAAAGCATGACTACTTCATTCATACTCCAACCTTTAACTTATTCTTTGCTAACTTCTTCAACATATGTGATAGAGGAGTGTTTTGAGAAAATATTTGAAGCAAGATTACATGGCATCCTACTCACATTTTTAAGTCCCTAGAGAGGATTATAAGCAATCATATCCCAATGACTATATAAATTTTAAACTTATTAAGTACAACTACGAATATGAGTGCTAAGGAGCATCTCTTCAACTCTATCAAGACTCTCGAGGTTAATAGCTTTTATACTAAGGATGAATGGCATACATAATCTATTTAACAAGCAAAGAAAAACATATATTAAAGTCCTTAAAGCTACCGAGTTGCATTTAAGGAAAATGTTGAAATCAACTCCATGTAATCTCCTCTATAAGTGCTAGAAATGCCCTGATTATCGATAGAGATCATCTAGAATCTCTATCTACAATTTGTTATTTGTTATTTGCTAGTTTTGGCTTATGATACGACCCTTCCAATTGGAAACTTTTGAAGCTATTAGGTTACATTTAAGCAAAACCTTACGCAACCTCCCTTGCAAAATGCAAAGTAAGCCTTACTCATTAAAAATACTACATATAGTTTTCACATATGAAGTCGTTATCAATGCTTAGGTATGTTAAGTAACATCACCCCTCAATACACCAAGAGACTATTGATATCTTTTACATATGATAACATGTTTGTGAAACATAAAGTCATCACTATGTTATATATGATGTAATATTTTCAACAAATCAATTCATCATTATGTCTCTACATACAATTTAATATGTCTAAAATATCAAGCCACTAATAATACTTTTGCTTGTGATGACATATTTATAAAAGATAGAGCCATCAAAAATGCCCGTTGTGTATAATGCAACATGTTTCAAATTCAGAGCTATCATTAATGCTTTTCACATGAGATGAGTACCTTTTAATTATCCTACATATTGTGGATTATGGTGTATCGCAAATAAACAACTTTAGGTATAATTAACATTGCAACTTGGCATCCCTTATGGATTATCTTCATGAAGGAACTTTAGTGTAACTAACATTGTTAATTAACGATGTCAAGAAGAAAATCAATGTAGCTAACATTCCTGTTTAATAAATTCTGAAGTAAAACTGGTGTAGCCAACGTAGTCACCACCATCGACAAGCATGAAAATATAGCTAACATTGTTGTTTGGTGCTCTTCATTCATAGGATTAATGCAATATTGGTTGTAATAAGTTGAAGCTACTTTAGAGTAGGTTTAGTAACCATAATGCTTTTTTGCAGAGTCAAGGTCAAAGTAACCTTATTGGTGAATAATTGAAGTGATCATATCACAATAGTTGCAGCCGCTTAGTAGAGACATTTACTCTTGAGTACGCGATGAGCAAAATTCCCGTTTATGCAACATTAATCATAAGATGTAAGTGATCTTAGTTATGACAAGTTGATGTAATCCTACAATAGGCTTGATGGCTATAATGCCTTTCCATGAAAGTCGAGGTTGAAATTATATCATCATGATAGTCAAAGTGATTATCTCATGGTAGCTATTGTCATTAAGTGGAAGTAATTGATTTTGAATACGCAACGAGCTTAATGTCCTTTTTACAATTTTCATTTTTTCACAAAGTCAAAGTAAGCTTAGCTATGAAGAATTAAAGTAATTCCATAATAAGTTTAACAGTTGCAATACCTCATTTCATATCATCATGGGGTTAAAGAGAGTCTATGGTATGCTTAGCACTCACAATGTCACTTTATTTAATGATCAAAGTCATATTCTCATTGTGAAGGTTCGAAGGCTATTGTAAGCTTAGTAGATATAACTAGAGGCATACAAGTGGGCTTAGCATTTATAATATCACTTTATTCTACAATCAAAGTTACCTTCTCACGATGAAGGTTCAAAGGCTATTGTAAACTTCGTAGCTACAGCCAAAGGTATGTAAATGAGTTAAGCGAATCAATACAACCCAACCTACTTTAGCTTGCGAGTTAAATGGGCTAAGTTTATTTAGTCTTCTTTTTAAATAAGTAAAAAAAAACTTAGCTTGCTTTTGAAATGAGTAAATGGGCCAGTTCATGAGCTAAGGATATAAGTGTGTTAAACGAGCCAGGTTTACTTAGTCAGCTTTTTAAACAAGTTAAAAAACTTGGTCCTAAACTATTTTTTAATTAAGTTAAATGGACCACTAATGTAAACTAAAGCCCATTGCACATGTTTAGCTATAGGTCCACACCATATGTTTATAGAGTCAAAGCAACCTCGTCTAAGATGAGTAAAGTGACTCAACAACAGGCTTGACAATCATTACACTTTATTCTTTAACCTTTGAGCAAAGGGGAAAAAAAAGTTAAAAGGAACTAAAATTGATAAGAATCATAGCCATCATGTAATTGCCAAGGTTGGCACAATTAACTCCCTTTACAACATCTACAACACTTCTAATTTACCAAATCGTAATATCACAACCATAGCCTATTGAAGGATACATATATTTAACTGATACTTGAAAATAGTAAAGAAATGAATGAGCTACAACTAACTCATTGCATAAAATAGTTGGTAAGTACAAACAATGCCATTTATACACTTACCTAGTTCTAGTGTAACAAACAAGATTCATTAAGATATTATTTGAGCATACACAATAAACACAGTAGTACTTATAACTCTGAAACACTAGCGTCGTAGGATATGATCCTACTACAGCATGTATCAAGGGTATATGTGAATATCTAGCTTTTTATCTGAAACCAAAAGTAATCTTGATGTTACATAGATCGTACGCAATAAAATTTGTGTGATAAATGATATGATAAAAATGCTTCATATACATATCAATGTATGTGTTAATCTCTTCCTTTTAGTGTTTTTTTCTAATGTACTTTTCTTTCTCTTCGATGTGTTACCTTTAACTCTTATTTTCATTCTCGTTCCTTCTACTTTTTACTTAGATTGATTCCTTTAGGGCACACTTCTCCTTTAATGGCATTGTTAGAACAACAATTCTTCTACACTTCTACACAATTTTTTGCCATGATTTTCTCATAATTATTAGATCACCATCTTAAGAGATTCTTATGCCAAGGAAACATTTACTATCAAATGTCAAGGAAACATTAAACTTTGTGTCCTTTTTCCATCTCTTCGTAATGTACTTTACAAGCACTCACTTAATTTTAAGATAATAAAATTTTAAAGGCTTGTTCACACAAAATTCTAAAGAACTCAATTTTATTCCAATTGTAATCTACTTGAAAATTATATAAGACAAAATGAATGATACAATGGGATCTTCTTAGAGGAATGTTCTTATGTTTGATTATTAATGCAATCTTCTCAAGACTGCATACTTTGCAATCCCATGTCAACCATAACTCATCATGAAGTATCTTACATATTGTTAGAGTATAGACTTTTTTGATAAGCTTTGATATTTCCTTTTTGTCTAGGATGAAAGGTTTATTTTGACCAACTTTGAAGTCTACTTTCAACTCTTCATAACATCTAGTCATTTATCATCGACCAATATTTCAAAACATAAGAAAATGAAATGTAGAAGGTCAAAATTATAGTTGATGTACTTCTTGATCTTATTGTTCATGCTCTCACTTTATTGGTTAGTTATAATGTCAACACAATATGTGGTTCAACTATAAACAAAACCCTATTTGTTTCTTATCTCAAACTATTTGTACAATCATATATATCATAAAGATCATATTTTTGAAACATATCATACCATGCTTTAATGAAATTCTCTTCAATATCATACTCATATATATATATATATATATATATGTATATGTATGCCAATCTCTAGCAATTAAATTAAATTTCTCAAATATATGACTTAAATGCTTTACTGCTTTTTGGTATGTATGCCATGCACATAATTGATGTCTTCTTCTTAACCAAACTTTTGCCATTACTTTTGCCATTACTTTTGCTATTATAAGGGCTTAATCAATAATTATTGTTTTTAGAGTTTTACAAAACAATATTGTCGTCTCTGAGTTTTAGCCGATAGAGGTAAGGAGCGGATTGGGCTTTTGCTTGAATTTGAGCCTGTAAAAGGCTAAACAATGAAGAGCGCTGAGGAGTTGTTCGACATAACTACTTTGATATTTAAGTTAGTATATCATTTATGGAGAGAGAGAATGTTCGTAAGGAGGCAGAATATATGTTAAGTGTGCAAAGTATGAAGTGGTTTACTGTTGGGTTATAGTCTGGTATTTATAAAAGAGTTGAGATGAGAGTTAGAGAGCTATTAGTGGGAAGAGGGCATGTCTACAAGTAGGAGACAGCTATTGACCAGGTCTTAAGAGTTTTATCCTTGTCTTTCAACCATTAGAGCCCGTGTTATATGAGTAAGCTATCTACTAGGCATGAGCTGAGGTAGACTAAAGGAGTAACAAAGTCGAACTCAATCAAGGAGTAGCTAGTTCATGGGTGTGGGCAGGTCAATATGGACCTATGGGGCCTAGGCTTAAAATATCCTATCAACAAATATAATATTAAAACAACAAAGAAATAATAAATCTAATACCAAATTAATTGTACAATATGGAAGAAAATAAAAGGAATAGATATTGTGGATAACTCAAAAATCAAATTAAAAAAAAAATCTAAGGAATAAATATACTAAAAATGCTAAGAACTCACATGTTGTTTTTTTTTTTTATTTATTTTATGAAATGACACAATAAATTAAGAAAGAAATTTGATAACATCACATCACTAGGTTAGATTTGTTGTTACAGCTTCATACCATGCTGGTTTTCTCTAAAGCCTTACACCAACAAGTTTTTGTTGGAATCACACCAATAAGAGAGGTAGTATGACATTATACCACACTTTGGATTTATGATGGAATCCCACCACTAAAAAGAAGTAAATGCATCACATTAATTTTTTAAAAAGTAATATTTATTCAATACTCGTCATTTACATCTTTTTCAAACCCCTAAAAACGTTGAGTATTTATAAAAGCAATAACAAAAATGAATCTTCCAATCTTAACTTGTTCTAACAATTATTGAACGATCACTATAGTAAAAAAAAAAATAACAAAAAGGAAACTAAAAGATTTGCTATTTCAAAAATAGGATACCAATCTTCTTTTTATTTTTTATTTTTCTAACAAGATTTCAATCTAGTTAAATTGTTAAAGTAAGAAACCAAATCTCAAATAAAAGATAATAATAAAAGCATATTTTTCCCTATAATAAAATCAAATTTACATACACTCCAATTTTATTTTCAAGTTTGGAAACCCTTTCTTACGAAAAAAAGGCTAGTAAATGAAAAAATAGAAAATAAATAAAAAATGAAAAAAAAACTGAAATAACACAAAAAATAAAAAATAAAAAATAATCGAAAACTAAAAATCATAAAAGCATCGCACGATCGTCCATTTAAGCTAGTTTAGGGTAAAGATAGGCTATTTAACCGAATTGGGGATTTCGACTAAAAAGATGACTTTTATTGAAAGTGAAATTTCCTAGCTTGGGTTTGGCTAGCTTATATTAAAATATTTTAAGAAAAACACATCTTAAGGAGATCATGACTACAAATCGTACCTTAATGGGATTCAAAACAATCATTTTATGGCCATTTGAAATTTTAAGAAAGAGTTGAATGCAAGTAGAAATCAATTTCATAATTTAGTCAAATTGGATAAATAATAAAATACTTTTAATATATATTTATTGGATTCCATAATATGATGAAGAGAGGAGTGCATTTTAAAATTAAGGCAATTAATTAGGAGTTTTTAAGGTGCTGTTGAGATGAGAAAATAAAAGGGAATAAATAAATAAAAAAGAATGAAAGTCAGAACCAGTAGGGAAAGAAGAAAAATAAAAAAATAATAATAAATGAAAAGGTAAATAATAAAAAAAAAGTAAAGAAAAAGAGGCACCGGAAAGAAAAGAGAGAGAGGGAGAGGGGGAGCAAACCTTCAAGTGGTAACATGTCTCACCACTTCATTATGCCAGGTAGTATAAAATTTTAGGTATAACATGGAACTCTCTAGGTTGCCACGTGTTAGCTACATTGTGTACACATGGCTATTATGCAAGTGTCACATGACCCAACCATATGGCAATATGTGGCAATATGGGTCAAAATTTGATCCATGCAAATCTTCTTCTCTCCCTTTGAGTTGTACTAAGAAACTAAATTTTCAAGGAAAAAAGTAAGTTATTTGTGTTTTGTATGCACAAATTTTTACTTGATTTTAGTTGGGTTTTATGCATCAATATGAAGAAATATAGAAATTAAAAAGCACATGGAATATTCCCAAAAGCATTAAAAAAAAAAAGAACTTTTGTTGAGGGAAAACATATAAAAAAAATAGAAAACATTGGGAAAATAGCAAAAATGTACCCTTCACTTACATAAATAAAAGATAAAATAATTTTTCTCAAAGATAGACACTTCTTAGGCATCACTAGAGCTTATATACCATAAATAGAAGCCCCATCTACTTGTTCAAACCATCTTTAAGCATTGCAAGCATCACATTTGCATGCATTCTACAATTTCTCACTTTTGGGTTCTAAAAATACAAAAATTGCTCTCTTTGATTTCTCTTATGATAGAGCAAATTGAAGAGAAACAAACGTAATATGAGATTCCTTAATCTTTCTAATCAAAGCCCTAAGGTTAATTAATCACTATGTTCAAGTTTCAAGCAAAATTGGAAGGGATAAGCTTGGGTTTTTCAAAAATTGAATTGGGGGTTTCGTAGAACACCTTCCCTAGAGTTGGGAGCTACCAATCCTATACCAAGAATCCGATTGAACCACCCTTAAACTAGCCACTAGTTTGCTACCTCTCAAGTTATGTACTTCTTCCCTTATTTCTTTTAATTTGAAAGAAAAAATTAAAAGAAATGAAAAATAATAGAAAATAAAAATAAATAAATATAGGACTTTAGTTACCAAGCATGAGATGCTTTCGCATGAATAAATGTATTTTGTATTTTCCATGTTATTTTGGATGAATAATGATATGCTATTTGAATAATTATTTATTATTGATTTTGCACAAATATTAGATTTTGCATGTTAATAATGTGTTGTTGAATAATGCATGTTGATGGGTGATTTTACATGATAAGAATATAGTTTAATTAGTTTCAATAATTACTAGACATGATTATTTTAATTAATTAGTTTACTTAGTTTTAATGATTCATTTGCATGTTTAGTTTTTATGATCAATTGCCTTATTAATAAGTAGTCTATTCATAATTAATTAGCATGTTTGGAATAATAAATTTGCAACTTGATAAGATACATAATAGATTGAATGGTACATTAGCCTGTATGTTTTGCATGATTAATTTGCAATGTACATAATGTTAATTAGATTATAATTTGTATGTTTAGGATTATAATGGGCATGTTGTAATAATTGATTTGTGTTATTTGCTAGGTTAATTTGCATAGTAAATAATTTTAATGAGATTATAATCAATAAGATTATTATGGGCAAGATTTAATAAATCATTTGTAATTAATGTGCATGGTTAATAGTGTTAATTTGCTAAATTAGTAACATAGTTCATCAGTAAATTAATTTGCATGATTAGTGTTAAGTTATAATATGATAAAGTTAATCTTGCATGTTATCTTGAATAAAGGAATTTTCAAATAAAGAGGGTTTTTTACTCACAATGCTTTTCTCACAGTAAAAGGGTTTTCATGAATAAAAGAAAAACTAACGAGCATTTTCTCAAAATTTAGTGTTTCTTAAGATTTTTTTAAGTGGACCAAAAATGCATTTTTCCTAAAATTAATACAAAGTAAAGAATTAAAGTGGTAAGAGTTTTCAATTAATAAAATTAGACCACATAATAAAGTTTTCATAAATTGATAATTATGTGAGCTTAATCTTGCTACGAGGCTATGTAGGTACTTCAAGCAGCTCGCTCATCTCTACTTTTTATTTCTCAATTTCTTTTTAGAAAAAACCATGGACTAGTATTTGAAATTAGAGTCTATCCATCCATGGACCCTAATTTCATTTTTTTCATAACTTTGGTATGATGACAACTCATTTTTTAAAAATAGTTTTCACAAACTAAAACATTTTCTTAATCTGGTCAAGAAATTGATATTTAGTAGACTTAACTTAGCATAAATTGGATTAAGAAGAGAGAAAAATCGAATTTTCAACTCTATATCAAAACTGGATCTTTTTTGGTTTACATCATTCCCTCTTTAAAAGGATCCATCCTTATATCTCTAAGATTTCCTCTTAATCCATTTGAATCAAACAACAACCTAACAGCTATTCATGATCCCCATTAATTCTTTCTATCTTAAAGAAAATTCAGCTTAGGTGAATTGGTGTAGTAATAACCAATCCAGTCTCTCAAAGTGCCTTCGATCTCTTCCTTTTGCCTTTTCAAAATCACCATGCTTTTTTTTTATATTCCAAATTCTTGTTTAAATTAATTTTCTTTTCAATTTTCATGGAGTTATCATGAATTTGAATAACAACTAATTTAATAAGATTCAAAGATCTATTAGCATGCGAGGTTAGTAAAATAATAGTAACATTCCTTTTTAGGAACAAAATAAAAAAACTTGCAAACTTCACCCTTTACTTCCTCAAGTGCATTATTATGTGTTTCTTTTTATGTTCTAACTCAATTTTAGGGAATTGTGCTTTATGGTTTCTTCTTGTGCATTATACTAGATTAAGATTTCAATTTTTTTACCGGTTTTTAACAAGTAGATTTAAGAAATCTTAGGGCATTATTGCAAGAATCAATGGCTTTGTCATGTGTGTCTAGCCTAGTTAGAATTTCATCAAGCCCAAACTTTATAAAATTATAACATTTTGAAAGAGCACATTCTTTGGTATTTGACATTTTGTATGAAACAAGAGGAAAATCAGGTTTACTCTAAGGAAAGAACGAAAAAATTAAGCTCTAAAATAGGTAAGATGTTAGAAGGTGCCAATTGATAGGAGCAAATGGATCCACTACCAACCCTCACTATGGCTTCTTTAAAGCTCCACTGTGAGTGAACACCATCACGATATTTGGGATGAAGTAAGAAATTAAGAGGAGAAGAAAAGTGGATGGAAATTGAAGGAAAGGATTTTGAGAAGGAAATATTTCTACAGGCCTACCAAATTATATTCCCCTCCGAAATTGGAGAGAAAGGAGAGGAAAGGTTCTTCAATTTCCCATTTAACCCTTTGTTTACACTGTCTTTTCACTTTCTTATTATTTGTTATAGGCACATCAATAATTTTATCTGATACTATATTTTACTTTTTAATAATAATTAATGTTCTTTTCACCTTTCTCCCCTTAATTATCCAAACAAAAGGGAAAGAATCAAAGATATATATATCTTTTTTCCCTCCATATTCTTTCCTTTTATATTTATTCATTCTTAATTCTTTCCCCATTCCAAACAGAGGTATAGGTAGCTAGTAGGTTTTATACCAATTTGACATTGGGTCAAAAGAAAAATAATTTCTCTAGTACCGAATTTTATGTAAAATAGCGAGAGGGAAAAAAGGGAAATAAAAAATTATGGAAAACTCGAATCAGTAAGAAAAAGTAATCCAAATGGTAAATATGCTAAGAATACTAAGTAATCGTCATGAAATAAATAAAATATGCATTTTTCTTTTCTTTTTTTTTTTTTTTTTTTTAGAAAAGAAACAATGAAACTCAAAAGATATATCTGAGAGCATTATACCACTCGGCTGAATTTGTTATTATGCTTCACACCGTAACGAATTTTCTAAAGATCCCATATCGATAAGTTACCGATGGAGAGGGACAGTATGACATCACATCATACTTTGGGTTTATGATGAAATAACATTGTTAAAAAGGAAAACAGAAAAAAAAGATATCACACAAATTTTTGAAAGGATGATTTTTATTCAATATTCATCATTTATATTCTACTTTAAAACCTTTAACAGTGAAGAGTATTTATATTTGTAACAATAGATATAAACAAACACACAAATTTCTGAGAGGGTAATTTTTATTTAATCTTCATCATTTATATCTTTTAAAAACCCATAATAATGAAGAGTATTTATGATCTTAGCTCAAATTAATAAAATTTGAATAAGCACTCTAATAAAAAATAATAAAAGAGAAAACCAAATATTTGTCATTCTAAAAATAAGATGTCAATTCATTTTAATCTCATAAATAAAAAAGCAAATATAATCAAATAAAAGATAATAATAAAATCATATCTAGCCAATAAAATGAATAAAATTTTCGTGACAAAATTATGGCCTAATGCCAGCTCTTTCTTGGTTCATATAATTTTATTTTTAAAAAAATCAAATAATAAATTGAATGTAGTAGCATACTTACTATATAATAACAAAACCTAAAATACTTTTTTTTTTTATGGTTTATGCTAACAAAGAATGCAATGGTTCTCTATCCTTCCTTTTATTTATTTATATATATATATATATATTTGTACGTCATATCATAAACAATACCATCAAGTCGACCACCGATCGAAAGAATATTAGCGATATTATCATTAACGGTAGCTTATATGGCATAAGAAAAGTATAATTCTTCAAATGACTTGTTTTGCATATGTTCGGCCAGCTTGCTAACGTCACTTATTCTAATATTTTGGCTCCTTTTGGCCCAAAAATTATTATTAGGGATAAATTCAACATTCTCGCGCTCTCATATCCTTCTTAACATTATTTCGGTGCTTGCTTTCGATGCAATTTCAGAAGTTTCAGCCAAGCGAACTTTAGCCTATAAAGAGGAAGTGAAATTCATGCGCGATCTCATAAGCATTCGTTTTCAAGGAGAAGAAAGAGGACGTCCATGACTGGAAAAAAGATTAATAATTTGGAAGTTGCCATAATTTTGCTTCTTGTATTTTCATTTAGGTTAAACAAACAGTATATGGGAAGAAGGGAAGGTGAGCGAGGAAGAAATTGCAGCAAGATCATTAAAAATAAAAATCAATATTCTATATTAAATTTGATCAGACCGCCTAAAAGAGTTTGTAAATGATAAACCCTAATGTTAAAATGAACATTGTTTCTTTGTAGTAACATCAATCTCCTTATTGCCGCCACCGCTAGAGTAAAGTTGTCATTTTACTTTACACAAAATTAATCTCGAACCTAGCATTACCTCTATTATCTATTTACGGTCCTATAGCCTCAACCATATTGAATTCCGACTAATCTAAAAACCGTTAGGAATAAAATGAGTTAACTATAATATTAATAAAAATGACGCGGTATGTGATGTTTGGAATGCATTTTCAGTAGGTGGATAAAATAACAATTTCTTTGGTAAACCCACTTGGCACGCCCCCATTTAAGTTACTTAAAAGAGCCCCAATAGTAAATTATTTATAAATATTACACTTTTATTTTCATTTACAGCAAAGGCTATATCTTTCGTGACGTACAAAACCGAAGTTTCAAAGACTATTAAACATAGCGTAAATCATTAATCGTATTTAAGAAATTATAATTTAGGCTAAAACAGAACTGGGAAACGAATTTTTTCCATAATTTCCCTTAGTGCTGATTGTGTAGCATTCACCATTACACTTCGTGGTTATAGCTTCGTTTTACGTAACCTCAAGTAAGTCGGTTTACTTCGTCTCAATCTTACGTACCATACCGTACTATGGGATAATAAGCCGTTATACTATTTGGTTGTAATTAGTATATTTTTGCACATCTAGAATATGTGTTTCACTTGTTTGTTGTCCTTATGCCCTTCCCCACTCAAAGATCATCTTGGACTCTTGCACTTGACCATCTCTTAACCAATACCATGATCTCTTATCTAATCTCTTAGTTTAGTAAGGTTAGGAGAAAGCAAACCCCTCCTTACTCTTTACTTGATTGCCAATGTTTGGTGAGCTTAAAAATGTAAATGAGAGACGTAATGCATTTTTAATTTATTAGGTGTGGGTTTAGTTAGATGGGTTAAAGGAGTGACAAATCATTCTACAAACACTCAGCAACATTATTATTGGTTGACTGTTCTCGACATTAACCCTTCTTTTATCATGTTCTATCAAACCTTGACATGAGCAACAAAATATATGATTTTTCCATTCACCTTTGGAATCTTCATGTGCCTTACTTCATTCAATGCTAAACTTGACTTCCTTGACCTATTGATCATAAAACTCATATGATTTTTCTCTTGGTTTCAAACTCTATCCTTATGCCTTATTGAGCAACATTAGTATGAGTATTTATATTTTTTTTCATGACTATTAGCAATAAGACTAGTATACATTTTATCGTTATTCTTTTTTCTTTTTCCAACTCTTTTAGAAAGTCAAGTTTTTCACATAATGGAATTTCACTTGGAAAAATTACAGTTATGACAAAAGATGAAAGACAAACAAGAATCAATAGAAGAAGTCTGAGGTATCAAGACGATTATGTGTAAAGACTCAAGCATACTAAATAAACACATATGTAGCATATAGTATTCCATTACAAGCACCATGAGGAGTAATATAGACAAATCAATAGTATAAATAGTTTTACAATTGATTACAAACGGTAACAACAGTAACAGAAATAATGGAACAGGTATAAAAGCAAAAGGATAATAGTAGATTAAAAGAATAATAGTAGATTAGGGATCGAAAAACCCAAATTTGAAACCTTTTTATAAGGAACTTCTCTGACGCTCCAATATCAGAGCTTATTATTCGAGTTTTTTCCTTCCGCTTTTTACATCCATGCCTTGCATGCATAAAACATTTGAATCGGATTCATATTCATAAAAGAAAATCAACAATACAATATTCACTAAACAGATAATTCATTTAGCTACTCAGATTTGAATTTTTTTTCTCTCAAATCATCATCGTAATAGAGTGTTTTTTAGAAACCCTCAACACTGTTCTTAAGGAAAAGAAAGAACATAAAAGTAAAGAGAGAGACGTACCTATAGTTTGTGGAAGGATAGATGGAGAGATTGTTTTGTACATTCTTGAACGTTGTTATAGTAGAGAGAGAGAGAGAAAGAGGAAATAATCTTGGGCTATTAAGTGAGCCTGGACTGACCCATAGTCGATCTATCAATCACCATCATTGATTTCCATAGACTTAAAAGCATCCATGCCCAGTGGTGTCTTGCAACAGTATCTTTTTAAGTACGGTATCTAGTTGTGACATATTCATGAAGAAGAAGTAAGACTATGTCTCTCAAGCTTGTTTAGCTAGCTAATTAATCGCTACATTTTTTTCTATCTAAATGTAACTAACATGATCCTACATTTTTTTAAATAACTCATTTGCCCATGATATATCATTCCAAATATCTCACCTTATAATAATTGTAGACAGCCATCGTGAAACCCCCAAAGGGTTTGTTTCAATAAGAACTCTTGAAAAATTATATTGCCTACATATTTGAAGTCCCTTGCAAGACAATTCAAAAGATTTATAATCTGAAGTAAATCCAAAGTACCAAATTAAGTTTCCTTTAGAATCCTTAAAAACATCACCACCTCTATTTTTATCTTGATTTAGACTATCATTGACATTCAGTATGGCATTTCCGTCCTTTGGACAAACCTAAGATAAGGTATAAATCTTTTTCTTTTTTAATGGCTTTATGATTCTAACAAATAATGCCTTACCATTTTTCGTCTATTTCAAATTAAGAGGTTTTGCCCATCCAAGATTTAATAGATCATTCATAATTTAATTAACCAAAATCTTGAAGGATCTATAGTCATTTCACCCCATAGATGCAAGAATGTTAAAGTAGGAACAAAAATTCTAATGTCATATTTAGTATTCAAGAATGTGCTAGGATGGAAGGGAATGTAATAGAGTGGTAAGGGAATGACTAAACCATTCTTGTATTTAGAAAGAACAATGGAATCATTTATTCCATTATGGAATTATGTTTGGTTATGTTGTACTTGGAATGGAGGGGAATATGCACATAATAATGGTTGACAAAAATGCACTTATTTTGTGAATATGTGTATGCATGTTTTATTTATATATTTTTTGGATTTGGATATTTTACTTTAAATAATACAACTTTTTTTCTAGAAAATTACAATTTAGATTTGGAACTTTACATTATATTACATAATTTTTTTTTGCTAATAATAATTCAAATTTAGAAGAAACTATATCTATGAACTTGCAATGACAATGATACACATGAAAGAGTTTTTGTTTAAGGCTAGTGAACTAGGTTGAAAGGAAAGAATGAAAAAACCACTTTATGACAACCTTGTAAAAGATAATTTTTTTTCATGTATAGGAATTAATAATATCAATTACTAAAATCTATTTATTCTTATTATTTTTATTTCTGATGATGTCTTATGTTTTGAATGAGAGTCTGTACATCTAAGTATGAGAATATTTATATAATTATACATGAATAAGCTGGAATGGAATCACTATTTTAGTTATTTAAAGTTGGAACCAAAATCCCTCTTGAAGATAGAATCGTTGATTCCTCGGAATTGCAATTCTAGATTTTAAAAATGCATCCAAATGATTAAAAAATGAATGGAGCTTAGAATTGCAACCTTATTTCGTCTCATCTCCACGTACCAAATGTGACATAATATGTTTTGAAACATCTCCGGATTTGTATTTTAATACTTAATGCAATGTTTATGGAAAAGACATTTAGAATAGGTGAGATTCCTAAAGACAATGCAATTTGAATCCAAACATCACTTATATAATCTCATAAAAGTGCACATGAAAAGTTGGTTCGCATTCTTATAAATAGCAAACATTGAGAGGTAAGAGCCCCCTTTCCTTAGACATTGTTCATCAAAAAGCTTGCCACATGAAAAGTGAGATGGGGTAAAAGCTTGTTCAAAAATAGTTTTATACAAGTCTACTTATCTTTTTTCACCTTTATCGTGAACTTGCTCCAAGTACTAGAAATAGAAAGGGACCCATTAGTTGAAACTATCCAAAGAGGAGAGTCATTTGCCCCTTGTTGCACATTACAAGAAAGAGTATCTTGTACCAAACTAGTAGAACGCAAGCAAACTAGCCTATGTACATCCCATTTATTGTTGACCTAAAGGTCACTAACTCTTAGGCGAGGGGAAACCATTGAAGTTAGATTAAAAAATGGGCCTTTAGGGTGCCATTCAAACTAAAATCTATGTCCATCCTTTCTTAGGCTAGAAAAAGAATGTGCATTTTTCAATAGTTCTTAAAGTCGTTAAATGCCTCTTCCACAAAGGTGAACAGCCATAGGATGGGGTGATTTGAATAAGATGTTTTTTGATGAGAATTAGACAATTGGACCCTTGACCCAAGCCGGAGCTTAAGGCCTTAAAGGACTAATAAAGCAGATTCTCTCACTCCAATCAACCCTAGCTCAGGTTGAGCTGATCCTTACTACCAAACAATTTCATCCGCCAAGCTGAGCTGCTTCGGTTTTATCAACCATCGTATGCTAACCTGACTCACATTCCTCTAACTACTTAGCCAGCCCTGAAGTTAGCTGTACTTTGCCAGTATCGACCAATAGCTCGGAAGTACTTGTGCTAAGAGCCCTAGGGCATATCCAAGACAACATCTCCTCTGAAGGACCCCTAAGTCTACTTAATCCCTCTACTTAGCAATCTCCATTGTAACCATACAACTTGTCTATTACTGCCAGAAGCATCCTAATACCCATACATTACGTGTCCAGCCTAATTTGAAAGAATTCACTGTACTAATCATCAATTTCTTTAAATTTTCATTAGTACCTTTTTATTATTCCTTATACATGATCTCTTTTAGACGATACCCTTTTATCTTTTCCATTTTATATAGGATGCCCTAACTTTTCAAGTATAAATACCCTTTTGTAATATATAGCCGCAACATCATTTGATATTAAAGATACTTCTCTTTTCATGAGCAATACTCTCTTTTTACTTGCTTGCTTACTTTACTCTTATCCTAATCTTTAAGTAAGGCTAAGTGCCAAGTATCCTCACTAAGTTAGCTTATATGTCATATCGAGTTTACTTTACGAGTCCTTAATAGTTTCCTAGTATGTAATATCCTTAGAGTAGATCGAGGTTTGCTTGTTTATTTCATTGTTATAGCACATTTCCATCCTCTTTTTTCAAGTCTTTTGTAAGCTTCGACTTACCCCTTACTATCGGCCTTATCAGTCCTTAAACCCGAATCATATCATTTTCTCTTATAATATTGAGAATAAATAAAATCAGTGAATGTGGATTTTTTGGTTCTAAACTTCCACTAAAGTTTATATTCAAATGCCTTATAGACTTCCCCAATAGATCAGATATCTAAGTCAGCTTCCTTAATAGGAAGGCAGAGTTTTCCCCAAGAAGCTTAATGGGTTACCTTAGACTCCATAGAATCTCCTTACAAAAAATTTGTAAGCATGCTTTCAAGTTTTTTAGTAACCCATTTGGGTAGTTAAATATCTTGAAAGAGATATGATGGTAAAGAAGATAAAAAATTGTTGATGAGAGTAAGTCTACTCCACTCGATAGCTAAAGGTTGGCCCATTTATTAAGTCTATTAGAAGCCTTTTTCTAAAATTTCATTGAAACTTTAGCAATCCCTCTAACTAGTAGTAAGAGGATATCTTAGATAGTTAGGTAGAAGCTGCTAAGTATTCATCTTAGATAAAAGTTTGATGAAGCATTTTCTAGATTATCTAAGATTTTTTAAAAATAATAAAGAACTTTTGTGTTTGTTAATCTTTTGTTTATAAACCTACTCATAGTGATTCAAATAGTCCAAAACCTTAGATGTACAAGACTTTGAACTACTTAGAAACTAAATACAATAATCTGCAAAAGATAGATGAGAGATTCACGTCAAGGAAGAATTCATGTACTTTAGGGAGGAATAACGGTTGAAAAGATGATTTAAACCCGATGACACATATTCAAAAGCTAAAATGAATAAAGCAGGAGAGAGGGGATCCCCTAATGCAAGGCCTTAGTAGAAGTAAAGCAACCTGTGTTAGTTACCATGTACAAGAACAAGAAACCAACTGTTATACAAATTTGTTTTTATCATAAAAATAGATTTTTGATGAAAACCCAATCTAGCTAGCATAGAGTAAAGGAAAACCTTATCAAACCTATCATGGGCTTTCTCCATATCAAGCTTCATTATAAGGTTTCCTCCCCATGCTTTACAATCCATATCATAAAACAACTTTTGGACAAAAAGGATATTGTTTATGATGTTTCTTTCTTTTACAATTTGGTTCGAAGTAACAATCTTTTGAAGGAAAACACTAAGCCTATTAGTCATTATTTTAGAGAAGATTTTTGAAGTTGTATTAATATAGACTAATCGCCTCGAAGTTGTCCCAAGATTGAGGCCTGATACTCTTTGCATTGACACTATTGTCACAATAGTATACAATTTAAGTAATGGATAACTCTTAAAGAAGTCAAAAACTACGTCATAAAAATGTTTACTCATAATCTTCTAACGGTGAAGGAAAAATAGCCCACTAGAACCATCCAAGTAAGGTTTAGGGTTGGATTCAATTTCAAAGATCACCAATGTTTCTTCCTCATAGGTTAGCTTAGCTATTACATTTTGTCGTTTAAGGTAGTAATGAACTTGTTTAACATATTAGAAGGATTAAACTCCATAGTCCTTGGAAAGCAATATCCAAAGAAAAAAAGTAGTAGATGAACCAAGAACATTGCCCTTAATCCAATTTCCATTTTCATTCTTAATTTTAGAAACGACGTTTCCAACCCTTCTTTCCTTCACTATAGTATGAAAATACTTAGTATTCTATCATCATCTTTTCGTCATTTCATCTTATATCTCTATTTTTAAAAGAATTTCTTCTTGTTTAATTAAATATAGTTAGTCTACTTTAGCTTTTTAAAGGTTTAGATAAGTATTTACATTATTATCTCTCTCATATTTAGTTTCCAAGTCATGCACTTTCTCTTCTACTTCTATTACATTGTTATGAATATTGTTATAGATATAAGGATCCATCTAGAGTAATCATATGCGTGCTACGTAAGTGATACGCTACATGTAACTTTAAAGAAGTGAAGCGAGATTGTCACATGAAGAGATAATTAAGTGAAAACAAGGCAAGGAAGAGAAATAGATAATCTCAGTATCTGAAATGCACAAGTAAAAAATAAGGTAGCCTTAGAAGACCTCAAGTGTCTATCTTACAGCTTATGAAAATGAGATCAGTTCTTTGCCTAAATCACTTACTTGATCTTAAAGATTAGAGTTTTTGTAAAGCAATATTATTTCTCTATTCTCTTTGAGAGTTGCAAATGAGGAGGAATGACTATGTATTTATAGGCTCTTGAGCAAAATAAAATCTGTCGGATCATCTCGATTATCAACAAATGAGATAGAGCATGCTCAGTTCGTGGTTATCTTGAATGAACTAGCTAATGAGCTCAATGCTAATAATTTTCCTCATTGGTGCATAATCTTGCCTAAGAAAGATCGGATGCAAATGAACCAATCTAATGATCCTTGTTTCGAACCACCATGCTAAATCTTCCTGAATATCTTAAATATAAATCGGACTCCTTAGATTCTACTATCTAGCTTAAGGAGTCGAACCTAAATAAATAATAGGTTGAGCCTAATAATTAATATGACAATTTTTAGTTCTTTATATTTCCCCCCCAATCAAAATTCTTAGATAGAGTGCAAGCGTTTTGGGCATCAATCACTTTGAATAGATCGGTTGCTATTCAGTGCATGCGTATTGCAAATAGTTCCTCTACTACCAAGTGCACTAATATAATTGAAGGTTTCATTTTGTTAGACTATATAGGCCTAATGCTAGCACTGCTAATATATTTGTTGTACACTTTCGGTGCACAAACTTGCAATATAATTTAATTGCACGGGTCACTTTAAGCATGTTAGAATAGTATTGCCCTAAAGATAATACATTAAATATCGACTTCCTTATCACAAGTTGGTTTGCCATTTGGAATGATTTTTCTCGTTGGGTTTGCCACTACTTCTTTCCTAAAATAAAAAAAAAAAAAATAATAAAAAGAGGTTGAAATATCATATTGAAAATAGCCCTTCCACAACTTCTATTGGATATTTCCTAATGCCCTCGGTGTATGAAATATCCCAACGTCGCTACGCTTCTCCTTGACAAGTCTTCACAGACGAGGAATCTCTTGTACTTACATACATAAATATATATATATATATATATGTATTTATGTGTGTTCTAATAATAATCCATCATTCTAACAAAATCAAACGCCCTTCATATAAAATCACTTAACATGGATTTTCCTGTCACTTTCTGGTCCTTCCAAATATACTCCCTTCACTTGCAGCGAATTCTGGTTGAGAACACATAATTTCCGTAAGGTCTTTCACAAATTATTGTTATCAGTCGATATCATAAAAGAATCAATTTCAGATCGTCTCTTCACTTATTTTTAATGATTAATGTAAAAAAATATTTCATTGAAGTCCTTCGTATATTGAATTTTGTGGACTGATCCATGGGAATTCCGTTGACTCATCGGTGATTGAATATGTCTTGCATCTTAGAAGTCTCGTATCGGACTCACCCAGGCTGCGGTCTTGCACCACACCTTTATCCATATATATATTTTTTAATTTAATTAACTCCATCTCAAAGTCGTACAAAAACTTACTGCAGGAGGCAGGACATTGTCTGGAAGCCACTAATAAGGCATAAATGCTTGCCCCTGTACACCAGTGAAGTCTAAGGTTCGAAACTCATGTGGTGGATCTCTAAATTCATTTTCCATGGGCCGAAAACCTGCACCGAGCTGGGTATTCGGAACAGAGAAAAACGTGGGTCGAAGTCATACTTCCCGCTATATCTTTTCCGTGTAAAATCTGCAGCATGAAACAGTTCTCTTAATCTCCGTGCATCACTTCTTCAAATCTCATACAAGCCAACTCAAATCTCATATATCTTCACCAAATCATTTCAAATGTCCCCAAGATTACTTAACCCCTTATCATATCTTAAGTTTAAATTTTCAGTATTTATCCTTTAACCCCTCAACTATAAAGATACCTTCATCTCGTTGGCTTTGTCTCCACTCACAACTGCAATAGATTTCGGTGGTAAGTTTGCTTTTCTTTTGATTTATTATTTTTTTTTAACCCTTAACCGGTGGTTTCCTTTCTGCCCAGCATACATTCTAGAGTTGATAGCTGGAATATACATTCATTGTGTGTTACATAAAGGAAGACTAGATTAAGGATTGTGCCCAAATGGCACCAAGATTACATTATAGCATATTAGATTTGTATCAATATACACTAGATCTAATTGATTACAGTTGTAACCAATAAAAAAATAGTAAATGTAACACTAAAAAAAGAGTAGGAAATAACTTAAAGTAATATAGCATACGATACAGATGGATAATATAAAAAAGAATACAATAATAGTAAGAGGGATAAGTTCATCCCTTGGGAGATCTCGGCGTCTTTTTCTCCTCTTTTTAAAAATTTTGCCTGCTTGAAAAGGTTAAAATCAAAGTGTACCTCACATCAACAAATATCAGGGGAAAATTAGTTTTACAGTAAATATGAAAATAAAACACAAGAGATAAAAAGGAGATTAGAGTAAGGATTTCATATTGAAACCAAACTGTAAATCAAGAGAAGAGAGATAGAGACATATCAAATTTGTGAACCATTGAGAAAAAAAGAGTAAAAGATCAAAGATGTTTCAAAATACAATACCTAAGTGAAGTATAAGGCTTGGACCTTGGTTTGTGCTTAACATTATGTCAAACTTTAGTCACCGATGACGAGCCTTTTCAACACACAACCTGGTCGAGCTTCGATAATGCCAACAATAACAAAGTAAGATATTTAGTTCTTCCCCGTTTTATTTATTGCTATTGTGATCATGTTACTCTTTTGACACGCTGGCAAAAATCTATTCCATTGAAGGCCCTCACTTTTATAGAAAGAAAATTTATATACTCGATAATACTGGTTGCCAAGCAATAGAAGAATCGGGTTTGTGAATATTTGGACTTAAGACTCCAAATTTGTGACATGTCGCATAAATCAAATATCATATAGACTAGCTGTAGAACAACCTAATTTCGTTAGTTATGATTAACTGGGCAAAGTCTTTATCCTTCACCGTATCATCGCTCTACCTTTAGGAGTTTTTGTCCATGCGCAACTTTAAGTGTTTTCTCGTGATGATTTTTTTTTTTAAATAACAAAGCCCATCATACAGGCAACTTTAGAACTTCATCCACTTATATGTCACATGCATGTAGCTTTTACAATAGCAGAAATAAATTCGCAGAACAATATGTAGTGAAAACTAGCCTCCCGTTGCAAATTTATTCAACAATATAACATCTCCATATTAGCAGCAAGATCTCTTCTTAAACGAATCCTTTTGACTTTAAACCCTCATGATAATCCTTCTCCATATCACTTGCCACTTAAATTTAGGAAACTAATGAGATCATATCTTCCAACAAAAAAATTAATCCATTACATAATTTGAAATAATGCCATATATATATATATATATATATATTTGAATGCCACGTTCCACAGTCAATTAGTCCCTTCATTGGCAACTACCCATTTTGACCGGCTAAAGATGCTCGATTTCTTATTCAACTAAGAGCTTCCATTTTTTTTTTTTTTTTTCGGTCTTGAATGCTTGTTGCGTTGGTTGTCCTTTATTGCAAAATATCGAGTATTATTGAACATATTGCTCCATCTCTTTATTAAAATATATTGAATCCTTTGTAAGACACTTTTATATGCTTTAACTAAGCACCTCATATTTTTCTATTCATTTTACTTGCTTGCTTCGAATCTTCATATAGTCTCCAAACTTCCTCTTACATGAACTTACTTCCAATTTGAGGTGGACATGGCCTCTTTTTTTTTTTCTTTTTTCGAGCTCTAATAGGAAAAAAGATGAAGACTAATCCAAATCGAATCGTGAAAGCTATAAAACAGAAGAACTTATAGGTACATCAAGATAAATGCCTGCCACTAGTCAGGTGTCTTCAGGACAAATGGCTGGACAAAACTATTGTTGAAGATACATTCTAAGGTAAAGCTAAGTGCCGAGAAGCCCATATAGCACCTTACACTGATGGTAGTCTCCAATCGATTAAGCATAAGCCTCATACTAATTCTAGAGATACTATCAGAAGAGATTCAGTGATGTACTTCAAAAACTAGAGGAGAGAGGTACCTCTCTCTAATACTTAATTAGCATTCTTGAAGGAACCACCTTCCGCATGGGATGACTGGATAGCATATATTATAGAGAAGCCCAAGTACATGACTCTTATGAAGAATGTGAAATTCCTTGATGCTATTAC
Organism: Lumnitzera racemosa; assembly: GCA_024138005.1. NCBI lineage: Eukaryota > Viridiplantae > Streptophyta > Magnoliopsida > Myrtales > Combretaceae > Lumnitzera > Lumnitzera racemosa. The sequence goes on along the minus strand of JAMXBC010000008.1, from coordinate 42,255,904 downwards.
CTACTTCTACTGGGTTGTGATTCCTACAAACAAGTGGAATAGAAGTATGGTGAGCAATCATTTCTCGTTGGAGTATCCAAACCCATATGTTTATTACTTTGTGAGGGGAGATAACTCAAACATTAGAAGATGTGGCGGTACTATTGAATTTACATAGCTTTGGATAAACCAACCTTGCTGCTACAATGACTTCTCATAAAAAGGACAACTTTCAAACATCCTTAATGGGTGTTTTATGAGCTACCCACACTAAGAAGAAGAAACCATATTTTGCCTCTTAGCTTGCTTATTTTTTCGAGGAGTGAAAGAAGGATAAGTCTTAGGCCCAAGCCTAAGTTGCAGGAAAGAGTAAGTGTCTTCATGTTTGTTGAGCTTGATTTTTTCCCAATTTTTATTATTTTCCTTGACCCAATCAATATTAAATCCTAACTAGTTTAATATTGATCATCGACTAAGAGTTAAAAAAAAAACACTGGTTTTTTAAAATAATTTTATAAACTTTTGGAGTCTTCATCCAATCGAGGTTAGAAAATAGTTTAAGTCAAAACCAATTAGGTGAATTTGGTTTTCATCTAGACACGAGTTCACGCTATGAAAAACAAATTTAGAAAAAAAGGGTTTTTTTTTTTTTTATTAAAGAACAAAGATTAAGTCTAAGGGTTAAGTTCTTTAAACCCTTATAGGTATCATAAACTTTCCTAATTTAAATTTGATTCCTTGAAATAACCTTTTAGAATAAAAAAACTGCCATTTAAATAAATTGGGTTTTTTATTTTTACTAATTTGAGTAATTTAAGCTAAAAAATGGGATTTTTTTTTTCATTTTTTACGTTGTCTCGAAGATGCTTACGTACTCATTATTTAAGATCAAACGTATGTAGTTCTTTTTATAAAATTTTAGGCATGTTGATCACTTTTATTTTGGTAAGTTCTAATTTGGAAAAAAGGTTAATTATTTTTATTTATTTAAAAAAAAAGGATTTTTCTAAGTTATGAAATAATTTTTTTAATCATTTTTCATTATTTATTATTTTTTTATCTGTATTAATCGAAGAAATAATAAAAAGGTAAACTAAGCTTTCCCTTCTTGTTTTTTTTTTTCTTTTTCTTCTTCTTTTTTTTTTCTTTCCTTCTTTTTCCAAAATTTCCCAGATTTTTTTTCTTTTTTTATTACAATTACAATATGACATAAACTAAACTAATAAAAAAAAATTATAATGCAAAACTGAAACACTAAAACAATAGATTGCAATGGGAAAAGAATTCGGACCAGACAACAACAATTGGATTGTAGGTTTAGGCTATCAATTTGAAGCGGATCCGAGTTGGATTTGTCTGACCTAAACACTTAGACTACACGTGAAGGGTGAAGAGTAGTAGCAACAGCCAACAAAGGTGACTAAGAGTGGTTTCCAATAGCTTTTGAAGTGGATAAACCTACATTCCTAGGTACCTTATTGAGCTTAGTGGGTCTAAGAGCGGCATTGTGGCTAATGGTGGCTGATTGGAGGTTTGTCGAATTTTGATAGGTTATGGTAGGGGTGTGTAGTGCACACGGTGGTGGTCGTGACTGGTATACGGTTGAGTTAGGTGGTTAATGAAGGATAAAGAGGTATCAGGTAATGGGTACATAGCCATTAAAGTGGTGGGTCTTGTGTAGGATGTAAGTATGATAGTGGGGTAGCATAGTAGCTAAGGTGGTCTAAGTTAGGGCTTAAATGTGGATCGGAGATGTGTAGCGTATCGTACTTGTTGCTATCAAAACACAACATCGGGTTAGTGCAAGAGGGAGTGGGTAGCTGGGTACGACTATTGTGACTGGGTTAGTTATACGGTGGATAGTAGAAGATGGTTAGGTTAGTCGTGCATGGGAATAGTGTTTAGGTTTAGGGATTATCGATAGGGATGATTGTTGATGGTAGATGATTGTGTATTAGCCGTACAGTAGTTGGCATGAAGATGGTCATGCGAGGGAGATAGAAGACTACTGTTGTGTTTTTGGGTTTGCTGCTATTCGTGGGGTACTGCAGTATGTGGGTTATCAAGTTTAGGTCATGTGGTAATGGATGATTTATGTTGTTGTTGGTTGTGATCGGAAGTATGTGTATGATTGAGCTCTAATGGGCCATTATTTTAATGGCAAAGGTCGATGGTTAACGGTTTAAGTAGTAGCCAGAGAGAGAGAGAGAGAGAAGTGATGCTGTAAGAGAAAGAGAACATAGAGAGGGAGAGAGGGAAAGTTCAAGAGTCTAAGAGAGTCCCTAGGGGAGTATTCTCCTATCTTTTTATGCTATTGCAACACAGATTTAGCTTAGGAAATTCCCGGATCGTATTTAATTTCATTGATGAGCTTTGACCCAAAGTTAAGTTTTTTCCTTTTTTTTTTTTCAATTTTTAACCTTGATTTTGACCTCCTAGGATAAAGGATTTAGATAGGATTTTAGACGAAATCAAAACCATGCAATGCCTCGTTTGCAATTTCTCCATCAATTTGGCGAAATTGCGACATAAAGAAGCTTGTAATTGGTATTGAAGTCGATTGACCAAGGATGGGATGTGTGGAATTTCTACAGAAAATGAAGGAAAGGGAAAGAAAAGGAAAGAAAGAGTGCTAACATGGTGCTATGTCAGTCATGTAATCCAATAACATCGTGCTACGTGTCTTTCACGAGACATGTGGTTAATGACATGGGGTGTTAGTATGTTTGACACATGTAATGCCATGTGGCTGATACATGTCCATGGGTGTTGGTGTGTCTATGATATATGTCATGCCATGTGGCTAACACGTGTCCCTGGGGGGTGCTTGCATGGTCCAATCACGAAGTGCTACGTGTTACAACTAAACACGTAACCTAATGATATTTTAACACGTGGTGGTTTGTTTTGTGAAGAAAAATAAAAGGTACTTTGTGCCTTTGGTGATATTCGAACCCAAGATTTCTAAGCTAAAGTTAAAATGTGGATTGTTCGGCTGTTAGCATGTGCTTTATCTATATATTCAATCAAATTGCATATATGGACTAGATCAGCCTGAGTTAGATCTAAATCTAAGCCCAAACCCAAAAGTTCCCCTTCTCTTTTACTATTTAAGGCCTTAAAAACACTAAAGCTAAATTAAAAAAAAAAAAACTATTCTATTAAATTATCTCAAAATTTTATTATTCTTGTTATTTATTTATTTATTCTTCTTCTTTTTTGTTTTCTTTTTGAATTTTCTAAATTTCTCCTAAATCTTCTACTTTTTGTGACTTTTCCAATTTTTCTATTTTTGTGATTTTTTTTCTAAATTTTCTATCTTTTTTGTATTTTTTCTAATTTTTTATATTTTATTAAATTAGGACCCCTTATCTTATTCTAAAAATTTCAAAATTAAACGGAAGCAAAAATAGTGTTTATAGTTATCCCTCTTTATGATGAAGTTTGAGTAAAATTTTACCACAAAGACAAAAAAAAAAAAAAAAACACTATTTTTACCCTAGGGGGTGAAATTGCCCTAGGAAGCACTATAACTAGCTAGCTGTCTTAGACTTGATTTGTTGGGGATTTGGTGAACGGTGAAAAGTGAAAGAGAGAAGAGGTACTCTAAGAGCTAGCTAAGAAACAAAGAGATACTAAAAGAAGGTTGCACCACCTAGGTCGATAAGAACTCTAAAAGAATTTGAAAACTTGGTCATACCCTTATGAGTTAACTAACCTAGGTGAATGGGCAAAGTGTTCCTTGAGCTAACTAAGACCCTAAAGAATTTGAAAACCTAGTCATGCTCCTATGAACTGACTGGCTTAGGCCAACGAGCAAAGTGTCTATTGAGCTGGCTAAGACCTTAAATTGAAACTCGGTCGTGCTCCAATTAGCTTACTGACCTAGGTGAAAGGGCAAAGCGTTCCTTGAGCTGGCTAAGACCCTAAATTGTTTGAAATCTTGGTCGTGCCTTTATAAGTTAACTAACCTGGACAAATGAGCGAAGCGCTCTTGAGTTGGCTATGACCCTAAAGAATTTGAAAGCCTAGTCGTACTCCTTTAAACTAACTAACCTAAGTGAATGGACAAAGTGCTCATTGAGTTGGCTAAGAACCTATATTGAAACCTAGTCATGCTCCTTTGAGTTGACTAAACTAAGCAAATGGGTGAAGCGCTCCTTGAGCTGGCTAAGACCTAAAAAATTTGAAAGCCTAATCGTGCTCTTTTGAGCTTACTAACCTAGGCAAATGGGTGAAACGCTCCTTAAGCTGACTAATACCCTAAATTAAAGCCTGGTCGTACTTCTTTGAGTTAACTAACCTAGGCAAATAGGCAAAGTGCTCCTTGAGTTGGCTAAGACCCTAAAGAATTTGAAAGCCTAGTCATGGCCCTCTAAGCTGATCGACCTAAGTGAACGAGTGAAGCACTCCTTGAGATAGCAAAGATCCTAAGGAATTTGAAAGCCTAATTGTACTTCTATGAGCTGACTAACCTAGGAGAGTGGACGAAGCGCTCTTTGAGTTGGCTAAAACCCTAAAGAATTTGAAAGCCTGGTTATACCCCTATGAGCTGACTAACCTAAACGATTGGGCTAAGCGCTCCTTGAGTTGAATAAGATCCTAAAGAATTTGAAAGCTTAGTGGTACCCCTATGAGCTGACTAACCTAAGTAAGTAGGAGAAGCGTTCCTTAAGTTAGCTAAGACCCTAAATGAAAGATTGAAACCCGATAATGTCCTTACTAAGCTAAGTAACCTAGATGAGTAAGCAAAACGCTCCTTGAGCTGGTTATGAACGTAGGTGAAAAATTGAAAGCTAATAGTACTTTATTGAGCTAACTAACATAGGAGAGTAGACAAAGCACTCATTGAGCTAGCTAAGACCCTAAATGAAAGATTAAAACCTAATAGTGCCTTACTAAGCTAATTAACATAAGTAAGTGGGTGAAGCGATCCTTGATTTGACTAAGACCTTAAATGAAAGATTGAAACTTGGTAGTGCTTCCGTTGAGCTAACTAACCTAGGTGAGTGGGTGAAGCGCTCTTTGAGCTATCTAAGATCGTAGGTGAAAAACAAAGGGTAAGCACCTTATGGGCTAGCTAAGAACCCTAAGAGAGCTAGGATAAAGTATTATGAATCAATTAGAACACCAAAAGGTTGTTAAGAAAGAGGAAAGTATCCCAAAATGTTGGTTACTATCCTAGGAGATAAGGCTAAATGCAAATGCAATGTTTGAAACCAATATACTAACATTACATGGCAGTACTTACTTGGTTTTGCCGATAACACCCAAATCATCAAACGTTCCTTTGAAAAGTCCTATCAAAACTAGCTAACTTGTTCTTTAAAATGGATTTAAATCTAAAACTCCACTGCCTCTTTTGAGAAGTTGTAGGAATCAACCCGATACAAAATGCCATCTACTGTTTTTGTTTATCCATCGATTGTCTTTCAAATTTTTCTAAACTAAATCCCTTATCCTTAACTAATAAATATTTGTCATGACACGTTTGCTCATCCGAATTTTGCCTTTCCTTAAAAAATAGATAATAAAACTCCCCATCGAAGAGGATCAACCTGTAATAAAGTATTTTAAAGAGTTTTGTTAATTACCAATGTTCCATATCTCACTTTCATCTTTTCTCGTGCTTTCAGTGTATGGGTTTTCATAGAGTAAGGGAATGGGACCTTTTGATGGAGTAAGAAGAGTGATAGAGGTGATTCCAATGTTGACAACTATTAAGGATATCAACTTTACTTATAGAAGATAAAAATTATACCATAGCATAATTTAAGATCGATGGCATTTTCATGTTCTAAGTAAGAATTTTCATTGAATTTCATAGGAAGTACAATTTTATAGCATTAGCATTTATAAGGTCTCTCAACTTTAGACCATCTATCTGTGACAAAATTAAAGCCCTTCTTGGTAATGCTTACTTCACTATATAAGGACCTCCATAATTAAGAGTGAATTTTCCTCTAAAGTCTTGTGTATTAGTGAGGGCCTTCCTAAAAACTATATCTCCCTCTTTGAAGTTTCGAGGTCTTACCCTTTTGTTAAAAGCTCGAGCCATTCTTTGTTGGTAACATTGATTATGATACAAGGCTATCAATCTTTACTCATCACTTAAGTTCAACTCCTTAATACGTTTCTTTACTTAATTGATCTCATCCAACTGAGTTTCTAATAGTATTATGAGAGACGGTTTTGCAAACCTTGACCAAGAACAGATAAGGCCGGTCATTGGATGGGTCCAAGTTTGTAAAAGCCTCGAAAAGGTTTAATAAGGAAAATATGAAAATGCGCAAAAATGATGAATGAAATAGTAAGTAAAACCTACAAATAGCTCTAGAGAATATGACGTACCAATGGAACTTTTGAGAACTTACAGCACAATTTGATATAACGCACGAATCGATCCAATGAGGTTACTCTCCACCTAGCCTTGCTTAAAGGAAAAAATAAGAGTGATGCCAAGAGTAAACAAATAGTATTTACGCAAAGAAGAAAGTACTTAATTATATTGAAGATAATCTGATACTTTACATCTACAAGTACAAGGGTATTGATACCCCTAAGTTAAGGTAACTTACCCAAAAGGGAAAAGATAAGAAGGACATTTCAAAGAAATAATCTATACGATACAAAAGGGTAAAAATAAATATATAAGGAAAACAATTATTAATGCTATAGGTTCTACATATGATACTGTATACATGGTGATACTACATTGGCGAGGTTATTAGGAGATGCAGACAAAAAGTATGGATAAATGGGCTTGTCTAAGTAGGAATGGTTTAGTCAGTCTAGACTCTCTCTCTCTTTGCTTCTCGGTAAGGAAGATGTTGAATAATTGGTCGGCTTGGTGCTAGAGAGTATTCATTAACTTATCATACCACACAAAAATCGGTGGTCATACAACACGACATTAAAGGTGACTTGGCAAGGAAGTATTTGGCCTCGGTAAGGAAGTACCCAGCCTCGGCAAGGGTTGTTTGGAATAGAAAGATTCATCGTACCAACCCCTCTAGTCTTCGGGCTTAGCTGCGAGTCAGAGGTTCGATAGCCTAATTCCTATCATTCCTTCCAGGTTGTTTTGGATTTGGGATCAAATTCGAAAGGTGTTTGCTCAGTTCTCTGTCAAGGTAATATAGACTAAGTTTGGCAATGTTGAAACTGTTAGAAACCCCATAGTCCTCAGGCAATTCCAACTTGTAGGCATTGTCACTAATTTTCTGGAAGATTCTAAAAGGTCCTTCTGCTCTTGTAAATAATTTGTTCTTCCTCTTGTTTGGGAATTGTTCCTTACTGAGGTGCAACCATACCAAGTCTACCGGTAGAAATTGATTGCCTGACCTACCCTTAGTCTTTTCTCGCATTCTTTTGGCAACTTGATCGATGTACTAAGTAACTTTATCATAGATGTGTCGAAGAAATTGTGTTCTGACCGAAGTGTCAAGGTCATCTTGCATGGGTATTAGTATAAGGCCGTGGTTGAAGGGCAACTCAAGATTGAATCCATAGACCACCTCAAAGGGAGTTTTCTTAGTGGTGTCATATACGGTTCAATTATAGGAAAACTTGACCATTGACAAGTAGACGTCCCAATCAGCTAAGTTCTTGTCTACTAAAGCTCGGAGTAATGACCCTTAAGTACGATTAACCACCTTTGTTTAGTCGTCAATCTAGGAGTGGCATGAGGTACCGAAGAGTAATTTAGTTCCCAATCGATGCCACAAGGTTCTCTAGAAATGGCTTAAGAACTCTAGGTCTCTATCGGAGGCTACACTTCTCGACATGCCGTGTATTCGCACAACCTCCTGTAAGAAAAGAGAAGCAATAGTCGAAGTGTCGTTAGTTTTGGTACACGGCACGAAGTGTGCCATCATACTAAATTGATCCACGATTACCATTACAAATCTTTGCCTCAGGCAGTTCGCGAAAGTCCGAGAATAAATTCCAGCTTAGTTCAGTCTACGACCTCATCGAAATAGGTAAGGGTATTGCTTTCCCTTATTTAACTCTGCACATAGCCTTTTTGCACACAACATAGCTTTCGACAACTCGGTGTACATCTCTCTTCATTCTTGGCCAAAATAATTTGCTATTTATCAGTTCATAGGTCCTCCTCTCTTCGAAGTGTTTGGAGAGTCCTCCACTATGAGCTTCCCTAATTAATAATTCCCGTAGGGAACAAGTTAGCACACATAGTTTCCTCCCTTCAGAAGAAGTAGCCATCCTCCATATGGTACTCATCCACGGTTCTTCCATCTACACATCATGCAAGAATAGGTCTAAAGTGTGGATCCTCAAAGTACTGTTCTTTGATACTCGTAAACTTAAATAGCCTGGTCTACAGTTTTGATAAAAGCACATATCTTCTTGAAAGAGCATCTACAACTACGTTGCTCTTTCCTTGCTTTTACTTTAGCACAAAATTGAATCCTTCAAGGAAATCAACCTATCTCACTTGCTGCTTCGACAACTTAGTGTAACTTTGGAGGTATCTCAACGATTCATGTTTAGTATATATGACAAATTCTATCGGCAATAAATAATGTTGCCATACTTACATCACTTGGATTAGTGCCAAAAGTTCCTTATCATACATAGAATAGTTCAACTATGGTCCCCGGAGCTTCTCACTATGGAAAGTAATTACTGGCCTTCTTACATCAGGACAACGCCTATTCCAATGCTCGATGTGTCGCATTCCAACTCAAAATTTTTGTCAATGTCAGGTAATATTAACATCAAGATAGAGGTCAATCTTTCTTTTATGTTGGCAAAACTCCTCTTCTCCCTTTCTCCCCATTGGAAGTTGATGTTCTTCTTTGTTAGCTTAGTAAGTGGCGTGGTGATGGTGCTGAAATTCTTAATAAACCTTTTATAAAACAAAACCAACCCGTGGAAGCTTCTCACGTCGGTACAAGTAGTAGGAGTCTGCCACTTAACAATTGCTCAGATCTTTTCATCATCAACTCGTAAGCCTCCTCTACTGACTACATAGCCCAAGAATACCATTTCCTCTTGGTAAAAACAACATTTCTTTAAATTGCCAAATAATGTCTTATCACGGAGGATATCCAAGATTACTCTGAGATGTTTATAATGGCTCGACATGTTGGTATTGTATACTAGGATGCCATCAAAGTACACCACAACACACTTCCCTACGAGATGTCTCAATACATAGTTCATAAGTCTTATGAAAGTGCTCAGGGCATTCGACAAGTTGAAAGGCAATACCATCCACTAGTAAGGTCCATGTCGAGTCTTAAATGCAGTCTTGCATTCGTCTCCTAGCCTCATGTAGATTTTATGATAGTCAAACTCAAGATCAATCTTGCTGAAAATTTTGGCTCTACTTGGTTCATCCAACATGTCTTTTAGCCTTGGGATCGAATACCTATATTTGATTGTGATTTTGTTCACGACTTGACTATCAACACACATCTACTAGGTTTCATCCTTATTTGGTACTAGAAGTGCAGGCATAACACAAGGACTGAGACTTTCTCTTACATAGCCTCTCTCCAACAACTCATTGACTTGACGTTGGAGTTTAGAACCCTGCTCGGGATCATCCAATAAGCTAGCTTATTCGGTAGTGCAATATTGGGTACTAAGTCAATGCAGTGTTTTATGCCTCGAGTTGAGGGCAACCCTTCAGGTAACTGCTTTGGGAACAGGTCGACATATTCATTTAACAATTTCTTGACCTCTTGGGGTAACTCACTCTACTCCTTCATTTCCAATGGTCACCTGACCAACAGGAGGGTCGACTCATTAGCATTAATGGCCTCTCATAGCTTGACTTTACTTATCACCAAAGCTTTCTTAAATCCACGAGTAAGTTTTTTCTGTAACTTGTAAACTTCTCTCAACGACATTGAATTCAGCGTGATCTTCCAGTCATCCTTCTCGAACATATACGTATTCCTCTAGCCATCATGTATAGCTTTCTTATCAAACAATCACAGCCTACCCAACAATATGTGGGAAGCGTACATGGGCAGCACGTCGTAGAGAATCTGCTCAGAGTAATTCCTTATAGTGATTGGCAGTAATATTTGACAAGTGACATATAATGCTCCTTTCTTACTCAACTAGTGCAACTTGTATGACCTGGGATGTGCAACAGTTGGCAACTTCAATTTTGAAACAAGATCGGCCGATGCCACAGTAATACAACTTCCACTATCCACAACGAGGGCATACATTTGATCATTCCCCTTGCTAGTGGTATGAAACAAACTCTCTCTCTACTCCTCCTCTCGTGAGGGTTCTACACTCATAGTACATTGGACAACCATGAGTAACAGATCTAAGTCCTCAGGAAACATATCCTCTTCAATCAGTTCTTTCTCAACATTTTCTTTCTTCATAGGAACCTCTTCCTCCTCGAGTTCCTCATTTGTGCTCTCTACTTCTATTTTTGGGATATTTCCCTTAATGGCCATTGTCCGTCAATTTAGGTACTGAGCAGCCATATGTCCAAACCCTTGACACTTGAAGTACTTAATCTGGCTCATCTTCCTACCAGACCTTTACCCCTTCTCACAATTTTGGGTTAACACTTCATCATTTGTTCAGCCTTTTTACTCGACTCTTAAATCAGCCTTCCTTCTCAACTTGATACTGGGCAGAGTCTGATGACTTGCCTATCCGGGTCGACTAGTCGACATTCTAGTCACTGCTCGACTCCTTCTTTACCTCTCCACTTACTGGGCAATCCTAACAGCTTCATCTATTGTGTCAAATCGTTGGAGCTCTACAATATCTTGAATGTTTCCTCTCAATCTAGTAACAAATCTTGAGATTGTTTAAGCTAGTGGTTCCTCCACTTCGCAACATATGATAAGCATTTGAAAGTCTTGAACATACTCATCAACAATTCGGCCTCCTTGTCTTAGCTCCTAAAGCTAAGTGAAAGTATCTTGGAGGTATGTTTCTAGCACGAATCTATTTCTAAGCACTCTCTTCATCTCAAACCAAGTGTTAATCTCTCGGTATCGTTCTCGTCTTCTCATAGCCTAAAAATTCTTCCACCACATGGCAGCATACCCGGAGAATTCAACTGTTCTTACTTTCTCATAATCTTCATACTAATAATAATCAAACACACGCTCCACCTTCTCTTCCTACTCCAAATATTCATTAGCAATCCCAGATCCATTGAAACTTCGAATCCAAAGCTTTACATGGTCGATCCTCTAGAGACTCATACATGCTCCTCTTCAAAATACTCTTCTTCTTCCTCTTCATCAAGATCTCTTAAGTCTATCCTTCGCCTTATTCATCTGCTAACCCCTCCACCTTAAACGGGTCGAGCTGGGTTCTGACCTTTAACAGGATAAGCAACTTGTAGGGTATTTTGCATGGCTTCAGTAAGTCGATAAGACAACGCATGAATAACACGGGTCAAATCTATTAAGAAGTTAGCTACCTCATTAAGCCTCTCGTCAGTGCTTCTAGGAGTTCTTTGAGATTGTCGTCTATGGTGGATAACTTTATTGTCATTACCAATACTAACATTCATATTTGGGTTTATCATTTTTCCTCACAAATTCAAAATTCAAATAAACACTTCAGAAAGTGAACTGCTAACAACACAGTAGTCAAATGAACATAGTAATTTGCTCTGTTTCACATACACAAAATAGAGTATAATATAGCTACAAGAAAAACTAACTACAGTTTACACAAAACCTCCACTCTGATACCAAGATGTTGCGGACTGTGACTAAGAACAAATAAGTCCGGTCGCTGGATGGGTCCAAGCTTGCAGAAAGTTCAAAAAGGGTTAATGGGGAAAGTACAAAAATGGGCAAAAATTACAAATGAAATAATAAGTAAAACCCACGAACAGTTCCAGAAAATATGATGCACTAATGGAACTTTTGAGGATTCACGGCACAATTTGATATGATGCATGAATCGATCCAATGAGGTTACTCTCCACCTAACCTTGCTTAAGGAAAAGGATAAGAGTGATGCAGACAATAAACAAACAGTGTTTACATAAGAAAGAAAGTACTCAACTGTATTGAAGATAATCTAATGCTTTACAGCTACAAGTATAAGGGTATTTATATATGTAAGTCAAGGCAACTTGCCTAAAAGGGAAAAGATAAAAAGGACATTTCCTAAAGAAATAATGTACACGATACAAAAGGGCAAAAATGAATATATAAGGAAAACAATCATTGGTGCTATAGATTCTACATATGATACTATACATGTAGTGATGCTGCATTGGCAAGATTATTAGGAGATGCAAACAAAAAGTATGAACAGATGGTCTTGTCTGAATAGGGATGGCTTAGTTAGTTTGGACTCTCTCTCTCATCTTCTCGACAAGAAAGATGCCGAGTAATTGGTCGACTCGGTACTTAAGAATATTCATCAACTTGGCATATTACAGAAAAAAGGGCAATCATACGATACAACATTAAAGGTGATTCAGCAAGGAAGTACTCATCCTTGGTAAGGGTATAGAAGGATTATGCTAGCCCCTCTAGTCCTTAGGCTCAGCTATGGATCAGAGGTCTGGTAGCTTAATTCCCATCAGACGAGACCTTAACTTCCATTAGTAATACTACTTCAGTACCATATACAAAGGAATAAAGTGTTGCCCCTATTGATGTTTTGATGGAAGTTCGATGGGCCATGAGAGCAAATGGTAACATCTCATGCCAATCCTTATACGTGACAGCCATTTAGGGACGATAAGGTATAAAGTTCGTATGGATGATCTTGAATTGTTAGCATAACTCTGACATAAGCTTGTTGTTGAGATTTGTACCATCATTGGTGATGATTGTCTTTGAAGTCTTGTATTGAGATAAGATATCCCTTTTGATGAACTTAACTATTACCCCTTTGGTAACATTTAAGTAGGATGAAGTCTTAACCCACTTACTAAAGTAATATATGGTGACCAATATGAAGCGATGACCATTAGATGTCTTTAGAGTAATTGGGACAATGATATCTATGCTCCATATTGAAAATCACCACGTTATAGAGAGTATATGTAATTCTTGAGGCGAGGTATTTATCTTGTTTGCATAAACTTGGCATAAGTGACAATGCTTGACATGTTTAATGTAATCGCCTTCCATTATTGACTAGTAGTAAGAACCTCAAAATCTTCTTGGCAAGCATGTAACCGTTCATGTAGGGGCCACATACTCCTTCATGTACTTCCTTTATCAAAACCTCGACCTCTCTATCATCTATATACTTAAGAAGCGTATTATTAAATGATCATTGGTATAAGGTAGACTCACTTACTAAGAATTAGGTTATCAATCTCTTGATTGTCTTTCTATCCTTTTTCTCAGCTAAATTAAGGTACGTGCCTTATTGTAGGAACATTTTAATGTCATGGTACCAAGGCTTTTCATCATGTGTACCTTCAATTGCCAAATAGAAGACAAGCTTTTCTTTAACCTCAATTGTGAGCAGTTGAATTTCGATTCCATCAAATATTTGGATCATGGATACTAGAAAGGCTAATGCATTAATGAATTGATTCTAAGTCCTTAGTACGTGAGTGAAAGTAATTTCTTCAAATTTCTCAATTAATTTAGTCAAGTGTCAATGATAAGGTACCAGTTTAGGATCTTTTGTTTTATATTCTCCCCAAGCTTAGCCAATAATGAGTAAAGAATCTCATATACCTCTAACTCTTGAATATCTTTATCTAAGGTAATTTTGAGTCCCATGATGCACACCTCATATTCAATGATATTGTTGTTTTATGGGAAAACGGACATTATAGCTACAGGGAACTATGTACCTTTAAGGGATATCAATATTTCCCCGATTCCATACCTAAATATATTGGCAACTCCATCAAAGAACATCTTCCTTTTCAACAATTTATCATCTTTCTCTTCATCAGAATAACCTTTAGCTACTAAGATGTCTTTGTCAGGGAATCTAACTTACCTAACTCCCTTTATCTTGACTTGATTGTACTAGATTAAACCAATTTCAATTGGATCAAGATCATAGTAAGTTACTGATGAAACTAATTATATGACCTTATCTCTTGGGGGTATCTTTAGAAAGATTCTCTATTAGCTAATCTGTCAGGGCTTGCCCCTTAATTGATTTCTAATTTATGTATGTGATGTTAACCTTTGATAGTAACATTTACCACTTTAAGATTCTACCAATTAGGGCCGGGTTTTTTGCTAAGTACTTTAAGGGATCATGCTGAGTCAGCAATTCAATCTGGTAATAGAGCATATATTGTTTGAGCCGATGAATGACCCAAACCAAAGCACAACACATTCTTTTGATTTCAGAAGATTTCTATTCCTCTTCTATAAACTTCTTGCTCAAGTAATACATAACTCACTCCTTTCATTCCTTATCTTTCTAATTGAGCATGCACCTTATGGACTTTGGTAATTTTGAAAGGTATAGAAACAACAGCTTCCCAAGTTTAGGAGTTACCAGAATTGGAGAGTTCATGAGGTATTCCTTGATTGTTGTGAGGCTTCTTCGCATTATTCATCCCGATTTACCTTGGCATTCTTTTTCAACAGTTTAAACAAGGGGCAATATTTATCTGTGAGTTAAGATATGAACCAAGCTATGTAGTTCAAACAGCCTAATAAGCCTTTAACCTCTTTAAGTGTGTGTAGAGAGGGCAAGTCAATTATTGCTTTTACTTTATCAGGATCTACTTCAATGTTCCTTTGGCTGATTATGAAACCTACCAATTTCCCTTATGTTACTCTAAAAGTGCACTTCTTTAGGTTTAGCTTCAATTGGAACTTTCTCAACTTATCAAACAATCTCCTTAGATTATCCACATGATTTTCTCTTTCTTTTGATTTTGCAATCATATCATTAACATATACTTTAACTTCTTTGTGCTTCATGTCATGAAAGATTGCAACCATTACTCTCTGATAAGTTCCCTTGGCATTTTTGAGTTCGAAAAGCACCACTTTATAGCAGAATGTGCCTCAAGTTGTAATGAAAGTTGTCTAGGCCTCATCTTCTTTGAACATTTAGATCTAATTATATCCAAAGATTCTATCCATGAAGGATAAAAGATGGTTTCCGGTTGTATTATCCACTAAGACGTCAATATGGGGCAAGGGGAAATTATCTTTAGGTGTTGCCTGGTTAAGGTCTCGAAAATCTACATACACTTTAACCTTTTCGTTCTTCTTTATCACCGGCACAAGTTGGCTATCCACTCAGGTTAATCAGATACTTCAATGAAATTAACCTCTAGTAACTTTTTTACTTCTTCTTTAATTTTCAATAAGATATCTAGTTAGAATCTCATTAGCTTCTGCTTCTTAGGTTTGATATCTTCTCGTGCGGATAAGCGGTGGACCATAATTGATGGATCTAAATATGGCATATCTTCATAGGACCATGCAAACACATCTTGATAATCAGTTAGCAATGCGGTACATAATTGTAGAATAAAGGTAATTATTAGAAAGCTCAAGAAAATACAAAATTGTGATTCATCTTTTACCCTACAGAAGACTTATTGCCATATACAGGGATGGAGAACCAGTTATTCGAGTGTTGGAGCTTATGGGATGAGCTCACTAATTGATTGTTGCTAAGGACATCCTCTTTGGTAGATTTCGTGGTTTGGACATCAACCTAGATGAATGTTTCCGTCAATGGCAAGAAGGTTATTAGGGCATAATACAATTTGTCACCTCTCTTGCCCCTCGCTTGCATGTTTCTCAACTCTTCCATCGAAGTTGGAATGTAGCTAAGCCCCGTAAGTACTAATCTACCCTTCCTTGAATTTCAGCCTTTCATCCTTCCTTTGATTGATAATCATATACACTTCCTCAAACATCTGGAGCTCAAAGTCTTCCTACTCTTTAACATAAATATAAGGTATGGTCTTTTCTTTATATATTCATAATCTTGGTCACCCAGAATTGTTATAACTTAGCCATTTGAGATGAACTTGACCTTTTGATGTAAACTTGAAGGTATAGCCCCTGTTGCATGAATTTAAGGTCTTCCCAATAAGAGGTTGAAGGACCTTAGGATGTCTAGAACTTATCGAACGTTAAGAGTTTGTAAGCCGATGACAACTGGCAAGTCAATCTCCCCTATGATTTCTCTCTTGGACTTGTCAAAAGCCTTTACTGTTGTAGAATTCATCTCAAACGTAGTTGCATCAATGCCCAATAGGCCCAAGGTAGTGAGAGGGCAAACATTTAATGATGATTCACTATCAATGAGGACTCTGGCTATGATTATGGTGTTAACTCTTACCATTATGAAGAGAAGTTTAGTGTGCTAATACCTTCCTTACTCAATTCTTCAATGGAAAACAAAATCTGATCTACGGTGAGGAAAGAGTTGGTAAATAATCTTATCTTTTTGGCTGGTATTTCATAAGGGGCCTTAACCTCCCTCAGAGTTTAGAATATAGCTTCCAGATGTGGTTCATATGCCATCAATAGGCCCATAAGGGATATTTGTGCTGGAGTCTTAATGAGTTGATCCATTATCTTATATTGACTTGACTTGATCATCTTAATAAAGGCAGACAATCCTTCTTAATATTCAGCTAGTTTGTTGTTTGATTCTTCTAGCACATTTTTCTTTTCAAAGTCTTCTTTTAGGTCATAGATTCTACTAGAGCGAGTAATCCCTCCTACGAGAGAACCCGATTGCCCTTGGTTAACTGCTTAGTAGTTTTATAATTCTCATGAGCTAAGGGTACATGGAAGGTGTACCTCTTAGTCTTTAAATCTTGTTTCTCCTCCTGTTTGTAAAATTTGTCGACTTTGTTCTCCTGATTGTAACCGATCATGTTAATGGCAAGATCTGAATCATTTTTATCATATTAATGATGAGGCTATGGTTAGGAAGAGGGTTGTTGTTAACTTTTGGAATTGTGGCTTCTATAAAGTCAAGCTGGACCAAGCCTTCATCAATTAGGTTTTGAATTTTATTTTTTAATCTCTAACATGAGTCAGTTAAATGGCCCACTTACCCTAAATGATATTGACATTTTATGTTAGGATAAAAAACCCTTGGCTTGTATCTTTCATTGGGAAGCTCGAAATGGATCAAAATATATTTTCTTAATTTTTTAAGGACTTGGCTGAGAGGAATTGGTATCTTGGTGAATTTTCTTGGGGCCCTATTGACTTGGGATTAGCTTCAAAATTATTGCTAAATTAGCAAAGGATTTTTCCTAAAGAAGACCCAAGTATTGGGCTTGGTGTTTAAATTCACCATGCCAACAATTAATTCTTTAGGTTTGCTAATAGTTGGTTTTGCAAAAGGGTGGTCTTCTATCTAATGGCTCTTGCAATTTACCGAAAGCGATAGCACTTTCAATTTAGCATCCTGTAGCCATTACTTCTGCCAAGCTAGAAGAGGCCTTCCTAATTAAGTGGGAGAAATAGGGCCTTTCTAGAGTATTAATAAAGGTCGAGGTTAGCTCTTTTTCGGTCATGGGGGTAGATACCCTTGTAGCTAGGGATCTCCATCTTTGGGCATTCTCCTCAAATGATTCGTTACGCCTCTTTCGCAGGGTAACCAAGTTTATTATGGTTGGTGTCACTTCAACATTGAATCTGTATTATTCATAAAATACCCTAGCCAGCTTTTCTCATGTGTTCACCTAATTCAAATCTAGTTAGGCGTACCATGCTAAAGTAGGGCCTGTCAAGTTGTCTTGAAAAGTCCACACCATAAGCTGGCTATATTGTACTTACTTGCCCATCTTGCATACGTATAACCTAATATGTAGTTTAGGGCAGCCAGTCCCATTATATTTCTTAAAGTCAGGTACCTTGAACTTTTTAGGCAAATTCTTATAGTCATAAGTAGAGAAATATGTGATACCAACCTACTCGAAACCATCATAACCTTCGAGCATTTTCATTTTTTTTATAATATGCTAGGTTAATTTCCTCTCTAATTCTTTTAATCTATCTTAGTTGACTTTTGGCTTCAGGTTGATCGGGAATGAGTAAGTATTGGGCTCAAAAGTTAGGTTAACCTTTGGATAAACCCTTTTTGTCTCAAAAGATTCAAAAGCCGGGTTAACTTTAGAATAGGCTTCTTCTACTTCAAGGGGTGGGGCTTCGACGTTCTTTCCATATTAAGCCTTAAAGCTTTCCTCATTTGATGGTGTTGTAGATCTAAGAAAAGCAATGCTATCAGTAAGGAAGCTTAACTGGTCAGCAATCTTTCTTACCGTTCATTCCAAGGAGCATAACCTCAGCTCAGTAGGAACGGTGACTTCAAGGTTGACACCATTGTGATTGTTCTTGGTGTTGATAGTGTCATTTCCTTAGCTGGCCATTCTAGTTTGAGAACAGGTTTGGATAAGACTCTTCTAAAAGGTTTGATGTTTATCAACTATCTTTGCAACCTGGTTTAAGATCACTTCTCAACAAGTTAGCATATGTATACTTTAAAGAAATAAGATGAATAAATGAATAAATAAATGCAAAATGTATGTCATATAGTTGCAAAAAAACAAAACCGACAATTAATTAGCAAGATGGTAACTTTATTCATTATTTTGCAGCTCTTAGAGTTTCCTTAAAAAGAAGGAAAAAGAAACCCTTTGCTAAAAAAAAAATAAAAAAGGACTCCTACTCTTAAATCCTCCTATCTTCCTTTTGGCACTTGACTGGTGTTTCTTTCTATTGCTTGCTAGATCCTAGCAATGCTTCCTTCCTCTTTCTTAAGCTAAGTTCATTTGTTTCTTCAAGTTCTTTAAGCTTTCTTTGGGTTATCTTCAATTTGTGCTTTAAAGCCTGAGAATGCTGTTTGGATTCTCAAAAGAGATCTTCCCACATGTCACACTCTTTGTAGATGACTTCTACACGAGCTTGTACTTGGTCCATGTAGGCTTTAATTTCAGAGTTTGGTTCAGTTAGCGCAGTTTATATTCCCCCTAGTGCTTGATAGTGGATCCCCTTGCCTTTATGGAATTAATCATATATGCTAAGTCTTATTTCATTTTCCTTAACTTAATCCATATTAAGCCCAGCCCACTTAATATAAATTACTCGACATTAAATTAAGAAAACGTTTTTTCTTTAAAAAACATTTTGAAAATTAAAGTTGTCAACCAGTTCAATTAGTAAAAAATGAAGTTAGGGCATCAATCCTCAAATTTTTTAAGAAAATGATTTTTAGAAAATTAAACCAGAAAAAACTAAGTTCGGAGGCTAACCTATTAAGACTAAGTCATCATATAAAAGCTAAAGAAAAATTGATGAGCTTTATTTTTATAATTTTCAAAAAATATTAATATATATATATAAGTATGCAAAAGATAACTAAAGTGAATTTTTTTTTATGAATTTTCAGGAAAAAGAAAATATTTTTTTTATACAGTTATCCCGAAAGTGCCTATGTACCCGCTAGTCAGAATCAAATCAACGTAGTTCTTTTTTAATAAAATATTTAATGGGTGGATTTTTTTTATTTTTAAAAATTGAGCTTGATATATGTTTATTTAACCATTTATTTAAAAAAAAAACTAAAACCTAAAAGCTAATTTTCACAAATCTAAGAAAACCCTAACTAATTATATCTTGAAAATCTCAGTTAAGATTTTTTATTTTTTTTAATGTTTATTATTTGTTATTATTTTATTTTTTTTTTATTTATAACTTAATAAAAATACTAAAATGAAAATAGGAAAAATGAGGTGTTTATAGTTGCTCCTCTTTGTAGCGAAAGAACTTCGCTACCAAGATAAAAGAGATACTCATTTTTGCCAGACCCTATTTTGAACTAAATGAGAATTAATAACTTGAATGATCAATTGAGCTATGTTTCACCTTGAAGAAGGATATCAACTTGAAAGGTCGATGAAAAGAATAAACAACCCATCCTCAAATGATGGGGCAAAGGAATGGGAAACTCGTAAAACCGTCTTAAAAGGACAGGGTAAAGAAACTAAGGTACCTATCTTAAAAGGATAGGGTAAAGGAATGGGGTACCTATAGGGTTAAAGATTTAGGGGACCTATCTTGAAATGATAGCGCAAAAGTTTTAAGGTAGCTTATCTTGAAAGGATAGTGCAAAAGTTTAAGATGCTTATCTTGGAAGGATAGGGCAAAAGCTTTAAGATACCTATCTTAGAAGGATAAGGTAAAAACCACTAGGGGTCAAATTGACTTGTTTTGGTTTGGTGGATGATCCGAAGATGATAGATCTCTTTGAAATTTCAAAAAACTTTATTTTAGTTTAGTAGATAATCCGAAGAGGATAGATATCTTCGAGATTTCCAAAAAAACTTTAGTGAACGATTTGAAAAGAATAGATCTCTTTGAGATTTCAAGAAAACTTTATTTTAGTAGATAATCCGAAGAGAATAAATCTCTTGGAGATTTCAAAAAAACTTACTTCGATAGACAATCTAAAGAGGATAGGTCTCTTTGAGATTTCAAGAAAACTTTTGTTTTGGTGGATAATCTAAAGAAGATAGATCCTTTTGAGATTTCAAAAAAAAAAAAAACTTGCTTTAGGTTGATAGCTGTTCCGAAGAGAATAGATCTCTTTGAGATTTTCAAAAAAACTTTGCTTTAGTTTGATAAATGATCCGAAGAGGATATATCTCTTCAAGATTTCTTTTGGTTTGGTGGATAATCTGAAGATGATAGATCTCCTTAAGATTTCAAAAAAACTTATTTGGTTCTCTTAAATATCTCTTTCAAGGATTTTTAGGATCATTTTACTTGGGAATTGAGAATTTCGCAGATAGTAACCAATCGGCATCCTTTACATTGACTCCTGATATCCACTCATTCAAATCGTACAATATCATCAAAGTATTGTACTTACTTCTTTTCCTTTTTTTTTCTTTCTTTTTTCCTTCTTTTTTATTTTTCTTTCTTTCCTTTTTTTTCAATAAAATCTTCTTCATGATTAAAAACTTTTGCTGATAAATCTTGTAATTATACCATGCTCATAACTTGATTTTGCTTTTGTCATCACCAAGTCTTAATTTCTATCTCTCTATGATTCTTGAAAAATAAGTCTCTCATAAAAAATACTAGATTAAATCGTTAAGAACATTCGATTTCAATTTATTTGGTAATTAAAATCCATTAGTCGGTGTTTAGTGTTTAAGTGTATGAGGCTAAGAATCATGGTGTACAATTGTTTATTGGTGAAGTACAAGTGTTTATTCGAGATTTCTTTTGGTTTGGTGGATAATTTGAAGATGATAGATCTCTTCAAGATTTCAAAAAAAAAAAAAAACTTGTTTTAGTTCTCCTAAATATCTCTTTCAAGGATTTTTAGGATCATTTTACCTAAGAATAGAGAATTTCGCAGATAGCAACAAATCGGCATCCCTTACGTTGACTCCTGATTTTCACTCATTCAAATCGTATAATATCATCAAAGTATTGTGCTTACTTCTTTTCCTTTTTTTCTTTTTTTTTTCCTTCTTTTTTTATTTTTCTTTCTTTCTTTTTTTTTTCAATAAAATCTTCTTCATGATTAAAAACTTTTATTGATGAATCTTGTAATCATACCATGCTCATAACTTAATTTTGCTTTTGTCATCACCAAGTCTTAATTTCTATCTCTCTATGATTCTTGAAAAATAATTCTCTCATAAAAAATACTAGATTAAATCATTAAGAACATTCAATTTCAATTTATTTGATAATTCAAATCCATTAGTCAGTGTTTAGTGTTTAAGTGTATGAGGCTAAGAATTATGGTGTACAAGTGTTTATTGGTGAGGCGTTTGTTGATCAATGACCACCCGAATTCAAAAACATTAATAGATATCAACTTTACGTATAAATGATGAAAGATTAACTACAAACAATTCTCAAGAAAAATTGGAATCTTATTAAACTCAGTTTTCATGGATAATACAATTTAACCACATCTGAATTCACAGGTCCCCTTAATTCCAGGCCATCCATTTCTGTCAACACCAATGCACCTCTTGATAATACCCTTTTCACCACATAAGGACCTTTATATTTTGGAGCAAACTTGCCCCTAAGGTATTTTGCATTCAGCAGTACTTTCTTCAACACCAAGTCTCCCTCCTTAATGTACCTCGGGTGTACTTTGTTGTTAAAAGCCTAGATCATTCGTTGTTGATAACACTAACCATGACATATTGCTGCAAGTCTTCTCTCATCTAGGAGGTTCAAATGTTCCATTCACTTTTTCACCTATTTTATTTCATAAAGCTAAGTTTCTACCACTACTCAGAATGGAGGTATTTCTACTTCTACCGATAGTACTACTTCAGTTCCATATACCAATGAATAAGGTATTGTACCTGTAGAGGTTCTGACTGAGGTTCTGTAAGCTACGAGAGCGAAGGGAAGCATCTCATGCCAATCTCAATAAGTGATCGCCATCTTCTCGATGATTCTCTTAATATTTTTATTAGCGGCTTCAACTGCCCCATTCATTTGAGGTCGATATGGAGTTAAGTTCTTATGATTGATCTTGAATTGGTTGTACACTTTATCCATTAACTTGTTGTTCAAATTTGACCCATTGTCCATAATAATGGACTCAAGTGCACCATATCTGATAATGATATCTCTTTTCAGAAACCTAACTACTACTCGTTTGGTCACCGTAGCATATGACACTGCTTCTACCCACTTAGTAAAGTAGTCAATCGCGACTAGAATGAATCTATATTTGTTTAAAGCCATTGGCAAAATTGAACCGATCATATCTGCCCCCCACATCAAGAAAGGCTAAGGAGCTGACAACATATGTAATTCTTGGGGAGGAGAGTTGATTTTATTAGCGTATACCTGACACAGGTGGCAGTGTCTTACGTACTTGATACAATCTAATTCCATCATCATAAAAAAATATCTCATCTTCATGACTTTCTTGGCTAGCATGTATCCATTCATATGAGGACTACAAACTCCTTCATGCACTTCTTTCATTAATTTCTTGGCTTATTCTTTATCCACACACCTTAGCAATATTGCATCCGGTGATCTTTTGTACAACGTAGCTTTACTTAATAGGAAATTAGTAGCTAATCTCCTTAAAGCTCTTCTATCTTTTTTATTAACTTCATCAAGGAATTCGCCTATTTGAAATAACTTTTTGATAGCATAATACTAAGGCTTCTTTTGTTGTTTCTTTTCCACAGTTAAACAAAAAGCCAGTTTTTCCTCTACCTCAATCTTCAAAGGTTAGATTTCTATCCCATCCGTGACTTTCACCGTCGATGCTAATGTGGCTAATGCATCAACAAATTGATTTTGGGTTCTTGGAATGTAATTGAATGAAATTTCTTAGAATCTTTCAATCAGCTTGCTTAAATGCTCATGATAAGGTATCAACTTCTCATCTTTTGTTTTATATTCTCCCAAGATATGGAGAATTATAAGAGAAGAATTTCCATACACTTTAAGCCTCTGTATCCCCATGTTTAACACCATTTTGAGCCCTAAAATGCAGGCTTTGTATTCTGCTATGTTGTTCATATATGGAAATGCTAATCTTGCTGCCATAGGGAAATGATTACCCTCAGGTGATATTAGTACTACAACTATCCCACATCCAAATACATTGGCTGCTCCATTAGGGAAATGATTACCCTTAGGTGATATTAGTACTACTCTTATTTCACATCCGAATACATTGGCTGCACCATCAAAATACATTCTCCATTGCGATTTCTCACCACTCGATTCATTCGTCGCCATCACATGTTCATCAGCAAAAACTGAGCTTCTGAACTATCATCTTCATCTTCTAGTAGGTATTTTGCTAATTGATTGACCATTACCTGCCCTTTGACCGAACTATAACTTACGTACTTGATATCAAATTTAGAGAGAAGCATCTACTACTTCGATATTCTTCCGATCAATGCTGGCTTTCCTGCTAAATACCTCAATGGGTCATTTTTTTCAACAACTTTACTGAGTAATAGGGAGTATACTGCTTGAGCTTGTGCATCAACCACACTAAGGTACAATACATTCTTTCCACCTTTGAGTATTTGTTCACCTTCCGTAAATTTCTTGCTCAAATAGTATATAGGATGCTCTTTTTTACTTGTTTCATCTTTCTACCCCAACATACATCCCATTGATTCGAGAAGAATTATCAAGTAAAGAATCAATGGCTATCCCAATGTAAGAGTGACCAATATTAGTAGATTCATAAGATACTCCTTAATTTCAGCAAATGCTTACTCACAGTCTTCATCCCATTATATCATTGCATTCTTCCTCAAAAGTTTGAATAACAGCTTGCATTTATCGGTTAGCTATGATACGAATCGAGCAATGTAATTTAACCTCCCCAACAGTCCCTAAACTTCTTTTACAGTCTTTGGTGCAGGCATGTTTACGATTGCCTCGACTTTGTCTAGGTCTGTCTTGATTTCTTTTCTGCTAACTACAAAATCTAACAATTTGCCTGAGGTTACTTCAAAGGTGAACTTTTCAAGGTTCAGCTTCAGTTAAAACTTTCTCAACCGCTCAAATAGTTTACATAAAACATCCACATGATTCTCACCCTTCTTGGATTTGGCAATCAAATCATCTACATAAACTTCAATTTCCTGATGCATCATGTTGTGAAACAAAGCAACTATAGCACGCTGATAAGTTGCCTTAGCGTTCTTCAACCTAAAAGGCATTACATGATAATAAAACGTTACCCGAGTAGTAACGAATATGGTTTTGATTTTATCCTCTTTTGCCATCTTGATCTGATTATATCTCAAGAAACCATCCATGAACAAGAAAAGATGACTTTCGAACATGTTGTCAATCAATATATCAATATGCAGGAAAGGAAAATTATCCTTTACTGTCACCTAGTTTAAATCATGGAAGTCCACACATGCCCTAACTTTCCCATTTCTCTTTAGCATTGGCACCACATTAGCTACCCATTCGAGGTAATCAGACACTTCTATGAACCCGACTTCTAGCAATTTCTTCACTTCTTTTATTTTAAGGAGTGTATTTAGCCTAAACTGCCTAAGCTTCTACCTTTTCGATTTAATATCTTCTCTTATTGGCAACTTATGAACCATAATTGATGGATCCAAACCGAGCATATCTTCATAGGACCAAGAGAATATGTTTAAGTATTCCGATAACAATTGTAGCGACTCTTATTTCTAATGATCCACTAAATTATAGCCAATTTTCAAGTTTCGTAGATTCTCTTCTATCTCTAAATTAATCACAACTATCAATTCATCAATAATCACTCTACCTTGGTCAAATTGACATTAACTCTCTTGTATTTCGCTTACAGTCTTAATATCATCTCCAACGTCTGACCCAGCAAGGCCGAAGGTGATATTGGTACTTTCATCATTTACATGCGTAAGATATCCATTATGTTCATTGTTTTTATTAGATTTGAAGAATAAAGGAAAAGGTAAAAGGATAACAAATAAGAAGAATTGATAGAAAGAAAGGAATCGGACTAATTATGAAATTGAATGCTCCTAATTAATCTAATATTACTTTTCTAAAAAGACCTATTGATAGGAACGGAAAACCAGTTGCATAAGGAAACAGGGACACCAACATCTCTCTTCTCGTTTGGACTGATGCTGCATTCCTGAGCCAAAGCTTTGGATAGACTGGCTATTTCAAGTTCTTGAACACAAGCTAGTATTGGGAATGTCTGACGGATGTCCAGAAAGTCTATGTGCGCATGGTACAAGTGATCTCCTCTGTTGCCTCTAGTTTTAACCTTTATTTGTTGGATTTCCTCTTCAGTAGGCTCATATCTAAGCTCGAAAGTTCCAATCTGCTACTTAGGTTATTCTAAGCTACCACATGTCCTCTATATTGACATTTCAATCATACTGACTTCATAAAAAATCTACAATCCTGGCTCTTCTAATTCTTCACTCCCAATGTATGGAATAGCTATCTCTTTATAAATCTCATAGTCTTGCTCCCTGAGAATAGTAACCAACTACCCATTGGCTATGAATTTCACCTTCTGATGTAGATTGGACGAAATTGCCCCTACTAAGTGAATCTCCG
Source organism: Lumnitzera racemosa (assembly GCA_024138005.1). NCBI lineage: Eukaryota > Viridiplantae > Streptophyta > Magnoliopsida > Myrtales > Combretaceae > Lumnitzera > Lumnitzera racemosa. The sequence goes on along the minus strand of JAMXBC010000008.1, from coordinate 42,229,913 downwards.
GCTTCCCCAATAGAAGATTAAAAGTTCGAGGAATATCCAGGACGTAAAATGGAATAGTAAACATCTGTAAACTGATCTTGACTTGCAGCCTAATTTCTCTATGTATCTCCCTTTTTAATCCATTAAAAGCCCTTACCAAAATTGAACGAGGCTTTATCTCAGCCAAATCTACTCTAAGCAAATTTAGTATCACCAATGGACACACATTCAGTAAATACCCATTATCTATTAATACTCGAGCAACCACTTTCCCTGTATGCTTGACTACTATGAAAAGGGGCTTTGTATGCCGGTCTCTTTCTTCGTCCGGCCCATCCAATAAGAATGAAATCTGATCCATATCAACTATCAAATTTACCACCAATCCTAACTTCTCAATGGAAATCCCTTTAGGTACTTTGACATTCTTTAGAATTTTGATTGAAGCTTCCCGGTGGGTATCTGATGATAATAATAAGCCCATTAGGGAGGTTTAGGCCGGTACTTTGGCTAACTGATCCATAATCTTGTACTCGCTATCTTTCATTATCTTATTGGAAACATTTCGATCTTTAGCATCCATATCTTCAAAGATCTTTCAAGATGCCTCTTCTACAATAGTTTTTCTCTTAGCTTCTTCATTCTGGTCATAGACTCATGCCGAGCGCATAAGCCTACTGATCATAGGTGATGAGGACCCAGTTGTCTAATTTACTGTTTAGTAATCCAGAGGGGCTGCTTTGTAATTTGCCAGAGCTATCGAGACATTAAAAGCTATTTTCTTGGGCTTACCCAATTCTTTAGCCTTCTTAGTCTTCTCGTAGTACTAAAAAACCAATGGCTTAGGCCCATCTCTAATCATTCCAACTATCTCAACTGTCTTCTTGGCTTATGTAATAAGCTTATCTTCTTCCTCAAATTTAGGACCCCATCCCGTGGGTGGTTCATGATGGGAATCAGGGTATCGAACCTTTGATTAGTAGCTAAGCCCGAGGACTAGAAGAGCTGGCACGACAAATCCTTCTATTCTAACTAACCCCTACTAAAGCTAAGTACTTCCTTATCGAGTTACCTTTAATGCCGTGCTGTATGACCGCCTATTTTTCTGTGGTATGTCGAGTTGATGAATACTCTCTAGTGCTAAGCCGACTAATTACTCGATATCTTCCTTACCAAGAAGCTGAGAAAGAGAGTCCAGACTGAGTAAGCCATCCATGCTTAGACAAGCCCATATGTCCATACCTTTTGTCCGCATCTCTTAACAATCTCACCAATGCAGCATCACCACGTGTACAATATCATATGTAGAATTTGTATCACCAATGATTTTTTTCCTTATATATTCATTTTTACCCTTTTGTATTGTATACATTACTTCTTTAGGAAATGTCCCTTTTGTCTTTCCCCTTTTCGACAAGATGCCCTAACTTATGGGTATAAATATCCTTATACTTATAGCTGTAAAGCATCAGATGATCTTCAATAAACTTGAGTACTTTCTTCCTTGTGTAAATACTATTTGTTTACTCTCAACATCACTCTTATCATTTCCTTTAAGTAAGGTTAGGTGGCAAGTAACCTCGTTGGATCGATTCGTGCATCATATTAAATTGTGCCATAAGTTCTCGGAAGTTCTATTGGTGTGTCATATCTTATAGAGCTATTCATGGGTTTTGCTTACTATTTCATTCATTATTTTTTCCCTTTTTCACACTTTCCCTATTAATCCTTTTCGAGCTTTATGCAAACTTGGACCTACCCAGTGACTGGCCTTATCTATTCTTGATCACAATCTGCAACATCTTGGTATCAAAGCCGAGGTTTTGTGTAAACTATAGTTAGTTCTTCTTGAAGTTCTATTATACTTTGTTTTGTGTGTGTGAAACAAAGCAAATTACTGTGTTCATTTGACTTCTGTATTGTTAGCTGCTTACTTTCTGAATTACTTGTTTGAATTTTGAACTTGTAAGGAAAAATGACAGGCACAAATATGAATGTTAGTACTAGTGATGACAGTAGAGTTATCCACCATGGACGACAATCTTAGAGAACTTTCAAAAGTACTAACAAAAGGCTTGATGAGGTAGCTAACCTCTTAATAGATTTAACTTGTGCTATTCATATGCTATCTTGTCGACCCATTAAGGCCATGCAAAACACCTTACAAGTTGTTCAATTTGTTAGATGTTAGAACCCAGCTTAACCCATAGAGGTGGAGGAATTAACAAATGACTAAGGTGAAGGATAGACCGGAGAGAGCTTGATGAAAAGGAAAAAGAAGAGTATTTTGAAGAGGAGCATGTACAAGTCCCCAGAACATCCGACCATGTGAAGCTTTGGATTCCGAGTTTCAATAGATCTAGGAATGTTGATCAATATTTGGAGCAGGAAGAGAAGGTGGAGTGTGTATTTGATTATTATCAGTATGAGGATTATGAGAAAGTAAGAACTTCTGCTGTTGAATTCTCTGGGTATGTCGCTATGTGGTGGAAGAATTTTTAGGTTATGAGAAGATGAGAGAGGTATTGAGAGATTAACACTTGGCCTAAGATGAAGAGAGTACTTAGAAACAGATTCATGCCAAAAACATACCTTCAAAATATTTTCACTCGGCTTCAAGAGTTGAGACAAGGAGGCTGAATTGTTGATGAGTATGTTTAAGACTTTCAAATGCTTATGATACGTTGCAAAGGAGAGGAACCATCGGCCCGAATAGTCTCAAGATTTGTTACTTGGTTGAGAGGATACATTCGAAATATTATGGAGCTCTAATGATTTGATACAATGGATGAAGCTATTAGGATTGCTCAACAAGTGGAGAGGCAAAGAAGGAGTCGAGCAGCAACCAGAATATCGACTAGCCATCCCGGATACGTAAGTTACCGGACTCTATCAAGTACTAAGCTGAGAAGGAAGGTTGATGTAAGCGCCGAGTAGAAAAGCTAAATAGATGATGAAGTGCTAATTCGAAATTATGAGAAAGGGCAAGGGTCTAGTAGGAAGACGAGCTAGATTAAGTACTTTAAGTGTCAAGGTTTGGACATATGATTGCTTAGTGCCCGAACTGATGGACGATGCTCATTAAGGGAGACATCCTGAAGATAGAAGTAGAGAGCATGGATGAGGAACTTAAGGAAGAGGAGGTTCCTGCCGAGAAAGAACTAATTGAGGAAGACGTGTTTCTTGAGGACTTAGATCGATTACTCATGGTTGGTTGACGCATTATGAGCGTGGAACTCTCATGAGAGGAGTAGCAGAGAGATAATTTGTTTCATATCACCTGTAAGGTGAATGATTAGATGTATACCCTCATTATAGATAGTGGAAGTTACACCAATGTGGTATAAGCCGATCTTGTTTCAAAATTGAAGCTGCTAATTATTGCACATCTTAGGCTGTACAAGTTACACTAGTTGAGTGAGAAAGGAGCATTACATGTCACTCGACAAATGCTACTGTTGATTACTATAGGGAATTATTCTAACCAGATCCTCTACGACGTGTTGCCTATGTGCGCTTCCCATGTATTGTTGGGTAGGTCGTAGTTGTTTGACTGGAGAGCTATACATGATGGCTATAGGAACACGTATATGTTCGAGAAAGATGATTGGAAGATTACGCTGAATTCGATGTCATTGAGAGAAGTTCACAAGTTACAAATGAAACTTGCTCGTAGATCGAAGAAGGCTCTGGTGATGAGTAAAGTCGAGCTCCGAAAGGCCATTAATACCAATAAGCCGACCCTCCTATTGTTCAGGCGACTACTAGAAATGAAGGAGCAGAGTGAGTTACCCTAGGAGGTCAAGAAATTGTTAAATGAATATGTTGACCTGTTCCTAAGGCAATTACCTGAAGGGTTGCCCCCAACTCAAGGCATAGAATACTACATTGACTTAGTACCTGGTGTTACACTACCGAATAAGCCAGCTTATCGAATGAATCCTAAGTAGGCTTTTGAACTCCAACGTCAAGTCAATGAGTTGCAAAGAGAGTTTCAAACCTTGTGCTATACTTGCACTTCTAGTGCTGAAGAAGGATAGAACCTGGCAGATGTGTGTTGATAGCTGAGCTGTGAACAAAATCATGATCAAATACGGGTATCCAATCCTAAGGCTAGAAGACATGTTGGATGAACTGAGTAGAGCCAACATTTTTAGCAAGATTGATCTTAAGTCTAACTACCATAAAATCCGCATGAGGCCAGAAGACGAGTGGAAGACTGCGTTCAAGACTCGACATGGACATTACAAGTGGATAGTCATGCCCTTCAACTTGTCTAATGCTTAAAGCACTTTCATGAGACTTATGAACCATGTGCTGAGACATCTTATAGGGAAGTGTATCATGGTGTACTTTGACAACATCTTGGTATACGGTGTTGGCATGCCAAGTCACTATGAATATCTCAGAGCAGTCTTGGATATCCTCCATGCCAAGAGATTATTTAGCAATTTAAAGAAGTGTTGTTTTTGCCAGGAGAAAGTGGTATTTGTAGGCTAGTAATCAGTGGAGGAGGCTTTCCAGTTGATGATAAAAAGATCTTGTGGAGTAGCCGACTCCTACTACTTATGTCGACGTGAGAAGCTTCTACGAATTGGCTTCGTTTTATAGAAGGTTTATTTGGAATTTCAGCACCATCACCACGCCACTTACTGAGCTAACAAAGAAGAACACCAACTTTTGATGGGGAGAAAGGAAAGAAAGGAGTTTTGCTAACATAAAAGAAAGATTGACCTCTGTCCCGATGTTAGTACTACCTGACTTTGACAAAAAATTTGAGCTGAAATGCGACACATCGAGCATTGGAATAGGCGCTATCCTGATGCAAGAAGGCCAGCCAATTGCTTTCAACAGTGAGAAGTACCGAAGACCGCAGCTGAACTACTCTATGTATGATAAGGAACTTTTGGCACTGATCCAAGCAATGCAAGTATGGCAACATTATTTACTATCAAGAGAATTTCTCATATACACTAAACATGAATCATTGAGGTACCTCTGAAGTCAGACAAAGTTGTCAAAGCGATAGATGAGATGGGTTAAATTCCTTCAAGAATTCAATTTTGCAATAAAGTACAAGCAAGAAAGAGCAATGTAGTTACAGATGCTCTTTCGAGGAGATATGCACTTTTATTAGAACTACAGACTAAGCTATTTGGGTTTACGAGTATCAAAGAATAATACTCCAAGGATCTACACTTTGGACCCATTCTTACGCGATGTGTAGATAGAAGAATCGTAGACGAGTACCATATAGAGGATGGCTACCTGTTCCGAGGGGGAAAACTGTGTATACTGACTTGTTCCCTACAAGAATTATTAATTAGGAAAGCCCACAACAGAGGACTCTCCAGACACTTTGGAGAGAGGAGGACCTATGAACTGATAAATGGCTTATTCTTTTGGTTAAGAATAAGGAAAGATGTATACCGAGTTATCAAAAGCTGTGCTATGTGCAAAAAGGCGAAGTGCCAAGTTGAACAAAGGAAAGCAATGCCCCTATTTGTTCTGACGAGGTTGTGGACTAAACTAAGTATGAACTTTGTTCTCGTAGTACTAAGAACTGTCTGAAGCAAAGATTCTGTAATGGTTGTCATGGATTGGTTCGGCAAGATGGCATACTTCATACCCTATACTAAAACTAATAATGCTTCGAATATTGCTTTTATTTTCTTACAGGAGGTTATGCGGATACACGGCGTACTAAGAAGTGTAGTCTACGATAGAGACTCGAATTTCTTAAGCCATTTCTACAAAACCTTATGGCATCGGTTGGGAACTAAATTACTCTTCAGTACCTCATGTCACCCCTACACTAATGGCCAAACAGAGGTGGTTAATCATACTTTAGGGTCACTGCTCCGAGCTGCAGTAGGCAAGAACTTGGCTAATTGGGACGTTTGCTTGTCAGTACTCAAGTTTGCCTATAACCAAATCGTATATGACACTACTAAGTAAACTCCTTTCAAGGTGGTCTATAGATTCAATCCTGAGTTGCCCCTCGACCATGCCCCTATATTGATACCCACACAAGAGGACCTTAATGCCTCAGCTAGAGCATAATTTCTTTAGCACATCTATGATAAGGTCACTCGACACATCGACTAAGCTGCCAAAAGAATGCGAGAAAAGACTAAGGGTAGGTCGGCCAAACAATTTCTATCGAAAGACTTAGTATAGTTAAACCTCAATAAGGAACAATTCCCAAATAAGAGGAATAACAAATTATCTGCAAGAGCGAAAAGACCTTTCAAAATCCTCTAAAAAATCAGTGACAACACTTATAGGTTGGATTTACATCAAGATTATGGGGTTTCTAATACCTTCAACATTACCGACCTCATTCCATATTACCTTAACGAAGAATTGAGTGAACACCATTCCGATTTGATCCCAAATCTAAAACAATTCGAAAGGAATGATAGGAATTGGGCTATCGGACCTTTGACTTGTAGACGAGACTAAGGACTAGAGGGGCTAGCATGACAAATCTTTCTGTTCCAACCAACTCCTACCAAGGCCGATACTTCCTTGCTAAGTCACCTTTAATGCCATATCGTATGACTGCCCATTTTTCTGTGATATGTCGAGTTGATGAATATTCTGTAGCACCAAGTCAACCACTTACTTGGCATCTTCCTTGCCGAGAGAAAAAGTCCAGACTGACTAAGCCATCCCTACTCAGATAAGCCCATCTGTTCATACTTTTTGTCTACATCTCCTAACAACCTCGCCAATGCAACATCGCCATGTATACAGTATCATATGTAGAATTTGTAGCACCAATAATTGTTTTCCTTGTATATTCATTTTTACCCTTTTATATCATATACATTGCTTCTTTAGGAAACATCTTTTTTGTCTTTTCCCTTTTGGGCAAATTGCCCTAACTTACGGGTATAAATACCCTTGTACTTATAGATGTAAAGCATCAAATTATCTTCAATACACTTGAGTACTTTCTTCTTTGCGTAAATACTGTTTGTTTACTTTTGGCATCATTCTTATCTTTTCCTTTAAGCAAGATTAGGTGGAGAGTAACCTCATTGGACCGATTTGTGCGTCATATCAAATTATACTATGAGTCTTCGGAAGTTCCATTGGTGCATTATATCCTCTAGAGTTGTCTGTAGGTTTTGCTTACTATTTCATTTGTCATTTTTTCCCTTTTTCGCACTTTCCCCAATAATCCTTTTCAAGCTTTCTGTAAGCTTAGACCCATTCAATAACCGGCCTTGTCTGTTCTTTGTCGCAGTTCACAATAGTTCGTCAATATACATGGTGAGTAAACCAGCGTAATCCATCGAATACTTAATTTTCTTGATGGTTCTCCTAGGGTGTCAACCGTTAGATCTCCAGCTTCATACCTTTCTTTATGCTTCTTTTGTGTACTTTTCTTTTGTGGTTTTAGAATTGTCATAGCCATAATATTAACTTTCTTTATCTTCCCATCCTTAAACAATTGATGTATTTCCAATCTAGTTCGGGTTCTATCTCTAAGATTCATATTCTACAGGAATCCAACTTACATCAGATTCCAAGCCACCTCTTCAATAGTGATGGGGAGACTATTTAGATCCCTCTCTAGCTCAAAAACTTCAATAATGATCATATTGATTGAACATCCATGATCTGGCAAAGGATTGTTACCCACATTAGGAGTAGGAGTCTGAATGAAATCCAATTGAACCAATTTTGCATCAATAAGATCCTAGATCTTATGTCTGAGTCTCCAATACTAGTTTGTGCAATACTCTACTTGCCCCAAATGATAATCACAACAAAGCTCCGGGTTATAGTCTCTCGGCCTTTGTTCCTCTTTCGGTATTTCAAACGTCAAGAGATTTTCTTTCCTTAGTTATGTGAGAACTTGGCTTAAAAGAATGGGAATATGAGTAAACTATATTCTTTATGGGCAGTTATTCTGACTTGGATTTGGCGGGGGATTAGATCTTCTTGTCATGGCTACTAGGGTTACAGGTCTGATAAGGTTATCGGTATTGACAACGCTTACAGCAGCTTCTTTGGCTTTGTTAGAAAATCTCATAGGAAATGTCTTCTTCTCCATTACTTCAGGATTATGAAGCCTTCTAGTGGTGATAGCTTCCTCAATTCGATACCCTGAGGCCATAATTTCTATAAAGTTAGAAGCAGGGTATCCTACTAGATGTTGGTAATATGGGCTTCCAAGAGTGTTGATAAAAGAAAAAGTTAAATCCTTTTCTATTAAGGGTGGAGTCAACCTAGCTGTCATACCCCTCCATCTCTGAGCATACTCCTTAAAGCTTTCGGTAGCCTTCTTTCACAAATTATTCAAATCCCAAATGGACAAGGTTACTTTGATGTTGAACTTATACTAGATATAGAAAGCCCATGCTAACTTATCCTAAGTATCAATCTCGTTTAAGTTTAGTTGGGCATAACAAGTTAAAGCGGGCCCAATCAAACTATCTTGAAAGGTCAGGACCATCATCTTGTTATACTTCGTATATTTCCCCATTTTTCTTATGTACAACCTAGTGTGGAGCTTCGGGCAACCGATCCCGTGATACTTCTTGAACATCCTCCACCTTAAATCTTTTTGGGAAATCATTATCTTCATATGTTAGCATGTTGATCATCCCCATTTGCTTAATTCCATTAACCATCTCTAAGGTTTTCATCTTCTCAATCAACTTCTGCATAAACTTCCTTTCAATCTCTCAGTGTTTTTTCTTAATCTCTTTCCTCTATATCTCAGCATTGGGAACCAATTCCCCATCTTCCAATTTAAGGGGAGGGGGTCACTTCTATATTCTGATTCAGGTTGTGATGGGAATCGGCCTCCAACCATATTTAAGCCGGGGCCTATCAATGCTTGTTGAGGCTGAGCTACAACCAGAAGGACGAAAGGAAGGAAAATAAACATTCAACATCAACTCTATCGTCAGTTAAGGTGTCGAGAAACTGCAAAGATGAGTAATTGAGACCAAAGAACCACTCGGCATAGCACCGAGAGGCTTGTGTCAACTGATTTTAAGACTCAACAATTATGGGCCGACCTTTCTGGTGTCTTGGCCAAACACTGCAAGACTTTGGGGACTCCTTCCTGAACCCGTACATCTAACTGCCAACCCCATTCGATTTGAATACTACTCCTTCTAGGGTATGCCGATTGACGACATGCCGACTTCTCTTGTAAAACACACAGTTTTGCATTCTTGTACATGTTTTCCTTCATTTTTCTTATGGGCCCGATATTTTAGGGTTTAAGGCCTTGTACATTATTTACAGTTTTACCACTAGGGTTTAGGACTTGCTATAAATAGCAACATTTATACTAAAATATAGAGAAAGGAGACGATATAGATAGTGAAGAATATTCTCCCATACAGAGAGTGAAACTTTCCTCTTTCAAGTAAGGCTATACTTGAGCTAATAGAGCTTACGTTTGCCGAATTATTAAGTGTTGATTAAACTTTTTAATCTCTCCCATGTTCTTATCGATCTTAATCCCAAGATTGTAGTAAGCCCTTCATTTGAACCGGTTAGTAAGTTGCATCTAACCTTCATTTGAATCCCGAGCAACATTTAGTATTCGTGAGTTGTATCAAACTCCATTTCTAACTCAAACCCCTGATTATGTTTGTGTCTTGGTGAGTTATATCCATTCACATTCACCATCAAAAACCCTCCTATTCTTCATATTCGTTTTGAATCCCAAGTACCCATTCTGAGTTTTCAAGATTCACTGCCATCTATCCTTATTAAGTCGACTTGAGATCCTTGTCTATCATTGAGAATTTTAATAGCCCAAGTAAGAGGCTAGATTTATTCGGCCATCTTGTTCATGTTTTCCTCTAAGGTTACAATTCTTGGGTTAGGCTTAGATTGACTAACGTTTCCAATACCCTTAGTTGACATTCGTACCTTAAAACGAGTAAATATCAGGCTTCTAACTAAGTTTGTCTACTTGGATGCTATCTTCAAAATCCTAAACAAAAACCTAAGTTTTAAACATCTTTGTGAATTAAATTTTTTTTTTTCCATTCTTTCTTTTTTGTTGTTTTCTTCTCTTTATTTTTTTATTTTATTTGTTTTTCTTTTTTTTTTATTTAAAAGGCAACCATCAAGAAAAAAAAAGAGAGTAAAAGACTGTGTAATCAATAAAGGTTTTCATTTAATGAAGCCGCAAATTTATTAATAATTATAAAATCCAACCTATATAATGGACTAAAAGAGAAGAAAGAAAGAGGAAAAAAAAACTCCTAATTAATCTTCCTAAAAACTTAAATCCTATATCTAAGAGTCGACTGATTTGGCTGGGACAGGCTTCATCAACTTCTCTCATAAGCCTTTGGACTGTAACATATCTTTCCTGAATCTTACTCCTTAAGAATTGATTCTCTTCCCGCAATCTCTCATTCTCCATCTTTAACTTCTCAATGATTCTTTTACATTCTTGGAACTGGGCTTCAACTCTGGCTTATATGGTGTCTCGGTAGGCCTACTCAATAGGTGAAAGATATTTTGGGTCTAGCTCGTGTCTAAATACATCTGGAGCTTCATACTATATCTTTCCAGTCTTCTCCAACTGATTATAGATGAACTGCTTGGTAGCCTAGTATTCTTCGACTTTACCCCTCAAAATTCCTATGTTAACTATCTTCTTGACTTCATTCCGTTCCCATAGCTTCACAAGTTCTGTTAATTGTTGAATCAGGGTAGCCATGAGTAAACAAAGATCTTGATAATTTAATGTGATGTCATCTAAAGAATCTTTGTAGGTTATCTCTTAAAGCAGACCCAGTTGTCTAGTGACACAAGCGAGGAAATATTTTATATAACCCGTAATATCGATAAGAGGGACCCCCGCATAATCGACATACCCTAAGATGGCTCGAGTATAGTTACTCTACCTACCTGTCCACGTAAAATATATTGTTCACATTTTGCTTAGGACTGATACCCACCCTTTAAACTAAGCTTCATTTGGTACCTTAAGGTGACGAGCAAAATCGTCAATCAAGCTCATATTTTTAGTTAGGGATGCTTCGAGAAGATTCCCTCCATACCCCTGTATATGGCTGAGAAACCATAGTGTAAGGATTGTAGGGTTAACCGTAAAGTACCCATACCCTTGCTTCCTTAAGTAGATGAGTGTCCTGAATTGTTTTGCCAATAATGCCAGTATATAAGATTTACCAACTAGGAATTGAATTACTAGCTCAACTACCCTATAATGGACTTGATCATATCTGACGAGAAACAGTACTGTCCCAAATACTGCTACGATAAAAGCATTGACCTTCTTTTTGGCCTATGATTCATATCCCCTACAAAAGATCCGACGATGTCTTTTATAAGTGTTTAAGCTTAAAACTACTCTACTAGTCTTAAGATGCTAAGACATCTCTTGCCTTCTGAAGATAAGAACGATGCTAGGGTTAACTTTTTGACTCCTAGTAAGGTTATAAAGGCTTTCTCGAGCTAGACTCTGAGATCTAGGACAGTTATGCCTGCTTCAAGAGGCAAAGCATTAAATAGCTACGAGTATTCTTCTAAAGTGGGCATCAACACATGTGGGCCAAACTTGAAATCTACAAATTCTGAATGCTAGTAATGGATAAGGGCTTAAATTAGAGGCTAATGGAGTTGCACCCGCATAATGGATATTACTGACCCGATCTTCTTACGAATATGATTTTTCTTGGTGGGCGGAAGTTGGTTCAACCAATCTTTCAGGATGGCCTCGGGAAAGGAATACTTATCTAACTGGACATGAAATGGTGCGATTATTTATAACGAGACCACTAAATTTACAATAAAACTAGATATGATATTAATAATTTTGCAGCTTTTTCAAAAAAAAAAATTTAATTACCCAGCCTTTCACTCACTAAAAAACGATAAAAATAAAACACATATAATGCAAGGAATAAAAATGATTAAATAGAAACAAGCATTGGCAAAATAAAATCAAATATGAAAAAAAAGTAGTATGCTAAACATGCAAGTAATGCAATAGAGGTTGGTAATTAATAAATTATAGGAATTATTATATACCTGCGGTCAGAAAATACCCTTATGTAAAAGTAGGTCCGTAAAACGGGGGTAAAGACCTCAATAACCTAAGAGTTACACAATTGTGGTACATTCTAAGTTCCTAAGATAGCCCAGATCCAACCACATCTAAACATGCAAATGATTACTAAAAACTAAAACGAACCAACCCCACCCCCCACCAAATTCCCTAATAAGGGCCCATTAGGCCGAGTTTTCTCTTAAGGCTTACAACACTAAAAATAGTTTGTACAACTATGATAAAAAAAAATAATAATAATACAAAAGCCAATCATTAATTTTTAATTTTTACATGGCTATCCTACTAGACTTCCCTAGTGGAGTCACCAATTCTGTCAAGCCATATTTCACTTTCATTAGCTTAATCAATATTAAGCTCAACCCGCTTAATATAAATTAATCGACATTAAATTAAGAAAACGTTTTTTCTTGAAAAAAGTTTTGAAAATTGGAGTCGCCAACCAATTCAATTGGTAAAAAATGAAGTTAGGGTTTTCGGTGGATTTTCTAAGAAAATGATTTTTAGAAAATTAAACAAAAAAAAAAACAGGTTCAAATACTAACCTATTAAGAGTATGTTACCATATAAAAGTTAAAGAAAAATTGATGGGCTTTATTTTTATAATTTTCTAAAAAATATTAAAATATATACAACTACGCAAAATATAACTAAAGTGAATTTTTTATTATTTATTTTTTTACAAATGTTCAAGAAAAAGGAAAATTTTTTATATACAATTGCCCTAAAGGTATCTACGTACCCGCTAGTTAAGCTAAATATACTTTTACTTAACCATTTATTAGAAAAAAAACCTAAAATCTAATTTTCATGAATTTAAGAAAATCCTAACTAACTAAATCTTTTTGAAAATCTTGGTTAAATTTTTTTTATTTTTATTATTTATTTTTTTATTCCTAGCTCAATAAAAATAATAAAATGAAAATGACAAAAATGAGGTATCTACAGTACAGATATTCTTTGGTGATCCTGTGCTTATCCATTCCCCCTAACCATTCTCCTAGATTAATATTAGGGCTGACAGTCTTTGTTTCCTACAGTTGTTTGATTGCTTAGAGCCTGGATATCTTTCATGGTACTGGAAGCTAAAAGTTTTCATAATCTAAGGTCGTCATATCTAGTAGGGGGTTGTAGACTATATCTTGAATCCCCTCAAACTGCTTGATCATGTTATTAGGGTAATAGCCTATGTACCATTTCATCTTAATTAGGGGGACTGCTTGATAATTTTTATAGACTAGGATTTCCTTTTTGAAATTGCTTCACCTAATTGTCTATAAGATATCAACAACTTGGAAATTTCGTAAGACCTTCACTTCATAGTAAGTAGACTTCTCTTCTAGCAGATGGACCTTGTCAACAAAGGAATCAATTAAATCAATCTTGTGGGTAAATTCTCCTTGAATTAGGTTAAGCATAAAACACTTCATGTGGCTTACGAACTAAACATTTAATAATACCATGCTAGTCTTTAGTACGCCATTATTTTTCTTTTTTAGGATTTTTAGGCTTCTAATTTGCTTTACGAAGAGGGTCAAGACATAAGATTTACCTTCAAGGAATTGGCCCACTAACTTTGCAACCCTAAAGTGGATGAAGAACTTTCCATTAGAGAATTAGAGAGTCTCAAATGCAACCAGGATAAAATCCTTAATTATGTTTTATCTCTAGTCTTTGAGATCGCCACAAAAGATAGCTCGTTTATTAAAATTAGGCTCAGTTATGAACTGGGCTTTTAAGTCTTCCAATTTGATGCAGTTCCTATTGTAACTTTTTAGGGCCTTATTTACTTCAACCTTTCTAACCCCCAAGAATTTTGAAAATGCGTTTATTGGGTCAACTTCTAAGTTCAGGGTATATATGTCTTCGAAGGGAGGGGCTTGAAGTAATTGAGTATATTCTTTAGTGTTGGATTGATTAGGTGAGGTCCAACTCGAAAAGTTACTTCTTCGGGTTCCTAGAAATTGGTCAAAGCCCTTATTAAGTTATTTCTATCTTTACCCTAAGAAGTGACAGAATGGGCTTGATCTTATTGGTGATGCTCTCTTATTCCCTTGGGTTAAAGTACTGAAGTCACTGGTCTAAAGTGGGCTTAGGGTTGATGGGCTTGTCGACGAACCTTTCCCTGAAATTGATGGAATTGGATGAACAGGCCATTTTCTGGAACAATTTACTAAGGAAATGTTGTTACAAGACTTGAAAACCGCTATTTGCAGTAAAATATTGAAAAAAAATGAAGCCTATTTACATCAACTCTATGTTTACAACATGGTGAAATTAAAAGGGAAATTAAAGAAACTTCGAGCGATCATTTCTTTTTTCTTCTTTTTCTCTATCATCTTGCTTGATTATTTGTCAATTCTGGATGTGGTGTATACACAAAGGGTGGGTTCTAAAGGTCATTAAGCTTATGTGACCTTACTTGTTTTTAGAAAACATTTTCATTAATCACATTAAGTTTAAGTGGGGGTAGCCTAATCAACACCAAATGGTGGTTACACCACAACACCCGAAGCCTATACAATGCTGCACACCCCCCCCCCTCCCCCCTCCCCCCTCCCCCTATCCTAGGGTCTTAATAAGGTTCGAGTTTGACTATTTCTACCATATAATTATGATACAAAAAGTAAATCCTCCCCCCCCCCCTAATTTGAAAAAATTAGATAAATTTAACCTTGCAAGAAAGGTTAATACAACTATATGAAAAACAATAACAAATAAACAAATAAATAAAATACATTAATTCTAAATTCAGAAAGTAAGATGGTTAACCCTCTTGACATTCCCAATGGAGTTACCATTCTATCGAGCCTAGTTTTTTCCTAGTTTTTATTGTTTTCCTTAACCCGATAAATATTAAAACTTAACCCATTTAATATTGATCATCGATAAAGAGTTAAAGCAAACTGGTTTTTAAAAAGAATTTTATAAACTTTTGGAATTACCTTACAACAGGGGTCAGGAAATGGTTTAGGTAAAAGTCAAATGGGTAGATTTGGTTTTTATCTAGACATGGTTCACGTAAGGAAAAACCAATTAGAAAAAAGGTTTTAAAAAAAAAAAACGACCAGAGATCGAGTCCAAAGATTAGGTTCTTTAAACTCTTATAGGTACCACAAACTTTTCCAATTTAGATTTGATCCCTTCAAATCAGCTTTTAGAACAAAAAATTGACATTTAAATAAATAGGGTTTTTTATTTTTACTAATTTAAGTAATTTAAGCTAAAAAAATGGGGGAGGGAAACTAAATTTTTCATTTTTTATGTTGCCTTAGAGATGCCTACATAATCGCTATTCAGGATAGACATACATAGTTCTTTTATAAAATTTTAGGTGCATTGATCACTTTTAATTTTTTAAAACATCCGAGCCCAGTGTTGTTATGCGGTTTTTGGATGAAATCTTACTCTTGCCAAATACGAAGAACTAAATGGTACCGAAGCTAGTTCGATGTAGCTACTCCGATGCCTAAGTCAGTAAATGTGTTTAAGAGAAGATAAGTGAATAATTATGTATCATGAGAAAGTTCTTATAATACTTTTTCTCTGTATTTATAGGCGAATGTCGGGTGTATGAAGTAGCAATTTAATCATTGATCATAAGATACGTAGAGACTTCATAATTAAGCACATGTTTGAAATATAGGAATGGTGGGTGGTTATGTAATGGAACTATATCAAACGATAACCATTCACACCACTTTTAATAAGTACAAACTAGACAGGAAACTATCTTAGTCGGCTTTTGCCGAAAATATAATTCCTTGGCTTTTCATCAGTTGAATGGTTGAGTGAATTCAAAGGATGAAATTCGATTATCAATATTTACCCCCCAATTCCCATGGTCGAGAACTCGACTAAGGGAGTAAATAAAGCTTTATGTTCTATTAATGGGGTTAGAATGTGGAAAACTAAGTTTCCTAAGTGCTGAGTAACGTAGGAAGTTTTTTATTTTCATTTGAACACGACAAATCGCATCCGAGCCAAAAAGTTGCTGTTATTAGTAGGATTAGGATTTGAACTTTGTCCTGCAAAGAAAGGGAAACTTTTGGTACTGGGGTCAATTCAGTGCGATCACTCTGATACTTAAGTGAATGTAGGAAAAGTCAAGTGAGTGGTAAGGAGTTATCAGATGTCTCTTACAACGTTTCTTTCTCGTATTTATAGACAACTGTAGTGTCTGAAGTAGCAGTTATCGGAATGATTATGAGATACGTAGAGGCCTCTTAATCGGACACATTCCTAAAATGTAGGGAGAGTGGGCAATTATGTAATATAACTATGTCAAATGATTACTATTCACGTTACTTCCCTTGAATTCAAATTGGACGCAGATTTGTGTTTCTCAACATTAGCTGAGAATGTAGACAACTTGGCTTGTCCACAATCAAACGGATGAGTGAATGAAACTCGATTATCAACATTTGCCCTCTAACTCCCGTATTCGAGGATTTGATTAAGGGAGTAAATATTTAATACTCTAGAGGTTAAGTAAGGAACTACTCCTTAGACGTCGAGTAAGGTGGGACGGAAGATAGATCACTTCTTAATCAAAAAGTCGTAATTTTCAATTTCTCGCATGTCAATCAAACCAAATAGTGGAGAGTATGATAGCTGTCACTTCGGTCATCATTATGCCGCAAGCCTAATAACTGTCAAAAACTTGTTAATCATTAGATTTCTGTCTTGAAACACGCATCAATGATCCGTACCATCATCCAAGCAATGCATCATTTCCATTAGAGACTCATTTGCAATTATGAGGATAAATTATCCGTATTTAAGGGACTATTCAAAATCAAATTAGATTTCTTCAGTTGCATCCACAAGCTTTCATTTGCTTTTGACATCTTGTCTTCTATCTCAAATTTTGTGATATTCTTTATAGTAAATCAAGAATGGTTCGCAATTTAATTTGTCAATTTATCCTTTCAGATTTTGAAGCAACTGAATCTAAGGCTACTTCTCCCCCCCCCCCCCCCCCCCCCCTAAAAGAAGAGCAAGATGGCATTTTCCTCAGGTAGCTTGGCCGACAGTGTTATGGAGCGGTGGCATAAACTCACACTGATCAACTCTTTTACAGTAGATAAATTATCTAGAAGACAAGGAAGGAAGATCTGAGGCTAGGTATCTATACAATAACATAGCTTACTTCATGATCCACCAAATGGAGCAGCTAATGCTGTTGACAAGGTCCTTATTTCAAAGTATAACAAGTATTGGCAAGACCTTCTTGAAGCATGGAATCTTAAGAGGCCGAGAGAAGAGAAAAGGGTATGTTTTCTAAGGGAGTGTGAATTCATCATATATTTGAAATATCTCGACTTTAGGTTGTGCTTCCCTTTCTCAGCATTTGTGAAGGAATTCTTCAATTATTTCCAAGTCGCACCGAGTATGTTCTCACCAAACACATATCGGCTTCTAGTGGCTTTGGAGATACTCTGTGAAGAAGTTGAAGTCAAAACTACGCCTCAACTATTTCGATACTTTTTTACAATTAGGAGGCAACCCGATGGATGATACTTTGCAGCTACCATGCATGGGCAAAAGTTCATTGATGGGTTAGAGTCCAAGATCCATAAGTGGTATAACAAATTCATATCTATCATTTCAAACGAAGAGTTGGATTTCTGGACCCAATGGATTAAGCCAATTCACACAAAGGATATCGAGCTGATGCTACTACAGAAAAGAAGATCCAAGAAAGGAGGAAGAACAAAATGTTCTTTTGAGACGCCGAGAAAATAATAAGGCGTTATGAGAGTAGAGAGCCAATCTTTTTTCGAGAAGGAAGGTACGTTAATGAGTAATCGCCATGCTAAGCATAACTACAAGAGGAAAGCCGTTCTCGTAACTTGGGAGAGGAATTATTGGCTTTGAGCCTTGCTCAGCACAAAGAATGTAAGTTTTTTCTTATTCTTCGCATTAATATTCATGTCTACTTCATATTGTAAACATGGGTACTGGTGAGGAGAATCCTACCAAGTTATTAACCCAAGCAAAGGCCAAGAAGTTGAAAGATAACAAGCATACGGCCACTACTGTTACTACCACTCAACTGGCTGCTATCAAGAAAACAACAAAGGAAGGTGTAATAAAGCAAGTGATTGCCCAAAAGAAGACCTCCCAGCCGACTAAGAAGCAGAAAGGGAGCGAGAAGCTTAAGTTAGCTAAGGCTACACATACCAAGGCACCTCTTGCTAGGAACATTCCATTTGTTGCGAAGCCTAGAAAGGGTGGTCTAGAAACCTAACCCCAAAATGAGGCTGAAGCTACCATAGTTGCTGAAGGGTCTTCACTAATGATGGAGGCGGTGCTAAGTATTAATAAGAGAAGTGGGAAGGAACTTGTCCGCCAACCTCCTACTAAAAAGTCCAAAGAGTTAGACTAAAAGGATGAGGGAGGCCATGCGCAACAAAGCTCTCAGCATTTGTAGTGTCGAATTCATCCCCAACACAAAGGTCGGCGAATACTTCATCCCGTGTTGGAGCTATAATGTCTTACATACTGACTCAACCTTGAGCAATAGGACGAAATCTTTGGCTTTGATGGAAGGCATTATTCTTCCCAAGGATAAAGAGATCATGAAGAAAGACATCAATAGGGTTGGAGGTTATAATAAGGCTCATATCGTAGCCAAGTCACAATGCCAATGCTCCCGTTTGTTTTCAAAGTAGCAGCCATGTTCTAACAGCCTTAGATAAGGTCAAGAAAGAAATGAAGAAAGTAATAACCTTTCATGTATTCTACCAAGTGATCTGGAATACTTATCATTCTATATTGACTTGTTATAGAAAATTAAAGATGCATACAACTCCTTAAAAGCTCAAATAGTGGCTGCCAAGAATGCATGATTGAGGCTAAGATGGAGGCCAAAAAGTATCAAGATGAACCGGCTGCTAAGAAGTTGGTACACTCTTTAAATGTTGATGAAGTCTCAAGCCTTAAGGCTAAGGTTGATGAGTAGTATAAGAAAGCTGAAGACCTGAAAGAGGAGCTTCTTAAAAAGAAAGAGGAATGCTGTAGTCTGGGCCAACCACTCTACTCAATGATTGATGAGGAGGACATGCTTAGGATGCAACTGAAGGAACTGGAGACCAACAATGCTAGGTTGCAAAACCATGTTACCGAGTTAGAGGAGACTGAAGAAAGGGCTCTCTATTGAAGAGGAACTTGAAATCGCACTCCCAATCAGCAATACGAGAGATTATTACGAAATAAGTTGTTAGAAGGGGTCCAAGCAATAAGAGAAGAAATCCTAAAATTTCACCCTGACTATGATCTCTTGTGCTTAGATTTAGCTAATGTCGATGACAAAGCCAGCAATTATGATGAGGAAGACGGCGAGGATCCAGGTGCCAAGATCAATGCACAGGATTAAGACGAGACTCATGCCAATGATCATGGAGATGACGAAGAACATCTATTCAAGGAAATCTCCTGTGAGCATAAAGAAAAATCCACCAGTTCCCAAACCCTAAGCATCAAGAAGGAAGTGTACTCCGAAAATGCTCCAACCTCTGATCAAGAAAATGCTCAGTCTAAAAATCAGTCATAAGATTATTTGCCTTATAATTTGTTTATCCTCTATATGGACAATTTTGGGTTGAGTAGCCGAAAATTGTAATCATATTATGATGAATGAAAATTGTTTCTTCGCATAACTTAGTATTTCCAATGTATTTTACTTCATGCACTTTGGCATTTCTAGGCATAATTTATTTCACATACTGTATTTTCCTAACATGTATTATTCTTGTTTTTTCGGCATATTTTATTTCACACGCTAAATTTCTTCAAGATGTTTTATTTCGCACTCCTAATTTGAGGGTGTTATAGACATTATCCATTGTTCATTGAGACATGGACTAGTCGTTTTTCTCAGCTGTAGGATTGATTTATGGAGTTTGTTATCTGCGATAGGCTTGAACATTTACTAATTTGTTCACCATACAGTTTGAACCTATTAAATGGTCAGTCATAAATAGATCTAGAAACAAAATAAAACTTTAAATATAAATATCTTGCAAAATAAGTAAGCTATCGCCTAACAAAACAAACGGAAATGAATATCATCTAAGGAATTAATTGAAATAAAGCTTTAAATTATTAGCATTCCATACACATAGGATTATTCTTCCATCCAACTTATCTAATCGATAAGCCCCCTTGTTAACGACTTCCTATGCCCTAACAAGATCTTTCCAATTTGTGCCAAGCTTCCCTTGTTTTTCTTACTCTCTAATTGCTTCTAGTTTTCGGCAAATCGAGTCCCCAGGTTGAAAAACCTTATGTCTTACTTTTTGGTTATAATACCTAGTTACTCTATGCTGGTATGTCGTAACCCTTGCTCTTACGATTTCTCTAATTTCTTCAATTGTGTCTAAATTTGCTATTAATATAATGTGATTAACCATCACATCGAAATTTTACATTCGTAGATTAAGCACATCCAACTCAATCAGCAAAACTGCTTCTGTGCCATATGTTAACCTAAAGGGGGTTTCCTCTGTTGTAATTCTGTGGGTGGTTTGATACCCCCATAAGACATCTGGTAATTCATTAGCCCATTTCCTCTTAACTTGATTAACCTTCCTCCTTAAGGCATACAAGATAATCTTATTGACAACTTTAACTTACCCATTCATCTGAAGGTATACCATAGACGTATAATTCAAGCAAATGCCGTATTTCTCACAAAGTGCTCGAAACTTCTTGTTTTCAAACTACGAGCCATTGTCCATAATTATCATAAATGGGACTTTGAATCTCAATATTATGGAGTTGAAAACAAATGTCTCCACTTTTTGTTTAGTGATCCTCGCTAAAGCCTCAACCTCCACCCATTTTGTGAAATAATCTACAGCAACCATAACAAATTATTGCTAAGCTGTAAACTTTGGGAAGGGTCCAAGAATGTCTAACTCCCACTGGGTAAAAGGCCAAGGACTAGATAGGTAACATAGTTCCGTAGGAGATTCATGACTCAACGTCTCATGCTTCTAGCATTGTAGATAATGCCGAACAACAATCCTTCAATCTTCTTTCATGGTCGACCAATAATAATCGAGTCACAACATGCAAGCATACAATGTATGTGCTTTTCGCATAGTTGTTGCATACACTACCATATGGTTTTGATAACACTCGTTGGGCATCTCTCGGAGGAAGGCATCAAAGATAAGGTTGGGATATGCCGCGTTTGTACAATTGATCATCTATTAGCATGTAGTTCGCAGCTTGATAAACCAATCTTTGTACTTCTTTTTTGTCATTAGGAAGGGTACCGTCTCTTATATAATCTACGAAGGGATCCATTCAAGACTTCTCTCTTGAGCAAGGAGCTAATTTATAGCTTTGCAAAACAGTAGATAAACTTTTTTTATGGGAGATGTTCAACAGAAAGCTTGTTGCTTAGGTTAGGAAATGCCATACTAGTCAGCTTGGACAACTTATCAGCAGCAATATTCTTACTTCTCGAAACCTTGTAGATTGAAAAGGATTGAAATTCTTTCTCCAACGTTTGTACTATTAATAGGTACTTGCGCATTTCGACTTCCCTTATCACATAACTTCCTATGACTTGATTTACCACTAGTTGTGAATCAGAGAACACTTCGAGTTTCTTGGCACCAATTTCTTTTGCTAGTTTAAATCTGGTAATCAAAGCTTCATATTTCTCTTCATTGTTACTGGTTAGGAATCCGAATTTTAAGGCATAATTAACCTTGACATTGTGGGGGCTTAAAGAACAAGGCTCACACCACTTCCTTCTCTAGTAGAAGAACCATCTACATAAAGGTACTACATAGGTTTCTTGGCAATCTCCATACTGTCTTCCTCACCAGTGAATTTAGCCAAAAAATCTGCTAACACTTGAGTGTTTAATGTCATTTTGGGTTTGTATTATATACCATAGGCACTTAGTTCTAGGGCATATTTCATCATTCTCCTGGAAGAGTCTGGTCATTGCAATAGCTACTACAATGGCTGATTAGCAAGGAATACAATTTGGTGAGCCTTGAAATATAGTTTTAATTTCCATACTGAGAGAACTATTGCTAAAACAAACTTTTCAATTTTTGTATATCGATGCCCTAGTCCTTATGGGAGATGACTTACATAATAAATGGGTCAATACTCCTTACCATCGATTCGAACAAATACAGAAGAGAGAGCTCGACAACTGACTGATAAGTATAAATATAAATTCTCTCCAAAGAGAGGTATCGAGAGTATCGAGGGTGACGCAAGAAATTCTTTGAGTTCATTGAAAGCCCTTTGGCAATCATTAGTCTATTTGAACTCTTTAGGATTCTTCAAAATTTTAAAGAATTTTACACACCTATCTACGCTTCTCGACACAAATCGATTAAGTGTGGCTATTCGTTCGGTAAGTTCCTATACTTCCTTAACCGTACGTGGAGATTTCATGTTTATTATCTCCTCAATCTTTCTTGGGTTGGCCTCAATGCCATGCCGGGTGACCATATATCCTAAAAACTTTCCTAAAATTATGCCAAAGACGTACTTTTGTGGATTAAGATTCATGTTGTATCTCCTAAGAGTAGTAAATGTCTCCTCAAGATCAGTAAGATGTCGATCTTCTCTCACGCTTTTCATAATCATGTTATTGACATAAACTTCAACATTTCGATGGATTCGGGGTTTGAACATCTTGGTAATAAGTCTTTGGTAAATTGTACCAACATTTTTCAGCCCAAAGAGCATCACCATATAATAATATGTTTTAAAATTAGTAACAAATGACATGTGAACTTTGTCTTCCCTATCCACCTTAATTTGGTTGTAACTCAAGAAAACATCCATAAAAGAAAGCAATACATGTCTAACAGTTGAATCTACCATCTGATCAATTTTCGGCAATGGAAAACAATCCTTAGGGTAAGCCTTATTAAGATCCGTAAAGTCTATGATATGTGCTACTTACCGTTAGACTTCTTAACTATCATACAGTTGGCTAGCCAAGTTGGATAAGGATCTTCTTGAATAAATCCTACCTTTAATATCTTCTGGACTTCTTCTTTTGTGGCTACTTATCTCTCGGGGGCAAAATGCCTTTTCTTTTATTAGATCACCTTTGCGCTTAGATCAATATGGAGCTTGTGTACCATAATATCTCTAAGGATACTTAGCATGTCCGAAGGGGACCATGTAAATACATCGATATTGACCTACAAGAAGTTGATCAAACTTTAACAAATATTTGCGGATAAGGATTTCCCTATCTTTGTTGTTTTCCCAGGTTCATCTCCTAAAGATATTTCCTTTATCTCATTCTAGGCACTTTCTATGCTGGCTGACTTTCCTTCCAGATAGGTTTCTACTTGAAAAACCTCTTCTCATCTTAAGGCTCTCATGTACAAGGACCTTACTAACTGTTAATCCCTTTTACAAACGCTGACTCCTATAAGAGTAGGGAATTTGGCTTTGAGATGAGTAGTGGAAGGGACAAAGCCGAATAAGTGTTGACATGACCATCCTATAATCATGTTATATGAGGACCAACATTTGACAACGAGAAAGTCTACTTTATCTTTTGCGACATGCTCGTCATCTCTAATCTAGATTGATAAAGAGATGACTCTAGCTACCCGAATGGGTTGATTGTTGAAGGTGTACAAGTCATAATTGTAAGATTTTTAGTTGCACTTTGATCTTTGGTCTCATCTAGTCAAAAGCATGTTAGAAAATGATGTCTGATAACTCTTATTTTAAATACATTTTATAGGTGATTTTATAGTATTTTCCTTATATTTTTTGTTTTCTTTAAAGAAATTGATAATTAATTGAGTAAAATTTTGATTTCAAGATTTGAACGCGTTCTTGGATCGAAAACGAAGAAAAGGAATCAAGTTTCACTCAATTTAGAGTTCAAATGAAGGAGTTATGAAGTTTTGAAATTACACAGTCTAGGACACAGCTGTGTCCATCCAGGAAAATATGCTGAGGTCAGAAAGTTACACGACCTGGGGATACAACCGTGTCCCAAGCCGTGTCTGGTGACGAAAACGGAAACCTTTCAATACATTATAAAAGGACATACTAGGGTTTCGCATGCATGATTGGACATTCAAAAGAGAAAAGACTTGAGGAGAGAGAGAGAGAAAAAAGGCGAAAGCAACATCCAACTTCAAGATTGAAGAACAAAAGGGGTTTTTCATGTTTGATTTATTAATTTTGCTGCAATTCGTTTTTAGTTTCATTATGATAGCTTAAGATTCGTGTATTTAGGATTATGGAAACTAGGATTTCATGTGACTATTGGATTGATTGACAATTTTCAATAAAGTTTTTATCTTTTCTTGATTGAATTATGTTATTTAATTGTTAATTGATATTTCTAAGGTATCAACATATGATATTATGCATGATGATTGAGAAATCACATGTGTAATGAGATCTTTACATAATTGGAGAGAATTACATATATACTTAGAGATAAGATATATGTTTCTTCTGGAAAGTCATTCTTTTGTGTGGGAATTCATTATACATTAATGCGATTCTAAATTATATTACTAAGTGAAGAGATTCCAGTAAATAATTTAGGATTAGGGTTAATAGGCTTGAGAAAGGTATTAACTTTAATTGTGAATCCCTCCGGTCAAGAGTAATAGAAATTGAATTGAATATATTTTAAGCGGTCACATGTTAAATACTAGGGGAAATAATTCCTAAATACGTTATTACCTTCTTGAAGTCGTTCTTAGTTTTATCGCTTTCTAAATTGCTTAATCAAGTCTTGTAATTAGGTTAGTTTGCTAATTTTAGTATTTTTAATTAATTCAAACCTTCATAATTTTCCGGTTAGTTAATAAAGCTAAGGTTAATATTACTACTCGAAGTTTCTGAGGGATCAACTCGGACTCATATCCGCTATATTAAAACTGATAGGTGCATTTGCCTGATATCAAGTTTTTGGCGCCGCTGCCGAGGACTTTCGATATTAAGAACACTAGTTACTTTATTACTTTGACCATTTCTTTTTCTTTTGTTTTCATTGTTTATTTTTATTAGCTAGAGTTGCAATTGATTCTATATTTCTTGCCCTTGCAGTGCATGACTTGAAGCAACCCGGAAGATTTGATAGAACTTGATCTTGAAATTGAGAGAACTGCCCTTCAAAATTTGAGAGTGCGACCTAGACAAATTGTGGCTACCATAGAAGACGAGTCAATCGTTGAGATTAACGAAGAGGGTGAAGAGGCTAACACTCAATTCATTGAGTAAGAAGATCCACCACACATGGCTAATAATGGTAATGAAGCAAATCGGACAATGTCCAACTATTCAAGGCCTATACTTATTGGAGCTAACTCTAGTATCGCAAGGCCAACCGTCGCGGCTAATAACTTCCAAATTGCACCTAACATCATACAAATGGTGCAACAATATGTTCAGTTTGACGGTCTCCAAGATGAAGATCCTAATGCACACATCTCTAGCTTTCTAGAGATTTGTGATACATTTAAAATCAACGAAGCCATGAATGAT
Organism: Lumnitzera racemosa; assembly: GCA_024138005.1. Classification (NCBI taxonomy): domain Eukaryota; kingdom Viridiplantae; phylum Streptophyta; class Magnoliopsida; order Myrtales; family Combretaceae; genus Lumnitzera; species Lumnitzera racemosa. The sequence continues at coordinate 42,204,334 of JAMXBC010000008.1, read as the reverse complement.
GCCATCCGACTGCAGCTATTTTCTTTTTCCTTGAGGGGTAGAGCAAAACAGTGGTTGAACTCTCTATCACGAAATTCAATCACAATTTGGAATGAATTGGTAGAGAAATTTTTGGAGAAGTATTTCCCACTTGTAAAGGCTGCTAAACTTTTGAATGATATTTCTTATTTTGCTCAATTGGAAGTGGAGACTCTATATGACACTTGGGAACGGTTCAAGGACTTGCTTAGGAGGTGCCCACATCATGGCCTTCCACTATGGATGCAGATTCAGACCTTCTATAATGGTCTCAATTTATCTACAAGACAGATGATTGATGCATCCGCAGGAGGTACTTTGAACACAAAGACACCTGAGCAAGCACAAAACCTGATTGAAGGAATAACAATGAACAATTATCAGTGGGAAAGCACTAGAGCCAAGCAAAAGGCTATAGGAATTTATGATGTGGATTTGACCACTGCTCTAGCAACCAAGGTGGGCCTATTAAGTAAGAAGATTGATGCACTCTCTATTGGACCTCAACAAGTGCAATTGGATGTAAGTAACTTTGGTATGTAGGGGTATGGAGCACAAGAACAATTGGAATAGGTAGATTATCTAGGAAATCTACCTAAGCAACAAAATAACCCCTACAGCAACACTTATAATCCAGGCTGGAGGAATCGCCCCAATTTCTCATGGGGAAATCAAAACCAAGTCCAGCAGAAGACTAACTTTGGCCCACCTAGGTTTCAAAGGCCATTCCCACCTCTACTTTCTCAAGAAAAGAAGTCCAGTGTAGAAGAACTTCTCACCAAATATATTCAAGGCAATGAGGCTCGCTTATCCAACATTGAATCATCGTTGAGGAAACAAGAGGCTTCCAATCGTAACCTTGAGAACCAAATTGGTCAACTTGCAAAGCTAATTTCTGAAATACCACAGGGAACGCTACAGGGAAATACAGAAACCAATCCAAAGGAACATGTCAAGGCAGTAACACTTTGAAGTGCGAAGGAGTTGCATGCTGAGAGGAAGGTTAGTGAGGAGACTAGCAAGAGTAAGGAAGAGATGAAAGCAACAGAAGATGTAAAGCCATCTAAGGCGAAGGAATATCAACCACCTATCCCATATCCCCAAAGACTCAAGTAAGATCGCAATGACCAACAATTCAGTAAGTTCCTTGACCTCTTTAAACAATTGCATATTAACTTACCTCTCATTGATGCCTTGTCGCAGATGCCGAAGTATGCTTAGTTCTTGAAAGACTTGTTATCCAACAAGAGGAAGCTTGAGGAGCTTTTTACAGTCATATTAGGTGAAGAATGTTCAGCGATCGTGCAAAACAAGTTGCCCAAGAAGCTAAAAGACCCAAGAAGTTTTACAATTCCTTATCATATTGATAACTTGTTAGTTGACAAAGCTTTAGCTAATTTGGGTGCTAGCATCAATTTAATGCCCTATAAATTTTTCAAGAAATTAGGATTAGGGGAACCTAAACCCACATGCATGAGCTTGCAATTAGCTGATAGATCTGTGACGTATCCTAGAGGCATTATTGAGGATGTATTAGTCCAAGTAGGTAAATTGATTTTTCTAGTTGACTTTGTGATATTGGACATGGATGAAGATTTTGAGTTGCCCCTTATCCTAGGTAGACCATTTTTAGCTACAGCTAAGGCTATTATTGATGTTAGTGATGGCAAGCTCATTCTTATAGTAGGAGATGAAGAGATCATCATGTTTAAAATTTCGGAGGCTATGAAAAAATCTGTTGATCAGGATGATACTTGCTACCTTTTGAATGTTACTAACACTTTTGTTTCAAGTTATATGCAGGAAGTCCTTTTTGAGGATCCGCTGGAGAGTTGCTTACAATTAGGCATGGAAGAAGCTTCGGAAGATCCTATCAAATCTAACGTGGTAGCCCAGCTGGAGGCAAACAAACCTACTTCTATTGAGAAAAGGGTTTGAAGAGATTGAAAAAATGAAGGAAGCACAGTCAAAACCTTCGATTAAGGAGCCACCAGTGTTAGAGTTAAAGCAATTACCTGACCATTTGGAATATGCCTTCTTAGAGAAGGAATCTAAATTACCGGTAATTATAGTATCCAACCTAGAAGAAGAACAGAGAGAAAGGTTGCTGAAAGTACTCAAAGAGCATAAGAGGGCCATTGCTTAGAAAATATCTGATATTCGAGGTATCAATTCCTCCTTTTGTACTCATAAGATTTTGATGGAAGAAGACCATAAGCCGGTTGTACAGCCTCGGAGACTCTTGAATCCGAACATGAAAGAGGTAGTCAAAAAGGAAGTTATCAAACTCCTTGATGTAGGTATGATATATCTTATCTCTGATAGTTCATGGGTAAGTCCAGTGCAAGTAGTTCCAAAAAAAGGTGGAATAACAGTAGTCCCTAATGAGAGGAATGAATTGATCCCAATGAGAATGGTAACAGGTTAGAGTGTATGTATCGATTATAGAAAGTTAAATGATGCTACACGTAAGGACTATTTCCCCTTACCTTTTGTTGATCAAATGATAGAACGACTAGCTGGACATATGTTTTATTGTTTTCTAGATGGCTTATCTGGTTATTTTCAGATACCTATTGCACCAGAAGATCAAGAGAAGACCATTTTCACTTATCTTTATGGCACCTTTGCTTACCACAGAATGCCTTTTGGTCTTTGCAATGCACCTGCTACATTTCAGCGATGCATATTAGCCATTTTTTATGATTTGATTGAGGACATAATGGAGGTATTTATGGATGATTTTTCAGTTTTTAGCAACTCATTGACCATTGTTTGAATAATTTGGACAGGGTACTTACCAGGTGTGAAGAGATCAATCTTGTACTCAACTGGGAGAAGTACTACTTCATGGTACAAGAGGGTATTGTACTGGGCCATAAGATCTCATATCGAGGAATTGAGGTTGATACTGCCAAAGTGGACACGATTGTAAGACTCCCATCTCCAACTTCGGTTAAGGCCATAAGAAGCTTTTTAGGACATGTAGGTTTTTATAGGCAATTTATCAAGGACTTCTCAAAAATTGCCCGCCCTTTGACTAAGTCATTAGAGAAGGATGTGCCTTATGTTTTCTCTCAAGAGTGTTTAAAAGCTTTCAATATCCTTAAAGAGAAACTTACCAATGCTCCAATCATGGTAGTACCTGATTGGGCACTTCCCTCTGAACTTATGTGTGATACCAGTGATCACGCAGTCAGGGCAGTGCTGGGGCAAAGGCAGGACAAGCACTTTCAAAGAATTCACTATGCTAGCAAAACTCTTACTAATGCTCAAGAGAATTACACTACTACAGAAAAAGAGTTGCTAACAATTGTTTTTGCCTTCGATAAGTTTCACTCTTATTTGCTTCTATCTAAAGTAATTGTTTACACTGATCATTCTGCCCTTAGGTACTTATTTGCAAAACCAGATGCAAAGCCAAGACTGATTAGGTGGATCTTGTTGCTACAAGAGTTCAATGTGGAGATCTAAGACAAAAAGGGTACTGAGAATTTAGCAGCAGATCACCTATCTTGATTGGAGAATCCAAACTTGGAAATGCTCGACGAGAATGAGATCAAAGATGAGTTCCCTGAGGAGCGACTCTATGCCATAGACCAGGTAAGTAATATGGAAATTCCTTGGTTCGCAGATATCGCTAATTTTTTAGCTGCAAGGATTATATTGAAGGGACTTCCACACTAGTAAAAGAAGAAATTTTTTTCTGATGTGAAACATTATTTTTTGGATGATCCTTACCTGTTTAAATTATGTGCAGATCATGTCATTCAAAGGTGTGTACCACACCTCGAAGGATGGAAAATTTTGAGCCACTGTCATTCGGGGCCTACAAGTGGGCATCATAATGCCATCAGGACAGCTCATAAGGTCCTAAAGGCTGGATTTTATTGGCCTACCTTATTCAAAGATGCCCGAAATACGTTGAGATTTGTGATCGTTGCCAACAAGTAGGGAATATATCCCGTAGGGATGAAATGTCACAAAACCCCATCATCGAAGCTGAGGTATTTGATGTGTGGGGGATCGATTTCGTGGGTCCTTTCCCAAACTCTAATGGAAATAAATATATCTTAGTAGCTATTGACTACGTTTCTAAGTAGGTGGAAGCTAAGGTGCTACCTACTAATGATGCTAGGGTAGTAAAAAAATTCTTGAAGGGCCTATTTTCTCGATTTGGCACCCCTAGGACAATTATAAGTGATATAGGAACACATTTTTGTAATGCCCAACTCAACCAAGTGTTGAAACGTTATAGCGTTACACATAGAATAGCCACCCCGTACCACCCCCAAAGTAGTGGCCAAGTAAAAGTTGCCAATCGCGATCTTAAGCGAATTCTTGAAAAAACCGTAGAGTATCATAGGAGAGATTAGTCAGAAAAGTTGGATGATGCTCTATAGGCATACAAAACCGCTTACAAAACGCCACTAGGGACCACACCCTACCGACTTGTATATGGGAGGGCTTATCATTTACCGGTAGAGATTAAACATAAGGCTTATTGGACAATTAAGAGTGCTAATGTTGATTTTGAGCGTACAGCTTCTCACAAGAAACTTCAATTGAATGAGCTAGAGGAATGGTGGGCGAATGCATATGAGAACTCCAAATTATACAAAGAAAGAGCCAAAAAGTACCACGATCAGCGAATCAAACAAGGTCAACAATTTAAAGAAGGCGATCATGTTCTTTTGTATAATTCTCACCTTTGTTTATTCCCAGGTAAGTTGAAATCTAGGTGGTCTAGACCATTTACAATTATACAAGTTTTTCCGTATGGGACTATCGAAGTTACATACCCAGAGAAGGGCACATTTAAGGTAAATGGGCAACGGTTGAAGTTATACTTGAGTGGAAACTTTGAGCATGTTGGACGAGAGGAGTTTTATCTCCACCTGACAGAATTATCATAAGAAGACGTATCCCATCGAGCTAAAGACGTATCCCGTCGAGCTATTGACGTTAACTATAGCGCTTCTTGGGAGGCAACCCATGTCTAACCTTGCTTACACTTTAGTTCTTTAAGTTTATTCCATTTTATTTTTCTTTTATTTAACTTTGCTTTGCTTCTTTTATTTGCTTCAATTTTAGTCATAGGTTTTTCCCTTTTAGTTTCATTTTTTTCTTCTCTCTTTAGTTTTCTTTATCTTATTTTTCTAGTTTAAGTATTTTTATTTTATTTATCTATTTTAAGTTTCTTGTATTTTTAAATCCATGAATTAAAAAAAAAAAGAATAGAAAGTTACACGAACGTGGGGCACGGTCGTGTCTCAGCCCGTGTCCATCTAGACTCCTTCAATGAACTAACGCACTCAGAAAGTTACACAGGCATGGGACACGGTCATATCTCAACCCGTGTGTGCCCGGCCTTATGCCGCACCCACAGACAGTTACACTGGCATGGGATACGGTCGTATCCCAACCCGTGTCCGCCCAGCCTTATGCCGTACCCACAGATAGTTACACTGGCATAGGATACGGTCGTGTCCCAGCCCGTATCCGCCCAGCCATATGCCGCGTAAATAGAAAGTTACACTGGCGTAAGACACAGTTGTGTCCCAGCCCGTGTGGGCCCAGAATTCCCGACCGCGAACAAAGAGTTACATGGGCGTAGGACACGGTTGTATCCCAGCCTGTGTGCGTCTAAACTTCACGATCGAACTCAAAAAGTTACACGGGCGTGGGATACGGTCGTATCCTAGCCCCTGTGCGATCAATAGTCATGCCCGAACACAGAAAGTTACACGGGCGTAGGACACAATCATGTCCCAGCTTGTGTCCACCCAAGTAAGGCCCCGCCATTAGAGAGTTACACGGACATAGGACACGGTCATGTCCCAGCCCATGTCTGCCCAGCCCCACACGATTCGGCACACACCTGGTTTATTTAAACACACACTGTACGTTATTAAATGTGGGGAAGGGATATATATGAATTTGTTACTGTTTAGGAGACCAATTATTCACATTTGACCCAATTAATTTTTAAGTCAACTTGCAATAGGTGATTAACAAGTGTTGGGCCAAATCAACTGTATCATCTTGATCATTATTGATCTTATTATACTTTACTAAAATTGATTAGTTAAATCTGTAGAGGACAAAGTTACGAGTTATTTAGCTTGGGACTCTAAAACTTGAGATTGGAGCAACATCACTAATTGAGAGTTAGTCATGGTTATTTTTAAATTTACTTTTATGTATACCTTTCTCTTAGAAATTTTTAGAGCCCTATAATTTTTAGCAAACAAACAAATGAAATTTTTCTTTTGAGAAACCTTTGAAAAATCACAATGATTGGAGGTCAAAAGTAATAACAAGTGGATGAATAAAAAAATTGGTAAGGATTCGTCTTGGTCCGTCAAAAGAGCGAAATTGAGTCCCAATGCCAATTCAAAAAAAATATTGGTATGGATCGATCTTGGTCCGTCAGAAGAGCAAGGTTCTTTCCCGCTATCAATATAAGGAATAAGTTGGTATGGATCGGTCTTAGTCCGTTAGAAGAGCAAGATTCTTTCCATCTACCAACACAATTGTGCTTAAATAAAGTAAATTTAAAAGACCTCCCAACAAAAGCATGAACTAGGGGGATGATCAGAGGATGAGTGGATGTAAAATGTGTTTGTTTTAGATTATGGTGCTTAGTGAGATTAAAGAGAGAATTGTATACACTTTAGTCAAATGGACAAAATTTTTATGACTCTTTTTCAGTTGGCGAAATGTTAAATCTAATTTATAGTTTAGGAATCCTTAATTAAATGACTTGGGTAAACTTTGATTTCCATAAATTAACTAGTGAAATCTAGTATTAAGTATTGTTAGAGCATTCGAATATGGTCGGGAGAAATTATGACATTGTTAAGGGTGAAATTGATTGACTTTATTATTGCAAGTTAATTGAAAATGCTTTTCTCACCTTTCTTAGGATCAAGTGTATTTGTTTACCGGTTTCCTAAATAGTGATAAATTTTGTTTAGCGTTTCTTATCCCGAAATTTTTGTTTTGATTTATTTGCTTGAGGACAAGCAAATGCTCAGGTGTGGGGAAGTTTGATAACTCTTATTTTAAATACATTTTACATGGTGATTTTATAGTATTTTCCTTACATTTCTTGTTTTCTTTAAATAAATTGATACTTAATTGAGTAAAATTTTGATTTCAAGGTTTGAACGCGTTCTTGGATCGAAAACGAAGAAAAAAAATCAAGTTTCACTCAATTCAGAGTTCAAATGAAGGAGTTATGAAGTTTTGAAGTTACACAATCTGGGACACAACTGTGTCCCCAGGCTGTGTCCATCCAGGAAAATATGCTGAGGTTAGAAAGTTACACGACCTGGGGACACGACTGTGTCCCAAGCCGTGTCTAGTGACGAAAACGGAAACCTTTCAATGCATTATAAAAGGACATACTAGGGTTTCGCATGCATGATTGGACATTCAAAAGAGAAAAGGACTTGAGGAGAGAGAGAGAAAAAAAGGCAAAAGCAACATCCAACTTCAAGATTGAAGAATAAAAGGGGTTTTTCATGTTTGATTTATTAATTTTGCTGCAATTCGTTTTTAGTTTCATTATGATAGCTTAAGATTCGTGTATTTAGGATTATGGAAACTAGGATTTCATGTGACTATTGGATTGATTGACAATTTTCAATAAAGTTTTTATCTTTTCTTGATTGAATTATGTTATTTAATTGTTAATTGATATTTCTAAGGTATCAACATATGATATTATGCATGATGATTGAGAAATCACATGTGTAATGAGATCTTTACATAATTGGAGAGAATTACATATATACTTAGAGATAAGATATATGTTTCTTCTGGAAAGTCATTCTTTTGTGTGGGAATTCATTATACATTAATGCGATTCTAAATTATATTACTAAGTGAAGAGATTCCAGTAAATAATTTAGGATTAGGGTTAATAGGCTTGAGAAAGGTATTAACTTTAATTGTGAATCCCTCCGGTCAAGAGTAATAGAAATTGAATTGAATATATTTTAAGCGGTCACATGTTAAATACGTTATTACCTTCTTGAAGTCGTTCTTAGTTTTATCGCTTTCTAAATTGCTTAATCAAGTCTTATAATTAGGTTAGTTTGTTAATTTTAGTATTTTTAATTAATTCAAACCTTCATAATTTTCCTGTTAGTTAATAAAGCTAAGGTTAATATTAGTACTCGAAGTCTCCGAGGGATCGACTCGGACTCACATCCGCTATATTAAAATTGATAGGTGTACTTGCCTGATATCAATGTCTATCAAACTTCCAATGTTAATAAGAATTTTCTTGACCTAGAAGTTGGCAATTCTTGCACTAAACACAAGTCTGTCATCATGTAACCTTTGGATGCCTTCGAAATCTTCCTTCGTGAAAGAGATTGTATTGTCGATCTTGACCTTCTTATCTTAGATATTGCAAACATCATTTATGGCGTTAGTTAGGCTTGAGGAACTTGATCGACCTATGGTAGGTCCGTTGATAATTATGTTGATTATCCCATTGGGTACTCTGCTAGTACTCGGGTCTCTTACGTCTCTCCCAACATTAGTTGGCCAACTGACATTCTCCTAGTCTTCACTTCTCCTCTAAGATGGTCATTCAATAATCTAGGCATCTTGTGCTAGAAACTTACACAAAGGATCTCATTGTATGGCATCTTCATTCGCATTTTTAAGCTAGATGCATCCATCCGTGTTTTGTCCTTTCTCGCAATGAAAATCATACTATTTGTTGGAATTTTGCCTAGAGGGATTTCCTCTCATCCTCTTTGGCTACTGCAACACTTTTCTCTACCCACATACCTCCATTAATATGTTTGAAATTAGATGATTGACTTACATGTAAGATGAATATGTCAAAATTCGTAGTCTCTTTCTCTCAGCATTAGGACTTTGGTCATCATTTCCTTCAAGTCAATCTTTTGCACTCCTCTTCTTATCATTTTTTTAGTCTCCTCCATTTTGACCAGCCTCTTACCGGCCTTTATGTTGTCCTCCTATCTAATGTAGGACATAGCTTTAGCTTTGAACTCGGCAAAAGTTCTCTGCGTATTCTTGGCAAGAGACTTGAAAAAGTCTTTGTAAGGCTTAAATTCATCGATTATAGCATTGAGGGTCACACTTGTGTCCAATTCTGAAATTTGGACCATCTTAGCCATAAACCTGGCTAGATAGTCTTAAATGGATTCATCTGATCTTTGTTTTATTGTATTAAGGACTAAAGAGCCCTTAACAGGAAGCTTACTAGCAAGGAAGTGTTGAAGGAATACTTTTACTAGTTCTTTGAAACACGAAATTATGTTAAACTTTAAGTGTTTAAACAATATACTTGCTACATTCCTTAATGTTGAAGGGAAGGCTTGGCAAGCTATGGCATCACTCAAGCCATGCAACTTAGCCAAGGTATGGTAGTACTCTAAATGATCTTTAGGGTCTTTCATTCCATCATAGGTTTTAAATTGTGGTAACTTAATGTGTTGTAGTATGACTTCCTCTAAGACCTTAAGAATAAAGGGGCTCTTCTTAATTTGAAAGTGCTTACTCGTCGCAGTAAGGTTGTTGACATGTGAGGGTCCAGTACCGTATACCCGCTACAGTTGCTTACCTTTGTCAACTTTTTTTAGTGTAGGAGCAAAAGGTCCCGTTGTAACCCCAGCTTACTTTTTTGGCAATTCAAGTGAATAGATTGAGTCGTCGCTATTCTCAACGTCATGATCGTCATGCTCTTTGTTTTGGTTTGGGTGAACACTATTATGGGGGAGATTAACGATCTCTTCACGTTTTTTGTTTAGTTCTTGATTTTCTTTGATAAGTCGAGGCAAAGTTGCTCAAGCCTAGCCAAACGTTACTCATCAGTATGCGTACTGTCTCCCTTAAGTTGTTGAGAAGAAGTACTAGCACTTGCACTCTTAGTCATTCTAGTCTTCGCCATGTGGGTATGTTCAAGGAAAAACAAACGGCGCCAAAAGTTATTAATGGGATTTGGATTTGAACTTTGTCCTACAAAGAAAGGGAAACTTTTAGTACTAGGGTTAATCCGGCACGGCCACTCCAATGCCTAAGTCGATAAGTAAACATAAGAAAAGTTAAGTAAATGGTAAGGGGTTATCATATGTCTCTTACAGTGTTTTTTCCCGTATTTATAGGAGAGCGTCATGTATGAAGCAACAATTATTGCAATGATTATTGAGACACTTAAAGGCCTCTTTATCAGGCACATTCCTAAAATGTAGGGAGAGTGGATAATTATATAATATAACCGTGCCATGTGATAATTGTTTGCGTTACTTCCCTTAAATTTAAATTGGACGTAGATTTGTGTTTCTTGGCATTAGCTAAGAATGTAGACAACTCGGCTTGTTAGTACCTAAACAGATGAGTGAACGAAACTTAACTATCAACAATTGCAACTCTTCAATTTTCTAGTCTATCAAGAAAATAAAGTGGTTACATGTACACCGGTTGTTACTCTAGCCATAATTACACTACAAACACATGTTAATAATCCGCACTATACCATCTAATCAGCGCATCACTCTTGTCAGAAATGTGTTAGGGTTGCAAAGGGAAATTGTTCATATATAAGGAATTTTCATTACTGAAAAGAGATTTCCTCATTTCACTTTCATTTGTCTCCGTAAGCTTTTGCTCATTTTTCAACATCTCGTCTTCATCTTCAAAATTCTCAAAAGTTTTGTGATTTTTATCATATAGCCAAAATCAAGTATGGTTCGAAACGTAATTCGTCAACTTGTTTTTTCAGATTCTGAGGTGATTGAGACTAAGGCTACTTCTCTCCCCTCTCCCCCTCCCTTCCCCCCCAAAAAGGAACAAGATGGCGTCCTCATCGAGTAACTCTATTGACAGTGCGATGGGACAAACTTGTTAGTATGAACTCTCCTGTAGCAAATACTTATCTAGATGAAAAATAAGGAAGATTAGTAGCCAGGTATTTATATAATAACGCCGTTTACTTTAATGATTCTTTAAATGGAGTGGCAAGTGTTGGCAATAAGGTTCTTGTTTCAAAATACAATAAATACTAGCATAATCTTCCTGAAGTATGGAATTTATGAAGGCCAAGAGAGGAGGAAAGGGTATGCTTTTTAAGGGAGCGTGAGTTTCACATTTATCTGAAATAGATTGATTTTGGACTACACTTCCCATTTTCTGCTTTGGTCAAGCAATTCTTTAACTTCGTCTGAGTTGTGCCAAGCATGTTCTTGCCAAACACTTATTGGCTTCTTGTAGCTTTCAAGATAGTTTGTGAAGAGGTTTAGGTTAAGGATATGCCTTAATTATTTAGGTACTTCTTTACAACAAGGAGGCAGCCCAATGGTTGGTACTTTGCAGCCACTAAGCATGGGCAAAAATTCATGGATAGAGTAGAGTCTAAAATCTACAAGTAGCACGATAAGTTTGTATCTATTATATTAGACGAAAAATTGGACTTTTAGACCAAATGGATCGAAACTATCCATACTAAAGATATTGAGTTGATGCAAAATGATGCCACCGTAGCAAAAAAGATTCAAGGAAGAAGAAAAGACAAAATGTCTTTCTAGGACACCGAGAGAATAATAAAGAGATATGAAAATAGGGAACCGATCTTCTTTGAAAAGAAGGTATGCTATTAAGTAATTGCCATGCCGAGTAAAGCTATAAGAGGAAAATCGTTCTAGTGACTTGGGGAAAGAATAGTTGCCTTTAAGCCTCGCTCGACATGGAACATGTAAGTCCTTAATTTCTCTATTTTTATTTTTATTTTTAATGCATTTACTTTTTATTACAGACATAGGCATAGGCAATATAGAATCCGCTAAACTATTGGCCTAAGTAAAGGCCAAAAAATCTAAAGCCAACAAATGAGCAAGTGCCAAGATAACTATGACCTAACTAGTTGTTCCAAAAAAAGCCGCACAAGAGAAAGTGGCAAAGCAAGTAGCGACTAGGGAGTGAAAAGCCTAAGTCTATTGAGGCCACACAAGTCAAAGTGATCCCACCTCTAGAAAATATTCCTTTGGCTAAAGAGTTAAGAGATTCTGGCTAAGATATCGGCGTTTACATCGGGGTTGAAATCACTTGTCATGATGTTGTTGAGGGACCGTCGCTCTAAGTGGATATTGTGCCAAGTCCTAATAAAAGAAGTAAGAAGGAGCTCACTGGCCAACCTTTGTCTAAGAGATTCAAAACTTTAGATGAAAGGACGAAGGAGGCCATGACGACGTAGCTCTCGGCATTAATAGTATCAAATTCATCCCTAATAGCAAGGTGAGTAAGTACTTTGTTCCATGCTAGAGCCACAATATTCCCCACACTAATTTGGCCTTAAGCGACAAGAATAAATCCCTAGCTTTGATAGAAGGCGTTGTTCTTCCTAAGGATAAGGAGATTGTGAAGAAGGATGTCAATAGAGTTGGCAGTTGTAACAAGGCACACATTGTAGCTAAATTATATGATGTAAGTATCAATTGAATCCTTTCACTTATGGCACATGTTCCATTGCTAACATAATCCTATTTGTATGCAAATCAATAACCATGTTCTGATGGTTTTGGAGGAAGCTGATAAGGAGATGAAGAAGGTCATAATAATTTATTGTTCTGTTGAGTGATCTAGTGAATTTATTATTTTTATTATTAACTTATTACAAAAAATCGAAGATGCATACAACTCTTTGAAGGCTTAGATTGTGGCAGTTGAGAGTACAAAAATCAAGGCTGAAATGGATACTAGAAAGTATCAAGAAGAGTTGGCTGTCGAGAAATTAGCACATTTATTAGTGGCCAATGAAGTCTCGAGCCTTGAAGCTAAGAGTAAGGAGTAATATAAGGAGGCTAAAGACCTGAAGGAAGAGCTTCATAAGAAAAGGGAAGAGTGTTGGGAGTTAGGCTAAATGCTTAGCTCAATAAGCAATAAAGAGGATAGGCTCAGGGTACAAATAAAAGAATTAGAGACCAATAACCCTAAATTGCAAAGTCATATTGCCAAAGTAAAGGAACTAACGATGAAAGTGCCTTCTGTTGAAGAAGCATTAGAGATTGTGACTCTAAGTCAACAATATGACAGATTGCTAAGAAAGAAGTTATTGGAGGGATTCCAAGCGGTAAGAGAAGAAATTTTAAAGTTTCACCCTGAATATGATCTTTTATGCCTAAATTTTACCAACGTTGATGATAATGTCACTAGTTATGACAAAGAAGCTGGTCTGAGGTCCAAATGCAAGGTGATGACGATAGAGTTTGCGCCAAAGATCCTAGCGATAATGAGGAACGACTATCTAAGGAGATCCCCTATGTGCATAAAGAGAAATCCACTTGCTCTAAAACCCCTAGCATTGAGAAAAAAAATGCTCCAATAAGGTCCCATCTTCCGATTAAGGGAATGCCTCTGCATAATCTAAGAACAACTTGAAATCTTAAGATTGTTAATGTGTTTTGTTTTTATGGAGTTATATGGACAAGGTTCAGTTGAGTGGTTGAACATTTAATATTGTATTAATATTATTCACATTTCCTCTCTTATGTAATTTAATAGTTTTAGCATGTTTTATATCATGCGCTTTGTTTCCTGTCATGTTTTATTTCATATACGATATGTTAGATGCCTTTTTAAAGACAATGTCCGTTAGTCATTTGAGACGTAGACTAGTCGTCTTACTTGAGTCACAAGATTGCCTATAAGAATTAACACATTTGTTATTCGGCTTTTCAGCTAAATTATCAAGTTTGCTGACCATGATAAGTTTGAACTTATTAAATACTAGTTCACTCACTGTGCAATTTGAAGTTGATAATAATCCGTTAATCATGTAATGATTAAGAAGGAAAACAAGTCGGCATTGGAACTTAGAATAAGTGTTCACGTTTGAAATAAGAGCTAAGCTATTGCCTTATAAAACAAGTGGAGATAATTCATAACATCAAAGGGATTAATTAAAATAAAGCTTCAAGTTCTCGGCATTCCATCTGCGAAGGATGATTGTTCCATCCAACCTCTCTAGTCAATAAGCCCCCCTCACCAATGACTTCCTAGATCCTGACAGAATCCTCCCAATTTGCACCTAGTTTCCCTTATCTATCTCATACGCCAATCGCTTCTAATTTCTTGCAAACTAAATCTATAGGCTAAAAAACCTTATGTTTCACCTTCTAATTATAATACCTAGCTACTTGTGCCGGTATGCTACAACTTTCATTCTTGCGACATCTTTTATCTCTTTAATAGTATTTAAATTAGCTGTTAAACCAACTTGGTTAGTTATCACATCAAAATTTTGCGTACGTAGATTAAGTAGGTCTAATTCAATCGACAATACTGCTTCTATACCATATGCCAATCTAAAGGGCATGTCCCCTATTGCAGTCCTATGGGTAGTCTAATATCCCCATAAAACATCTGGCAATTCATTGGCCCATTTTCCTTTGACTTGATTAACTTTCCTCTTCAAGCTGTATAAGATGATCTTGTTAACAACTTCCACTTACCTATTAGTTTGAGGATATGCTACAAATGTATATTTCAAATGGATGCCGTGTTTCTCACAAAATGTTCGAAATTTGTCATTATCAAATTGTGGTCCATTATTCATGATTATCATAAATGGGACCCCGAATCTTGATATAATAAAGTTGAAAACAAAAGCCTCAACCTTCTGTTTGGTGATCCCTACCAATGCTTCGGCCTCCACCCACTTGGTAAAATAATCCACAGCAACTATGACGAATTGTCGCTGGGTTGTAGACTTTAGAAACGGTTCGAGTATGTCTAATCCCCATTGGGCAAAGGGTCATAGGCTGGTTAGGTAGCATAATTAAGTGGAAGGTGCATGACTCAATGCCTCATGCTTCTAGCATTATGGACAATGTCGAACAGACGTTATCGTATCATCTTTCATTGTTAACCAGTAATAGCCAAGTCACAAGTGATGGATATACAACATTTGTCCTTTTACATAGTTACTGCATACACTGTCATGTAACTCGAATAATACTCGTTGTGCCTCTTTTGGAGGAAGGCATTGAAGATAAGGTTTGGAAATACCGTGTTTGTACAACTAATTATATATTAGTGTGTAATTTGTAGTCTCATAAATCAACCTTTGAGCCTCTTTCCTATCATGACAAAGGACACCATCCTTCATATAATCTACAATTAGATCCATCTAGGACCTCTCTTTCGAGTAAGGAGCCATTTCAAAGCTTTACTAAACAATCTGTAAACTCTTATGTGGGAGAAATTTGACAAAGAGTTTGTCGTTCATATTGGGGGTACCATACTAGCTAACTTTGACAGCTTATCAACGGTGATGTTTCTTCTCCTTAGTATCTTGTGAATCGAAAAGGACCGAAATTCCAACATGAGCATTTGTACTATCAATAAGTACTCGCTCATTTCTTCCACTTTTCCTACATAACTCCCTTTGTAGAGAAAACTTCAACTCTCTTGGCACTAACTTCCTTCACTAATCTGAGTATAGCTATTAAGGTTTTATATTCTGCTTCATTGTTGCTGGTTAGAAATCCAAACTTCATGGCATAATTAACCTTCACATTATGGGGTCCCTGCAGGATAAGACTTGCACCACTTCCTTCTCTAGTCGAAGAATCGTCAACATAAAGATTCCTTATCAACTTCTCAACAATTTCTATGTTGTCTTCCTCACTCATGAACTTGGCTAGAAAATTCACCAACACTTAAGCTTTTAATGTCATTCTAAGTTTGTATCGTACACCATTAGTACTTAGCTCCAAGGCATACTTTATCATCCTTCCTAAGGAATCTGGTTGTTGCAATGCTTACCATAAAGGCTAATTAGTAAGAACTACAATTTGATAAGCCTTAAAGTATAGTTTCAACTTCTTTGCCGAGAAAACCACTGCTAACATAAATTTCTCAATTTTGGTATATAGATGTTTCAATCCTTACAAAACTTGACTCACATAATAAATTGGACAATGCTCCTTACCTTTGATTCGAACCAACATAGAGGAAAGTACTTGTCAACTGATTAATAAGTATAAATATAAATTCTCTCCTGGAATAGGTGTCGAGAGTATTGGTGGTAAAACAAGAAATTCTTTAAGCTCGCTAAATGCTCTTTTGCACTCATCCATCTACTTGAAATCTTTTGGATTCTTTGAAATTTTAAAGAATTCCACACACCTGTCTGCATTCTCAACGCGAACCTGTTAAGGGTAGCTATTCACCTAGTTAGCTCTTGAACTTCCTTGATAGTAAGAGGAGACTTTATGTTTCTTATCGCATCGATCTTTCTCAAATTTTTTTCAATACTACATCGAGTGACCATGTACCTTAAAAACTTTCCAAAATTAGCATTAAAATGCAGTTCTATGGATTCAGTTTCATATTATACCTCCTTAGAGTGCTGAATGTCTCTTTAAGATTGGCGAGATGCCAGTCTTCTATCGTGCTTTTCACAATCATATTTTTGACATACACTTTGACGTTTCAATGGATCTATGGCTTAAACATCATGTTGACAAGCCGCTAATTAGTTGCACCGATATTTTTTAGCCCGAAGGGCATTACTATATAACAGTGCATTCCAAAGTTGACAAATGACATGTGAACTTCATCTTCCTCATCCATTTTAATTCAATTGTAGCTAGAAAACACATCCATAAAGAGACTAAAGTAAGCCTAGCAGTTGAGTCAACTATCTGATCTATTCTTGGCAAGGAAAAGAAATCTTTGGAGCAGTCCTTATTCAGATCCGTGAAGTCTATGTACATATGCCACTTGCTATTAGACTTCTTAACTAACATACAGTTGGCTAGCCAAGTTAGATAAGGCTCTTCCTAAATGAATCCTACCTTTAAGAGTTTTTGGACTTCTTCTTCTATGGTTGCTTACCTCTCAAAGGTGAAATGTCTTTTTCTTTGTTGAATCACCTTAGCTCTTGGATCAATTTGAGGCTTGTATACCATGACATCTCTCGCTATACCTGGCATATCTGAAGAGGTCATGTGAATACATTTGCATTATCCTGTAGAAAGTCGATTAAACTTTAGTAGATGTCTGCTAGTAAGGTTTCCTTATCCTTATCGTCTTTTCAAGATCATCTCCTAGTGAAATTTCTTTTGTTTCATTCTCGGCATTATATATGCTAATTGACTTTCCTTTTGGGCAAGTTTTGACTTTAAAAAATTCTTTTCACCTTGATGCCCTTATATACAATGATCTTGCCAATTATTGATGCTCTTTGCATACATTAACTCCAGTAGGGGTAGGAAATTTGGCCTTGAGGTGGGTAGTGCAAAGGACAATACCGAATAAGTGCTGACATGGCTGTCCCATGATCATATTATATGGAGACCAACATTTGACAACAAAGAAGTCCACTTTGTCTTCTATAACATGCTCATCATCTCCAATTTGGATTAGTAGAGAAATTACTTTAGTTACCCGGACAGGTTGATCGTTGAAGGCATACAAATTGTAGCTGTAATATCTCAATTGTACCCTGATCTTTGATCTCATATGATCAAAAGCATGTTAGAAAATAATGTCTACCAAACTTCTAGTGTCAATAAGAATTTTCTTGACCTTGAAGTTAGCAATTCTCACACTAATCACTAGTGCATCATCGTAAGGCCTTTAAATGCCTTCAAAATCTTCTTTTGTGAAGGAAATTATATTTTCAATTTTGACCTTCTTGCCCTGGACATTATAAACATAATGAATGGCATTAGTCGAGCCTAAAGAGCTTGACTAGCCTATGGCAGAAGGTCCGCCAACAATAGTGTTAATTATAACTTTTAATGCCCTACTAATGCTCCCATCTTTCATATCTTGGCATGAGTTAGACAAGTGACATTCTCCTACTCTTCTCATCTCCTTTGAGATGGTCACTCAATATTCTCAACATCATGTATGAGAAACTTGCTCAAGTACCCTCGCTGAATTATATCATCAATCGCATTCTTAAGTTGAATGCATTCGTTAGTATTATGGCCCCTATTGCAATGGAAATTGTAATATTTGTTGGAATTTCGCTTTGAAGGATTTCCTCTCATCCTTTTTGCCCACTGCAACATGCCTCTCTACCCGCACACCTCCATCAATATGTCTGAAATTGGTCGATTGAGTGGTGTATGGACTGAATATGTCGGGGTACGTGGCCTCTTTTTCTTGGTGTTGGGACATTGATAATTGTCCGTTCTAAGTCGATCTTTCGCACTTCTCTTTTGGTCGCCTTTTTTGTCTCCTCTATTTTGATTAGCTTCCCGATGAGCCTTAATGTTATCTTCCTGTTGGATGTAAGACATGGCTTTAACTTTGAATTAAGCAAAAGTTCTTGGCTTATTTTTGGCAAGAGACTTGAAAAAGTCTATGTAGGGCTTGACACCATCAATAACTACGTTGAGAGCAACACCCATATCCAACTCTGGAATCTAGAACATTTCGGTGATAAACTTGGCTAGATATTCTCTAATAGATTTATCGTATCTTTGTTTTATCGTGTTAAGGGCAAAAGAATCCTTAATAGGAAGCTTACTCATAAGGAAGTGTTGGAAAAACACTTTTACCAAATCCTCAAAACACAAAATTGTGTTCGGCTTCAAGTTCTTGAACCATGTACTCGCCGCATTCCTTAATGCTAAGGGAAAAGCTTGGCAAGCCATTGCATCACTTAAGCTATGCAACTTAGCCAAGGTGTGGTAGTACTTAAGATGATCTTCAGGATCTCCTATTCCATCATAGGTTTCAAATTGTAGCAACTTAATGTGCCGTAGTATAACCTTATCAAAGCTATTAGGATGAAAGGGCTCTTCTTAATTTGAAACTGTTTACTTATCGTAATAGGGGTGCTAACATGTAAGGGTTCGACATGGTGCACCTGCTATGGTTGCTTCCCTTTATCATTTTTCTTAAGTGTAAGGGTCAAAGGTCCCATTGTAATTTTGGCTTACTTTCTCGGTAATTTGAGAGAATAAATCGAATCGTCATTGTTCTTAACATTGTGATCGTCATGTTCCTTGTTTTGACTTAAGTGGGCATTACTATAGAAGGGATCAAGGATCTCTTCATGCTTTTTGCTCAATTCTTGGTTTTCTTTGGCTAAGTTGAGGTAAAGTTACTCTAGCTTAGCCAAACATTATTCATCCATATGCTTATTTCCCCCTTCATGGTGGTAAGATGAAGTACTAGCAATTGTACTCTTAGTTAATCTAGCTCTTGCCATATGGGTGTGAAATAAAAAACAGACGATGCCAAATGTTTGTTATGCGATTTTTGGATGAAATCTTACCGATACGAAGCAAGTGCACAAATTAGTTTTAATATAGCAAATGTGAGTCGAATCAATCCCTCAGAGACCTCAAGTACTAATACTAACCTTAGCTCTATTATCTAACTGGAAAATTGTGATGAGTTGAATGAATTAAAAATACTAAAATTAATAATCTAATCTAATTATGAGACTTGACTAGGCAATTTAGGAAGTGATAAAATTAAGAACAACTTCAAGGAGGCAAATAACATATTTAGGAATTGTTTCCTCTAGTATTTAACATGTGATCGCTACAAATATATCCAATTCCATCTCTACTATTCTTGATCGGAGGAATTCATAATTGAAGTTAACACCTTTCTCAAGCATATTAACCTTAATTCTAAATTATTTACCGAAATCTCTTCACTTAGTAATATAATTTAGAATCGCATTAATGTATAATGAATTCCCACACAAAAATAATAACTTTTCAGAAGAATCATGTATTTTATCTCTAAGTACACATGCAATTGTCTCCAATTATGTCAAGATCTCATTATTCATGTGATTTCTCAATCATCATGCATAATATCATAAATTGATACCATAGAAATATCAATTAATAATTAAAACACATAATTGAATCAAGAAAGATATAAACTTTATTGAAAATTATCAATAAATCTAATAGTCACATGAAACCCTAGGTTTCACAATCTTAAATACCAGAATCTTAAGCTATCATGATGAAATTAAAAATTAATTGCAACAAAATTAAGAAATAAAACATAAAAAACCCCTTTTGTTGATGAAAAATCTCTTCAATCTTGAAGTTAAGTATTGCTTTCGCCTTTTGGTCTTCTCTCTCTTCAAGTCTTTTCTCTCTTCAAGTCTTTTCTCTTTTTAATGTCAAAAGTTTTGTGCAAAACCTTCACAAGTCCTGAAATAATGTATTGTGAATTTTTTTTTTTTTTTTTGGTCACCAAATACAGCCTGAGATATAGTTATGTAACTTACTGATCTTGGTACAAAAAATTGTCCTACATAGATACAGCCTAGGGACACAGTTGTGTCCTAGACTGTGTAACTTTCTAACAAAAAATTGTCACTTTCTCCTATTGTTTGCGTAATTTTAAAACTTCATAACTCATTTATTTGAACTCCAAATTGAGTGAAACTTAATTTCTTTTCCTTTTTTTTCTATCCAAGAACGCGTTTAAACCTTGAAATCAAAATTTTACTTAATTAAGTATCAATTTCTTTAAAAAAAACAAAGATGTAAGGGAAATACTATAAAATTATCATGTGAAATGTATTTAAAATAAAAGTTATCACTTACTCCTGCAAAATACAAAGAACTAAATGATACGGAGGCTAGTTTAGTGTAACCATTCCGATGCTTAAGTCAATAAATGTGTTTAAGAGAAGATGAGTGAATAGTTACGGATCGTAAGAGAGCTCTTACAATGTTTTTTCTCTGTATTTGTAGGCGAATGTTGAGTGTTTGAAGTAGCAGTTAATTATTGATCATGAAACACATAGAGACATCATAATTAAGCATTGCCTGAAGTATAGGAATGGTAGGTAGTTATATAATGGAACCATACTAGACAATAACTGTTTGTGCCACTTTTAATAAGTTCAAACTAGACAAGAAACTGTCGTAGTTAGGATTTGCCGACAATATTGTTACTCAGCTTTTCATCGATCGAATGAATTTAAAGGATAAAATATGATTATCAACACCCAACTTAACATATTTTGTTTAAGAAAATTCCAAAAAAGGGGTCCTAATTTGGGTTTATTTTGGAAAGTTCTAATTTGGAAAAAGGGTAAGTTATTTTTATTTATTTAAAAAAAATTTTCTAAGTTATGAAATAATTTTTTATTTTTCAATATTTATTATTATTAATTTTATCTGTATTAACCGAAGAAATAATAAAAAAGTTAACTAAGTTTTCCCCTCTTGTTTTTTTTTTCTTTTTCTTCTTCTCTTTTTTTTTTTCTTTCTTTCTTTTTTCATTTTTTTTCTTTTCTATTACAATTACAATATGAAATAAACTTAAAAAAAATAAAATAAAGTTTACAATGCAAAACCAAAACAGTAAAACAATAAACTTTAACAACAAAACTATTCGAACCGAACAACAACAATTAGATCGTAGGTTCAATTTATTAAGTCAAAGCGGATTTAAGTCTAATTTGTTTGACCCAAACACATACACCATACGTAACGGGTGAAGAGCAGTAGTAACAACCGACAAGGGTGACTAAGAGTGGTTTTTGACAACTTTAGAAGTAGGTAAACCCACTATCATAGGTATCTTATTGAGCTTAGTAGGTCTAGGAGCAACGCCGCGGCAAATGGTAGCCGATTGGGGGTTTGTCGAATTTGGATAAGTTACAGTAAGGGTATATAGTGCACGTGGTGGTGGTCACGACTAATGTATGGCTAAGTTGGGTGGTTAGTGAAGGATAAAGAGGTATCAAGTAATGGGTGCATGGTCATTGGAGTGGAGGGTCTTGTGTAGGACGTGCATATAATGTTGGGGTAGCGCAATAGCTTAGGTAGTCCAAGCTAAAGCTTGATTGTGGATCGAAGATGTGTAGTGTGTTACACCTATTGTTATCAAAACGCAACATCGGTTGGTGCGAGAGATAGTAGGTGGCTAAGTATGGCTATTGTGACTAAGTTGGTTATATAGTAGATGGTTGGGTTGGTTGTATGTGGGAATGGTGTTTGGGTTCAAAGATTGTCGGTGGGGGTGATTGTTGATGGTAGATGGCCGTATATTAGCTGCATAGTGGTTGACGCAAGGATGGTCGTGCAAGGGAGAAAAAGGACTGCTGTTATGTGTCTAGATTTGCTACTGTTTGTGGGGTACTGGAGTGTGTAGGTTGTCAAGTTTGTGGTTGTGTGGCAATGGAGGATCTGTATTGTCACTGGTTATGATTGAGCTCTTATGGGCTACTGTTTTGATGGTGAAGGACGATGGCTAACAGTTTGAGCAGCAGAGAGAAAGAGCAATGGAGAGAGATAGAGAGAAGCGATGCGGTGAGAGAAGAAGATCGTGGAAAAAGACAGTTCGAAAGTCCAAGAGAATCCCTAAGGGAAGTGTTCTCCTTTCTTTTTGTGCCACTACAACTTAGATTTAGCTCGAGAAATTCGAGGATTGAATTCAATTGCATTGATGAGCTTTGACTCAAATTCAATTTTTTTCCTTTTTTTATGGTTTTCAACTTCGATTTCGATTGCCTAAGATAATGGATTTAGACAGGGTTTCGGATGAAATCAAAACCAAGCCATGCTTAGTTTGCAATTTTGCCATCAATTTGGCAAAATTACGACATAAAGAAGCTCGTAATTGATGTTGAAGTCAACTGATTAGGGAGGGGATGTTTGGAATTTCTAGAGAAAATGAAGGATAGGGAAAGAAAAGGAAAGAAAGAGTGCTTATGTGGTACCATGTCAACCGCAAAATCCAATAACATCATGCCATGTGTCTTTCAAAAGACACGTGGCCAATGACATGGGTTACTGGCTTACGTGACACGTGTCATTAACCACGTATTCATGGGGCTGCTACCGTAGTCTAATCACAAAGTGTCATGTGTCATAACCAAACACATGGCCTATTGATATATAGACATGTGACGGTGTGTTATGTGAAGAAAAATAAAAGGCACTTTATACCTTTGGTGAGATTAGAATTTAGGATCTCCAAGCTAATCTTGAGTACAAGTCAAAGTATAGAATTTTCATATCGTTGGCTTGTGCCTTACTTACATATGCAATCAAATTACATATATGGATCAAGTCAGCTTGGGTTAGATCTAAATTTAAGTTCATGCCCAAAAATTCCCTTTCTCTTTTATTATTTAAGGCCCTAAAAACACTAAGCTAAATTCTTTAAAAAAAAAACTATTCTATTAAACTATCGAAAAATTTTATTATTCTTATTATTTATTTATTTATACTTATTTTATTTTTGAATTTCTAAATTTCTCCTAAACCTTCTACTTTTTGTGACTTTTCCAATTTTTCTATTTTTGTGATTTTTTCTAAATTTTCTATCTTTTTTTGCATTTTTTAATTTTTTACTAAATTATGACCTCTTACCTTATTCTAAAAATTTCAAAATTAAAGGAGGGCAAAAATGGGTGTCTACATTATCTATTTTTATTTACCTTTTTTTTTCTTTATACCAATGTTGTTGTTTTGTCTTCTATTCATAAGTTGTCTCTCTCGTCTCTCCAAATATGAACTTTCTACTTTCATCATTTTTTGGCTTTCCCTATTTGTATTCCCTAAAGAGCCTGAAGAAGGTATTAGTCCACAACTCTTCCTCTTGGCTATATGAATTACCCACAGTGAGCAATTCACTTTACGTCCCTTCTACTTAGGTTCACTTAACTAATGCTTGGACTTGTATCATCATGCTTCTGTACGCTCAAAAGGTCAATATGTGATCATTTCACATGTTGACCTAATATTCCTTCAACTTTTCTTTTGCAAGGGGTTTTGATGACACTTCACTCCTCAAAGTGTACTAGGCCAACCTAGCCTTATTCCTCCTAAAGCGTGGGCTTAGGTTGAAGGAGTGATTGATCAACTACTCTTGCAACTCATTGACATTGAGGGTAAATTTACATTCCGCCCTTATGTCAAGCACATTGTAGGATATGAAGACAACAATGGACTTTATCCTCCAAGTTTAAAGGGTAAGGTTAACTTAGTAGAAAATCGAAAAAATATCCTCAATTCTAAAGCCACGTTCCTCTTATGGTGTATTCTAGGGAGCTTGCCTTCCCTCCTTTACAACAAAGACTCGGCTGGTTGTTCCTTAGAGCAAAGAGCTATAATATACTCTCCCTATGGGTTATGTATCAACTTGGTTTTGGCTAAGGAATGCTTTGCCTGATTATTACAAATAAGAGTTTTGATCTTGTTGCTAGTCACTATGTCCAAATAACTTTAAGAAGATTCACCTTTGAAAGCAACAGCTATTCTTTCCTTCTACTAGTCCCTTTAAGGTCGCTTTCCCTAGATGGCTAACACATTAGAAAAATTACCCAAATGCATTTCGAGCTTATGCCTTTGTGTCAGTAAGTGATACACTTTGTACATCTACTGTATATTGTTACGAATTCTTTCTTAAACTCCCATGGCCTAAGTCTTAAGGTATTGGAGATGCACGAGGAGCTCTCACTAAATGATAAGAAAATCCTAGTGGGACAACAAGGATGAAATCTTTTTCAAAGTCTAAGAATAGCCACCCCTCACCTCTACCGGTAAATCCTAGATAGGCTAAGCAAGCATTTGTTCAAGATGTAACATTGTCATCATGTGTACATTTCTCCCTTTTTTATTCATTCATTTGACTTTGTTTCTTTATTCTTGCAGGTTAAGGCAAACTCTCCTCTCCCAGCCAGTGAAAGGGAGATGCTATTAACTTGGGCTCCAATGTTCGTTTAGACGATCTTGCTACATCAGTGGTAGCTTCAAATAATGACGATAATGATGAGGACTTGGTAGATTGTGGTTAATATCTAATCTAATATGGAGATGTTAGTGATAATGGAAGTGGAATTGAAGAATTTACAGATTCCCCTGAAGCACAAGACATTACTTCGTCAATTAAAGAGGCAAGTGATGGTGAGACTCATGTGGATGCGTTGCTACACTTAGGGACTTATTTATGTAAACTATATGCAACTCCTATTGATGTCTCTCCACCCCTAGTTGCTAACTTGTCTCTTGGAGACATGGTAGCAATTCTAGATGCCATCTTGGAGGAGATAGTATTCTTTCATGGATTTGATGTTCCTTCTCATCTATTGGAACCATTGGAGAGACTTTATGCCATAGACAAAGATTGATGGAGTGAATTTCCTATGTTGGGGATAGAGTTGGCCAATACCATGATGAAGATGTTAGGGGAAGTTGCATTATAGCTTAAGAAGTCTTAGAGGTCTTTGTCAGATGATGCGCTATACCAACTGATTCGTTGTGTTGAAGGTACTCATCTTCTAATATTCAAGATTGGTAGCTTAAAGCCTATTGCTGTCAAAGCTAAGAGATTGCTGAGTTATCATGCTACTATGAGAAGCTAAGGTGAACTAGTAGTGAGGATTGAAGCCTTGCAAGGTGCTATTGAAGAGATAGATCATGAAACGAAAGATTTATTAGGCGATACGAACCTTGAGTCCATAGTAGGTCTAGATTGCCACCCTTAGTGAAGTTTGGCTATATTCATTTATTTTGCTAATGGTATTCTTCTTTTCTTTCTCCCTTTTTCTTTTTTTTTTTTAGGGCATTTGAGTTATTTTCATCAGTTTGTAATAAAACCTACTCACTGAATGAAATTTGATTACTCTTCTCCTTTTCTTCCATAAATTACTTGCTTGTATCTAATAATATGGCTTCTTAGCCTAGAGGTGGCTTATGCCACTAAAACCTGTGAGGGTTACCATACGCTTTAGGAGGTGATACCTCACTTAGTAGCAATAGTGTAAAAAAAAAAATGTCATGATAATAGGATTTACTTGTTGTGACTTATGAAGCTTAGAGCATAAGGTTGCATATTGGAGGGAGGCTTTCACTTGTTAGTGGTAATAAGTTAAGCATACAAGATAAAATAGTCGATCATGCTTAAGCAGCAATAGTAACATATGCCAAGCATATTAATATAAGCGGTTAAGAGGGTATTTCCCAATACTTAACCTTGTATCACTTTTTTTTTTTTTTACTTATTTATGCGTTAGCCTTATGCTTTAAGGAGACATAACTATAACTTTGCAACAATAAGGAGGCAAAGATAGAATACATAATTAAAATCATACGCTAAGGAGATAAATCTCTAACTTTGTAGCAACAACAAGATAAAAAGGAAAGGAGCACAAAGAGATAAAGTAATGCAAGCTGAATGTTTCGTTCATGTGAACTATAAATACATTTTTCAATTTACAAATGAAACTTTTTAATGTATTGAGAGTTAACAAGAAGGGTTATTGCATTAGTTTTCGAATTAAGAAGCTCATAGTACCTACCATCATAGACCTCATGAATTATGAAAGGGCCTTCCCACTTTAGTGTAAACTTTGGCACTGGAGTACCTTACTGCACATGCTTTGCTGTACGAAGTACATTATTACCTTACTGAAAAGATCTCTTCTTGACCAGGTGATCATAGGTAATGTTGAGTTGCCATTGGTAATTAGCAAGGTTACGCTTGACAGTATCTCATATTTCTTTTAAGGCTTCAAGATCTAAGGTACGTAAGGTATTAGGTTCCAATTCAGCATTAAGAGCTAAGTGAGTAAAAGGAACCATAATTTCAATAGGCATCACTACTTCAGACCTGTATACCAAAGAGAAAGGTATCGCCTGGATAGGACCTCACTTGGAAGTCCTATAAGCCCATAATACTAGCGGCAGTTTGTCATGCTACTCTTTGTGATTTTCATGTGCCATCCGATTGAGCACCTTTATGAGAGTTTTGTTTATTGTCTTTGCTTAGTCGTTTCCCTTCGAGTAATATGGTGTAGACTTTACATTGTCAACATTGTAAGGAGCTAATAACTATCGTAAATGTGAGTTGATGAAGGGAATGCCATTATTTGAGAGGATACGCTTTAGGATTCTAAAGTGACAAATAATTTGTTCCTTCATGAAATCTGCTATTGCTAGTCCTATTGCTTTCTTGAGGGGAATTGCATCAACCCGTTTAGTGAAGCATTCAATCCTAATGAGGATTCATATGCATCCCCTAGATGGTAGATGTATTTTACTAATTAAGTCAAATGCTCAAGTATGGAATGGCTATGGAGTAGTTAGGTTATGTAATATAACTACAAGAGCATGGATTGCATTACCGTGTTGTTAGCATGTGATACACTTCTTTACAAAATTAAATGCACATTTTCCATAGTGGGCTAATAGTCCCCATATCCAGCAAGTGGTGGTATAACTTCCTTCCTCCTTGGTGTTCCCTACCATTTGCGAAGTATATTTCAAATAATATAGTTTTTGTTTCAAGGGGTGCTATACATTGGAGAGGCTTTCTCATGAATGATACCCTGTACAACTTACCCTCATGTACAAGATACTTTCTTGCTTTATGCTTTATTAGTTAGGCATCTATGTTGTTAGTAATCTAGACATTATTTTTCAAGTAATCGATATAAGTACGCCTCCAATAGCCTACACTTGCTATAAAGTTGCCTTTTCCTTGGTCAAGGAGTTCAGTACACTTTGGATAACTCATTTACATCTGGGGTACATCTTTATACATTGTTGGTTAGTAATACCTTGCATGCTAAATGTGGCAATACAGGGGTGGCCCTTCCTCTCCATAATAAATCTTATGATATATATCTAGTTTCAAACAAGCTTGTTAAGCGCAAATACATCAAGACAAGATACCTTCTGGTTCTTTAAAATATAAGACACCATTAATGCAAGTGAAGTTCTTTAAGATTGTCATGGAAGCTACATTAAGGTGCGCTAATTGTACCTTAATAGGAGTATGCCAATCAACTTACATCTTTGTCCATTAATTGTAGAGCTGTACAAGAGATGGATTTCTTGATAACTCAAATATTTAAACTATTCTCTATGGTTTGAGTGGGAACCTTAGAAGCTAATGTTGCTAAAGCATCTACATAGCGATTGATAGACTGTTTTATATGCTAGTGTCTCACTAAATTGAATTTGCTAACCAAAGACTACATTACAGCCCCATAAGGCACTGATGCTAGTTCTTTTAGAGCAAATTTTCCACTTGCTTAATTAGGTTCGAGTCATTGCCGATGCACAAGTTAGATGCTCTAGCATTTTGAGCAGAAATGAGTCTAAGTAAGAGAACTTCATACTTGGCTTCATTGTTGGTACAGGAGGAGTTTAACTTAAAAGCAAAAGGTATCCCTTGGCTTTCTTAAGATGTCAAGATCACCCTATTTCCTTGTCCAATGTTATTAAAGGAGCCATCAAATTGCACTCGCCACTCTCTAATTAGCTTTACTCTCATGGAGTCTTCATATAACTTTGTAGGAATCGTATCTATGGTAGGAGCCCCATGCGTTATAAGAAACTGAGCCAAAAGGTTTGCTAGAGCTTGAGACTTAATAGCTTTAGGTAGTACGACTGTAATGTCCATTTTTGATAGGAGGAGCAACCATTTTATAGTCCTTCTTAAAAGTGCTAGTTGTGATAATAAGTACTTTAATGGATCTGAATGAGTAACAAGATTAACCTTATGAGCCAAAAAATAGTAGTGCAACTTTTATATGGCAAATACCAGTATGAGGCATTACTTCTCAAAAGTTGAGTATTTCACCTCACTTCCTTAGAGTAATTGACTTAGGTAGTAGACTAGTCGTTTATTACCATCTAATTCTTGTGCCAACAGAGCCCCAATAGACTTATCAATGACTATCAAATAAAGGATCATTAGTAATCCATCAACTAGCATTATCATCATTTTTTGGAAGGTGAGTATCTCTTTGATCTTCTGTATGGCTTCCTCATGAGGTTGCCTCTATTTCAGTGAGGTTCCCTTCTTCATGAGCTGTTGTAAGGGATTAGAAATTTCTGTTAGTGCATAAATGAATTGCCGAATGTAGGAGACTTTCCCCATGAAGGTCTGTAATTCCTTTGGACTAGTAGGTGAAGGCATGGAATGTTTGACTTGTACCTTTGCTGAATCTACATCAATTTCTTTTTTGTGAAGAATAAATCTAAGGAACTTTCCAGAAGCAACCCTAAAGACACACTTCAAGGGATTCATACACGATTGATATAGATGACATCGTTCAAAGACCTTCTATAAATGAGTCAAGTGATAAGGCACCTATCTTGACTTGATAACTATGTCATCAACATAGTCTTCCATGATGTCATCAACATAGTCTTCCATGAAGTCATGCATCATGTCATAGAATATGACAATCATTGCCCTCTGATAAGTAGTTCTTGAATTCTTGAGCCCAAATGGCATGACAATAGAGTGGAAGTTTCCTACTAGTGTTTTGAAAGCAATGCATTCAGCATCTCCGATAGCTATCTTTATTTAGTTGTAGCCATTGAAGCCATCCATGAATGAGAATAATCAATGTCTAGTTATGGTGTCTACCAATGCGTCAATATTTGGTAATGGGAAATCATTTTTTAGACAAGCCTTATAAAGATCACAGAAGTTTACGCAATCTATCCATTCTTCTTTTTCATTGGCATAACATTGGCCAACCAAGTAAGATGTTCAATCAACTTAATGAAGCCAGCCTATAGTAACTTTTCGATTTCCTCTTTTATTTGTACTTTAATTTCAAGACGAAAGATTCGTTGTCTTTACTTTACTAACTTAACCCCAAGTGCAATGTTTAATCTATGCACCACTATATTAGGGTCTAATCTTAGCATTTTATCATATGTCTAAGGAAACACGTCCTTGTATTTCTACAACAACTTTATTACGTGGACCTTAATCTCTTACGACAAATTCTTGATAATGAAGATAGGTCATAGAGACTCCCTTAGTCTTATTAAGTCCAGCTCCTTAATCTCTTCGGCTTAGGGATTCATTTGGTTTGGCATTTAAGGAGGGGTAGGCTAGACTTCTTGAATCGGTAGGGGATCTGAGAAAGATAAGAAAACCTCCTCAAACCTCGAAGACCGTTAAAAGTAATATACTCTTCGCCATTAGCCTTAACAAAACTTTCTATCTCTTCAGCTCTTCTTTGTTTCGTCTTACTATCACGGGAGCCTTGTATTCTCCTTTCCTTCTTTTACTTATCTTAGGTCTCCTCCAAAGTAGGTAGCGGTATGCTAAAGAGTCAGGCAATAGTAATCTCTCCATCTTTTGCATATTCATCAAAGAATCCTATGTTAATAAGGTAAGATTCGTTATGCTTGAATGAATTCTTCATAGTTGGAATGAAGATATCTTTCCCCTTCTAATGGCACTTAATGTACTAGTGCCATGCTAAGGGTATGAGGTTGTGATTGTACAACTAGTTCCTCCTAACCAATTCCTCCTAACAACAAGATAGTAGGATATAAGCGTGTTGATCACGTAAAATTGCGTAGAGCCTTATATGGGTCAAAGTTTGAAGTCTACATTAACATACCCGATTGTGTATGTGGTTGATTTAGTGAAGCTATTCATTGTAATAAGTTGCTTCGTTGAGCACTAGTTGTCTATCCTTGTAGCCTTGAATGTAGACATTAGCATAATATTTATAGAAGAGGCATTGTTTATAAATTGTCTATTAATAAGATGCCTGTTGAGCATTTCTCCACATAAAGAGGATGGTTGTGATTAGGGTTTTTCGCATACATGTTTGCATCTGTAAAGAATATCGTATTCTCATGCGCGTTAGCTATCCTTCGTATTGGCTACATTGCACTACACTCCCTATATTATCTCCTAGAAATCTGGGTAAGTGCAATCACTACTGTAAGCCATGTGTCTTCATCAAATCCCAAAAATTTTGAAAAACTTCCTAAAGTTAGAAGTTTTCATTAAGGTGGCAACTACTAATGGGTGTGCACATTGGTTGATTTCTAGTATTGCTTCCTTCTCTTTATGTGCCTCAACTTACGTCACATCTCCCTTTTCTTACCTTGGATAATGACTAACAGCAATTGCAACATTTTGTTGAGTGTTGTGTGCCAGGAGTGAATTATTGCTAAGTCATTGTTCTCTAAGACAAGTTCCCCATTTCAAACTCTATCATTAAATATCTTCTTCAGTGTCCAGTACTCTTTAATTAGATGACCCATAGTTTGATGATATCTACAAAACTTAAGGTTATTCTTTTCGTTTGTAGTTAGTAAGCTCTCTAACTTTGGGAGCTTTGTGTTCTCATCTCGTAACCACTGGTTAAGTACAGCATGTACCTTGCCCATTAGCCATGAGAATGAGAGAGAAGATGTAGAGCCTCTCAAACTATCATTTCTTGACTTCTTACTATCTCTATAACTTTCTTTTTGGGCTAAGCTAACAAATATTGCTCGTTTCCCAAATTTCTTACCTTCTGCCTATTGCCATGCAACAAAGTCACTGGTATGGAGAAAGAACATATATTTAGGTTTTTCAGGTGGTTAACATACTTAGTAAACATCCCTTAAATACAAATCTTCACCAATTCCTTTTCATCATACATGTCTTAGATGTCCAGGGTATAATCTTTAAAGTGCTCTATGTAGTCCATCAAATCTTCCTTCAGGCTTTGTCATGTTCTTTCTATGTTTGTAATCATGACCCTTTCCTAAGTATATAAGAATTTCTCTAAGAAAAAGCTTACACATAGTTCCCTATGAATCTACTAATCTTAAAGAAAGGTTAACATATTAAGCGTATGCCTTCTCTATCAATGATTTGGAGTATTCTCTTAGCTTCAAGTCATCATCAAGCCTATAAGGCTCTAGGGTTTTAATAAATTTTAACAGGTATTCCTTAGCACTTCCCTTCTTGCCATTGAATAACATAAATTTATGACTTGCTTAGTCCTTAGGGCATGGCTTTGTTGTAATGCGTTGATTAGCTCTATTACTCTCGTAGGCAACTTAGCTTGTATTTCCTTCATATAAATGTCGAAGTCTTCCCTTATTATAAAGGAAGTCCTTAAGGTAGATGTTGTAGATGTAGGTGGCGAAGCAATTATAGCATTAGAATGGGAAGTAGATCTATTTAAGCTTGGGATGGTAGGATTGGATGGAGGAGCAGACATGCATGAGGATGAAGAGCTGCTTAACTAGACTCTTACATTCCTTGTTGCAAGAGTTAGTTATTGTGTAGGTTTTGGAACGGGGGGAAGGGGGAGGGGGGTAGTAGGTTTCTTTACCCCTTCCTTAATGGAAATATTCCTTAATAACCAATGGATTAGTTGGTTGAGTTGAGGTAATGGCACTTGGCTGTATGGCAACTATAAGATTTGGCAAAACCACACCTTGTTGCACAGCAACAATGGTAGCTATCCCAGTGAGGATGGGTTGGAATATAGTCATAAATCAATTTAAAGCCCCTGTAGCTTCCTACATTGTCTAAATTGTCTATGTACTATCTAGAGGAGCTTCAGGCACTGAGTAATCCCGGTTAGTTTCTCAGGTGGTGGGAGTAGATTCTATTTGGTAAACTCAATATTAATGTTAAGCTTTTAGGATGTCTTATCAGACGTACTAGTTGTTCTCTTCCTATGAGGTGCCATGTCTTTATAATCACTCATGTTTAATGGAGTTGCCATAGTTGTAAGGATCTAACTAAAGTAGTTAAGTGTATGCTACGTTAATGATGCGTTATACATGGCTTTAAAGAAGTGACTTGAGACTGTCACTTAAAAGGATGATTAGCTAAGAATAAGGTAAGGAGGAGGAATATGCAATCTCAGTGTCTCAAATGTACAAGTGACAGACAAGCCAACTTTAGAGGACCTCAGGTGTTCACTTTATAGCTTGAGCAAATGAGATCGGTTCTTTACCTGAATCGCTTATTTGATTTTAGAGATCAAAGGTTTTGTAAAGCAATATTATT
The DNA here is from genome assembly GCA_024138005.1 of Lumnitzera racemosa. Classification (NCBI taxonomy): domain Eukaryota; kingdom Viridiplantae; phylum Streptophyta; class Magnoliopsida; order Myrtales; family Combretaceae; genus Lumnitzera; species Lumnitzera racemosa. Next base: position 42,171,538 of record JAMXBC010000008.1, on the reverse strand, counting down.
TTTCTATTTTCTCTAAAAGTTGCAAATGAGGAGGAATGGTTGTATATTTATAAGCTTTTAGGTAAGATAACATCAATTAGATCATCCTGGTGAACAATGGATGAGATGGAGCTTACATAGTTCATGGTTATTTGAATGAACTAGCTAATGGGCTTAAGGCCAATAGCCTTCCTTATAGTTGCATGAGTTTGCTTGAGAAAGATTGGATGTGAATGGACCTGTCTAACAATCCCTGTTCTAAGCTTACTAAGCCAAATCTCCATGAATCATTCCAAATATAGACCAGACTTCCTAGGTTCTTACATAGCTTAAGGAGTCAAGCCTAAATAAATAATAGGTTAAGTCCAACAATTAATATGGCAATTTTCAACCTTCTACAATTGTCATAAACTCTTTTATTCCAACCTTGTAATGTATTTTTTAGCCTCTAGAACTTTAGCTAAAACTTGATCAAACCATATGCATTAATTCCCTTTTCCAAGGTGATTCAACAATCTTAAGGAAAGAATGGTATTTACAACGATCAAAGCATATCCTATATAGATGTGAGATTATAGTTAAATCAAACTTAAGAGACCTTATCTACTTTAACCATTACTTTGTTTGATCTAACATGGGTCTTTTTGTTAAACCATGTAAAAGGATTCTTAAAGAATTCAACATCAAATAGATTATAATTGATAACATTTTTTAAAAAATATTGCATTCATCTAGTAGGATTAGTCTTTTCTCCTTTCCTTTCACGAGGAAGCAGAACTATATTAAAGTTACCAATGACTAGTTAAGGGCTAGTAGTGACTTCATTTATATTAGTTTAATTAACCAAAGGTTTTTCCTTAAGGATCTTGAGCATTTAGCATGAACTAGTAGTTACATGAAAGGAAAAGGGGAAGTAAGTAACCGTACATTTCAGATGAATTAATTAATCAGTTTTCATCTCTATACTATAGTTGATGTAATCTTTACATAAAATCCAAAATATGGATTATTGTTATAGTAAAAGTTCTTGAAATTTATAGAGTTAGTAATTCTTTTGCAATTTATCAATTAAGGTCATGGGTTCATCAATCATGACAAAACGTAATTCATGAAGTATAGTAAGCTTATATAACCTTTAATTGATCTTTCGTTTGTTGTACCTTATATATTTGCATGATGAACCTTTATTTTAGGCGACTTCAATTGCCTATACCCTTGTAAGTATGTGATTGGGCATAAGAGAATGTTCCTTTAGATGATGAATTGCCTCTTTTCTTGTTGTTATTAATGTAAATTTGACTATGTAATGTATAAAAAATGCCATATGATACAAGAGTATGTATATATACATCAAGATAATCTTGTTGCCTTAATGCATGATGAAAGACTATTGTACCCTTATATAGTCAAATATACGTTAATACTTGCTACCTTTGCCTTTAAAAATGTACGGTGTTTCAATATTTTTAGGATTAGAATGAAGAGTAGTCTTATAGCTGGTGAACCACCATCCGAAGACAATAGAGGGGACTCCAAATGATCAAATGATTTAGCAAACCAGTTTAATGTATTAGGTTGAAGTTACGAATCTTGGTTAAAGATCTCCTCAAAATTGCTATAAGACTCAAAGTCATTACTCATTATTAAACCGTATAACTGAATTCTTCGATAGATTTATACTTGGTGGCTCTCCTTCTCTATCTTCATTGTATATATCATGTAGAGGAGAAAGAAAATAAATATTATCTATCAAATCTTCATTCAGCTCTTTCCTTAGAACTTTCGGCTTTAACTCTTCTTTAATCACACAAGGATCTCCAACTCCTTTAGGAGAATTTGAATGCTTTCCTTGAAGATATGGAGGGGAAAGTCATGTTGCAACATCTATCCCATTTAAGTTTATGTTTGAATTGTTGTTTGATGGATCTTTAACTTTAGAGGAACCAGCAAAACCAGAGTATCAATTTGATCATGAGAAGGTAAAGAATCTATGTTTTTGTCATCCATGGTTGCGTTACCTTTCTCAATATTATTTTTTGCACATTTGCTTCACATACTTTACTTTAACAACCTCTTATGGAGGTTTAAACTTACTAGTATTTTGATCTAAGTTGCTTTTGGCTTATTTAGACTCTTTTAGGATAAGGTCTTTAGCATGGTATTTATCAATAGACTGTCTCATTTTAAAATAATTTGAACAATAGTATGGTTGATTTTCAAAGTACGCATGTAGAGAAAACCATGTTTTTCCATAACTAGACCCTATCCTTGTATTGTTTACCATAACATTATTTTCACAAGTGGATTAGAGGATGTCGGAATGCATCGAAAGCTATCTAAAGAATCCAAAAACTAGCAAAAAACTCCGAATCATCTTAAGGTGAAAAACTGCAAATTTTTTGAAAATTTAGATTTTACTTAATTTTAAATCGATTTCACATTTTTGTTATTTTTAGACAATATAAAATGATATCTTAAGTGTTTTGGTGTTAGGTTGCTAAAATCTCTAGAAAGATGGTAACCCTCCTAAAAAGGTGAAGAATCGAGAGATAGAAAGCTATAAAAAAGTTGGAGTTTTTGTCTTTAGAAAAAGGAAGTGTGCCATGAAAGATGAAAAATATAAATAATAACAACTTTATCATTGTAGAATAAACGTTCATATTCATTATAAAATTCTCTATGAAGTCTCATCTTTTCATGATGCATTCAATATGTTCGGAACTAGTATATTTTTCAAGTTATACTAATTCAAAATGTATCTTTTTAGAATACACTTCACAAATTTCTAATTTATTTTTGACTTAAAAAAAAACTCAATTTTCTCTAAGTTCTTATTCGTCTAATCTTAAATCCTCTTAACCTATTTAATCATTATAATAACATTGGCAAAATAACATAATCACCGACCTTTTATAAGATGAAAATCACATAAACTTGAAGAAGAAATCCAATCCTTCATTTTTGCCACCTTACTTATGACCTATTCACTTTATTGAATTGAATGGGGGATGAATGAAATTGAAATTCTTAAGGAATATAATAAGCATGTAATATCTATTACTTTATTTTTATTGAATTAACAAGTAATTTAAAAATAAACACGTAATAGAACTTTAATAACTAAATCATTTTCAGTCAATTTTCTTTTTTAACCAACCCTAAAGTAAAGTAATAAGTGATAGTAACGGTAGCGATGGTTGTTAATGGTAACATTAGCGATGGTGGTGATGGATGGCGGTAGTGGCAATGGCGATTAATGGCGGTAGTTGTGGTTAGAGGTGGTGGCGACGATTGTCAATGGTGACAGCGATGATAATGGTGGCGGTAGAGATCAAATTGGGATGAGGTCATTTTAGAAAAAATATGAAATTTTATAAAGAATTGTGATTTTTTTTTTGTAAAATTAAGAAATCAAATCTAATAACATAGATTTTTACCAAATTATTGTTGAGAGATAAAAAACAAGGTGAACACCATAATAAAAAATAAGAAAAAATATGATTCCAATTCCCTTCCATTGTGTGACCCATGTGAAGAGAAAGTCAATCTAGACTCATCACGTTTAGTTTTAATTATAAGCTTTGAAAAATTGCAGTGACATATATGTAATAAGAGAGGGGCAAATCAACATTCTAACGTGATAAGAGAGAGTAAACAAAGAGAGAAAAGTATTTCATCACTTTCATTCTTTTCTATTTCACTTATTATTATTCATAAACATACTCAATTCGGTTAAACTTTATTGTGAATTTTATTTTTGAGAAGCGAGATTTTTGAAGAACAAATGCCCTATTTATGTAGATAACAATTTTTACTGAAACAAGAACAAAACCATGTGTCATGCATTCATTGAATGGAACAGAATTCAAACAAGCGTTTGGAGCAGCAAATTTTGATAATTTCAAATAAAATTCTAACGTATGGCCAGTCAATTAACAAACGCCTGTACCGTGCAGATTGGCAATTTATTGTTAGTGTTTTAAGTGGTGAAGAAACCACATCATATCTTCGTATAGCAATCAATTCAAAACCTACAGCCACGTCGTCCTTTCCCCCCAATTCTCCTCCTTTCTCTCTCCTCTCGAAATATGCGCTTCCAGGCTCCGATAAAGCCAGACGGCAGCGCGTTATTCAAAATTTCCACACACCAATATTTCACTATTTAAAAAAAAAAACAAAAATGGGAAACACGAAATTTGAATTTAAAAGAAGTATAAAAGGACCGTATCCATACCGAAGCGGCATCACTTCCTGACAGAACGGCGACTTTTTTCGGCCTCTAGGGTTTCGTACCCGACCCACCAAACCTCTCTATGCCAAATCCCCTCTCTCTCTCTCTCTCTCTCTCTCTCTCTCTCTCTCTCTCTCTCCACCTCTTCACTTATTCTCTCTCTTTCTCTCTCTCCCTGTCTCTTCCCGTCCTCGGGCTTATGAATGAAATCTGATGATAAGCCGGATTTAAACTCTTCAATCGGGTCAGTGCAGCTCCGACTTCGCCAATGGCGTCTTCAACTACCAGATCGGAGCCTCCTAACGCCGGTTTGGTACGTAATTTTCCAGTCGTCTTCCTAATCCTCTCCTTTCGTTAATGCTATACTTCGATCGTAGTTACAGCGTTCAATTTTAATATTTAGATTTTGTTGTAGAATTTATGTTCGAATATTATATTGAATTTCTTCATTTTAGAAGCTGTTGTGGTTATTTTATAGAATGTAGCTTGTTTAGATATAGCTGGAAGCTCTGCATTGTTGTTTAAGCAGCTATCGAGTATCCAGGCAATGGCACTTGTTAAGAATGTAGTAGATTGTGTCATTATTGCGTGTAATAGAAGAGTTTGATGATTGTGATCGCTACCGTAGCAGTGTATTAAGGATGGTAAAGTTTACAGTTGTGGTGCTATCTGCCATTGATTGATTGCAAGGTCAATGTGAAGGTCACTAACTGAACTTTCTGTCTTTTTTCAATTTAAGCATAAATCTTGAATTGCTAGAACCTTTACTTGTGAGATTTATTCTCTTCATCTTTGAAAAACAACATGGCAAATGCTCATTGGTCAAAAAATACAATTGCTAACAATTGAAGATAATGCAGTAACTTTTACGAGCAAAATTTCAATTAGTTAAAGACATTTTCAGCTTCAAACTTTAGGTGAATTGAAAACCAGTCAAAGTTTAGGTGGTGTTGTTGACATTGTCCCGTTCATTGTATCATGACTGTACAGCTAAAAAATTTAAAGGATTTTTAAGAAGAAAAAATGTGACCTCACTGCGAAGTTTCCTTATTTGGTGGAAATCACTATCTTGTGTAATGGGTTGATTGTTTAAATGTTGTTATTTGATTTGTTGTGGCAATGAGATGGTGATCCTTGTTCTGGTCATGTAATGTCTGTTGGCAGTGATAGAATAATGAGATAATTTAAAGGTTCTATGAAATACATTTTGATGCTATATGATCAAGGTTGTTAAAGGTGAAAAGCACACTCAAAGCGCAATGCTTTAAAATCACCCGAGGCAAAAAGCGCATAAAAACCCCTCTCCTAAGTGAAGCGAAGCGCAAATATTAAAAATTATAAAAAAATATTTTGATTAATGAAACTATGAACATTAGTATTCAATAAACAACTATATTTATATTAAACTACTAATATAAACAATTTAAATAAGTCAAATATAAAATAAGCACTATATTATGTCAACTGTTTTTCTAATTAATATCAAAGTATTGAAAATATTTTTTCATATCAAGCACAATATATGTAAAAGAATTAAGTTAAAAGTTTTGAAAAAATTATTCTGGTTTTTAATTTTTTACTCTTAACAGTTTTTGTTTCACTTGTGGGAAAAAAGAAAAGAAATAGAGAAAATTAGAATAAAAAAAGCACAGCTTTTGACACCATATGTACCATAAAGATAAACACCCAATTGGTATTATATTATTAAGTTTTTGTTTTAGTACATTTACTATTTTACCCTTCCATTATTTTTCAAACATGATCATTACATGCCATAATCTGCTTTCAAAATTTTCCTCTTCAGCGGCTTTTGACAACATTGTATATGATATTGCTTGATCATATTGCAATTGCGATAAAGGGCATCATTCTTTGTTTACTATGTTTTCTCATATGGGCTAGCGGAATCAGATTTTTTGGCCTTCCTTGGAAATTCATTATTTAGGAGCGATGCTTGTTATCAGCTTCACTCTGAGGAGTGGTGAAAATGTTATTCCACATGTTATTGTGGCAATTTAGTCACTAAGTTGCTTAACGGTTGAGTAAGTTTCAATTTGGCTGTGACATGCCATGGATGGATCATGTTGTGGGGAGTGGTATTCTTATGTGAAAACCTATGGGACAGATATTTGGATTCACGCTATTAAGATGCTATGATTTGATCATGAACTTTTGGCATTTATTTTATGGTAGAACCTGATGGAACTTGATGAATAAATTATGAATCACTTGGCCAAGAGATTGTTGGTGTATTGATTTAGAGATAAGTGAAGGCAGGGCAACGGAACCAGAAATCTCCATTCCTCCGCGGCAACTGAAATTTTGAATTTAAACCATCATTCTCACTTTGGTGAAATGAATGTCTTGTATTAAACTTTTAATCCTGGTTTACTTTAGCCTTTGTTCTCTTGCTTGGGCTTGCCTTTTGGCAATAATCCACTGCAAGCTGAAGTTTCATTCTACATGTGAAATAAGTTTTCATACAGAAGTAGTGAGTTGAATTATGTTTTGGTTTAAGCAGTCAATGAGAGCACACGAGATGGGACCTGCTTACAAGGAGGTAACATCAATTATTGACAATCTGAAAAAGCAAGTTGCAGCTGATCGAGGTACTTATGTAAAGGTGAGTGTCTATGGTCTTATTTTCTTTGTTTAGATTTAAATTGCATCCATCTAAGATGAGTTCTTTGAAATCTCTGCAATCTTTTGCAGAAAAGGATGGAAGAAAACAGAAGGAAGTTGGTTGAAGTCACACAAAATTTGTATAATTTAGCAACGCAAAGACAGGATTCTCAAATTAGTGAAAACGTAACTGACAATACTGTAAATCTACTGACAAAGCAGCAAGCAGATGCCCTTGGAATGCAGAATGGTATAGATGCAAGTAACGGTGAAGATAACAATACCTACCATGAAGATGGCCACAATTCTACAGCGGTGCTTCTAGGATCTAGTATTCCTGTAAAGAATGCTGTTCGCCCTATTAAACTTCCTGAAATGAAAAGATTACCTCCTTATACTACATGGATATTTTTGGACAGGTTTGTTCACTTTTTAATACCTGACCTCCCTTGGAACTCTGATAGGGAATAGGTGCCATTCTTCTGCCAGAACATTGTGCTTTTGAATTTTTTGATGCCTTAGGCAATTTGCAATGTCAAGGATTTGGAGTTAGAGATACTCATTGAGTTTGTACATGGAGTTCTTTAAAGCTATGAGAGCAAGCTCTCTGCTTATAAGAACCAAATATGCTACATGTATGAAATATACATGGCAATGATACTTTCTTTATCAGTGTGCCAGTGTTAAGATTGTTGCTTCTCATGGTTAACTTACTGTTCTTCTTCTACTAGAACTTTTGCATTTAGCTGTTGATCCTCTTTGGTTGTATTTCCATTTCATAATACAATATAATCAGATTGGCCTTTTCTTTATAAATCATAGGTGTATTTTTATGAGCATTCGTGTGGATTCCCTGTGTTAGCATCAATATTTTTACAGATGGCATGATGGATTTCCTTTTATTCATCTCATGTTAATAGTTTACTAGAAAAAAAGTAGTCTCTAGTAATAATATGTATGCAAATTCAGTCTGAGATTGTTCATCAACTCATTTGGTGTTAGCTTTTTTAGTAGCATCTCATATTGATACATACATACTTGAATACAAGCCTATGTATGTGTATAGATTGATATTTTTCCTTTTGTTCCCCTGACAGAAATCAAAGAATGACTGAAGATCAATCAGTGGTGGGTAGAAGAAGAATATATTATGATCAAAATGGTGGTGAAGCACTTATTTGCAGTGATAGTGAGGAGGAAGTCATTGAGGAAGAAGAGGAAAAGAGAGAATTTGTGGAGTCAGAGGACTATATTCTCAGGTTAGTACAAGCAATTGCAGTGAGATATGTGCATAAGGATGCTTTTTTCTACATCTAGCTTCTGAATTCTCTCTTTTCATGAAAAATTGTTTTCCATGCAAAATTTATATGTTCTTGTAAATTCTTCTTTCCTTTTTTTCCTCTCTCTGGTGTTGAATTCCTGTCTAATTGCTCATCTTACACAGTAATCCATTAAATTCCGATATAAAACGAAGCAACATTCAATCTCCTTAAAATTCTTTTGTTGAACTGCAACACCTGAACTGCCTTGCAACATATGCATTGTTTCACTCGGAGTCTTGTTTTGAAGGTTTATTTGGATGTGGCATCTTGATTTAGTTCATGAATTAATGGGAGAGAGAATATCCTAAGGGAAAAGAAACCTAATATTCATTTTGAAATTTTTGACTGAATATCAGGTAGTTCATTCTTCAACCAAAATTCATTTAGGTTTCATATCATCATTTTATTAAATAGAGGGAACACTGTTAGGATGTTTGGCTTTGTGATGGCTTGGAGGTTGAAGGTTGAGAATTGACCTTGTTAAATAAAATAAATTAAAAATGATGGTTGTGATGTAAACTTGATAAGTTGTCTGGGGCTGTTCACTTGTGGTGGTGGGGGGTTTTGATGGTGCTCCTGCCATGGCAGCCTGACTGCAACCGGTTGGGAAAGATGAATGATATTCGTCTAGCCACTTCTCTTTTACTGTTTTTAATTTTTGTTTTCCATTATATTATCTAATTAGATATGTTTATTAATTTGATTAAATTATCGTATACCAATTAGAAGCTAACATGTGTCTCTAAGTTTTTTTTGGGCAATGACATGTGTCTCTAATTGAAATTAACAAATATTGATAGAAAACATATCATGCATTTGTCCCCAACAGCCCCACAATGCCGCCGCAGCGCCCCCCCCAACCAAAAAAAAAGAAAAAAGGTCAATTATAAAAACCCAAAAACACAGTTAATTTGTAATTTTCTGTTAATACATCTAGCATGGTGTAGATAGCCAAAGAAGTGATCTTGATGGGATGTGATTGGAAAATTATCTAAGGATATGACTGACAAAATTTGTCTAGGTTTTATTTTGTGCTTGGGACAAGGTTTATATTTATCTGAGCACTTATGTCATGTTCACTTGGATGGAATGGTTATTTCATTCCCTTCTTCCTTCTAAAATAGCTATTACTGCATTTACTTTCATTTTAAGTGTGCAATAGCAATTCCAATAGGATTCCCTATAATGTAAAATATTGAATAGGAATTCATAACCATTCCTCCATAAATAGTTATCACTTGGCTATTCATGACCCATTTTCTTTGATAGATAATGACCCATTTTGTTCCTGCCCTTCTCACACAATATCTACCAGTTACAAACTACCTCATCTAAGTACTCCCACAAACCTAGATGGGCCCATCACCACATGCTTCCACTATGTTGAACCAAACCACCACTCGTGATTAACTCAAATACTCATCCCCCACAAACCCACACCTAGACAAGACCACCATGAGCATGCACACATACCATCACAGCCATATGCCCCAACCTCTGTGAGTGCATGCCTAGACTGCCAGGAGTGCATGCCCAAACCACCTTGAGTGGCATGCACAGACCACCACGAGTGTGTGCCCATATGCCACAACCACCAAACTTTATATCGAGACATTTATTATCCACTGGTACAGGCCAAATGCACACAGTATGGTAAAATTATCATACTCTGTCTAAGTCAAACAAAGTATCATGACTTAAAGAATTCTAGAAGACCAATGTCTATTCTACGGTCTTTGTATTTTTTATTTAAACTAGGATGCTTTTTCATCTGTCTGGTGAATACTTCCTAGCTATGATATATGTGTGTGATCTTTATTTTATTTTTGCTTTTAATATTCTTTCAGGAGCTTATAATTGCAATTTAATTGTGCTATGTAGTTTGAAGTTTTTGTAACATTTATGTTAAAAGTTCTGAAATGAAGCTGCTTCATCTTTTGTATAATGTGTTGTTACCAGCATGACTGTCAAGGAAGCTGGTTTATCTGATCTGGTCCTGGAAGCATTAGCACAGTGTTTGTCTAGAAGTCCCTCCGAAGTTAAGGTACATAAATAGTAGAAATGTGGATTTGGCCTTTATGTAGTGCAATTCCTTGCTAGATTTTAATTGTCACTGTCATTGTTTTCTGTTCCTATTATCTAAAAGAACTGGTCATGGTGGAAGCTTTGGTCCAGCTGTTTCCCAATTTTCTTTCTCCTGCCTTTACAGAGAAATGAAACACCATCGAACATCTTATACAGGCAAGATATGAAATTCTTATTAAGGAAGACAATGGAGTTGCTGGACCTAAGAATGGTGATAGTAGAGATACATCTCAGTCTATGAATTCTTTTCTTGATAAAGATCTTGATGCTGCTCTAGATTCCTTTGACAATCTCTTTTGTCGCAGATGTCTTGTAAGGAATCTTTTTTGCGCTGTCTTACAACATGCCCCTTTTGCTATGTTCATGCCAGTAAGGCCATCAGTTCCTTTGTGTATCTTTCAGGTTTTTGACTGTAGATTACATGGATGTTCACAGGATCTCGTCTTCCCTGTAAGTTGATTGCATAAGATGGATTAGTAATAAGTTTTGTGGTTGTAATTTTGTTTTTTCTTCTTTCTTTTTCCTCCCAACTAAACATGCTTATTAGGCTGAAAAGCAATCTCCTTGGAACCATCCAGATGATGAAGGTTCAACTTGTGGTGCCCACTGTTACCGATTGGTAAGAGTTAGTCTGATTCTTTCACCTGGAAATGAGAGATCAATTAGCTGAATAATTTGCTTCTTTTTTACCTGTCAGATTGTGAAGTCAGAAAAAACTGGCACAGGGAGCTCTCCTATGTCTGGCAATCTTCATGAAAAATCAATTCCTTCAACTAATGTTACCAAAGGGCATACAACATCTTGGAGGAAGTCTTCTGGTATTTCTTCTAGGATGCGGCTGAAGATCTGTCAGAGTGAAAGTGCATCTTCCAATGCAAAAAATATATCGGAAAGCAGTGACTCAGAGAATGGACCCAGGCAGGATGGTACCATGCACTCTTCATCACCCTCTAAGCCTAAACTTTCTGGAAGAAGTGCTATTCGCAAGAGGAACAGCAAGCGAGTTGCTGAACGTGTTCTTGTTTGCATGCGGAAAAGGCAGAAGAAAATGGCAGCTTCTGATTCAGATTCTATTGCAAGTGGAAGTGCTATTGTTAGTGATATGAAAAGTGGGTGTAATTCACTGAAGGAAAATGAAGATGCTAGTTCTTCATCCCGCAAAAATGTGAAATCTGCTGTGAGTGGAAGAACAAGGAGGGGATTGGCCATTGAGAACAATCGAAATTTAGCCTTGGGTGAAACTGCTATTTGTCCATCCACTGAAATGAATGTGGATCCTCTAAGTAGCAGAAATGATACTATGAGGAAAAAAGATTTTGTGGATGAGAATGTACGAAAACCTGAAATGACTGGAGACAATACATGGAAGGCTCTTGAGAAAGGCCTTTATGAGAAAGGTTTGGAGATTTTTGGTAGGAATAGGTCAGTTTTATATTTTATTCTGTATCATATTATTTACAGATTTCTTATGAAGATTAGGATTTAAGCTTGTTGATAAAAGGAGATTATGCTGTGCAAATCCTTTTTGATGGGTAAATCACTCCAGTGGTTGTCCAACTTGTGCTTTATTCACGAATTTACTTAGTTTCACACTTTTTAACCATTGCATATCTAAAATGCATTAAGACCACAATTCCATCACAGGTTCTCAAATTACTAACGTAATTTGGTAGTTGTTTGACTGATATGTATATGACCATTAAATATTTACTTAATCTGTAGAAGGGATCGTTAAACTATAGTCTGCAAAATGACTATTGAACTTATTTTTCATGTAGGTCATGAAAAACAACTGACATTGCCACTTCACACTTCTGTAAATCATAATGGCAGTAATATAATGAAATAGTTTCTACACTAATCTTATACATACATATATACATATGTATGTATATATATAATATATATGTATGTTGGCAGCTTTTCAATATCCATTTTGCATCCAATTATTATGAAATCATGTCTTATGGATATTTCTGAAAATACAAAATTTTCATGTAAAAGGATGCACCTCTTTGAATAGAATATTAACCAACTTTTATATGACTAGAATATTCTTTTGAATCTATATAATTAAAATATTTTAATATCATTACTCGCATATTGTGCAATTCAATTATCATTTTGGTAATTATAGAGGGCATAATGTATAAAAACTGTTCTGATTTGTTGATTTGCAAATGAGGCAGAAGTCTGCTGACTATTGGCATTAGTTATTCCAACCGCCCTCCCCTGCACTTCTTCTTGAAGCTCTAAGGAGTCTAAGCTAGTCATGAATGGTGATATGCATTGGACATTGCTTTAACACCTAAATGTCATAATTCACTCCATCTTAGGTTACCATGGATGGTATTAATGTCTCAGATGCATGTTTGGTGAAAATATTTTATCTTCTTTGGTTCATTAATGTTGTGTAAAGTTAGGATTTTTTGACCTTTAGTTGAAAAAAGTTGACTGCCCAATTTTCTTCACCATCTATGAATTTTCTTGATTCAGAAGGTGATGTTACCCTGTACTAATTTTCTCTTGTTTCCTGATTATTACGTTTCTTTTGACCAACACTCCTAGTGTCTCCTATAGGGTGTTAGTTGCTAAGAAAGTGTGCAAGCTAATTACCCAAAAAATTTGTAATGCAGCTGCTTAATTGCTAGGAATCTCTTAAATGGTTTGAAGTCTTGTTGGGAAGTTTTCGAATATATGAATTTCTGTGATAGAAAGCTTGCTGGGCAAGGCGGCAATCCTTCTAATGGTCCAGATGGCTATTCTAAGTTTGACTCTAATGGGGTTAGTCTCATTGCAATTTTCAGTGTTGTTTTACGTTAACTTTAACCTTAATCTGAAACTCTTAAGAGTTTTATGAATGGATTTCAAGGCAAATAATGAAGCTAGAAGACGATCAAGATTTTTGCGTAGAAGAGGAAGAGTTCGTCGCTTGAAATATACCTGGAAATCTGCTGCCTATCACTCAATCAGGAAACGGATAACTGAGAGGAAAGACCAGCCTTGTCGACAGTATAATCCTTGCAACTGTCAGACTTCCTGTGGAAAACAATGTCCCTGTCTCCTAAATGGCACTTGCTGTGAGAAGTATTGTGCGTGAGTGTTTCTCATTAATTTTTGTCAAGTTACAATTTATGCATATATAAAGGATCGAATTTGAAATTTCAATCCCTTTTTTATGCTGGATGATTCAAAAGGATTTAATTTGTATGGCTTACCTGCATTATTTTTTATCTATTTGTATTGTCTTTCTTGATTTAAGAGATGTCACAACTTTGATAATCTAGATGCCCTAAGAGTTGCAAGAACCGGTTCAGAGGTTGTCATTGTGCAAAAAGTCAGTGCCGAAGTCGTCAATGTCCCTGCTTTGCAGCTGATAGGGAATGTGATCCTGATGTTTGTCGGAATTGTTGGGTCAGGTAGACTTTTCCCTCCAAATGCTTATTTTGAATAATCTCCCTCTCTGAGAAGAAAGCTAACATCCATGAAAAAAGCAGCTTAATACAAAGTTACATACCATAAGTGGAGAAATCTCTGTTTAGACTGCTAATGTTGGCGTGATTAATAATAAAAATTGTAGATGTCTATTATTCATCTTTATTGTCCTTGGGGCTGCAATGCAAAGTTAAGGTGCAGTAAGCTGCTTTTAAAAGTTATGCATGCTGATAAACTTATGGCTACTATGCTGTTTAAAGGCCACTTATAAAGTGTTGAATTTCTCATGTGAGGATTTCTTGAAAAATTTTTGCATGTTTATGAGCTGATTTCATAACGCTTGTGAATTGTGGGTCATTGGGAAAGTTCTTGACAAGCAAGATGACCTAGCAAATATACGTGCTATCTCTTGTACCTATCACAATTAATTCATACATTGTTTCTTAGTTCCAATATGCTTCCTCTCTTATATGAAATTTTACTTGGCAAAAACTGACCCCTGGTTGTTCCTATATATTCTGATGGTATCTCTACTTCTTATCTAAAGAGAAATTGATCTGCTAAAATTAACATATTTCTTTTTACGGTTTTTGCATTTCATCTTACAATGTTAAATTGATTTGGCAGCTGTGGTGATGGTACTCTTGGGGTTCCTAATCAAAGAGGTGATAACTATGAATGTAGGAACATGAAACTTCTTCTTAAACAACAACAAAGGGTAATTAACCCCCCTCCCTCCCTTTGCCTCTCTCTCTCTCCTTCCCCCACCACCCCCCAACCCCCTTCTCTGTGTGTGTGTGTGTGTGTGCGCACACGGGCGCGCACTCTTATGGGATGCCCGTTTTGTGTGTTTGGATCTCACACTCATTCCCAGAGATCCACACGCTGACAGACTTGCAAGCATGTATACAAATATCAATACACAGACAATAGCTGACATACAGAATCCTTCAGACCGTGGTGTATCTGTGGTTGTATGTCTTGTTCAAGTTCACTTCTAAGCTACCTCCATGGTGCAAGATGGATGGCACAACTAAATTGTTCTGTATATGTTGGTGTTTATATAGGTGTAGGTCATTTCATATGTGTGCATATATACTTCTGTAGATCCATTATCATAAAGCAATAGGCTAATACAGTATCTTTGTTGCATTTTCTTAATAATGAGAAACAATTATAAAGAAGTTAGTTGATCTTCAAAACTACTGGTCTTAGATTTGCTTTGTAAAGATTGAGAAGGCTTTTTCACCTTTTCAAATTTCTATTTTTTGATGGAGCATGATTTGACCTGCTGCAGTTGAACAGTGTCTGAACAGAGTCTGGATGTTGTTCTGTTGCCTTTGGTCAAGTCTACTCTTTTAGTTTGTTGAACAATTAGCAAGTCTTATTTGTAAAATTGGAGTCCAATTTTTTGGTTTTCCAGGCATTGTCTACAATTTTTCTAGCAGCAGATGCCTTGAACATTTGACCTATATCTACCAGTAATCTTATACATAAACCCTGTTTTCTGTGTTGTTTGAGTTTAATGATCTTTCACTTACTGCCTATAATGATGTTACGTGTGCTTGCAGTTAATGTGTATTCAAATAAAGAACTACATTATTCTTGAGCTGCAATATTTGGAAAAGAACATTTGTTTCTCATAACATAAATATTTTTCTGTTCTCTAGGAACCATTGTAGTGCTCTGTTCTCTTATGTTAAGACAGAGTTAGATAAAAGGATGCTTCGCATGTGTTTTGAGATGTACTTGGAATAACAGAGTATGATGCTTATATGCACACAGGTGTTGCTTGGGAGATCTGATGTATCTGGCTGGGGTGCATTCTTGAAGGTGACTATTATTTCCTTTCATATATGGTATCTGGAATGTGTTGCTTCTCCTATTGCCTGACAGACTTTGACTGTCTTTCAGAATAGTGTTGGTAAGCATGAATATCTTGGTGAATACACTGGAGAACTGATTTCACATCGAGAAGCAGATAAGCGGGGCAAGATATATGATCGTGAAAATTCATCCTTTCTTTTCAACTTGAATGATCAGGTGAATGCTGTGATTCTACCTTTTTCCTTTAGAGGATGTTGTTATCCTGTCCAGTTTCATAAGCAATTGCATACTTGTTAAATGCAGTTTGTTCTTGATGCTTATCGGAAAGGGGACAAATTGAAGTTTGCTAACCATTCACCAGATCCAAACTGCTATGCCAAGGTGCTGTTTGGTTTACAACTGCATGTTGGTTACGCATCAGTAAAGGATCCGATGCTTCAGTGTCGTGATTTTTGTGTTTTGGTTCATTTTTTTGCTTGTGTAGATGTACGAGTGAATATATTAGGTATGATGCAAGGTCTAACGGCACTACCATGTTACATTTTCACTGTTTGTTGCAGGTTATTATGGTTGCTGGGGATCATAGGGTGGGTATATTTGCCAAGGAACGAATTAATGCTGGAGAGGAGCTGTTCTATGACTACCGTTATGAGCCAGATCGAGCACCTGCATGGGCAAGGAAGCCTGAGGCATCTGGATCCAAAAAGGAGGAAGGCGGTCCTTCAAGTGGTCGTGCTAAGAAGGTTGCCTAACTTGAGCATTCATTTTAACTTGCACGATTAAAATTCTTTGCCATTCTTTCACAGGTAGAAGCACCATTCCGATTAACCCTGAAAAATGAGGTTTTCTCGATCATTTTGTCGGAGAGGCCATTGTCATCTCCATAGACAACTAATCCTTATTATTATTTTTTTTTTCATCAAGTTTCATTTATCCAAACTATGCTCTATATCCATTTTAGTTTCGAGACAGCGAAATTCCATGCAAGTCTTTTTTTTTTTTATTCTTTCCCAATTGAAACTATTGCTCAACATTCAGCTTGATGAGCAAATCTCCAGAATGCTGCAATTCGTCAACGTTGATGCTTGCACGTTACCTGCCTCTTAACTTTTGACCCTCGTAGGGTTTTTCTCAATCGCTTGCATTTTGTGGGCATTCTTCCCCCCCTAATTATGCCCAGGAAAGTGTTTTGTTGAAAATCTAGTAAGAAAGTAAGTGGCCAAATGATGTCGACATGTCCTGCATCTTTTCTTGTTCTTGGGGGTGAATTCTCACTGTTTTCGGCTCGATTTATCGGCCCAACCATCACTACCCTCATGACCATGGATACACCATCAGAAGCTTTAAGTGAGGAGAATAATGATTTTCTTACGTATGAACGTAAACCATTTTACTTCTGTGGTGGGCAGCATTTATTCAGGGGAATAAATGCTATATATGCTACCTAAAGTAGACACTTAAACTTTCCAATTGTGAATTTAAGTACCCAATTGAACTTTCATATCTCAGCATTACCACTTAACCTAACTCCGTTGGGTTCTTTTAAACAATGTGGCTTTTTTACACATGGTGCTTGGATCGATGAACGTACGGATGCATGTCGAAATCTTTACAAAAAAATTTCTAGATCAGCTTTTAACAAAATTTAGGAAGTACATATTTCCAATTGATCTACCATATTATCAAAATAAATCAAATCATATCATTCAATTCATTTTTTTTCTCTTTCCTACAAAAATCAACAGGCCCCCAACATCAACTACATTCGAGTAATTATTGAAAAATAAAAAGACCATCCATATTCTTCTGCCTCCTTCGTAAGGTATCATCTGCATTGCAGCGGAAAAGCTATCAAACCAAATGCCTTAATGTGTTGTTGAATGTATTTTTGTTATAGATTGTTCTTCTTTTACCAACCCTTTTTTGAAGGTAAATATAGCTTAAATCTTTTCCACTCAAATGTAAAGGCTCGATTTTGTCAAAGAATCGATCTCTAGCTCCGAAATCTAAATTTCATGATGATTTTAGTGATGGGCATAGTAATAGGTGAGTGGAAAGAAAAATGAGGAAAAAGGGCCCGGTGGAAATTTTAGTTTTTGTTAGGTTTGGTTGGATAAAAAGTTTGATGAAGAAAGTATTTTGAGGAGAAATTAGCTGAAAAGAGAAGTTTGAAAGAGGAGAAGAAATGGGGGGTTTTACTGTGAAGAGGACAAATTAAATGGTAAAATATTTTGGGTCATGATGGAATATGGATGAAGATGAGCTTTAGATTTGAGGTTTGGGGTTCCAAAAAGGAAGGGGTAGATTTTGAAGAAGAAGATGATTCTTTTTATTCTTTAATTGTTTAAAGTTTTTAATATATTACATAATAATTATTGAAATAATTAGTCAAAAAGCCATGTCATTTAATAAAAGAGTTAAGTTGGATAGTAATGGTGACATGTAGAAATTCAATCAAATAACTAAATTGGTTATTGAAAAGTTTAAGTATTTAATTGAAAAAAATCACCTAAACTATAGGTAGCAAATGCAATGTTATCCCTTATTTAGGCTATGCCAGGCTTAAGAGCTACATCAGCATGTAAAATGTTGATTACTAAGGACCGAAATTTATCTTGAAAGAAATTTATTTTTAGAGGAATGAGAGATTGTTATAGGACTATGTGGTATACTCCCAAGTGATTCTATTGCAAGCTATGATGATTTTCCATTTTTTCTAAAGTAGTTGCATTTTTATCTGTCAGTATATGATAGCATTTCTTAATAATGAAAATATTAAATGCTGAAAGTATTTGTAGTACATATATTGCAAAAACTGTCATAGCCAAACTTAGAATAGACGAGAAGTTTTGAGTGTTGGCCCCGGAAACTATTTCCACTTCCTTGGGACGATGTTAATGTGTTTGGTCATAATAATGTGAAATTGTCTAAGTCCAGCGGCTGAAATTTGATAGGAAAGCTTTAAAAGAAAAAAAAAAAAGAAAAAAAAAAGAAGGAAAAATAGAAGGTATTGTAAATGGAATTGAGATCGCTACTAATGAACAAACTTGCGGCGTATAAGAAACTCTCGGTGGTGGCAGAGACCTTTCTCTCTATGGCCAATTAGATATGCACCCTTTTCTTAAAATGATGAAATTATGAAAATTCACGTGCCGCAAAATGATGATGGCCCACAGTTTTGACTCTCCCAGTTGTATCATTCTGCAAACCACTATTATCGGTGATTCAACTTGTTTTTTATTGGAAAACAAATTATTGCTTGTGTATGCGTGTGTTATTTTTTAAGCCTTTAATATCCAGGAGGAGAGTAAAAGCTGTTACTTATTGATTACGTAAAATCAATTATAATAATGAATAGAAATCATATGAAGTTTATCTAAATTCAAAAGCCCCTATGCAGAATTTGTCTTTTAAGGTTCAAAAAGCGAGAAATCTGCCAAGCTTCCCTTTAGGAAGAAGAGTGTGTTCTCAAATCACAGATCGCACATCATAAGATTGCTGCTGTTCTTATTGATACAAAGTATTGCAAGTTCAAAATCTGTGCTACTTCCAGCCTGTGTTAAAACGCATATAATTATAGGATAGTATTTAGTTGTTTAATTTTTATAATATTTTATTGAATAAGATTGGATAAAAACTTTTACCTTGTAACTTTAATTGATGATTAAAAAAATAAAAAAATAAAACTAATAGACCGGATAAAAAACTTAGATTTTTTTTCTTTTTATATCATGATATAAAAATATTTTATATTTTCAAAAATACCGTTTTATGAGTTAGTTAATATTATTTTTATTAAATATTACAGAAAATATTTATTTTATAATATTTTTTAAACAACATTGCATTTGTTGATACTTCAGCGCCGTTATTCGTGGCGTCGTTTTGCATGCTCCAAGTTTATTAGTACTACTATATATAAAGTGATGAACCATAGCCTTATAGGACTCAGCATCTACATATTTGGATTTGTTCTAACTGTGTGAGAGTTTATTGGATTTTAAGGAATCCTACAGAAATTAGTCACGACAGTGTTCAAAATAGTGCAATTAAGAAGAGAGAAAAAAAAAAAAGGTTCTTGATTGATTCAAAGCCTGAGTTACATAGGTGAAAACGGGAAAGAAAACTTGCTCCTTTGCGTTGAATCATCTCATTAATTGTCAATGTAGATGTTAACAAACGCCATAAAAAGAAGGAAGAAGTCCATAATGGTAAGGTTGTTGAACAAATAAACTTGTAAATCATGCTTGTAGTAGCTCCCCGTCGCACTATGTTCCATGCATCGGTGAGAGAGAAGAAACCATTTGCAAACTTTCCACACTAACTCATCGAGGACTATTGGAGATGTTGATAGTATTACATCAATGACGGAAGATGGAATTACTCCACTTTTGAAAGTAGTAAAATTTCATTCAATTAATACTCAATCACTCAATGGTTAAAACTCTAAAAAGAAAACTATCTATACAAAGACCGATAAAGCGAGTTTCATGATGTAAATCCAATCTAATGGCTATAATGAACCACTTAAAATAATAATAAAGGAAACTATGAAATCTTCTCAAACCTAAAAGATGGTAAAATACATCTAGCCTAAAAATAATGTTTTAAATAAAACAACTAAATATAGAAATATTTATTCCATTGCAGGTCGATAACATTGCCGCGAGCTCCTATGCATATACCTATGTTCCCTATCAAAAGACAAGTACAAAGTAGTAATTCTGCTGCCCTTCTTTCCTTTTAGATTATTCGAACTAATATGTTTTTCCCTCATAGAATCAGAAAGTTAGCATATACCTTTTCTTATCTAGTTGAAACCCTAGTCTTAGCTTTCTCTCTCCATGCCAATCTGTCTTTCTCTTACATAATGAAACATTAGTGCCAAATTTTTTATAAAGTGTGTTTTATTGCAAGTGTAGTGGCGTAGTACGTTAAAGTTAATCCTTCACAAAATAATGGGTAGTTGATTTTGAATTTGGTATAAAACTATAACCTTAGTAAAAAGGAAATATTAATCGATGTGACTTTGTGTTAAAGGGACAAGTGGAAGAACGTATTGTTATAGTGCTATTCAAGCATACTTGAGACTTATTGCAAGTTTCATGCATGTTAAGGCGTTCTTCCAATTTCATTTCCTTGTTTTTTCAGTGTTCTCTTGCTGTTAGAATTTCTTGTTGGAGTCATTTTTTTTCCTTTTTTTCCTTTTAAGAGATTGATCTACTTTGGAGTAAGACTTCAAATCAAGCTTTAATTGATAAAAAGGAGTAATCTTGATTTTATGATCAATGGTGATAGACGTGTTAAGAATAATGGATTTTGGTTAATTACTCAATTGGAGCTGTTTTATGATTATTAATGTAGATCAATAATTGGTTAGATGTGATAAATCTAAATATGGTTGATTGAATATGCTTTTTGATCAATTGAGTTGGTTGATAGGAGAATTTGATCAATGTAAATAAAAGTAGACTGAATGGATTTCATACTATGATGACTGAGTCTTAAGCTTAGTTGATTGACTTTCTTCATGGCATAACCTGGTTGATCACTTTTCAGAATTAGCGTATTGAGTTTGCTTTTATAGGTGCTTATTTTGATTTTATAATGATTTGTTAAGCGGGAAATCAAGTGTTAGACTTGGAGACCTATATATGCAAGTATCGATGGCTTGAATATGTATTTGATTATAGAAGTTCGTTTTAGTTTTGGTTGTTTCCGAAATATTGAGCTAATTTTAACTATGTAATTATTATTGTTTGCTTTGTGCATCTATGTGATAGAGAAATAAATGAGCTTAAAATTATATGGTACCCTAATAAATGTTTTGATGTTTGTGCATGCGCTTAGATCAAGAGAATTATAAGCGATGGTTATTAATTGGGTGCTGTTGACCAATTATAGGGCAACGACATAGGGTGATCTGATGTATAGCTGAGGCCCTAGACTACTATTTGTAAGATTGTAAGTTGTTAATTAGCTAATTATTGTGATATGAATTGAGTTTCTAGAGTGAAACTATAGTTAGGTTATATTGCTGGTATAAAATGACTTTGTTGATCTGTATAGTAGAATAATTGCTTGATAGCTAATACTAGTAACGAACTTAAGATGAAATGACTAGATGTGGTGCCAACTTTAAAATTAGATGACCCCTAGTAATATATTAAGTACTTTACACATGTGCATCGATGGAGTCTGAGTTACTCTAAATATTAATATGCTAAGATTATATTATTTGCTTCACTTAAATAATTAGATAAATAAATTGTTGTTGATGCATTTAGATATGATGAACTTGTTATGTATATTGTAACATAACATAAAATGTGGTCGTATGCAATTATTACGTGCTGGATATTATTGCTCACCCATGTAGGGACTTTCTAACTTTTCATGTGTCGATGATATGTATGATTTTCATTTATATGAGACTTGGGTCATGACCTACATTGTTGGAGTTAGTTAGATGACAATTATGACTATTTAGATGATTAGCAACTTGATATTAGCTTTATCAATGTTAGTATATGAGACTTTATCTTGCTATTGTTTTGAAGACTTTAGTTGATAGCTGAACTTTAAACTTTACCATTTTCATGTTAGTAGCTATAGTATTTTAACTTATCGAGAAATTATAAAGATTTTATGAATTATAGTTAACTAGTGATTCAATTTGAAATAACAAAAAAAAAAAAAAAGAAGTGATAGATCAATAACAACAAATAATAAAATTAATAAAAAAGTTTTATAAATAATAAAATTTATTTAATTAATTATCTTAGGTCTTCCATATGCTTACTAAATCAAATTTACTAATATTTAATAAGCTTATTAACTTCTTTTTTTTTTTTTTGAAAGCTTCTTAACTTACTAAGGATATTTTAGTAAAATGGGTTAATTGTCATATACCTTATAATAATTATCAATGTTGCTAAATTACCCTTGAAAGGGAAATTAGCTAAAATCAGTTACTTAAGTAGGGTTAGTTTTAGTATAAAAGCTTAAGATATGGTAAGAGAGAGAGAGCTAGATGCATTTAGAAAAATAAAAGATGAAAGGACTTCCTCTCTACTCTCTCTTTATAGCGTGATGCATAAGGTATCCTTCAAGTAAGTTTTCTTAATTTACAAGGTGATCAAGTTGTTTACAAGAGAATTTGGAGGATCAACAAGAGTTATGTACTCTATAGTGTAAATTATCTTAATCTTAGTATAAGTAAGACAATATTTTTCTAAATCTACAAGTTTAGAGATCTAATTATTGAAATTTATTGAATAATTAGGAGGAGATCTTGGAACATATATAGTGACGCTATACGTCTTTAGTGGAAGGGAGAAATCACTTTGATTTCGAAGTGTTAGATAGTAGATTGAGTATTGCATACGAGATGTACATTGAGACAATCTATAAGTTTTATGAAGTAATTAGGTGCTAGCTTTGTGGTTACGAAGTAGAATCGGTATAATTTTGAAGATTAGTGGGTACTTGAATACGATTTCGGAAGATCTCAATTTAAAAGAGAAGATTTGCAAGAGGTGAGTACTTTAATTATATTGATTTGGAGTTTAGGTGTTAGATCTTAGTGTTAATTGAAGCTTGATGGTAAGAATCTGTTAGATTAGTTATGGAGACGATAAAGGGTAAAGGTTAGTTTTTGTTACGTCTCGAATAGTTGGAGTTATAATAGTCTTGTTGTGTGAACTATCCTAAGATAGAAGCTAATCTCATAGCTGCTATTCTACACTTGGTCCACACAAGACATATTTGACTCAATTGCTTTGAAGTATCTAGTTTGGTACTTGTTTGATATAACTTGTAGTATAATCTTTTAAAGTAACTATTATCACAAACTTGTAGTACTTTTCTTTAAGGGAAAGTATTTGTGTATATATACGTTTATGTTTGAAATAAAGGTATATAATCTATAAGTATCTAAATACAACATTAGATTAAAAGTCAAAAACTACTGGGTTGCTTAATAAGGTCTAATTAGTTTTCCTTAGAAATTTAGTAAAGATGACAACAAAACTAAGAGTCTAGCCATTTCTTCTTGATTCTTCACTCCTTGACCCTATTAGCTAATATTTTGGAGTTGAGGGAAAATGCTTGTAATCTACTTTGAACCTGCAAAATAAACTACATGATAATAAGCGACAACTTATTTAGTAAGTGAGATTGAGATAGACAAAGAAGCACGTATTCTACATAGAGCAACTAAGGTTTTCAAATAATTTAGTTAAATGCAATGTGCCATACTCCATATGATAGTCTAGTAGTGATAGATTGCTATGTATTAGTCAGAAGTAACAAATTAGGGCTTTCTTACTCAATTAATTACTTCTAAAGAGTACATGAAGCGTCATTCTTAGATCAACCACAAAGTATTACAAATTTAATGGTTCAAAATAAAAGCTTACATTATATTGTAAAATATATGGTATAGACCTTATGAAGATAATACAAACCATCATAAATAAGGCACTTAAGACATACATTAATTATAAGTTTCATAGTCCTTCCACACATTCCAGTGGCTTGCTTCTTTCTTCTTATAGCTCACCAAAGGCTTAAACTTTCTTGGATACAACCAGTATGGTTCCTGCAAAAAGTTAGAACAATAGGGGTGTAAGCTATAGCTAACTTAGTGAGAAATCCACTCATACCACCTTTTAAGCATAATAAGCAAGTTTTTATGCATATGATATGTTGTCAATTAATCAAGCACATGAGGCAATATACATGGCCAGCTGGTATCTAACGTGTAATCTAGGGTTCATTCCCTCTCTTGACCATAGGTTGAGGATTTGTAGTTCCACTAATGATTGGATATGCAAATTTTATGTATAAAATCTCTTGGTATAACATCTTTGGCTACCATAACAAATAGTCATAGAATCACAGTTCTCATCTGAACTCACGCCCATGTTATTATATTGATAAAGAGATAATGCTCCTTGATTAGTCCTAGGAGAACCAGATGAGTAACATTTTCCTTAACCTTATGAAAAAACTAATCCCTCAATTACTTAAGAGAACTAAATGAAATATATTCATCCTAGAATCAACATAACCCTAGGAAGACTGATCTTTCGATTAGTCGAGGGAATCAAATGAAATATTCTCATCAAGGCCTAAATATAAGTCATAGGGGAAAGATCTCTTAATTAGTCCTACGAAGGCACAAATGAAATATAATTAGGAAATGAACGCCTTCTTTGACCACTAAATGACTAAGGACCGATTGGATCTTTGATTGTTCTCTAGATATATACAAACCAAAAACAAAAGAATGGATATGACCCCATTTAGTACATGACTATTCGTCAAAGTCACTTTGTTTGTCAAAGATGGGGGGTGGGGGTGTCACCTTTTTCATTCCCTATATGATAGTGGGGGTAGAAAGTAGGTTTATACAATATGCTATGCATGATTATTTTAGGCTTATGTTGCAATATGCTTAAAATTGATTTATGAGCGATCAACCAAATTATCGGAAACTCACATAAGAACACATGACATCATAATCATCAACTATATTATGTGAAATCACTTATAATATTTTCATAAGTAATTCATACAAATCAAACACAAGCACTTTCTCGATGCCCCAAATACAAATTGGTTGATATATATATTTAATGTGCTACTAACTATAAACACAAGCGAGTAATACTTATCGTAGATACTCACCTGACTAATCCTATTACTCGTTGTAATAGTTTTTGGGTAGCTCGAAATCATAAATGTAACTAAAAGGATTGGCGCTTATACCAATGAGGTGGCTATACATGAACATACCAAAATACATAATATTTTTCACATTTCACCATTGGAAAAGGCCTATGGAGCCACTATTCCTACCTTGAGTTTACCTATAAAGACTATTAAAGGACAACTTTTGTTGACCTATTTGACTATCTTCGCAACAAGAGAGATTCTTAAATTTGGGGTGAAGACAAGCCTTAGTAAACTGGATAGGATTACCTCCTAAGGAGACAACATGGGAAAATTGCAATAGTTTTCGATAACTCTACAAGCATGAGGACAAGTTTGTTTTTCAAGAAGGGAAGAAAATTATTACAACTTGCAATAGTAGAAATACTAAGGTGCCAAATTGGCTACAAGACTATATTCAAAATTGAAGTTAGCACATGTGTAACATTCTCATTAGAATACATAAGTGAATTAAGTATAGTTAGATACAAATTAGATTAATAAAGTGGGAAAAACAATTATTACCTGTAACCTTTAGAACATTCACATCATTGGATATAAATAGAAAAAAAGAAGGGGAATCATCCTTTACCCTTTAAAGAAAACTTGCTTTTGGTAAAAAGGGAGTCTAACTGATAACTCTGATTTTAAATATATTTCATATGGTAATTTTATAGTATTTTCCTTACATTTTTAGTTTTCTTTAAAGAAATTAATACTTAATTGAATAAAATTTTGATTTCTAGGTTTGAATGCATTCTAAGATTGAAAACAAAGAAAAGGAATCAAATTTCACTCAATTCGGAGTTTAAACGAAGAAGTTATGAAAATTTGAAATTACACAGTCCATGTAGAAAAAATTGGCCAGGGGCAGAAAGTTACACGACCTGGGGACACGGTCGTGTTCCAGGTCGTGTCTGGTAAAGAAAATGAAAATCTCTTGATACACTATAAAAGGACATATCAGGATTTTAAAAAAAAAAGGAGAGACATTAGAGAAGACAAGAGACTTGAGGAGAAGGAGAAGGAGAAGGAGAAGGCGATAACAACACCGACTTCAAGATTGGAGAGATTTTTCATCAATTAAAGGGGTTTTTCATGTTTTATATTACGTTTTTTATGGAACTCGTTTTTAGATTCAGTATGATAGCTTAGAATTCATGTATTTAGGATTATGGAACCTAGGGTTTCATGTGATTCTTTGATTGATTTAGAATTTTCAATAAAGTTTCTATCTTTGCTTGATTCAATTATGTCGTTTAATTGTTAATTGATATTTCTAGAATATCAATATATGATATTATGCATGTTGATTAAGAAATTACATGTATAATTAGATCTTTACATAATTGAAGAGAATTACATGTATACTTAGAGATAAGATACATGTTTCTTCCAGAAAGTTAATTAATTGTGTGGGAATTCATTATACATTAATGCAATTCTAAATTATATTACTAAGTGAAGAGATTTTGGTGAATAATTTAGGATTAGGGTTAATATGCTTGAGAAAGGTATTAACTTTAGTTGTGAATCCCTCCGATCAAGAATAATAGAAACCGAATTGAATATATTTTAAGTGATCACATGATTAACTCTAGGGGAAATAATTCCTAAATATGTTATTACTTTCTTGAAGTCGTTCTTAATTTTATCGCTTTTTTAATTGTTTAATAAAGTCTTATAAATAAGTTAGTTTGTTAATTTAAGTATTTTTAATTAATTCAAACTTTCATAATTTTCCGGTTAAATAATAAAGTTAAGGTTAATATTAGTACTCGAAGTCTCTAAGGGATCGACTCGGACTCACATCCGCTATATTAAAACCGATAGGTGCACTTTCCCGATATCACTAACCAACTTAAATTAGGTTGTTAGACTCATTACTATCTTCTTTTGTTAAATCTCATGAAATGAGCATTTTGATGATGACAAAATATACATCCCTGATATTACTAATGAAGTTACTATGTGTCTAGAAAAGAATATTTTTGTTGAGAAAAGAAAGAAAGATCATGACAAAGGACAATTCACAATGTATAACAGAATCAACATAAAACAACTACTTTATTAGAAGCTTAAATGAATATGAAATAATAAATCAAAATTAGAAGATGAAGGAAGTAAAGAAAAAAGGAGTTACGAACAACTATTAGAAATATTTTAAAAGCTTTATAAATGATAAAGTTATAGTAGAGAACAAGAATTAATTAGAAGCCAGAAGACAAGAAGAAGTGTTATGGATTTTGAAGCATTATTGGAAGGAAAATAATAGAGTAGAAGTATTATAATAGAGTCGACAACAACAAAGCAAAAGAAGAATTAAGGAAATTATAAGTCAAGACCCAGCATTTATGAGATGATATATTTGGGTAAAATATTCGATTTGTTAGGGATACTGTCACGCCCCGAAGCGGCAGAGTCGTAACAGGCCCGCCGTGTAAACCATCCTAAGATAGAAGTTGGCCTTACAACCGCTATC
Source organism: Lumnitzera racemosa (assembly GCA_024138005.1). NCBI lineage: Eukaryota > Viridiplantae > Streptophyta > Magnoliopsida > Myrtales > Combretaceae > Lumnitzera > Lumnitzera racemosa. The sequence continues at coordinate 42,143,838 of JAMXBC010000008.1, read as the reverse complement.
TTAAACCTGATCTACACAAGGCGTCCACAACTAACCCGCTTTGAAGTAGACAGTTTGTAATTTAAATAAATCATTTACCAGGGATGTGAGCAACCACAGCTCAGTAAGTTAGGACGGAGGACTTAAAACTATACCATACACACAACAAAGTTTTCAATCACTTATTAGGTGCAATGCATGTGCAAGCAAATGCCATCGCACGACGTTGTCCGGCCGGTCGTGAAATTAGAGAAATTACGCCCGCTCTAATCCGGGTTGAGGAGTTGCCGTTAATGCAACAGCTCACGACCAAACCCAGGCTTATGTAATGGAGACCTTGCTCCTCTCGTGACTACCTTCGAACCACTGTCTTCACCCTCGTCGCGACCTCCTCTCCTGTCACTTAGTTCGATTGAGGATGAAGAAGGGACCATTTTGCAATCCTATGCTATCCCTTCCGAAGGGGTCGGTATTTGGCCGGAGAGTCCTAAGTTCCCCTAACGGGTTACCATGCATGTCCGATTATGATTACTAGTCAAATATTTAATTAAGTCCAGTTTATGGTGATCAATCCTTTCATACAAGTCATACAATATGTGCCAGAGCAATAAACAGAATCATAACATCACCTATAATCAAGCACATGCACACATTCTCTATCTAACAAGCACAACCAAGCATAATCTTAAGCCTCTAAAATACAGCATCGTATTAATCCCAACTTACCTCGACTCCTCGCTCACTCACTCGAGGTCCGATTTGCTCAGGCCATCGCCGATCATCCCTATAATACGAATGTGGTTTCAGTATTTCATATAATATTATAAGTTTATTTTATCCGATAACGCTTATTGTTAGGTTTTGTTTAAGGTTAAATATACCTAATTATCTAGATATTAATTCTTTTATAATTATTTTAGGTTTGGGGTTAGGTTCAGGTTCGGTTTTCGTATCGATTTCTAGATTAGGTTTTTAGTTCGATTTCTAAGTAATGTTTTAGATTCCAACCCTAGAAATCCGTTTCAACCCATAATGTGAAATTAATCACATTACTTCCTGATCTCCTAAATACGATTACTACCCCTAGTCAGCATTTTATTCCATCCGGTACACTTAAATCCGTATTAGTGTACCGAATTTACTCATGTTGAGAAATTTTTACATTTTTCATATAATTACCTAAAATTGAATTTTGTTTCAAATTTGTTATGTTCTGATTTTCATTATTTTATTATCTAATTAAACCTAATTTTTCCATATTTATTAATTTTTAATTCTACATATTCCTAATTTTCTACATTTACCACATAACACCTTCATTACTTATACTTAACACTCCATACACTAGGATCAGGTTTCCACATCAGAGATTAACATCCCTAAACATCTAATTACTATTTAAATCAGTAATTAATATCCTAATCACCTAATTAACTCTAAATTACCCAATTTTTCCATCATTTTAGGGCTAAAAATTAACTTAAAAATTTCGAAAATTAAATTTAAAAAAATGGCTTCATAGCACTGTTCTATATCGCAATTCTATATCACATGAGCATCCTACAGAAAAAAATTGAGCTCCAAACTACACTCCTAAGGTCATTTATTTTTAAACCGAAATGTGCTCGGTTTTGCATGATTTCTTAATGACCCTATATTACGGAACATGTTTTCATCTAAATAATATTTTTCCTACAAACTACATACAAAAATATCTCAGAATAACAAAATTCATAATTTTCTAATTATATTTACTATTTTTACAAAATTTCACAAGAATCGAGTTGGAATTTGGACTTACTGGTTTGTGTGGCTCCAGCCACCGCGGGCCGCCGTAGCCTTATCGGTCAGCCTGGGCGCTGCCACTACCGTGTGGTGGTGGTGGTGGCCGTCCACTCCCAGCTCCTCGTCTGGTGTGGGTTCCCTTTAAAATCCCTAACTGCACAGTTTTTTTTTTTTTTTAATTTTTCTGGATTTTCTCTCAATTTTTTCGGTGTTTTGATTTTTCTCAAATCTTAAATTGACCAAAGGACTTCTGGAATTTTTTTCCCTACTTATAGACAATTGTAGAAATTAATGTGCATTAATTTGATGGGATTTTGCCCCAATTCCATGATTTTTGCCTTTTTGTTTGTCAAATTCTTATTGGTTATTTTTTTTCTTACTGACCACGACCTTATCTTGTTGCAGCTTATCCTCTTTTGATTATTCTGATTTTTCTATAATTATTTTGTATTTTTCTTTAATTATTTGCTTAGTTTTAGGCTAATTTAGGTAATTACGCGTATTTTTATTTACACTTAAATACATGTGGGGTACACGTGAACATTCCTAAATATTATTTTGGTCATTCTAAAATTTTTAGTATACATATAATCTATCTCTAGTAATTTAGTAGTTATTTCATTACACTTTTCGCATTTTCGATAATTAATACCTATTATGCTTAAAATTTGAAAATTTTATAGTCTCCTATTTTACTATTTATTTTCTTAAATTTAAATTTATGGAGTCATTTTTACTAATATTTCTCTCAATAGTTTATAATTTGGGTGTGATCGGATCCTTTAGCTGATCGCCCTAAACCTTGGATTCTAAGTTCAATCCTACGGTTACTTAACTGAACTTTAGGGCTTACAGATACCATATACATGAATCAATTAAATAAAAGATCATGGAGAAAAAGGTTTTCTAGAAGGAACAAAAGAAGGAAAGATGGGATTACACAACTCATTTGATAATAAGGATGATTCGATGACATAATAAAAGAAGATTACAAGATATTTTAAGACAACGTTTATACAATGGCTATTTCTAAGGACAAAACATTTGGATGTTGGAGTGACATCTATTTAAAGATAAGAGTAGCAGCAATAAGAGGGGGAAAAATAAACTAGAGAAACGATTGACAAAAGAAGAAAAAAGAGAAAAGAGATACACATGCTTTTGTGAGATTAATTACTAAGATTATCTAGCTAAAGTAATTTTGATCTATTGTTGAGATTAAGATATTGAGCTAAAGTATGAGGAACCATATTTTAATCCTCCAAGAGAGCTATTAAACTCTTTAAACTTAGTGGAGTATTATTTGAGAGAATAGTGGAGGGATTTTGCAAACTTGCCTAATCTTGCAGTAAGAATTGGGAGATAAGGTAGAGTCATGGGAATTGTATATCTCATTCTGATTTCTTTCAAATACTGGATAAGCCTATGTGGAGGACTGGATTTGATAGGGAATCCATGGATCAATCACATGAAGTCGAGCCTGAGTCCTCCAGTTTGTAGTTTGAAAAATTTTAGGTAATCAACTAGCTCAAGATGAGGTTCCTTATCTTGTTTGAGGCTTTAGTCATTTCCTAAAGCTTGAGCACTTATTATTCATCTATGCAAGGCTAACTTCCAATCTATGTGCAAACATTTTGAGCTCTTCATAGCACAACCTGAGCAGTCTCTAACATCTGAATTAACTTGATCCAAGTCAGTTGAACTAGCCACCCTTACATTTTCACCTAGTTTGAGTTGTTCCTATTGGTCGCTAACCTGTTTGAAGGCTTATCAATCACTCTTTGCCTCGAATAGCTTGGATATTCGTTTTTTCACTTTATGTCAAAGAAGCTAGTCTAAATTAGATACATGTCCTTTGCACAAATCCTTAAGACAATACTTTTTCCTTTTGCCTTTTCTTGTTTTACCCCTTATAGCATGATCCTATAATGTACATTGCATTTTTGCTTTTGAAATCTTACCCCTTTGGTCATTTATATTATAGGTACAACCCTAAGAAACCTACTATGAATGGTTTCCAACATTTTACGTTGTCATCATCTTCATCTTTAATATTAAATATAGTAATTTTCTTGAGGGCATACCTCTTGAGTCCTTACTCTTATCTAACTCTTTTAGTAAGAGTTAGTGGTGAATGCCCCTAGTTAGCATTTGTGCTTGTACCAACTACTAATTTAGGCCATGTAGAGTTTGGTGGTACATGTATCTATTATACTGCTTGCAATTCCTCTAAAACTTATGCCTTAATTTCATCGTGTTTTTCCATTACTAGCTACGTATTATGATACTCTCATGTACATGACCTAGGGTGTGCTAGATGAGTGGATTCACTCACAAGGAGGAACTATTATATATCATTACCTGATTTTTATCTTTTATCTTTTCATTTATCAGTATTTTACATTGCATGTATATTGCATTAACATGCTTGATTAAGATTAGAAGCATGTGAGTAAAACAATATTAGATTAAAACCTAAAAGATCATGTTAAAGGTTAAGTGATAAAGTAAAAATGCTTTTGCATGTAAATTTTTTTTTATCTAAATTTATTGAAGTATTAATACATTAGGAATAAGAACAAGTTGAATGATTGTAGTTAATTATGAGCATTAAGAAGGTGGAAGAATAGTTTAAGTTTGAAATCTTAAAGTAACAACCAATTCTTCTCCTTCTTAATTGTTCGTTACAACTAACATTTTTCCAAAATCAATGACCTCAAAAAAAAAGAAAATAGATAAGTAGTTTTAAAAAGTGATAATTAAGCAAGTGGATTCTATTAGAGAGAGGTAGGATTCATCATTTCTTACTATGAGAGAGAAGGGGTTGAGATAGAGCTAAAAGGAACCCTAGACAATTGTTTAGGGTTAAGAAGGGTATTTGCCAAAGAAAGTGGACATTTAGTACATAGTCAAGGCTGTGCCTTAGGTTAGGCCCAACAAACTCCATTATTGATTATGTAATATAGATGCCATTTTTTTTTTTCTTTTTCTTCTTCCTTTCTCCTTCTCTCTTTCTTAATTATGTTGTTGAAGAAGAAGATAGAGTTCAAGAAATAGGACAAATTATGCGCAAGAAAGGAGTAATGGGATATTAGCACAAGCTTAAAATTTCAATTACAAAAGTCACTTTAGAAAAACTTAACAAACATGCTTTTGTTTTTCGTTTGGAAAAGTGAAAGGTTTAAATGGAAAATTTAAAAGGTGGAGAACTCTAAGATCAAGTACTGCTCAATAGTTTCCCTTATATCCAGGCATATACAAACATAAATAAACATTAATTTCCCAAATTAATTAGGAGATTCCATAATGCAATACTCCAAGTTATTTTTCATACAAACATATTCACGAAAAATACCCAAATTGCACAACTGATACAAAAACATATCCAAACTTGGTTTCCTGTAATTAAATGGATTTTAAGACTTTAAAAAAGCCACCTTATGTTGGGAACTTCTTTAAGTACCTCTATCCTAAGGTTTACAATAATTCCATCCAGGAAGGGTTTCCAAAGATCAACTCGTTTGTTTATCACAAATCACTTTCAAGTCCTTGAGGCCCATAGTAGATTGCGGCAGCTTTTCCAACCGCAAGCAGTTAGTCATGTACAATTTACACAAACTTTGCAAGTTGCCAATGGAATCCGGCATCTCCCAAATGCTATGACAACCAGAGATGCCAAGAAAACTTAGCTTTTGGAGTCTTCCAAATGAGCCTGGCAGCACTTCCAAATTTGTACAAGCGCCCAGTCTTAGCTCTTCCAAGTTAGCTAACATTCCGATCTCCTCAGGAAGTTCTGTCAGGCTGTGACAACTTGTGATTCGGAGCATCCTCAATGTGACTATATTACAAAGACTGAGAGGTAGATGCACCAAGTCACTGCAAGAATCGATATTGATCTCTGCTAGATTTGGAAAAGCATTAAAGATATCGAAGTTCTCGAATTCCCTGCCAATCCTACACAGTACAAATGTTATCTTTTGCAGAGCCTGGAATTGAAGACTGGATTCACTTGAGAAAGGAAAGGAAACTTTCTCTAATCTGATCGTCTCTAGAGCAGGCAACAAAGGCTGCTTATCCTCAAACTTAACTGCATTCTGATTACTCAGGTGTATAGCTAGCTCTCTCAGAAGATCATGCTGTGTCACATGGTGCCCTTAGTAGCAGTTATCAAACTCCGTTTTCATTTCTCTGGGGAAACAATCAGAAAATCATAGTAAAAGGGCGGACAACTACTACCTATGAAAGCTTCAACTGACGTAATATAGGATAAAAGACACTACGCAAATTTCACTTTTTCTTTTTGGTAATAAGAAATTTTCACTTTTTCTTTTGGACATCTGCAAAATGAATATAAAAGGAATGTTGTTCTCGATCAACATCATACATCAACTAACATTTAAATTGGTGTTCTTGATGCAGTAAGTCAAAGGATTGTATCATTAGGAGAACATAACCTAATTGCAGTTAAGCATAACCCTGGTGGAAATTCGATGACGATGGATATGTAAAAACACACTACCTTGTGATGGAAAGACTAGCCAGATTTCTGTTGCAAAGATCCTAAATATTACATATAGCATCGATATAACCTTTATCCCTATACATTTTACCATCTTCATCCTTATCATACAATCCAGCCCACATATCCATAAGCACAGGGGCATAGATCTTTTGATCCTCAGGAAATGCTCCGAGGTCCATAAAGCAATCCTTCATCCTACTGCTGCTTAAGATATCAATACTAGATTTGAGGCGTGTTAGAATTTCATTGGCGGAATCAAATGGAGAGCCTCCGTCGGTCCAGTCCAAAAGTTTGGTGTGCGTGAAACATAAATAAAGAAAATATTTTCCCTGAACTTACCTGCAAAACAGAAGTGCAAGGAATTTGCTCATTTGCAGATTGTAATTGATTTCGTGATTAAACAAATGTTTTATATAAATTGATGGAGATCTAAGTTTGTTGTTACATGGATCACCTATCCTGCGGAAATATACCTATTACAGAACTAGTTAAATGTAGACTTGATAGAGTTCATAAAAGTTTAGAAAAGGGTACCTTCAATCTCTTTATCATGACAAATCTTCACAGCCAAGGTAGTTTTTCCGCATCTTCCAGGGGCAGATGATAATATGCGAATCGGATCTTGGAGTTCGAGTAACCACATCTTCAACTCTTTCAACTGCCTTTCCAGTCCAGAGAAAAACTTTGGTTCTTCAGGAGTTGTAGATGATCCTATGATCAGACTCGTTCCATCGCGTGCAGTCAATTGAGTACGCATTTCCATCAGCATTTCCAATACATCTGTTCTAAGTTGTGCCGGCATAATTATCTGTATGAAGTCTCGCAGCGAATTTTCCAAATCAAGAAGTTCTCCTGCATATTTCGATTTCATGTGGAAGTAACTCCACCAAGGAACTTCTTCGATACATCTTCCGAACTAAGAGTTTACCTTCTTCTACTATTCCCCTCAAACGGTCATTGTCTTGATTGTTGACGCGGCCTAAAATCCGTTCATGTTCTTCTATTATCCTGATCTTGGGGATTAGGGACGCCAAGTTTCTTCTCATGCCTTCAAGTATTGTTTTGTATCGCCTGGCCTTGTTCATTGAATCTGTTATCGTACGCAAGAGCTCTCCCAGCATCACAACAGATGGGAGGATGTCATATGGATGTGCACGATTATGTAAGAAATCTTGACTTAACAATGAAAATTTGTATCATAATGCCAATATTTACCTACATCATTTAGCCATTTATAATTATTTTATATGTTTTAGTAATGAAAAAATTACACTTTTCATCCTCAAACCTTATCATAGTTTCAATTTTTCAATTTTAGTTTTTAAACTTTTCAATAGTTTGTAAAACAATCGTTCTTTAATAAACAGTTAGTTTTTTTCATTAATAAAGGTTTTTTTTTTAAATTTTAAAAAGTTTAAGGATCAAAATAAAAAAAAATAAAAATTTAACAACTCAAATAGCGTTTGGTTACATAATTTTTATGTTATTAAACTAAAAAAAAAAAGAAAAAAAGTCTATCTCATATCAATAAATATGATTATTGAGTTCATATCAATAAAATGTAAAAAAGAGATTAAAAAAAAAAACTAAAACAATCATGTAAACATGAGTTAGAAAACTGAATCATCTAGTTAAAGAACTTAAGTAGAACTCAACTTATTGCATATTCATTGACGTCTTAATGAAGAAGATTCAACCCAATGCATATGCATTTATCTTGCTTTTCACTTTTCCATTTTGTATCAAAACACAACCGCTATTAGAGAAATTCTATTAGAAAATGAAATATAATACAAAAAAATATGAACGAAAAATTTTATTTTATATTTGATTTATAACTTTATTTGGTAACTTAAAAAAAAAAGTGTAATTTTTTATTTGGTAATTAATCCACTTTTACGTTACATTATCCTCAAGTGATTATGAAGAAAAGACTTTGTCGAATGTAAAGTCGTCTGCAATGAATAGTCAACTTCCTTAAGTTCAACTTGCTCCATAAATGAGTGCCTGATCAACTTGCTAAATTGATAATAAGGAAATACATCAAATCTCTATCTATGGGGGTAAAACAAAAGAAAAAAAAAAAAGACAGACCCGAAATGGGTGGACGTAGAGCTTAATGAATTAGCCTACGACTTACACGAAAACATTATATGAACCCTACGATTATGCATTTGCACAAATTTCTTTTTATGTCACTTGAATTAACATTGACACGACGCCTGCTGAATCATTTGATAAGTAAATCAAGACTTGCAAATAAGCTTAAACTCCGATGCATGTTTACATGCCATTGACTCTATGTTCTAATACTATCCAAGTTTAAACATTGAACCGGTAATCCAATCTATTGAGCCTGATCAATCGCTTTGTCCTTTGGTGGATACATTATATTTCTCCACGAACGTATCTGAAAAATCCCATAAAAGGGGGGAAAATAGCTGTGAGTGTAAGTGAGAGATTCTCAAGTGAATGTATGAAACTCAACAATAGATTACCAAAGATTTGAAGATTTTATGTAGAACCGGATCGAATTCCTCCTAAAGTGGTGACACAATTATCAGGAACCGTTAGGTTTCCGTTGGAATTGGTGAGGTAAGAATCTACCAAATTCTATTTTATAGTTACGGGTAATTTAGGGTATAAGTTTAATGTAAATATAAAGAATCATGTGTTTAATTGCAAGGTAATTGAAATCCCGGCTATTAGAACGTTAGCATACAAAGACTAGAAGAATTTCACAATTTTGTGACCTTTGTTGGACTCGTGATTTATGGTTTTTTATTACATAAAGTGAAAGGAATTAAGATAGATATATAATTTTAGATCTTATTATTACTCGTTGCTTGTTGATTGTCTGTTTGAATTGCTAATTGCTTTATATGCTATCATTTATTTGGTCACTAAAATAACTAGCAATTTTAAATCCATGACTTAATGAACTAGAAAAATCTATCAAAATGTCTATGATTTAGTAGGTACACAAATTAATGGATTGGTCGATGGTGGTGTTTGATATGAGGCCACCTAGATGTTATTGACTTTGAAAGTAAGTGGCAATACAATCTAAAGCTCTTCTTGGGGTGCAAAAGAAAGCATTGAGTTCGTTGACTGGACTCTACTTGGAAACAATTGCCACTAGGGTAAGGTAAAGTGTTAATTGTTAAGGTAAGGCGATGGGATAATCAAAGTGTAAACGATACAAATCTACACCTTTCATGGTTTTGAACTCCCAAAGCATGCTGCTTGCCTTCATTTTACATGGAGATAGAATTGTTTGTTGCAAATTAATGGTTGAAAACTTCCTTGAACAATAGTTATAAAGAATGAACTCATTGAGTAGTAGTTTACTTATTTTCTCATAGCTTTTCTTGCAAGTTATAGCAAAAGTGAGATGGGATAAGACTCTAAGTGCTAAATACTCTTCTTCTTTTCTTCCAAATGTCTTTTAGGAAAAAGTGTAATTATCATAATAAGTAGTAATAGGAGTTGCCAAAAAAAAAAAAAAAAGAGTCATAAGGTTGTGTATTAGGAATTAAGATGCTTGTAAAGACTTAGCTTTAAGTCTCACCCATTGATTCATTATACTATAAGTGTCAGAAAGTTCACACCTAACTTGTATGGTCCTAAATTGCTGTCATCACATATATTTATAGGTAGAATAGGTAATGTACTTAGAGGTCTTATAATTTAAAGCCATAGGCTACTTATAGGTCATATCTATATAGGTGCGAATATAAACAAATTAATAGGTCTACGATTGGAATATAAATAGGTTATATTTGTTAATAAGTAGAGTCTCATGCACTTTAACCATGTGGTTGTCAAATAGTAGATGCACATTTTAAATGATAACTTCTAGTGATACCACTATTAGGCTCCACTCGGAGGAGTGACATATAGTTTATTTTAACCTTTTTTCTTAAAATCTGGTTTTCATGTAATATATTATCTAAAAATATTACTATAAAATAATAACTTTTTTTTCAAAAGGCCTTAAAAAAATATTGAAATCTAAAGTTTTCAATTTATTTTTCTTTGTTTTTAGCACATGCATAAAAGTGAATAGTGAATCTTTTATCTATAATAAATATAGCATATCTATTATCATGGATCAAAGTGGAGAGGGAAAAAAGAGAGAGATAAAAAAAAAAGGGTAAAGTAGGAAAGACTAGAGTAGAGTCTGTATATATTTCATTGGACATAATGATGAGAAAGCAGACAAAGAAATTAATGATAGCACTTAGATATAATAATGATGATGATGATATTAATGACTATGACGACAATGATGATGATAATGTAGCAGCAGCAATACATCACGATGTATGTTATGGCCTACTAATTTTCCTAATGATGACCATCCCTTTTGATAATTTTTTGTTATAGCCTATGTTAATTAGTCAATACATTAACTAATTTAAATGTAAAATATGTGGTATTTTATAAAGTTGGTTTATTATTATTTTTACTTATGCTAACTATGATAAAATGGACATTCATTTACTTCCATCAAAGTTTCATTTTATTTTAAGTAATTTATGAGTAAGATTTTCTCTCTCTCTCGCTATTTTTTTTTTTTTAATTTCATGTAGTTTTATGAGGCAATTGTGAACCCACATCTAGTCCAATGATAATGTCTATTTGTTATTATTTACAAAAATTGCCATTAAGAAAGGTTATAATGGGTGGCACATACCTACAAAAGAGAAGGAGAGAGAAAAAGTAAGAAAGAAGAAAGAGAAAAAGAAGAAAAAATGAAGGGAAAATATAGAGAGAATGGAGAGGATGGGAGGGTATGGGTTCCAGGATTTATGGGGTTTTTGGCTAACTACAATATACATTAGAAATGTACGAGGATGAGAGAGTCAAACATGTTCTGTCTTATTAGAAGATAGTTATTTATGTTATTAAGCTAAGTTAGCCTTGAAATAATCGAAGAAATAAATGTATCTTTAAAGGGTAATTTTAGTTTTTTAAAAGATTTTTTTCCCATAAGAACTAATATTCTTCTTTTACAGAAGGGAAAAGTACCTTTTATATAGGAAATCATGGCTATGGGGAGCTAGAAATCAATCAAATCTAGAGGAAGGAATCTACCGTTTTCACATTTAATGTGTGCAATTGGTATAATCCTATAAAAGAAGCATATGTACTTGATGCTAAGGTGATTAAAGGGATTTTAGAATATTTAAGCTACCTTTTATGACAAAAGGTGAACTTTAATAATTCAAATGTGGTGTTTTCTAATAATGTTAAAGGGGAAAGAAGACAATGCATTTGTAATATATTAGGAATGAAAGAGAAAGATAGATTGGAGATATATTTAGGTATCCCAATAAAGAAGAACAAAGGATTATCAAGTTATGACTTAGATTTTGTCACTACAATATATTTGACATTGAGCTATCATCATAATTGGTAGCTAAAAGCATTAGCTACTAATTTTTAATTGGTAGTGGTTGAGAAGTTGCTAAAGCATATAAAATACCAATCATAATTTCGCAACAAAAAGCATGCCTTTTGCTACCAAATTATGGTAGCTAAAAATATTATAAAATAGTAGCAAACAATAAAATTTAGTAGCTAGAAATCATGTTATTAAGTACTAAATATGTTTGGTAGCAAAAAGTTTTGTTTATCACTACCAAAATTTTGATAGCTAAAATTATTATAAGATAATCTCAAACAATGGCATTTAGTAGTTAAAAATCATGATATTAGATACAAAATATGATTTGGTAGCAAAAAGTTGTACCTTTTACTACCAAACTTTTGTGTTTGAAATCATTACCTGATTACGATATTTGGTAGCTAAAAGTTATGATATTGGATACCAAATGTGATTTGGTTGTTATGTGAATACTAATTAACTATCATTATTTCATTTGATAGAGAAAAATGTTTCTTATTATTTTGTTAAAATTATTATAATATCACCACTTACTTTGTATGCAAAAACCATATAATATAAAATATTACAATAATTATTCATATAAATTTGTTACACGTGTTTTGTAGTATATAGAACGTAAAATAAAGTGAAAAGAACGAGTTGAAATCATCATTAATAATGTAATATATAAATATAATCTCAAGTTACTAAACAAATTTTAATATAAATATTAAACACACCCTTGCATACTAATAACAAAATATCTAACTATAAGCTAGTGTTCTAAATTATAAAGCTCATCAAGGAGCGGATATGATACTCTTGGACTTGACACTGTATGATCATAGAACTGTGCCATCTTCATAAATCTGCACAATGGAAAAAGAGCAATATGAAATTTTCTACTCAATAACAAATAAATTTTCGACCAAAAAATAATTAATGTATGTTTTCTATAGGATTCTACAGGTAAAGTGACATGAATTTGGGTTTTGTGCTCATGTAGGAAGCCTGTAAAACAACACATGGTGAGGAGCGTCGGGGTACTGTTTGGTATATCCACTATAATGCTTAAGTTATTAGAGTGTACGAAGAAGTTATAAGAACATAAAGGTTAATAGGAATTGGCTTTTAACCTCTTCTTACATCTCGGCTGACCTGTTATAAGACTAAGTAGACTTATCTTTCTTAAGGTCGAGCTGATAGGAAAGGCCCAGATAAGGGAGGAATTTAGGACTAAGAAGCTAATAAAGGCAGAAGTGCTACAGACCCCCAAGGAGTCTAGTAACTTACCAAATGAGTATCCAAGGAAGAAGGTCGGCTTAGCAAATAGGGGCTTGATAAGGAACCTAAAATAACTTAACAACCAACTTATGAGGTCAGCAACTATAGGCTAACCTCATAGGCAGCTCGGCTAAGCATTATAGGACCTCAGTGACCTCACCCCAAGCTAGGACATCCAACTGCTAATCTCACCTGGTTTGAATCTTACTCATCCTAGTATAGCTTGGATGATGCACTTTGCTAACTATCCTGCCTTAAATACATAGTTTTGTACAGTTGTAAATTATGTCCTTGTTTTAGTTTGTGAGCATGCTTTAAGGTTTAAGGCCTTATATATTTTACAGTTTTACCACTAGGGTTTAAGATATATTATAAATAGTAAAATTTCTAAGTAGCAATTAAGTTTTATCAACAATAGTAAGGATACATTTTTAGAAAAGACTTCTTAGGAGCCGTAAGCTTATTAAGCTTATGCTTATTGATTATTGAGTGTTATTTTCCCTCTTTAATCCCTTGAGTTCTTATCATTCTTCTTGTGAGACTGTAGTGAACTCCTTCATCTAAGTGAGTCGTATCTAACTCCCATTTGAAACCTAAGTGTTGATTTAGTGTTTGTGAGTCATATTGAACCTTATTTTAAGCTCAATCTCCTGATTGTGTTTGTGATTTGGTATGTGATCCATTTACATTCACTTTCAAACACCCTTTCTACTTGCCACTTCCTGATTTCCATTGAAGCTTGAATACCCATTTGGGTTTTGTATGAGTTATACGTAGTGCTCCAATGACCTCTTGGTTCCTCGTAGCACATCACTTTTTTGTTTACTAGCTATTTCCATAAATCATCACCGTTTTAGATAACATATGCATGAAATGAGTAAAAGGCTTAGTAATTTGATTTCAAGTAATGTTAAATGAAACAATAAGGAAGAATGTATACCATCTCACATTGATTTGGTTTTCTTATAAGTTCTTACTAGCATGAGAAAGTGGAAACTAAATTGTCGATTGTAGTCCTCCTACGATTGATATATGCTTGTTTTCAAGAGTATTAATTGATTCATCAATACAAAAAATAAAATAATAAAAATAAAATAGAAGACAAATGGGATCATTTGAGTTATCACCAAAAATCATATGGGGAAGAACCAAGTCTTTCTTTTAGTGATATCTTTCAATTTTGAATAGGTCATTAACATTTTTGTTATATCAATAACATGATTATTAAGCCACTTTTCAGTTTCAACATTCGAAATTGTTACATGATCAGAAGGAATTCCCTCCAAAATCAATCATCTTTTCGTCGCACATGGTAGATATATATGTTAAATAAGTATTATGAGGAGTTTGAAATTATAAAATCATGAGCACTACACTTACTCTTTATCCTCATTGCTATTGAAAACAGAATCTAATATATATACGTCATCATGCTCCATATTAATCGAACAACTTTCATCCTTCCTTAGAATGTTCTCTCAATATGTTAAAGTACATGCAAATGAATGAATCAATGAATGTCTTACAGTTTGAATACTACTAAGAGAAAATAAAAAATAAAAGCCATTTCTGAATCATTAAGTACTAAATGATGCTAAGCATCATAGTTGTCAAAATTACGATTCTACCCATGCGATTTTATGAGTTTATGATTTTATGAGGTTCTTTCGAGTTAATTCATGTATAAAATTATTTTTTTATAAAAACTTACGTTTTTAATTGATTTTACATGTCAAAATATATAAAAACTTATGTTTTTAACCAAGTTCACCAATTATATATATATAGGTTGGATAGACCAAAAATAAGAAAATTTAAGTAGGTTTCTCTCATCCCATTAACTATTAAGACATTAAATTATCTTCTTTATCAAATTCCACTTTTTTTCCTCTTTCTCTCTCTCTTAGCCCCTTCTTCGATATTCATAGCTTTCATATGGTTTTTGCTCCAATAGAAAAGTTTATTTTAAAAAAAAAACTATATATTTAAGTTTATACCATTAACAACTCAACATGAGTAGAAACATTTGGTTTTCTTCAATTTGTTAATTTTTTAGATAAAATAATGGGAAAAAAATAGTTTTGAATATGCTTATCCTTATTTCATGAATACTAGATTATAAATTAACAATTTTTTTTTATCGAAAAAGAGTTTAATTTCTTCATTTCTTTATTTCTATTATGTATTTCTAGTTTTTTTTATACCTATTATAAGTATATTTATGGTTTTTTGAAAACTATTTTACATAGGTTGTAGAAACTTATGTTTCTATGTTTCGATTTTATGTTCTCATTCTATAAACCCTCTAATGATTCTAAGTAAAATTGAGAGTTTGATAACCTTGCTAGGTGCGGAATGTTTTCTTTCTTTTTGTTTATCATGTCAGGGTTTAAGTAGTAGGAGACTTGATATTGTAACAAACTCCTATCATCTCTAAGATATGTAATCTCTCTAATACATTTGGTTTGACTTTTATTGTTAGTTGAAATGGGGATGATATTTCCTACACCCCTCTAAGGTAGGCGGCTACTAGTTCTCGCATTGAAAGTAGTCATAGTGCTTTGGTAAATGGGGTTGAAGATAGGCTAAGGAAAATTGCCACTAGGTAAAACTCTAAACATTTGGGAGGGGGCATACATAAACGGGGGTTTAAGTCAAACATGATGGTTGCTATAGTATTGGGATGTGAGACTACCGTACATGGTTACTGGCAAAGCATTTGCTTGACATACCATAAGGAAATGGTATTAATCCCTTACTTAGGTATGATGACTTAAATGAAGAAAACATGCATCCTCATTCCTTCTCTCTTTGATCGATTTCCTCGATCCTTTTTGTTGAGGCTTCATTTTGTGCCTACAAAACCCTTAGTTCCTTTATTGAATTGTTTGGAGGAACTTCATTACAACTAGGACTAATGCGTTGTGTGTCTAGTTTAGGCCCATACAACCAATACCATAGGTATATCTGGATCTATAACCAAGGCCCTAGCCATGATCACCTCCTCTAAGTTTGGTTTAGCTCTTTTCTCCCTCACAAGTTGATAGTTTTCCTTCTCCTTTTAAAGCATCTCGCTCTATAATATAATAATAATAATAATAATAATAATAATAATAATAATAATAATAATAATAATAATAATAATAATAATAATAATAATAATAATAATAAATGTCTATTTATAATGCCTTATTAGGGCAAATTCTATGTTACAGAAAATAACAAAAAAAAATCCCTATTTGCTAACTAAAAGAATAATAATGTACAGGAAAGCATGAAATTGTGCGTGGTGAACGTCCTTTATCAAAAAGGATAGTATGGTTGTCTAAAAGGACATTGCATACGCATTTGCACATTTTTACTCTGCGATTCTAACAATGTTGTGAGCTGAGCAAAGGCAATCTTCTAATCAAGTCTATTTGGCATCGATAGTTTGGTGCCCTAACAGCTAAGGTTGGGTAGGGGGATAGGTTAGGGGCAACTCACATTTGGGTCGATTTTGGATGGTTGGCCCTTTACAGTTATTAGCTCGGTTGCAACACTCTAGAGATGGCTGTTTTCCTGGTTTAGTACCTGGACTGAGGTACGGGGAGGGGTCGGATCTAAGTGTAGGCTAATTACCTCAGCAGCTTCCTGGATAGTGTGGAAATCAAAATAACTTGGTAGATTGAACTGGGAAAAATACTGTGCTTAACTCTTCTGGAACAGCTCGGCAAACTATGTGAGAGAGCCTTCTAGCTCGAAAGCGAGTGATCGGTCCTTAATCCCTATCGTCCCCTCTGGGTTGTTTGAGATTTAGGATCAAACCTAGTTTGGTTTGAAGTTACTCACCCTTAGGATTGTAAGATTAGAGATAAGCAATGTTGAAGGAGTCCGAAACTCCATATCCTTCAGGTAATTCAATCCTATAGACATTAGGATTGATCTTTTCAAGCAGTTGGAATAGTCCATCGGCCCTAGGAGACAACTTACTCTTCCTCAAGTTTGGGAACTAATCCTTGTTGAGATGTATCCAGACCAAATCGCCCGGCTGAAATTCTCTCTTTCTTCGTCTTTGGCTTTGCTTCTCAAGCTTAGCTTTGGCCCATCTCAATTGCTCCATAACCTTCGGGTGCATTGCTCCGATGGCCTCAACTCTTTTCGCAGCTGGTCAATCATCATCTTGAGTCCTCGACTGGGGTGTTTGGTCTAATGAGAGCTTGAGGTTGAACCCATAGGCAACTTCGAATGGAGACATGCTAGTAACATTATGGGTGGTCCGATTGTAGGCATATTCAATGATTGGTAAATAGAGATCCCAATCGGCCGTGTTCCGTCCGATAGTGACCCATAACAAAGTTCCTATAATTTGATTGAAAACTTCGGTTTGCTTATCAGTTTATGGATGGTAGGACATGTTGTATAATAACTTAGTTCCCAGTTACCTCTAAATTGTCCTCCAAAAGTGGCTCATGAATTTTATGTCATGATACGAGATTATGGTCTTAGACACGCCGTAAAGCTCAATCAACTCCTGAAAGAAAAGAAAAGAAATAATCAAAGCATCGTTAGTTTTGGAACAAGACACGAAATGTGCTATCTTACTAAATCGATCCATAACCACCATGATGGAGTCCTTCCCTTGGGATCTCCTTAACAATCTTGACATGAAGTCTATACTCATTTCAGACCATGGTTTGGTTGGGATTGGCAAGGGTTAGTAGTGTCCTTGGTCAACTCAACTGTTCGCTTTTTGGTAGCTTGCACATCTTTCCAGCATGGATTGGACATCTCTCTTCATCCTTGGCTAAAAGAATTTGGAGGATAATACCTCATAAGTTTGACACTAGTTAAAGTGTCTTATTAATCCCCCTCCATGCGCCTCACGCACTAGCAGTTCTCACGTAGGACAGGTCAGGATACATAGCCTTCTCTTCTTGAATAAGTATCCATCCTCCTTGTAATAGTCATCCAGTGTTTGACTTTCCTCATAACGACCATAGATAGGACCAAAGTGTAAGTTCTCAACATACAAATTCTTGATGGTTGAAAAACTAAGTAGCTTCATCTGCAGCTTGGTCAGAAGGGTATGTTGTCTTGATAAGGCGTCAGCCATTGTCACGCCCCGAAGCAGCAGAGTCGTAACAACCCCGCCATGTAAACCATTCTAAGATAAAAGTTGGTCTTACAATTGCTATCTTAAACCTGATCTACACAAGGCGTCCACGACTTACCCGCTTTGAAGTAAGCGGTTTGTAATTTAAATAAATCATTTACCTAAGAAAGTGAGAAAATTTATATATATACACTATAATTCAGTTATTACATTATTCAAAAATAAAAAAAATCTAAAATAAAAACTTAGACCTTAAGAATATATGCTTGTTCTTTAAATATTTTTCATCACTCCTCAAGATCCAGTAGTTGCTAGCTTCAGAGTAGTTGTATGTCACTTCTTAGCCAGCACCTGCACGACGTTTATAGGGATATGAGCAACCACAACTCAGTAAGTTAGGATAGAGGACTTAAAACTATACCATAAATACAATAAGGTTATCAATCAACTTATTAGGTGCAATACATGTTCAAGCAAATGCCATCGCACTACGTTATCTGGCCCGTTGTGAGATTAGAGAAATTGCGCTCGCTCTAATTCGGGTTGAGGAGTTGCCGTTAATGCAGCAGCTCATGACCAAACCCAAGCTTGTGCAATGGAGACATAGCTCCTCCCGCGACTACCTTCGAACCATTGACTTTACCTTCACCGTGACCTCCTCTCCTGTCACTTAGTTCGACTAAGGATGAAGAAGGGACCATTTTACAATCCTACGCTATCCCTTTTGAAGGGGTTGGTATTTAGCTGGAGAATCCTAGGTTCCCTTAATGGGTTGCCATGTAGGTCCGATTATGATTACAGGTCGTATATTTGATTAAGTCCAATTTAGGGTGATCAATCATTTCACACAAATCATATAATACAAGCCAGAACAATAGATAGAATCATAGCATCACTCATAATCAAGCACATGCACACAATCAACTATCTAACAAGCACAACTAAGCATAATCTCAAGCCTCCAAAATACAACAACGTATTAATCCCAACTTACTTTGACTCCTCACTCACTTACTCGAGGTCCAACTTACTCAGACCATCGCCGATCATCCCTATAACACAAACGTGGTTTCAGTTTTTCTTATAACTATTATAGGTTCGTTTTATCCTATAACGCTTATTGTTATGTTTTGTTTAGGGTTTAATATACCTAATTATCTAGGTCTTAAGTCTTTTACAATTATTCTAGGTTTGGGGTTAGGTTCGGGTTGGGTTTCGGTTTCCGCATTGATTTCTAAATTAGATTCTAGTTTGATTTCTATGTAGTGTTTTATACTCGAACCCTAGAAATTCGTTTCAACTTATAATACGAAATTAATCACTTTACTTCTAGATATCTTAAATACCATAATTACCCCTAGTTAGTATTTTATTATATCTAGTATACTTAAATCCTTAATAATGTACCGAATTTACTCCTGATGTAAAAATTTTTTACATGTTTCATATAATTACATAAATTCAAGTTTCCTATCAAATTTATTTTATATTTTTATTGTTACCATAATATCAATTTTTATTCTAATATTTTCTATTTATTATATTTCTAATAATTATGTATTATGTATTATCACCTATTATGTATATAATACATATCTAATATTTCTAATACTCTAATTACCATCTCCCAACATCAATTATCGTTTCAAAATGTTTAAATTCATCCTAAATCAGATTTTACTCCTAATTGTCCTAATTTACAAAATTAACTTAAAATTTACTATTTTCCCTATTACTCATTTATTACATAATTAACCTAATAAGTACATCTAACACCCTAAATACTACAAGTATCATAGTTCATCAGATTTCAACATCCTAAAACATATAATTATTCACTAAATCACTAATTAACCATTTAATTACTTAATTAACCTTAAATTACCCATTTTATACCTTATTTTAAGGCCTAAAAATTATCTAAAATTTTCAAAAATTAATTTTTGAAAACGGGCTTCATAAAACTGTTCTATATCATCTAAGTAGTCTACACAAAAATTTTGGGTTCAAAACTACACTCCTAAGGTTATTTATTTCTAAACCGAAACATGCTCGGTTTTGCGTGATTTCTTAAGGATCATATATCACGGGGCATATTTTTATCAAAATAATATTTTTCCTAAAAACTACATACAAAAATATTCCATAATAATAGTTTCATAATTTTCTAAGAATATTTACTATTTTTACAAAATTACACAAAATCGGGGTTAGAAATCGAACTCACCGATTTGGGTGGCTTCGGCCACCATCGGTGGCCATGGGTGTGTCAACCCACCTGAGTGCTACCACTACTGTGTGGTGGTGGTGGCCATCTACTCCTAGCTGTTTGTCGGGTATGGGTTCTCCTTTGTGGCCCTAACTGCATAGTTTTTCTTTTCTTTTTTTTTCTTTGGTTTTTCTCTTCAATTTTCAAAGCTCTATATTTTTCTCACTCTCCAAACTACCCAAATGAGCTTTTGAAAAATTTGGGATACTTATAGAGCTTTTTGGTAATTAATGTGCATTAAATTGGATAAGACATTGTCCAAATTCCTTAATTTTTGCTTTTATGTTACTCTAATTTAATTGGCTGATTTTTTCTTATTTTCCCCAGCTGCTACGACCCAATTCTGGATCATTCCTTATTTTTTTATGATTTTTATTTATTTTTAATTAATTAATTATGAATTTTATTTAATTATTTTAGAACATTTCGCGTATTTTAAGTAATTACGCGTATTTCTACATACATATAAATTTATATATAGTACAAATAAATACTCCTCAATATTATTTAGGTCATTTTATGATTTTTAGTATACATATAATTTATCTCTAGCGATTCGTTAATTATCGGAATGCATTTTTGGCATTTTCGATAAATAACGAGTTATATAATTAAAATTTGGAGTTTTTATATTCTTTTATTTTATTGCTTATTTTCTTAAATTCAAACTTACGAGATTATTTCACTAATGTTTCTAGCTTTACTTATAATTTAGGTTCGATCGGATCTTTCAGTCGATCGAAGCCTTAAGTAACTGGTTGTGGGGCTTACAACCACTACATTATTCTTTTCATTCTTGCATTTTACAACATAAGAAAAACCCTCAATGAACTTAACCCACTTGGCTTGTCTCTAAGACAACTTCGATTGGTTCTTTAGATATCTTAAGGATTCATAATTGGTGTAAATCACAAATTCCTTAGGCTATAACTGTGCTGAAATTCCTTATGAATCAGCAATAAAATCATGCTAGGCCATGGAAACTTCTCACATCGGCAGAATAAGCAGCTCGGGCCATTCCATGATCGCTCTTATCTTCTTTTCTTCATCAACTTAGATGCCGCCTCTACTTACAACAAATCCTAAGAAGATCACCTCGAATTGGCAAAAATTGCACTTCTTCAGATTTGCGTAGAGCTGTTTAACTTGGAGTTACATAAGCACTTGTTGGAGATGCTCTTAATAAGTCTCTAGGTCGAACTGTACACTAGAATGTTGTCAAAATAAACCACGACAAACCTTCCCAGTATAATTTGTAAGTCGCATGAATGTGCTCGGCATATTGGATAGTCCAAATGGCATTACAAACCACTCATATAAACCATGTTATATCTTGAATGCGATTTTCCACTCATCTCATTCACGCATTCGGATCTAATGGTATCTAGATTTGAGATCAATCTTGGAGAACACTCTTGCTCTATTAACTTGTTTAGCATATCATCAAGCTTGGGTATGGGATACTTATACTTGGTGGTAATTTGATTGATGGCTCGGCTATCTATACACATCCTCCAAGAACCATCCTTCTTTGGCATTAACAAATCCGACACAAATACAGGGGCTCAAGGACTCGTACACATACGCTTTCTTTATGAGGTCATTTACTTGCTTCTACAACTCGGTAGCATAAACCCTACTTTTAGTGGGCCTAAGATTTGAGTACGAGTACTTTCGGAACATTCCTAAAGATCAAATAAACCAAAAACTTAAGTTTATATTTAGAAACAAATTAAATTTTTACAATTCAAAAGCCAATTGTCGATAAAACCCAAGCTTGAAGAACTGCAAGCTTTAAAGTTATTTAAAACCCTAAACCTTAAAACCATTAAGGAATTTTAACCCTAAATAATTAATCGATAATTTAATTTGAATAATTTCATTCAACTTTAGAAAATTTCACAATTCTACAAAAATCAAATCATAAATTACAAAACAATGTAAGATGAAAATCCTAAAACAATTTTCTATAAGGCTATGCCCTTATCTTCATGTATAAGCCTTACACATAAATAAGTAGACTAACCAATCACCTTAGATAACTTATCAATTGAGAGTTGGAATCATTTATCAATTGATAACTTATCAAAATCTAGTGATAAGACAATTTCCTTATCACCTCTTCACTTATACTACATATGGACAATTTTTCACAAGAATTCATAAGCTTAACTTTAATAAATGTGACAAGACCACTCCATGGCCTAAAAAGACTTCCAATGGTACATCTAAAAAGGGGAGAAAGGGGGGCCCATGCACTTGTCATTCACCCATCAATCACTTCTTCTTACACATCGCTATTCACCCCTTAATGCTTACATCATCAAGAGTTGCAATTGTTGACTTTGTGTAAGCTACAAGACAACACTTTTAAGGCATTTAAACACTCATTCTATCTCCATTTCCAACCGGCCACACTCTCCATCATTTCTCTCACTTTCAATTTCACTTTCACTTCATCTTTCTCTCCTTTGAAACAAACATGAAAAGGAGAAACTACCTTACCCCACAAAATCAACTTTTCTTCCATTCTTGAAGCTTCACTCACGACATTTTTTTCTTTTGTTCTTATTTCATTTTCTTTCACCATCTAAGACCTTTTAAGACCATTAGAATCTTCCATAAACCCCATTCCAAAAGACCAAAAGATTCAGATTCCAAAAGGTGGCTAAAAGGAGGAGGCAAAGTTAAAGGCTTAGGTGGAACCTTAGAGTACAACCACCAAACTTTGCGTTAAGGGCGAGTAAGTGTTTCTTGTGATGTGTGGATTAGTATTTATGTTAGGAGACTTGGATTTCTTGAAGATATGAGTAAGGTTTAAGTTGTTATAGCACCAAAAAATCGTTTTAAGAAACGAACCATGAAACCCTTACATGAAGTTAAAACATGAGTATATAAAGTTGATGTTTTGTAAAGACATTTGTTTAATGCTTTGAATGGAAGATTTTAAGCTAAGAAAATCATGAAATGAAAACTTTAATGGAGGATAAGCATGCTGGACGTGAGGGTTCCATAGTCATTTGGATGTTGATTTTGTTTCCATTAAGTTAAACATGCTCAAATTTAGACCTAAGTTAAGGAAAAATCCATCACATGAAGTTTTATGAAAAAACCAACTTTGTATGACATGAGCTATGATATGGGAGTTGTATTAAGTATAAGATCTTTTATTTCTTTATGTGGAGCATGAGTTAAAGGATCATTTGATGGAAGGAAACTTAAGTTAAGATTTGTACACAAGTAGTTAAGTGCATAATCTACCACCTAAACTTGAGGAAATGATGAAACAAGTTGAAAAACCAAGTAAGGACCCCTTGGAACCATCATGAATAGATCTGGAACGTGGGAGAATGAAGCCTAAAAATATGATAAAAGTGAAAGAACAAAGTGAAAAGATTAACTAAAGCAAGTATTGTAAGCATATAAAGCCTAAAACTCAAAACCGAGCTTAAAACTCTCAAAACAAGCCTAGAACTCTAAGTTGGGCCTTCAATAAAAATCTGACCAGTACCTTAAAGTACCAAGAGAGATTGTTTTGAAGCCCATAAGAAATCCACCTAAGGCCCCATAAGCCCACCAAAGTTATTAACTTTAGTTTGAACTAAAAACAAGCCCATTTGACAACTTAAGCCCATTAAAGGGCCCAAGAAGTGGTTGTTAGCCTTAGGAATATAAATTAAAGTTGTAAATCTGATCTCAAGGAGTATTTTATGTTTAGGATAAAATCTAAAGACCAAGCCCAAAGGATTCCTCAAGTTATTAAAAAGCCCATTTACCAAACAAGGCCCAAAAACACTCCAACACATGAGGAACGCTACTGTTCTAACCCATGGATAGAATTGTATACCTCATTTCAAAAATCTAACCTTACCATGTTAAAGTACACTCGAAAACGATGAAGATTGACTATAAGATCATAAAAATCGGATTTAAAATGAAAAAGTTATAAGTGATTGAACTTTGAGTAAAAACCGGGAAAAATTATGGAAACTAGTCAAGGATATAACTTAAGGAAAACTTACTTAGTTTCTTAAGTTTGCTTCAATTCCTTATAAAAATTATTTCAATGACCAGAGGACACCATTTACGAAGACGACTTGCCTCCGGATTACTTTGATTGACCCATATGGCAGAGTGAGTAAATTCCCGATGACTCTTTACTTGATTGTACTTGTAGAAATAGATGCACCGAAACTTATATATATGAATTTGGATACTTGTGGGATATGAGAGATGCATGTATATGAATTTGTGGATGAATGTGATGACTTGTTAAGTATATTTAATAAGGGGAATTGCTTACATCATATATACGTATGAATTGTATGGAATGAAATTGTCCGATTATCCTGAACATTGAGTTAACCTCTTATGCAATTAAGAAATCAAAATGTATCATGCATACCCCATATTGCATATGGATAATACCGACTGCCGCTTCACACAGAAGATAGGAAGCGACTCACAGGAATACGAGTTTCCTACAGGATTGGGCACTAGCTACGCCATCATATATATTGAGTCTCTGTCTTAAGTTGATGAGCTTACTAGGTGCTGGGAGATACCAATCGTCGGCGAGGGGCCGAGTCTTGTGGCTTCTGCTTAGGGCATGTGTTAGTGGACTGTAGGGGCCACCACACCGTTAGACTTGGGATTTTAAAAGATATAATTTGATTTTGGTAAAGGAAGTATATATATATATATATATGTAGAGTTTTGTTTTGGTATGAGCATAATAGTGCAAATGAAATAAAACCCAAGGTTTAGAACTTGGATTTTGGTTTGGGTTGGTTAATTATCTCCAAACCCTGACTTCAGGGGGCGAAATTCTGAGTTGTATGCAGTTCCTAGGTCACTGCATGCGTTGTTTGGCATACTGATTGTTCATGCATTCATATGATTGTACATATAATAAACTTTTGCTATGTGGTACTAATGAGGGTATTTATCTCACTAAGCGTAAGCTTACATCCCTATAGATTTTTGTTGATGCAGGAGAACCTCTTCGTCAATCTGGGCCGAGGCATGCCCGTGGTAAGCCTCTTGTAGAGACGAGTTGGAGCGATCAGAGAGCGATGAGGATATTTTGTAATAGATTATAGATATTTAGACACTTTAATGTTTTTGTACATAACTTAGATTTTATGCAATTTCGTTATGAACTGCATTTGTTTGTAATATTATTTTGGTATGGGTCTCACGAGCCCACACAATTAGTTAATTTAAAATATAGAAGTAATTTTAGTTAAATTGCTCCATATTACTTGTCTATGGGCCTAGTGGTAACGTAGAGTGGAAGGAGCCTCGTGTGTCGTATAAAAGACCTATGATCAGCAAGGAGGTTGATAATAGACCTTTATACAGTACACGGCGACCTATCACGACAACAATACTATTGGGTCATTATAAGTAGCCTGTTTAAGGTTTAGCCTATAGGAAAGCTTGTTCGATAGTACGACTCTTGGCTACAGGTCAATCATATGCTTGATGCCTCGGATTAGGGGTAGACCTTTCGGTAGCTCTTCTGGAAACAGGTAGGTAAAGTCTTCCAGTAGGGTTTTTACTTTGGTCGCTAGCTTTTCCTCCTCAGGTCTCATCTCCAGAAGCTTCCTGACAAGCAGATAAGCCAGTCCCTCTAGCTTAATTTCTCTTTTCAGTTTGGCTCGAGTTAGCACCAAAGCCTCCTTCTTTAGGGTTCGACTAAGCTAGGATTGTATAACTTTTACATGCTCGATAGTCATGGGACTTAATTTCATCCTTCTCCCTTCATGCTCCACAGAACATGTGTTCCTCTTGCCATCATATATAACTTTTCGGTCAAACATCCATGGTCGTCCAAGTAGAAGGTAAGAAGCACTCATGGGTAACACATCACAATGAACTTCATCTTGATACTTGCTAATATATATTAGCACAAACACCTGTTTGTTCACTTGTAGAGCACCCTTATAACTGAGCCGATGAAATTTGTAAGGTTTTGTGTAAGGCATGGTCGGCAATTTCAACTGCTGGACCATAAATGCAGAGGCTGCATTGGTGCAACTTCCACTGTCAATGATCATCGCATATAGTGATTCCTTCACCTTGCACCTAATATGGAAGAGGTTCTCTCTTTGCTTGTCTTCAAGCATAAGACTAATACTCATTGTCCTCCTTAACACTAGAGCGGTCGACATGAAGTTACCTTCCTTGTTGTAAATAACTTCCTCTTTGGACAACTTGGTCTATCCATCCTCTTTTAACTCCTTTACTTCCTCATCAATACTATTGACCTCAATAGTTGGTGCTTTGCTTTTTATCACCATTGTTCGCTTGTTCAAATACTGAGCAGCCATGTACCAAATCCTTAACATAACACTTGATCTCACTTATCTTCCTCTCTATACCTTGGCCTTTCTCAAACTTCCTTGGTGGTTCCTTCTCTTCTACTCGGATAGTCTGAGCAAGTCGGGTCTCAGTGACCTTGCTTGGTTTCATTCACATAGGTATGCCCGGAACAGGTTAGCTACTGTAGGATGGTTGATGGGTGGTCAGAACCTTCCTGTTCGGCACCTTTTTATCCTTTGGGTGGCTCGGATTACGTCATTGAGTGTTTTAATATCCAGGGTTTCTAGGACATCCCTAATATCATACTTCAATCCACCTATGAACCGAGACACAGTTTGGTCTTTTGGCTCTATGACTTTGCATTAGATCATTGACATCTGGAATTCCTTAACGTAAGCGTCCACACTCAATCCTCTTTATCTCAATTCTTGTAGTCTCTTGAAGGCGTCCTACAGATACTAGCTCGGCACAAACCTTCTCTACATGACTCTCTTCATATCATCCCAACTCCTAATCTCTCATTCTCCTTCCCTTCTTCTGGTGGCTTGTAAGTTCTTCCACCGCAAGGCGGCATAACCAGTGAATTCTAACATAGCTAGCCTAACCTTTGCATTTTTAGGCACTTCATGGTATTCAAACTGCTTTTCAATCTTATCTACCCAATTTAGGTAGTCTTCAGCATCACTACTTCCAAAAAAACTTGGGATATGCATCCTAAGTCCTTCAACTTTAGGGGTTCACACATTTCTTTCTTCGTAGTACCCCTTTACCTTATCATCTCCTTCTACTTCCTCCTCAATCTCTTCAAGAGCTAGCCTTTGTCTAGTATCCATACCAATTCCTTTTGCTCAAGGTGGTCAAACTGAGGCGTTAACTCGACCAAACTGATCATTACCTTGCTGTTGCTACTTACGTTCTCTAATGGGGCTATTTCTAACTTGTTGCCTGTCTTCTTGTATAACAGTTACCAAATTGGCTACCAAATTTGTAAGCCTATCCAATCAATCATCTATTGACTGAGGTATGAAGCTTCCTTCTTACCCTTGGCCATATCGAGTACCACTTTCTTGGTTTCCTAAAGTTCCTTAAACACTTGAGTTCGACATTGTTGATTAAGTAACAAACTACTTAAAAATCATAATGGTAGAATCTAGCTTTGAACATAGCCAAGCTTTAATACCAAGATGATATGGACTTGTTAATGAACATACAGACCCAATATCACATGTAACCAAAGGGGGTAGGTCCAAGCCACAAGATGGCCTAAAAAGTAAATGATAATCGAGCGAGAACAGGGGTTCCCGTACCTCAATGATGGATATGACTCACCTATATCTTACATGAGCTCAGGTCACACTTGATATGATGTACAAGTGCAACTAGAGGTCGCTCGTCACTAGTCCACGTTCGAATGGGCTAGATAAGAGTAGCTTAAGAGTAAGTAAGACGATACTTATAACAACCCTAGGATGGGCCTAATAGTATTGCCTAAAATTTCCATATCACATATGCACCCATGATAAGAAAATCTCCTTGCAAGTGAGGGATTACAAGATTCTAAATAGTTATTTTCTAAGGTCTTCAATTTTAGTTCATTGACTCATTATATATTATAAATAATTGTGGATACCCATTTTCCACAATTCCTCAAAATCGTAGAGAATCAATATCCCCTGCCAAAATAGTGAAATAAAATAAGCAATTCCAGAAAATTCTAAACTTACTAAAGATATTAAACTTAATTGAAATATTAGTCGTTTTCTAGAGCACTCTGAAGTAACTACATAAGCTTTTCATCATACTGACTCAATGGTAGCACTCTGCACTCAATTCCTATCCCTGTCCCAACTATCGATTAACCTGTAAGGAAAAGAACCATTGGGGTGTAAGCTTACGTTTAGTGAGATAATTACCCTCATCAATACCGCATGATAGAAATTTATTAGATGCACAATCATATGAATGCATGAATAATCAGTATGCCAAACAACGCATACAGTAGCTTAAGAACTGCATACGACTCAGAATTACGCCCCCGGTAGTCGAGGTTTGGAGATGATTAACTGACCCAAACCAAAATCTGGGTTTTAGACCTTAGGTTTTAATTCATTAGCACTATTGTGCTTAAGCCAAAACAAAACTATATATATATATATATATATATATGTACGTATGTATATACTTTCTTTATCAAATAATAAATCATTTTTTTTTAAATCCCAAGTCTAACAGTGTGGTAGCCTCGATATTCCACAAACACAAGCCCTAAGTAGAAGCCACAAAACTCAGCCCCTCGCTGACGGTTAGCGTCTCCTAGCGCTTAGTAAGCCTATCAGCTTAGGACAGAGACTAAATATATATGATGACATAATTAGTGCCTAATCCTGCAGGAGGCATGTCCTCTTATAAGTCCATTCCCATCTTCTACGTGAAGCGGTAATCGGTGTTATCCATATGTAGTATGGCGAATGCATAATTCATTTTAATTTTTTAACCGTATAAGTGATTAACTTGATTTTTAAGGTGATCAGACAATTTCATTCCATACAATTGAATGTATAAATTATCACAAACAATTCCCATTATTATATAATTAGCAAGTCATCGCATTCATCCACAAATTCATACACATACATTTCCTATATCTGACAAGAATCTAAATTTATATATATGAGTTTAGGTACATCTATTCTACAAGCAAAATCAAGTAAAGAGTCATCGGAAATTTATTCACTTAACCATGCAGATCAATCAAAATAATCCAAGATAGGTCGTCTCCCTAAAGCCGGGTCTCCTGGACATCGCAAATACGATACTATAAGGATTTGAAATAAAACCTAAAAAACTAAGCTAAAACCCTTTAAGTTATACTTTTGATTTGGTTTTATAATTTTTTTCCTGGTTTTACTTAAAAGTTCAATCGTGTATAACTTTCTTATTTTAAATCCGATTTTTATGATCTTATAGTCAATCTTCATTGTTTTCGAGTGTAATTTAATGTGGTGAGGTTATATTTTCGTGATGAGGCATGCAAAACTACCCATGGGCCAAAACAATAGCAATCCTCATGTTTTAGAGTACTTTTGGGCCTTGTTTGGTAAATGGGCTTTTTGATAACTTGAGAAATTCTTTGGGCTTAGTCTTAAGATTTTATCCTAAGCTCAAAATACTCCTTGAGATCAGATTTACAACTTTGATTTATACTACTAAGGCTAATAACCACTTCATGGGCTCTTTAGTGGGCTTAAGTTGTCAAATGTGCTTGTTTTTTGTTCAAACTAAAGTTAGTGACTTTGGCAGGCTTATGGAGCTTTAGGTGGATTTCTTGTGGACTTCAAAACAACCTCTCTTAATATTTTAGAGTGCTGGACAGAATTTTAATGAAGGCCCAACGTACAGTTCTAGGCTTGTTTTGAGAGTTTTAGGCTTTGTATACTTACTATATTTGCTTTAGTTAATATTTTCACTTTGTTTACTTGATTTTATCACATTTTTAAGTATCTTTTACCCATGTTCCAAATCTGGTCATGATGATTGTAAGGGGTTCTCACTTGATTTTTCAACTTGTTTTTATCATTTCCTTAAGTTTAAGTGTTAGATTATGCACTTAAACTACTTATATCTAAATCTTAACTTAACTTTTCTTTCGTAAGATGATTCTTTAACTCACGTTTTATACAAAGAAATAGAAGACCTTACACTTATTACAACTTCCATATCATATCTCATGTGATACAAAGTTGGTTTCTTTATAAAACTTCATGTGATGAATTTTTCCTTAACTTAAGTGTAGATTTGAGCATGTTTAACTTAATGGAAATAAAATCAACATCCAAATGACTTTTGAATCCTCACATCTAGCATGCTCATCTTCTATTCAAGTTCTTGTTTCAAGATTTTCTTAACTTAAAATCTTTCATTCAAAGTGTTAAATAAGTGTCTTTACAAAACACCAATTTTACATGCTCATGTTTCAACTTCATGAGTGGGTTTCATGAGTTTATTTTTTAGGATGGTCTTTGGTGTTATAATAACTTAAATCATACTTATATCTTCAAGAAATCAAAGTCTCCTAACATAAACACTAACCCACTAATCACAAGAAACACTTACTCGTCCTTAAAGCGAAATATGGTGGTTGTGCACAAAATTTCCACTTAAGCTCTTAGCTTTGCTTCCTCCTTTTGTAACCTTTTGGAAACCCTAGTTTTTTTATCCTTTGGAGTGGGCTTTGTGGAAGGTTCTAACGGTTTTAAAAGAGCTTAGATGTTGGAAGAAAATAACACAAGAAAAAGAAATGGGAGTGTCGTGAGTAGGACTTAGAAGTGGCGGCCAAATGGAGGATTTTTGTGGGGTTAATTTCCTTTTTTTTATTTGTATTTAAAGTAAAAAAAAAAAGGAAGTAAAAATAAGAGTGAAAGAGGGAGAGAGTGACAGATTTTTGAATGAGAGAAAAAGTGTGTGTAAGAAACTTTAATTGATTGTCTTCTAATTTATACAAAAGTCAACAATTGCAACTATTGATGATGTAAGCATTAAGGAGTGAATAGTGGTGTGTAAGAGAAAGTGATTGATGGTTGAAAGACAAGAGTATGACCCCCCTCTTCTCCTTATTCAAATCTACCATTTAGTGTCCTTTAGGGTCATGGAATTGTCTTGTCTCATTTAATGAAGTTAAGCATGTGAAATCTTGTGAAAAATTGTCCATATGTAGTATAAGTGAAGGGATGATAAGGAAAGTGTCTTATCACTTGATTTTGATAAGTTATCAATTGATAAATGATTCTAACTCTCAACTGATAAGTCATATAAGGTGATTAGTTGGTTTACTTATTTATATGTAAGGCTTAGACATGAAGATAAGGGCATGGTCTTATAGGAAATTGTTTTAGGATTTTTATCTTGCATTGTTTTGTACTTTATGATTTGATTCTTATAAAATTGTGAAATTTTCCAAAGTTGAATGAAATTATTCAAATTAAATTATTGATTAATTACTTAGGGTTAAAATTCCTTAATTGTTTTTAGGGTTTAGGGTTTTAAGTAACTTTAGAACTCGTAGTTTTTCAAGCATAGGTTTTCACGATAATTGGTTTTTTGCTTTCGAAAATTTTAATTTGTTTCTAAATGTAAACTTAAGTTCTCAGTTTTGTTAGTCCTTGGGAACGTTTGAGCAGTACTTTTAATTGAATCATGGACCCACTAAAAGTAGGGTTTATATTTATCAATTGATAAGTTATTTAGGATAATTAGTTGGTTTACTTATTTATGTGCATAAATCTTATGCATGAAGATAAGGAAATTGTCTTATATGAAATTCTTTTGGAGTTTGTCTCTTAAATTGATCTGTAAGTTATGATTTAATTCTTATAAAATTATGAAAATTTATAGTGTTGAATAAAATTATTTAAATTAAATTCTTAATTAGCCGCTTAGAGTCATAAGTCCTTAATTATTTTAGTGTTTTGGGTTTAGAGTCTATGGTTTTCGTATTTGAGTTTTATTGATAATAGGGTTTTGAATTGGAAAATTAAATTCGTTTTTAAATGTAAACTTGAATTCTTAGCTTAGTTTGTCCTTAGGATCATTTGGGAAATACTCTTAGTTGAATCACAAGTCCGCTAAAAAGTAGGGTTTACAACTTATGCATATATAATATGGCTTATAAGTAAAAATAAGAGAATTGTCTTATATGAAGTTCTTTTTAGGGCTTGATTCTCAAATTAATTTGTAAGTTATGATTTACTTCTTAAGAAATTTTAAAATTTTCTAGAGTTGAATAAAATTTATTTAAATTATATTTTTAATTATTTATTTAGGATCATAAGTCCTTGATCATCCTAGGTTTTAAGGTTTGAGTGAGTTCATGTATGTTTTAGAGTTTAAGTGAGATTATGCATGTTTTAGGGTTTTTCACCAACTCAGGAATAATTGACTTATACTTAGGAGCTTAATGTTCAATTGGCTTAATTATTTAGGAATATCGCTTTATTATGCAACATATATATATATATATATATCCTATGATAGATTAGGAAAAGAGAAGGAAATTGCTTAATAATATATTCATATACATACATATTGTGAGGCTATTTATGTACACAAGTAAAATAATTTTTGGAAATTTATTAATTTATTCCTTTAGCTAGCTTAGTTTTGTTGTTTATTATTACTTGAAATAATCCTTAATTCATTTGTTATCAGTTTTATATGATTTCACAAAATTATTGATAATTTTATTGATTTATAGCTTTTTAAGCATTAAGATAATTTTATAGCGTTTTAAAAATTTTTATGATTTGATATTTATGGTTTTTATTAAGTTTAGGTTTGCATTTTTTTTTTTGGTACACATACATAGGCATTACGGTTTTCTTGCATGATAAGGGTTTCCAAATTGTATCATTGGGTCTTTTAAGTTCGTTTTGAGTTTTGAGTTTAAAATTTTAGTCGGTTTTCATTTTATGTGGTCTTATCGACTTAGGGAAATATTTACGATACTTGAGTCCAATATCATGTTTAGAAAGTTAAATTTACAGAGTTTACAATACTTAGCTCAAGAGAAGGTAGAAAGTTCATTGTATTCTTCTGTATATGTTGATTTTGTGGCTGTTACATTATGTGTCTATTTATAGTGCTTTATTAGGGCAAATTTTATGTTACAGAAAATGAAAAAAAAGAATCCCTATTTGCTAACTAAAAGAAGAATAATGTACAGGAAAGCATGAAATTATGCGTGGCGAATGTACTTTATCAGAACGGACAATTCGGTTGTCAGAAAAGACATTGTGTGGGCGTTTGCACATTTTTATTCTGCGATTCTGACAATGTTGTGAGCCAAGCAGGGGCGGTCTTTTGATCAGGTCTGTTTAACATTGGTAGTTTGGCGCCCTAATGGCTGAGGCTGGGTAAGGGAATGGGTCAGGGGCAACTTACATTCGAGTCAGCTTTGGATGATCGACCCTTTATAGTTATCAGCTCGACTACAACATTCTGGAGATAGTTATTTTCTTGGTTTGGTGCCTAGACTAAGGTATGGGGAAGGGTTAACTCTAAGTATAGGCTAATCACCTCGGTAGGTTCTTAAATGGTGTGGAGAGCAAAGTAGCTTGGTAGATCGGACTGGGAAAAACATTGCTTCTTAGCACTTAACTCTCCTCAGACAACTCAGCGGACCATGTGAGAGGGCCCTTTTGCTTGGAAGCTGATTAATCCTTGATCCTTATCAATGCTGTAGAAAGCCTTACACATGATGGCATCCAAGAAGTTATGTAGGCTCATCTTGGTGTGAAAGTGGACAAGGATGTCATCTAGGTTAATGGTTCCATCGTAGGTGTTAAGGTGTAAGAGTCTTACACTTAAAGGCAAGGTTTCTTCCAAGATCAGTAGGACGAATGGACTCTTTGCTATTGTAATGCTTGATGCGCAGGCTGATGACTCTACCTTCTTCTAGTCATACATACTAGAAGCATGACCAATGTGTTCGTTTAGCTCTTGGATGTTCATTTCTTTGAAAGCCTTTGGCAATTTCCTTGGGAATGATTGGTTAACTAGTCTACTTGTTGCTATATGTTTTCCCTTCGAGTGCTTCTTGCTATGATTGTGATTTAGCTGATCAGGAGGTCCTTAGGGACCTCTTAGTGATGCTGAGTTTAGTCATATGAACATGCTGGGTGTTCAGTTTGTTGCTTATTGTTTTTGGTTGGCTTTAAGGAGGAACTGATAGTTGCCTCCTCATTGTGTCATTTTTAGGATGTGTTCTTTAGTATTACAACGTCTTTATGTAAGGCAACATGGGACTCTTAGGTCTTTTTGCTTTCTTCAAGCATTTGTTCGACAAGGAGTTTTAGCTATTAAATCTCATGAGCTTGAGTGCCTAGTGGTGGAGGCATTGCTGAGCGTTATGTTAGGGGTGACGTATTGTCATCCTCTAGATATGACGTATTAGCATTGCCTAATTGTGAAGCATGTGGATTATTCTTTTTTCTTTCAGCCATATTATATGGAGTAACCTAATACAATAGGCACCAAAATATTAATTGTGGTTAAACTAACTTGAAGTGATATAATGGATATGGCTTGTTGAGGATTGGGCTCTTGGGCTTCTTGCTCAAGATACCTACAAAAGCCCTTTATGGGTGTGTTCACAATGGCCATCCGATGCTTAAGTCAGAAGAAGGACTATGAAGTGGGGAAATGAGGGGTGTCCAAACATTAGGATCCATAGGGAACGTACTTGAATGATAGAGAAGTGTAGAGAGCATAGTGATGAGGTTCAAATGTGGATGTAGAGTTTCAGATTAAGATCTGGAGGCCCCTTACCTATCAGCCCCCTTACATTATCTATAGTATAAGAGAGTATAACTACCTGGATACATAGAAACCTAGGGCTCACCCATACTAGCAGCTAACAGGGTATCATGCCCTAGAACAGTTGAGTCATAATAGTCTCGCCATATAAACAATTTTGGGATGGAGTTTAACTGCTAAGTCACTATCATAAATGGGTTTACATAAGGCGTATATGACTAAATGGTTCAAAAAAGTTTAGCTTATTACAAATATAATCATAATAGGTAAGTTTTAACAGAAGTCATTGAGTCATTTATAAAATATTTGCACAAGTAGTTTACATCAAAAGTAGCATGGTTAATTATTTACAGAAAGTTGTTTACTTAATACATATATAAGTGGTCTAAAATAGATAATTATAGCCTAGGTTAGGAATTTCTTTGGGTCACCTAAATGGCCTAACAAATTCAGCCAAAAGAAAAAAAAATACACAAAAAACTTAAAAAGATCTAGATCCATCTTCATTCCTTTACACTCCTAACCCCCAAAACGCAACTAACTTGCGAATAGAAATAGTGCTACATATCTACAAGGTACCTACAAAACAATTTATGGGGATGTGAGCAAACAATTGCTTAGTAAGATCGGATGGAAACAGAAATGTACATAACACAAAAGCAAGTAAGGTTATCGTTCAATTAGTTATATGCAATGCAATCAAACTATGCCATTTGCACAACGTTTTGGTCTATTGTGAAGTTAGAGAAATTGCGTTTGTTTTAACCCGAGTTGAGGAGATTTCACTCATAGGCACGATGATACAGCTCCGACCAAACTTAGGCTTATGCATTAAAGACTTGGCTCCTCTAGTGACATCCTTTGAACCTAATGTCCTTGACCTTGCTACAACCTCCTCTCTTATCACTTAGTTCGACTAAGACTAAGGGAAAGCCAATTATGCTATTTTATTAAAGGATTGGTATTTGGTCGAACAATCTTAACCAATCCCCTAGTAGGTTGTAATGTATGCCTAATTAAGGGTTTAATCTAAGTTTGAGTTAGTCCATTTATAGGGTTGTCAAACAATTTTTAACATTCAGATGCAAGATAAAAACACTGTAAGGCAAACACATAAGTGGTAGAGCTACCACATTAGCACAACAGATTTCAATCACATATGCTGCACATGCATACATAACTACTCTACAATCACAAACAACATACACTTTAGCCTCTAAGTACTTATAACAGAGTACCCCAAAATGCCACTAAGTATTGATCCTACTTACTTGGATTTACTATTGCTTGCACAGTTCCAAGACATTAGATTTTCCTTCTTCAGTAACTCTTATGTTACAAATCATATTTTCGTATTATACAACTCGGTATAAAGGTGGCTTAAACATTATACTTTCAATTAGTCTTGGCATTCTTTTAATGTCAATTAGATGTTTGTTATGAGTATTAACCTTTTGTTTCTTCTTATAGGTTAGAGAAACCTTTTACCTAACCTTTTACAAGAGTATCATAGGGTCTTGGTACCTTTTACTCAACCTTCTACAAGAAAATCTTAGGGTCTTGGTACCTTCTACTCAACCTTCTATAAGAGAGTCTTAGGGTCTCGGTACATTTTACTAGTATCTCCATTTACACTATATGCCTAAGTGATCTTCTACATGACTTTCTACAATACATTAAGGTATAGTCATACTTTAATGAGCCTTCTACTGGAGTTTTTACTAAGGTTTTGGGTATAGCTCTTCTTTAGGTAACCTTCTACTAAAGTTTCTACCATGATGGTCTAAGCTTGACTTAGTTAAGAAAGCTTCTATAGGACCTTATACAACAGCTAGATTTACTTTAAATCATCAAAAGCTTCATAATTCATACTTCCTTTTACTTTAATAGACTTAATGAAATTACAACTTCACTCCTAACAACTTGCAAAGTTTGGGAAACTTTCTACACAAACTCACTTGATCCTGAACCTCACTAAATAGGGTGATTTCCTTATTTAGTCAACCTAAACATTGAAATTTTATAAATTTAGCCTAGAAAATATAGTTTTAGGACAAAAACTAAGCATGCATACACTGTATTTATGACCGATTATTTGGACTTTTAATCCAAAAATAGCTAACTTACTCACTTAACCAAAATTAGCACTTGTAATTTAAGCAAAAAATCACCGATTCTAATTGTGAAAAGCCCATCCTTTTAATATATTCAACATTTCCCCTTAAAATCAAGATTAAAATGTTGCATGTAACAAATATTTACTTAAATAATGTTTGGTGGTCAGATTTAAACAAAATATGTTGAAAAATAGTGAATTTCTTGTAAATTCCAAATTATCGATTTTTCATAAATGAAAAAATTAACCCAAATAAAATAATAGGTTCTAGCGAAACTTTTTACATAGCAATTTTATTATTGATATAATGTATTTACACGAAAATTTTGGTAGAGAAACTATGTCCTTTGGAATTTTGAAAATCAAAGCAAAATTTGGTTTCAAACCTCCCATTTCTTAAGAGCAATATATAAGATGAATGAATTTTACAAAAATAACAATTTTACATGAGAGTATACTCAAAATAATGCTAGAATAAATTTTTCTACAATTTTTTAGATGAAATTTAATAATTTTTATGAATTTTTGAAAATTGAGCTGAAAAAGAGACTCATTAGCAGTAAAAGCTTTGACCTCTAGTGATTGGGGAGGGCTTGTCGGCCAAAGAGGGCGTTGCTTAGGGGTCGTATTGGTGTTGGCCACTTACCTAAGTTTAGGAGCCTTAGCTTCACATATTACAGCTTGATTTTTCTTAATTTTCTAAAAATTTGCCACAAATCTAAAAAAAAAAAAAATTCTCAAGAATTTTACTCACCTTTTAAAGTATCTAAAAAGTCTAAAATGGCTAAGGGAAGGGTTATTTATAGCTTGTAGGTTAGTGGAGTGACTAAATGTATTTAGGACATGTATAAGACATTTTAGGTTTCTTATGCTAAGTAGCATTTATGTTCCCCAAAACCATAGGTGGTTGATGGTTTTCAATTCAAAACCACCAGCAAAAGCTCCTTATTTTACAATAAATGATGTTCATTAGATTACTAAGGAAGTTGTCCATCTTATTTCATTATGTTTAGATATTTAGGGTTAGTTTTCTTTACAAGTAGGAGCTTCTACTATAGCTTCTGTAGCCCTATAGCAAACCAACATACTTTGTTATTATTATTTTATTTATTATATTAAATACATATTTATTATTTTTCATTTTATTTATTACTCTTCTTATTTATTTAATTCAATTCTAAGCTCTTCTTGTATTTTTTTAGGTCAATTTTTTTTTTTGAAATCTTTGGAAATTTTACTAACAAGTTAATTAATGTTATCATTTTAGCTTATAGTAATGTTTTAATTTTCCGTTTTAAAAATTAAATTTACAAGGACACTTGAACCAACTTTTGGGTAGTTATGACTAGATTTGAACTTAAGCGGACCAATTCCTTAAACGTCTTAAATTTCTTGGTGTTATGTCTAAGTTGTCAAATGCGAGGCTCACATCTCCACTCCTCTTCAGAAAAGTTTAATCCTTAAAACCTTTGTGTGTAGATTTTGTATAGTTGAGTGATCACTAGTACAATAACTAACTTTTAGGTGTAGAAGGTACTAACCTGTGATCTAGAAGAGCCATAGGTATTGTTGCTCCATTGCAGTCTTCTACTCCGAAATTGCTTCAACTTCTTGACCTCTACCTCATTGGACTTTCACATACTCAATTTCTCTATTTCTTAATTTTTGAATCCGATTACTTAATATCTTAATGGGCTGCCTTTCTTTGGTATGGCTCTTTTGTAATTCTACAGATAACCCAATAGGCTTAAGGGTAAAGTAAGTCAATATGATACATTTCCCACTTCCTCTAATATCTCAAAAGGTCTAACATATCTAGGACTTAACTCTCATCTGGATCCAACACATTTGAGCCCTTTGAATGGATTAATCTTAATATAAACATGATCTCTTACTTTAAATTTTATAGATCTTCTTTTTAGGTTTACCTAACTTTTATACTGATCCTAAGCTTCCTTTATCCTTTGCCGAACAACTTTTACTTTTTCACTCAGTTTAGTAATCAAATCAAGCCCAAGCATTACATGCTATCCACTATCCCAATATAAGGGAAGTTGACACTTACTCCCATATAGAGCTTCATAGGTCACCATTAGTATGGTTACATGATAACTATTATTATAAGTAAATTCAACTAATGGAAAACACTTATCCTAATCTCCATTGAAATCTAATATACATTCCCTTAACATGTCTTCCAAAGTTTGAATTGTTCTCTCAGATTGGCCATTTGACTAAGGGTGATAACTAATGGCGAATTAAAACTTAAAGCTCAATGCAGACTCTCCCAAAACTTTGATATAAATTGACTATCTCAATTACAAATGATACTTAGTGGTATTCCATACAACCAGACAATATCTTTAGTTTATAGTTTAGCTATCTTTTCCATAGGATCTTTAGCTTGAAAAGGCAAGAAATGTGTACATTTAGTTAACTAATCCACAATAATGCATATTGAATCATACCCAGATTGAGTTCTTGGAAGTGGTACCATGAAATCCATAATAATATGGTCTCATTTCCATTGTAGAACTTCTAGTGGTTGCAAAGGGCTTACTAGTCATTGATGTTCAGCCTTAACTTATTTCTTTTCTCAAGTTGGGATCTTGGGGTACACATATTATTCCTTTGAATTTCAATGTTTCAGTATCATCTAATCAGAAATTAGGTACTTCTCTAGACGTTGTCTTCCCTTTAATCACTCTCAAATCCTCATCTTCATCTTATTGCTGTCTAATTCTCTCCAATAATAAGGGTTGTATTGTTATATTTATCAATTGGTCTTCAGATTCATGCCACTTAAATATAATCTCTAGTCTTTCAAATTTCCATTAGGTTGTAAGTAGTGAAGCAACTCCTTTATAATTCTTACGACTAAAAGCATCCGCCATAACATTCACCTTCCTTAGGTGATAATTAATTGTCAGATTATATTCTTTAATTAATTCTAGCCATCTCCTTTGTCATAGATTCAACTCCTTTTATATATATTTCGCAATGTTGTCCATACAAATAGTGCCTCCAAATCTTCAACGCAAAGACCACTGCAGCTAACTCCAAATCATATGTTAGATAATTTCTTTCATATGGTCGCAACTATCTCAATGCATATGCTATCACCTTCTTATCCTACATTAGAACACCTTAATTCATTTTGTGAGGCTTCACTATATATGCCATAAGGCTTACTAGGATCAAGTAACATAAGTTTTGGAGCTGTAACTAATCGGTTTCTAATTTCCCGAAAGCTTCATTCACACTCTTCACTCCATTCAAACCTTATATATATATATTTTTTTTTTTGCATCAATTGGGTTAAGGGCTTTGCTATTTTCGAAAAGTCCTTTATGAATTACCTATAATAACCAGCTAACCCTAAAAAACTTCATATCTTTGTTACATTAATTGGTTGTTTCCAATCAGTAATAGCCACAACTTTTTCTAGATCAATGGAAATCCCCATTCTAGATTCTACATGTCTTAAGAATGATATCTTAACCAACCAAAATTGACTTTTGTTCAATTTACCATATAGCCTATTATCTCTCAACTTTTGTAATGTCAAATGCAAGTAATCGACATGTTCTTCCTTGCTTTTAGAGTAGATTAGTATGTCATAAGTGAACACCATCATAAATTTATTCATGTACATCTGATAAATTCAATTCATTAAATCTATAAACACTATTGATGCATTAGTCAACTTGAAGGGCATCGCTACAAACTCGAAATGTCTGTACTGTGTTCTAAAAGCAATTTTAGGTATATCTTTAAGATTCACTCGTAACTAATGGTACCTTGATCTACGATCAATTTGTGAAAAACTTGTTTCTCCCTGTAATTGATCAAACAGATCATCTATTTGAAGCAATGTAGCAAGTAATGAGCAAGATATTAGGGAGCTTACGAGGTTGGAAGCATCCTCACTTATAATGCTTAAACATAAGGAGAGAGGGGTCCTGCACACATTTGAGCTTAGCTGCTTTGTTGGTAGAGTTTTCTCATGCTAGGTGAGACTTCTGGCCTTAGGATTGCTTAGGTGCTCATCTGAGTCCTTGGGACGGGTGTTCTATGGGCTGCTTCTTATAAGGATCAAGGATGGTTAAGGTTCTTAAGCAGGCTAGAACACATAGAGAAACAAATAGAGAGAGTGGAATCATTCCCTTAGGAGTTGATGGGCCTTCTAAGGGCCTTCATCAGAATTGTGCCTTGGGCCAAACAAAAATTATGTATAAACAACATTAATGATGAAGGTATATAAAAGGAAAGAAAAAAAATAAAGCATACATATATATATAATAAATGACAAAAATGTGTTAACGTATACTTCTAATTTGCATAGAAGGGTACTTTGCTTACGAAAAATTATTATTCCCCATAATGTTGTTTCATGGTCAAATTTTAAAAAATAATGATAGCTTTTGATAAAACATTTATAACAAAATAAAAAAATCAACATAAAATTGGTGTTATTAAAATAAAAAAAAATAAGTATAATAGAAATAAATTAATATTTAAAATGTACAATTACAAAAAGAAGTTTCTATTCAAAAAGCATGTCCATTCATGTAAAGAATAAGCTTTTTGAAATAGTTGCAACATTAGCCTAAATTGCTATTAAAAAAAAAAGAGTCAAGTTTAATGTTAAATAGCATAGCTTTTTGCATTATACTGTTTTGTTTATATATTTGAAAGTCTATAACTATTTGAAAGAGGTTGCAATATATATAAGATATCTAATATCATTTCTTTGTTATCATATAAGTAAAATATTAAGATTTACTTAATGATTTTAAATTTGAATTTTGAGCAAATGATAAAGTTAATATTTAGTTGTTATCTATTTCATATTTAAGCACCCAATCAAAGATGATATTTACATTACTACAATTATAACTTCAAATCAGGATTGAGAAACTACTATTGATTTTGTAAGATTTTAAACTCAAATCAACTCAAAATCATTTTACATTTGTGATAAGGTTTTCATATATAGCTTTTAACTATTCACCATTTCATTAAATATTATTAAGAAATTGTTATATGTATTTAAAATTAATTTGCATTGGAAGTCCATCTTGAATTTTTTATATGTGCACTTTTATATAAATTTAGCCAAAAAGAATATATACGCTTTATTTGTTTCTAAAAATATGTATGTGTATGATATGTCCATGTAATAGGTTTTTTTCCATTTTCTTCTATCATTTATTAACCTTTAGTTGTTACTTTTTACTAGGATGTATCCCTGCAATAGCTAAATTAAAATATATCTATAATGTTTAAGCCAACAATCCCTTCATAACAGTTAATTGTCTCCATCTTTTAATGTTAGCGTGTGCAAATTTAAAAACATTAAATGTGTGAAATTTTAATTCATAATATTTAATAATTAATTATGTGAAAGAGCAAAAAATAAAACTATGAAACAAAAGTTAGTAGTAATATGCATTCAATAAATTTATATTCTTTACAAAAAAAAGGAGAGAAGAAAAGTATATTGGAAGAATAAAACTATTACTTTAAGGAGATGTGTAAATATCTATATAAAAAGGTGAGATGTGGAAAAGAAAACATAGTAAAAAATGGGAAGGTAAACGTAGAGAAGTACTATTTAAAGAGAGAGAGAGAATTTGTTTTTGTACATAGAAGTGAAAAAATAGATTAAGAAAAAAAGTAAAGCAAAAAGACAGAGAAAAAATTAGAGTAAAAAAGTAGTGGAGAAGGAAACAAATAGATGGAAAAAGAAGAAGTTGATAAATTTATCTATGGTATAAAATATTGATAATTTTAAAAAGTATTTATTTTAATATTGGTGTTATTGTTGAATATTTTTATATTAGGGTTAAATAGTTAATTTTTAGAAGTGATGGTTGCATAAAGCTCTTGGAGCTTTAGTAATATAGATATAAATATAGTTTTTTCCCTAACTCTCACTTATTACAAGGAATATCTCCCCGCATTTACAACATTGCCATCTTTACCTTACTTTAGACATGGAATGATTGTTGAGAATCAAATAATCTCCCTTTCCGCCATTTCATCCCCTATACCTACTCCCCCTCCCTCCTCTTTCTCTCTTTTTTGCATCACCTTACATTTTCTTTTAATTGACTTAGCATAAGAGAATTCAATTGTTATCTATAGTGTTATCTATAGTGATCACCATTACAGTGAAAGGGTAGGTAACAAGAAATGTCTTACATTTTCATTTTCTTCTATGAATTCCTATATATTGTGTATAACATTGGTATTTTTAATGTCTCAAAGGTTGAAAATTTGTGACACCTATATTTTGTTTCTTTAATCATTTTTCCTGTTTGTTTTAGTTAATGGGTATTTTAATATTATGTTAATGAGTAGTTAAATGTTGTAAACATTAAATCTTTGATTACTTTATCATCCTTTCTCTCTCTCTCTCTCTCTCTCTTTCTCTCTCTCTCTCTCTCTCTTTTTGTATATGAGACTTCATTAAGTGGAATTTTACTTTTTATTCAAAATTGTTAAAACGGTTCATCTACTTCCTTTTTTTTTTTTTTAAGAAATAGTAAGAATACGTAGGCTAACAATGTGTTGCCAACAGTAACCAAACCTTGATTTCTAAGTCTAGAGCAAAATATGTGTTGTCCGGTTCTCTCTCTCTCTATCTTATATTATCTTATTAGAATCTGTATACTCATCTTCGTAGGTTCTTTCTTTCCTATTGTTATCTAAAGGATATGTGTAAATAATTTATCTAATAAGTCAACTGTATTTCTAGGGTTTTGTTTTGCTTTGCTAATTTCTATGAAAGTGAGCAATTTAAGGGCTACATATGTAGTTTCTGTCCAATTCTTGAAAAAAAGAAATAGTTATTTTTGGTGTTTTTCCTGTTTTCCTTTTTATTTTTTTTTTAACATAATGGATGTTTTATCAAGGGTTTATAATCTTCTATATAAGTGTTCTATTTGGTTTTAATTTATTTTTCCTAAGTAACTTCGGGTTTCAATTTCTATTGCCTTAATTGTGTTGGAGATTATATGACATTATCTATTTGGTAAGATTAGGTTTTTCAACTATTTAGTTGGTTTCCATTGCCATAGTGCAGTTTGTAACGTAATTCAAGTTATTTATTATTTATTACTATCATCCCTCTCTTCTATAATTTCTATACCCCTTCCTCTCTCTACATCATAT
The DNA here is from genome assembly GCA_024138005.1 of Lumnitzera racemosa. Classification (NCBI taxonomy): domain Eukaryota; kingdom Viridiplantae; phylum Streptophyta; class Magnoliopsida; order Myrtales; family Combretaceae; genus Lumnitzera; species Lumnitzera racemosa. The sequence goes on along the minus strand of JAMXBC010000008.1, from coordinate 42,099,577 downwards.
TTTTGGCACCCATCATTATAAGTGAAGAGGTAAATAGCAACATTGTTTTCATATTTTTCTTTCCATTAGCTTTTGGAGAGATTTCATAATAATTGACTTTTATCTGATTCGAGGGTTTAAAGATTTAGAATAAGGTGAGCATTAAGTTCGTAGATGAGGGCTCTTACAAGGAACTTTCAAAAGAACTTATCAATATGCTAAAGACCATTTGTGGAGTACGGTGTATCTTTAATCCCTTTTTCTCTTACGTTGTTAAATTTGTTTGCTTACAACTTTTTTCTTCTCATTTTCCTTTTCTCTATTGTATTTAAGAAATGTTATCCCAGTTACAATTGAGGATTGTCTCGACAATTGTAATCATTACATTCTCGATAAACAGTTATTGAATTGAATGATAATATATGTATATATTTGCAATAAGTTATCAATTATATGATGTTAGTAATAGTAGTAATTATCTTAATTAATTTTTTTTTTGTTTATATATGGTCATTTGGTTCTTTACATACAGGTGATGATAATCAACTTTGATGTTTTCAAATAAACAGCGAAGATTTTCAATTTAGGTAAGTTGGAATAGTTTGTTTTGTTTGATTTTACCTTGAATTGGAAAAGAATGATAAAGTTTTGAATTGGTTTTGTTGCGTTTTTATACATCGAGAGAATAGCCTACGCTTGAACTTCTTGGAATGGTTTCTCTACCCCATGATATTTCTCTCTCACTTCTCTCTTTTATTGTTCACATTCCCTTTCTTTGAAGTTTTAAGTTTTAACAAAGTTAACATTTTCCTTATTACAAAAGTAATTATTATATTTGATTTGGTTCATCAATTTTGTTCTACTATGTATATTTCTATTAAATTAAGGAATTAGATGTTTCTTATTGGAAAGTTCCTTACGTTTTGTGCTTCTTTTGGGGTGCTCTAATGCATAGGAGAGAGAGTGCTCCCTCTTTGTATTTTCAATTCATGTAATTTACTGCTTCTCTCTCCCTCTTTTTATTTTTTAGTAATGTCATGTCGTTGAATTTTTTAGCTTTGTTGTTTTAAAACATCATTTTGATAAGTATGAATATGGATATGTATGTCATTTTTTTTTCCATGGTGATGATAATGATAATGTTGGTTTGCTTAAAGCTGAATTCACCATTTCTCATACACACTTTAAGACATTTATGGTTTATTATTGATTTTTTATTTCTATCTCTTTTTTTTTTCATCTTTTTTTCATTGTTTGTTACACTGAAATGGTAATTGAGGATTTTGAAATCACAATTACAAAAACTGGTATTTGTTACATATATGATTCTACAAGTAACTTAAGTTATGAATTTTCATCCTTTGTAATGCAAAGATGATTTTTATTACATTTTTAGATCAATTCATTAATATTTATAGTTGGTGCCTAAATTTAAAGTTTATGGCTATAAATATGTTATTGGTGGAAAATGATGGATAATCCTTATCTCAAATATGATAGGAACAAATTTTCTTAAGTTTTTGGAAATTATCCCTTTAGGTCTTACAAGATAAAATGAAACAAAAATACTTTAGGGCGATATCACATCTTGAAATAACGAAGGATACTTCATCACGCAAGTAAACTTGCTTGATTTTACATATAATGAGAAATTTCCACTAGACATTACATAATTGGTGCTTTTAGTAAAGTCCAACTACTGACTTTTAAGCTTTAAATATATACAACTTTTACATATTCAAAAGATCATATTTATAGACTTGAACAATTTTTTTTTCTTTTTTAGAATTACTTCAAAATAGTATTGTACTTCAACTTAAGTTTTTCTTATCAAAATATTGCTAACTCTTTTAGTGCACTCTAAAAGTACTCCCACTAGTTACTCAAACTAGTATCTACTTCAAAACTTGAGGATAGAACAATTTATCCTCATAACTTACTGTAAGCTAAGTGAGAATGGTACCCAACAAAAATACAACATTCATAAGTAGCACAATAAAGAACAAGATCACATCCATGCATGAAGTTAGATTTACTCATAACATGAGTATGTAATAATGGAATGTCATGCTAATGCACGTAGTATGCATAAATACCGATATCCTAATCTAACCTAAGCCTCATCCGATTAGTCGACGTTAATCCAAGCATTTGAATAAGTTTCTTGGAACTTAGCAAACTCAGTTTTGTAGTAATTATAGTTTTGGTTACAATTATTGGTTAATGCGAATCTATATATACGAAAACCAAATTTTTACTAAATAAATTGCTTGTTAAGTACAATTAAGCTTTTAAGATAAACCTAGCTTAGTAAACTCTAAAGCTTAAAAAACATGACCCATAGGTCACTTTCGTATCGTACCGTGCCGTGCCGTGCCGTACCATACCATGCCATGAATGTATCAACCATTCATCACATCAACACCAAGTAAGTTCATTCCTTAATCTAACTTTTACTTATATTTCCTTTAAATTCTAAAGCTTCAGTATTGTGTTCACTTAAGTGAACACCTTAGGAAGTTGAGTTAATACCTAATTCTTTTATTAAGTTAATGTAGAACTAAACATTACAAAGCTAACAATAGGCTAGCAATAACACATATTACACTCATAAAAACATGACTTCACTAGCAGCACTTACATCTTGAAAAATCAAGAATCATTTCAATAGTTTGTCAAACGTATTATATTTACATACAAGATCAAACACATTCATTGCAGTTATATAAGTTAAGAGTAGATAAAATTTACTTTAGAATATAAGCAATCTACTTAACAAGCCTACTTAGTGATTCCTCCAAAAGTTTACCCTTGCACTCGAGCTCTTCGTTGCCCACTTCACCTAAACAAAATGCATATAACATTTAGAGTTAGTATACGTCAAGCATAAGCAAGATTACTAACTTACACTTAGAGTCAAGTCTTGGTATTATTCCTTTTAAGGAAACTTTGATCTCAAATACATTTTGACCCAGTTTATGACTTATCACCTGTACATAAGGTCCTTTCAACGTACTTTTTGACATAATTTCTAACTGTGTTAACACTTACATGGACATTATTATATCTCATTTCCTTGCCTTACTGCTCTCATTCTAATATAAAAGGTTTTAGTAAAACACTAGTTAAATGTCTAATTTGCTATAATACTATAAATATATCATTTAAGTTAATTATTTAGCTAAACATGGATAAGGAACATAGAGAATTGTTATGAGCACATATACATATCCAAAAAGTCAACTGGCCCCTACATCATTTTCTGACTTACATTCTACACATTAAACTATTTCACATTTCCTTCTACTATGTGTTTTGACTTACATTCTAACTCATGTGTTGACTTGTATAAGACATTCTTTAAATCATCAAATTACCCAACTTCGGCATCTATACCATTGCTTTTACACTTCATCCTTCTGACCTAATACCCCAAGTCTCAAATATAGTATATACTAGTACTTACCAACCAAATTACTCAATTAAACACTCTTTTTGTGAAATTTTTGCCACATGCATGCTAAATGGAAAATATAAAAAAGATTTAACTTCTGAATTTTATAAAACTCTTTTCATGAAATCAAAATAAACACTTAGTAATGTTTGTACAAAAATTTTGAGATCAAGACAACATTGGTTAAGCTTTTGAAAATTGGAGTGAAAACTCTTTTTTGACCCAATTTTTTAAAGAACACATATTTTGACTTTAAATTTGAAAAGTCTGGTTTCATTTTTGGATTCTATATGAAAAATTACTAGGGAAAATTAAATTTGATAACTTTTTGACCTCATTTGCTATTTTTCGAAAATTAGAAGAAAAATTGGACAAAACCGAGATCTTTACCATCATCTAAAGCTCTAGCTACCATCTAGGAGTGGGGTTGTGTCAACTACTCCTGGTGTCACCTTTCCTATCACCAGATGGTCTTGTTTTACATTCAAGTAGTTGCTAGACTATGGAAACTACAATTCTCCTATTTTTGCCTTATTTCTTACTAAATTTTGTAAACCCTCTTGTTGGCACTTCCAAAGTTGCTTTCTATTTTTTCTAAATCCTAAAATGTGTAAACTAATCTCCAATAGTGAATTTGTGATTTTATAGAGCTCCTTTATGGATAGAGAATCTCCTAATGCTCTAAATGTCTTCCTCCCCCCCCTCCCCCCTTCTTTTCTTATATATTTTTTATTGCTTAATCACTTATAGAGTGTTGCCATCCTTATACAATATTATGCTACGCCTTTTTCCTAGTTAAGAAGGATATAGAAATTGTCCCTTAAGTATTTTTATCTAGTTAGCTTATTTACAATACCAATTTTAAAGTATATTGTATAATATATAAATATTTTTCCTATTTTAGGTATACACCTATATACATGGCACTTGTACTAGCTATTTTATTCTCAATTTGCTTCAAATAATTATTTTTACCGGTTAGGTAAATTTATTCTTAGGGCCTCATTATATTTCAATCTTGCGTTTTAGGTTTATAGCAAAAATATTTTGATGTGAATCCACGAACATACATCAGACTCCAACTACGAATAGCATTCGGGGTTCAAGTGGAAATGAGGAGCAAAAAGTGAAATGGGTTTAAATGCGAATGTAGATGGATTTCATGTACCAAGTCATAAACATAATCAGGGGTTGAGCTCGAAATGGGTTTTAATATGACTCATAAAAACCAAACTGAGGCTTAAGGTTTCAAACGAGGGTTAAATGCAACTCACTAACTCACTCAAATGAGAGGTTTACCACAATCTTAAATCAAGATTAATAAGAATATAAGGAAGATTAAAGAGTAAAACAACACTCAATAATCTGAATTGCAAGCTCAAAGAGATCAAGAATGTCCTTACTTAAAAAGGAATGTTTAAGGGTAATTTCTCTATATATTTTTCTTCTAATCTCCTTTTGGTTAATTACAAAAGTTGCTATTTATAATAAATTCTAAAACCTTAGTAGCAAAACTATAAATAATATACAAGGCCCTTAAACCCTAAAGAAAGGCCCATAAATGAAATAAGGAAAATATTTACAAAGCTTATAAAGCTATGTGTTTAACGGAAAGGGTTGCTATACAGTCATTCGAGTTATCTATAAGATCAAACTCGAGCAAGGGTTGGTTGGCAATCGGATGTTCGAGTTGGCGTTGGACGTTTGGAAGTCTTATTATGCTTGGCCAAGCTTCCAGTAAGGTCGGCCTACAGTTGCTGCACTCGTGGATTACTTGGCATTAGCTTTCTTGTGCCATATTGAGCCCTTCTTTAGCCTTGAGGCCTTAGCCGTTTGGTCTCTATCTTCTCAACAAACAATAAACTTGATGCTGAATGGTTTCTTTTCCTCCCTTTGACCTTCGGATATCGGCTTAACCTCGACAAGAATAAGTTAGCCTCGGGTTACGATAGGTCGGCTTTAGCTTCTAATAGGTCAGCCTTAACTTTTAACAAGTTGGCCTCGACTTGAGGGTCATTATGGACTAATATCTATCATATTCACTACCATTAAAATTACATTTTTATTAATTTAAACATTTTGATGATTGAATTGTCTAAAATAAAATTTACCAAGATGTTTTCTTTAACTTTTTGGAACTTATATTAAAATATTTTTTAATTCGAAGAGCTTTTTCTGGATACCCTAAAAGGCATTAGTCTTGAGTAGCTAGGGTTTGATATTCTTAACCCCTTATAAAAAAGTTTTGTCCTCGAACCTTACTTATACTATAGGTGAAGTATCATATTAACAACTTATAGGAAGAATACTAACTTGGTGTCAATAATTTTAGATATTCTGCTCTCATATAGTCCATGGATTCCTAAGTTACTTCTTCAGTGGTATGTCTACTCCATAGAACCTTAACATGCTTAATATCATGATTCCTTAGTCTTTGCACTTTTGTATCTAAGATATGTACTAACCATTCTACATATGTTAGAGTCTCTTTTAGTTCCACCAAGGTTCATTTAGTATCATAACTGGATCTCCAACAAACTTTCTAATAGTTGAAACATGAAAAACATTATGAATACTAGCCATTTCGTTTGATAACTCAAGTTCATATGAAACTTTTCCAATCCTTCTCCTGATTTGATATAGACCAATATATCGCAGACTCATCTTTCCTTTGATACCAAATCACCTTACTCCTTTCATTGGAGATATCTTTAGAAATACCTAGTCTTTTACCTAAAACTCCAAAGGTTTCCTTCTAATGTTCACATAACTTTTCTATCAACTTTGTGCAATCTACATCCCATCTTTAATTACTTGTACCTTTTCTTTGAGTTCTTGTAACATTGCTAACCCAATCGTCTACCTATTCCTCACTTTATCTCAATGGACTAAGGATTTATCTTACACCCCTATAATGCCTCATACGATGCCATTTGGATTGTGCTATGATAACTATTATTATAAGCAAATTCTATTAATGGTAAATGATCATCCCAACTTTCCAAATTCTAGTATATACGCTCTTAGCATATCTTCTAGGGTTTTTATAGTACATTTTGACTACCCATCACTTTGTGGATGATATGTACTACTAAAGTTCAACTTAATTCCCATCTCAACTTATAATGCTTGCTAGAATTGGGACAAGAAATGAGAGTCATGATATAAGACTATAGATAATGACACTCTTTGTAATCAGATTATTTCCTTAACATATACTTCTACTAGTTGTGGTACTGTTGCTATTTGTCTTATTGCAAGAAAGTGTGCCGACTTAGTGAGTTAATCAACCATAACCCATATCACATCGTGTTGCTTTTTGGTCTGGGGTAAACAACTTATGAAATCTATTATCACATGTTCCCATTTCCACTTTGGTATAGGTAAGGGTTGTAAGAGCCCATCAGGTCATTGGTATTCAGCTTTCACTTCCTAATAAGCTACCTATTCTAATATATATCTTACCACATGACCTTTTATTTCTATCTACCAGAACTTTTTCTTTAAGTCCTAATACATCTTATTATTCCCGAGACGAAGAGAATACTTTGCATCATGAGGTTCTTCCAAAATCATCTTTCTATTATCTGACTGTCTTGGAATGCATATTCTTCCTTTAAATCTTAATATGTCCGAAGCATTTACTTTGAAATCTAGATGTTTCTTAAGATCACTTCGAATCTTCTATAACTCCTCATCAATTTTCTGAGCTTTCTTTATGTACTCTAAGAGTGTAGATTATATTTCCAATTTGGCTAACATAGATTCACTTCCTTTGGTTGCAACTTCCAAACTCAACTTCTCCATTTCCTTTATCAAGTCTTGCTTATTATTAAGTAAAGTACCAATACTACCTAAGTTTTTCCTACTGAAAGTATTGGAAACTGCATTTGCCTTCCCTGGGTGATGATGAATTGATAAGTCATAGTCCTTCAATAGTTCTAACCATCGTCTTTGCCTTAAGTTCAACTCCTTGTATGTGAAAATCTATTTAAGGCTCTTGTAGTCTGTATATACTTTACACTTTTCACCATATAAATAGTGTCACCAAATCTTTAAAGCAAATATTACAACTACCAATTCTAAATAGTGAGTTGGGTAATTTTGTTCATGTGGCCTGAGTTACCTTGAAGCATAAGCAATCACTTTGTCATTTTTCATCAACACATATCCTTTCTCACTCTTCAAGGCATCATAGTAAATTTCATACTCTCCAATATTATTAGGTAGAGTCAACACTGGTGCAGTAACTAGTCTTCTCTTAAGCTCTTGTAAACCCTTTTCACATTGGTCATTCCACTCAAACTTAACACCTTTCAGGTTTAGCTAAGTTAATGGCATTGCAATCTTAAAGAAATCTTTTATAAATCCCTTATAATAACTTGCCTTCCCTAAGAAACTTCTAACTTTAGCTACTATTGTCAGTCTTGACCACTCGACCATTGTTTTTACCTTTGCAAGGTCAACAAATAATCCATCCCTTGACATAGTGTAACCCAAAGATCTTACTTATTCCAACTAAAACTCACACTTCTTCAATTTTTCATACAATTGATTGTCCTTGAGGTGGAGCACGATTCTAAGATGTTCCACATGCTTCTTCATGTTACCTGAATATATTAAGATATCATTTATAAATATAACTACAAACTCATTCAAATATCTCTTAAGCATCTGGTTCATCATATCCATAAAAGGTAGTTGGAGCATTTGTCAAACCAAATGATATCACTAAAAATTCATAATGGCCATATCTCATTCTAAAAGTTGTCTTAGGTATATCTTCCTCCCTAGCCTTTAATTGATGGTATCCTAATTGTAAATTGATTTTTGAAAATATTATGGCTCCCTTTAATCAATCAAATAAATCATCAATTTAAGGAAGCAGATACTTGTTTTTAATTGTCACTTTATTCAATTCTTGATAATCTATGAATATTTGAAGCTTCTATCCTTCTGTTTAACAAAAAGCATAGGCGTTCCCTACAGCGACAGACTTAGTCTAATAAATCCTTTATGTAATAATTTTGGTAATTGTTTCTTGAGTTTTATCAACTTAGTTGGTGCCATATGATAGGAGGTTTTAGAATTAAGTGTAGTACTTGGTACAAGATATATTGTAAACTTAATTTCCCTATCAAGTGGCAAACTAAGCAAATCTTTAAGAAAGACTTTAGGGTACTCACGTATTATAAGGATATCTTCCAATTTAATCTCATTAGTTTGAGTATCTACCATTGAGGCTAAAAACCCTTCATTGCTACTTTGTAATAACTTGGTCACCCTGCTTGTTGAAATTATATGGGATTGCCTTACTTGAACTTCCTCTAAAGTAAATTCTTCTCCATCAGGCTGTTGTAACATTGCTGCCTTTCTTTCACAATCTACGTTCACTTGATACTTAGTTAACCAATCCATTCCCAAAACCACATTAAGACCTTTCATGTCTAATACAACTAAATCAATAGGCATCTCATAGTTCTCCACGCATACATTTCCATCTTTCAACTTCCATAGCACTACTTGCTCTCCTTTTGAAGGAGTTGTGAATTGGTATTTATAACCATATTACTTGTTTATATATGTAATACAACAAGGTAGATGTTAATTAGTTGTATAATATATATTAACTATAAAATTCAAAATTATATTCACCTGCTATGACATGTCCATCTTCAACTTCTTCCTATTGAAGTGCATATATCCTTTCTTGGACTCTACGTCTCACATATACCCTTTTGATCAATTATTATTTTGGTTAGCGGGTTCTTGCCTATTAGCTTAAGCTTGATTTTGTCTAGCTTGTTGCTCAATGCATTAGGTTAAATCGTGATCCATCTTACGAAATTTGGGATAATATACACCTTTAGGGTTCAAATTCTAATAATTATTGGCTAAATGTCCTGCTTCTCTACATCTAAAACACTTTCCTCACAACTCTAAACAATCTACAACTTGATGTCTTGCATTACACTTCCAACATGGTAATATAGCTCCACCTCCTCTTCGATTCTTATTCAAAGGTTGCTTTTCTTGTTTTCCTTTTATTACCTTGTTACTTCCACTAGAGCTTCCTACAAACTTCCTCTTCTTATTCTCTATTTCCTTAACTTCTACTTGTAGAGCACTAGCTTGCTCAATCAACGGAGCTTCATTTACCAAATCTGCATACCTCACAATTTTAGCCTTCTTCAATTCCACTTGAAAATATAAATTGAGTCTAGCATTAAATCTCCCTACCTTAGCTAACTCATTATTTTAAACAACTTCTAAGGTAAAATTCAACAATCTATTGGACTTTCTTTCAAATTCTTCAACAAATCTACCACCTTGTTCAACTTGTAATATTCTTCACACATTAGTTCCCTTACACATTTTGGGAAGTAATGTTCTAGAAAAGCATTTCTAATGAATTCCAATCAATAGGTGGTGCCAAGGACTACTACTTTCCCTTCCACCAATTATTTGCATAACCATCCAATAAAACAGTTGCAATTCCTACCTTCTTATTCTCTTTAACTTCATGAACTTTAAACACTTTTTCTAGAGAATCTATGCACTCTTCAGTAACTAGAGGATCAGTACTCTTACCATTAAATGGTTTTACTATCCTCTACACATGAGTCAACTTATCTCGTCCTCTAACTCCAGCAAGATTTGCTACAATTTCTTACATTAAACCTATTCTTAGCTGTGGTTAGGCTAGGTTAGGTTTTAGCTATGGCTATGGTTCCTCCCTTTGCCCTTGTGGTACTAGATTGGCTGGTGGTCTTCCATGTCCTATTCATCATTTTCTATACAAATGTCACATAAGACCAAACAATAAGTGTTATAACCATCTCAAATGGTCATAACACTTTATCATCTAACAACCCCACATGTGCTTAGAATCTTATGGTTCCTAATTTACACTCAAATTTCTTTGATACCACCTTATGGATAACACATCCTAAAATAACAAAGGATGCTTTATCACGTAGGTAAATCTGCTTAATTTTACATATAATGAGAAATTTCCACCAAACATTAGATAATTGGCTCTTTTAGTAAAGTTCAGCTATTAACTTTTAAGCTTCAAATATATACAACTTTGACATATTCAAAAGATCATATTTACAGACTTGAACAATTTTTTTTCTTTTCTAGAATTACTTAAAAACAGTATTATACTTTAACCTGAGTTTTTCTTCTCAAAACATTGCTGACTCTTCTAGTGCACTCTAAAAGTACCCCCACTAGTTACTTAGCCTAGCATCTACTTCAAAACTTAAGGATAGAACAATTTATCCTCATAACTTACTGGAAGTTGAGTGAGAGTGGATTGCCCAACAAAAATACAACATTCACAAGTAGAATAGAGTAAGGTCACATCATAGCATGAAGTCAAATTCATTCACAACATGAGTATATAATAATGGAATGCCGTGTAAATGAACATACATGCATCAGTATTGATATCTTGACCAAACCTTAGCAAACCTAACTTTGTAGTAACCGTAGTTGTGGTTATGATTATTGTTTAATGCAAATCTATATGTGCAAAAATCGAGTTTTTATTAAACAAATTACTTGTTCTTTTCAATTAAACCCTGCTTAACAAACTCTAAAACTTGGAAAACTCGACCCATAGGTCACTTTCGTGTCGTGCCATGAATGCATCTACCATTCACCACATCAAAACTAAGTAAGTTCATTCCTTAATTAGCTTTTACTTATATTCCCTTTAAATTTTAAAGCTTCAGTATTGTGTTTACTTAAGTAAACACCTTAGGAAGTTAAGTTGGTGCCTAATTCTTTTATTAAGTTAATGAAGAACCAAGCATTACAAAGCTAACAATAGCCTACCAAAAACACATATTACACTCATAAAAGTACAAGTCAACTAGCAGTACTCACATCTAGAAAAATCAAGAATCATTTCAGCAACTTGTCAAACATATCACATTCATGTACAAGATCAAACACCTTCATTGCAGTTAGATAAGTTAGGAGTAGATAAAATCTACTCTTACAATACAAGCAATCCACTTACTAGGCCCACTGAGTGATTTCCTTCAAACACTTACCCTTGCACTTGAGGCTTCTCCTTGCTCGCTTCACTTGTACAAAATATGTACAACATCTAGAGTCAATAAATGTTAAGTATAAGTAAGGTTACTAACTTACTTACACTTGGGGTCCCAGTCTTGATATTATTCTTTTTTAGACAACTTTGATTTCAGATATATTCTGACTTTGTTTCTGACTTACCACTTGTATATAAGGTCCTTTTAGCGTACTCTTGACATAGTTTTGACCTTCTTAACACTTATGGATATTGTCATATCTCATTTCCTTACACACTATTCTAATTCTAAGATAAAAGACTTTACTAAAACACTTGTTGAACATCCAATTTGCTATAGTACTATCAATATATCATTTAAGTCAATTATTTAGCTAAATGCGCATAAGGAACATAGAGAATTGTCATGAACACATATACATATTTAGAAAATAAACCAATTCCTACGTTAGTTTTTGACTTACATCTTGTATGTTAAGCTATTTCACATTTCCTTGTACTATATGTTCTGACTTACATTCTAACTCATGTTTTGACCTACATAAAATACTCTTTAAATCATCAAATCACTCAATTCCAACATCCATACCCTTACTTTTACACTTCATCACTCTAACTCAATACTCCAAGTCTCAAATATAGTTATATACCAACACTTAGTAACCAAATTATTCAATTAAACACTCTTTTTAGAAAATTTCTACTACATGCATGCTAAATGGAAAATAACAAAAAATTCAACTTTTGTATTTTATAAAACTCTTTTCATGAAATCAAAGTGGACACTTAGTAATGTTTGTACAAAAACCTTGAGATCAAGATAACATCATTTAAGCTTTTAAAAATTGGGTTGAAAATTCGTTTTTGACTCAATTTCTTAAGAAACACATATTTTGACTTTGAATTTGAAAAATTTGGTGGTATTTTTGGATTTTACATGAAAAATTACCTAAAAAAGCAAAAAATTATAATTTTTGGACTTCATTTGTTATTTTTAGAAAATTAGAAGAAAAATTAGGCAAAATCGAGATCTCATTGTCATCTAAAGCTCTAGCCACCCTCTAGGAGTAAGGGTGTGTTAGCCACTCCTAGCGCTACCTCTCTAGTCACCAAGTGGCCTTGTTTCACTTCTAGGTGGTAGCTAGATTATGGAACTTGTAATTATCTTATTTTTGCCATATTTATTACTAAATTTTGTAAACCCTCTTGTTGACACTTTCAAAGTTGCTTTCTATTTTTTCTAAATCCTAAAATGTGTTAACTAATCTTAAGAAGTGAATTTGTGATTTTTTTGTGATTTTATAGAGCTCCTTTGTTAGTGGAGAATTTCCTAATACTCCAAATGTCCTTTTCCCCTTCTTTTCTTTTTTCTTTTATATTGCTTAATCACCATTAGAGTATCCCCATCCTTATATAATATTTTTCTGCGCCTTTTTCCTAGTTATAAAGGATATGTCAGCTATCGCTTAAGTATTTTTATATATTTATCTTATTTACAATACCAATTTTAAGTATATTATATAATATATAAATATTTTTCTTGTTTCATGTATATAGATACATGGTATTTCTATTAGCTATTTTAATCTCAATTTATTCCAAATAATTATTTTTATAGGTTAGGTAATTTTATTTTTAAGATCTCTCTATATTTCGGTTTTGCATTTTGGGTTTATGGCAAAATTTTTCAGTGCCATAAAAAAAGACGTTTTTATTAATTTAAATAACTTGCTAACTTAATTTTCCAAAATAAACTTTACCATGATGTTTCTTGTAACTTTTTGGACCTTATATTAGAATATTTTTCAATTCAAAGAACTTTTTCATAATATCCTAAATTGTACTGGTTCCAAGTAACCGAGGTCTTACAATGAAAACTATGGTTTAAAGTGCATGTAATTCAAAAAATTCTAATTGGTATTTGAGGAAAAAATGTAGATTAGTTCTAGAATACCCTTGTTATAAGCTAAAATTAGGCAAAACTTTATATCAACCTTAAAAACAATTCAATAAGGCTAAGCTTTGAGTTGGACATTATTGATTTAGTTTATGTATTGTAATGAATGATTAAATGAGTTATTATAAGTAAACCTTACTTATTTCAACTAGTGTTATAGAATACACTTTCATTTTCATTAATTCTTCACCTTTTGAAGATGAATTCTCTTCCTGTAAATGATGTGATTTTTTTTTTAATGCATATTGTTTCAATGATAATAATCACCTCTTCCATATTTTTGTCTTTTAGTATGTTAAGAGAAATAAGAATATTAAATGTCTTTCTACTACATAATTTTAATACATCTTCTTCCAATGTACCATCACTTTGTCTCTCTCAGAAGCATATTTGCTCTATGTACTACTCTTTTGTCCCTCTCTCTCTCTCTTATGTATTTTTGTTTGCATCCTTTTCCTCCTCAATATCTAAACTGTAAATAATTTTTAAGTTTTGCAATTTAATCCATAATTTTTTGCTACATAATTGCCAATAAAAGGAAAGGTTATGAAACAGATCTGGAAAATACAAACAAGCATTTAACATTATTGCTTCTCGTCGGAACCACTTTAAAATTATTAAACAGAATTTAAAGAAGTGTTTATATCCCCAATTTGGATCATAAAGAAAAGTAGAAATAAGAAATATCTTATGCCATAAGCCATATAATTCCTTTCTTTAGCCAAAAACCTAAACATTAAATAGGCGATATTCCTATGAACTGAGGAATCCTTCCATATTATAACATATAATTATTTGTTTATGTTTGGTTTTGTAGGCCATTGCTTGGTTACTAATTACATGTTTAGATGTTTGACTTTGATTGTGGTTTGGGATTTTGTTTGATTTGTTTTATTTTAGATGTCTAAGTGCATATCTATAGTCTGAGTCATTTTATTAGTAATTCACATGTAGATGCAAATGTTTATCCTATAGATGTTGAATTTTGGAAATGACTAAGGAATAATATGCATGGCAAAATCTTGATCCAAGGAGAGCTTTCTTAAATAGATAAAAGGTTACATCAACTTCTTCTATATTTGTAGGTAGCAGTATGATGGTAGGGTTATAAATTTTTTTTTTTTGAAAAAAATAATTTTTGTAATACCTTACTTTTTTTATCTTTTTGATATTGAATGACATGAAATCAAAATTGGTTTCTTTTTCTTCTTTTAATTTGAATTGTTTTGCTTCTTTTTAGGCTAATGTATTATTTTATAAATCCCATCATATAATTACGTTGCATAAAAATTTAGATTTTTTAGGATCACCCATGGAACATCTTATTAAGTTATAGTTTTTTTCCTACAAATTCTTAGTATTACAACTATATAATGAACTAAAATATAAAATGATTGAAGTTCATTTGTTTTAAAATAGGGATATTACAAGGGGTAACTGTTGTTTATGAATTTTTTTTTTCAATAAAAGTATTTTATCTATAAAAGTACTTATTCAACAAATGAATAGCTAGGTTCACCCAAGGAACATAGTTGTGTCGCTTACTACGATTTCTTTAATTTGTCCCAACTATTTAAAGCTCTATTATAGTTTTGTGACATAAATTTAGCACATCTTTTTGAGATCTTTCAAGACCCAAATACTCAAGAGAGTAATGAACTTTAAGACATTAAGATTCAAAATTTTACTTTGGTCCATAATTTACTTTTATACCTTTCTTCTAGATTTTATGTAAGATTATTGCTTTATTATGTGTAGAGAGTAAATTCTTAACATTTAGGTCTTGTGAAATCTATATCTATTCATGTGATATTTATTTTATTAAATCTAATGGATTCTTTAATTTTTCTTGATTCAACTATGTATATTTAATGTTTTAGATTTTTATTTTCTTAGGTAGTGATTTAAAATCTGATATCATATAAGAAAATTTAGAGATTTCTTATGTGATTAGATTTAGACATAGTTGATAGAGATTCTTGTAAGGTTATTTCGGAATCTTGATTAATATTGCTAAAGAATTTGTTGTGCCACAATGCAATATTAGATCATACCATTAGGAAGAGATTTTGATAAGTGATTTTAGGATTAAAATTAATAGACTTACGAAAATTATTAACTTGAATAGAGAATTCTTTAAGTCAAGAAAGAATAAAGATAGAATTAGATTATCTTTCATAAAAATTACATGTTTAAGTTTAGGGGAAGCAACAATCTAGGTATGTTTCTGAATTTTGAATTAATTTATAAATTGATCGCTTTCTTGTTTATGTTCTTGATTAATCTTAATTAGTTGTTAACATATTAGTTGCTACAATTTAGTTTAGGTTCTTTGAATTTCCTGAATTCTAATTTGCTAGTTAGCTAATAGAGATATAGCGAGTAATAGTAATCACAGTCTCTAAGGAATTGACAATCGGACTTATATCCCCTTATTATAATTGATAGGTGTGGTTATCTCGAATCAACCTTCCAATCTTTCCTATAGTCTATCTAGTGGAGGAGGGGAAAATTTGCATGTGGATGTTCAACCCAGACAAGCCAACACCGATGATACTTTTAACAATTCATAAGCCTTACTAACTCTGTATGGAAGTTCTTCAACTAAGAAGCTCTACGATGGAATTGATGGCATGGTCTTACTTTATGATATCCATGCTTAACCCGATTGTTTTGGATGTCAACATGTTAGGTACTAGGACATTCCTTTCAAGATAATGTCATTAAACATTCAAGGGGCTATAGCTAATTGTAGAAGACAAGCTAATAGGAAGATGATAAAAACCTATCATAAGGATATTTCGATCTTACTAGAGATTCCATTGATAGCTCCAGATGCTAATATACTCATGAAAAGGTTGTAACACCCAATCTAAAAATAAAATATAAAGAAATAAAATAAAGACATAGTATAAAAAGGAGTTATTATTAATGAAGGGATATTAGGTCAATAATAAAAAAGTGTTAGGAGTAAGTTAGGAACAATAAAAAGTCCTAACTTGCCTTTTACATAACAAAACACCCGCTCTCTTTTTAGAAGACTCATTTAGTCTTCATGGTAGGCTCTCTTATAGTGAACTTAGTGAATCCTAATGGTAAAACACAAAATACCTATGACCTTGTTGGTTTCGTTGAATCAAAACCCTAATTGTGATTCTTTTGAGAGTACAAGAGGAAGGCATTGGTGGTAGGGTTAACAGGCAAGCCAGTTGAAACCCTCGAATGCTTATTAGTAAGTGATTTCATGTTTATGATAAAGAGTTAGATTGAATTTAAAATTATGTTTTTGATTTTCAAGGCGATATTCATTTAATTGGATTGGAAGAATTCTGAGGATCTCTTTATAAGGTTCCACAAATAAAAGGCAAAGTATTCTTTTCCTCGCGATCTTATTTCCTTGATAGTAATTATAAAATTTAGTTATATTGCGGAGTTATTGAGGCAAGGATTATTGAATCATGAAAGGGGATTGTAGCATTTTTCGGTTGAGGTTGAGATTAAATGTTGGATAAGTTGTGAAGTAGTGTTTTTGGAGAAAAGAGGAGAGGAATTTCAAAGAGGTAAGAACATAATTGAAGACCATGTGCATAGTCCAAACCATGGTCCTCTTGAAGAGTTAGACTTAAAGAAAATTTTGATAGAAAATTCAAGATGAGGTGATCATGGCCAAAGTTTACAATTGTGATCTAAACCGTAACGTTTCTATGGAGAAACATGACCAAGTCCATGACCGTGGTTGAAGGGCGTGGTCATGTGTGGATTGTGCAAAGGATTACGGGCATGATCCCTAACTGTGGTCTCTATAGTTGCTTCGTTTCTTCTTTTTAACCAAACTTTAGTCCTTTTTGGCTTAAGATTCCGATCTATAAACCTTTAGAAAGTCTATAAGAAGTTGTACAATATTATTAAAGCAAGCTTTATTCATCTTTTCGTTATAGATTATTTTTCTAAGCTAAAGTAGATCAAATTCTATCATTAAACTCCGATTACATAACACTCGTTAGTTGTTGTGGTTACTAGGTTAGATTTTATACTTATAAATATACTATATATATATATGTGTGTGCGTGCGCACGTGCGCGCTCAAATTGACTAATCAAATATTTAGCCAAAATTATTATTGCATGTTTTTTATGTGTGGCTCAACCTAAGATCCGGAGTGATAGATCTTTGGGCTTAAGGAGATGGAGGTTATTCCTTTTATAAAAAAAAAAAATTTATTTTTCCCATATTTTGAGGAATTAGGTTTTCCAGAAAGAATCAAATTAGAACACTACATTAGCATATTTTAACAACGCTCCTATTGGAGAGTAATGAGGTTTTGCTTTGATTTGTTTCTAAAGAACCACTTCATGAAATGACAAAAAAACAAAAGAAAAAGAAAAAAAACAAACAAATATATATCTTTAAGAAAAGTGCAAATAAAAAAAAAAATAGATCCTTCTAGTATTTCTTTTCACTTCAAATATGACTCGTTCTTTTCCCTTATCCAAAAATCGAAATACATTTTTTCTTTTTAGTTTTCGTAAGTTTATATTTTTGTATATTTTAATAATCAATGTGGTAAGCTGTGTGCACCGCATTTTAATTCTACATAGAACAACGGTATAATATTACATCCGATCGAGTTTTGATTCTAGAAATTGTTTCGGGAGTTATAATATTATTCCAATTGTGATTTATTTTATAGATTGTTATGAAATTTTGGCTAACTACGAACAGTGATTCCAATAAGATGTATTCGATGATAAATATTTGTCCTGTTGTATTTTTGTTTTAACTATTAATTTATATAACGATACAAATATTATTTTTTTTTTGTAAGATAGTTCAAACTCATACTTTTATTTTCCATAATAATTACCGAAAAAAATTTACGTGATTTGGATCCCCAGGTTAACTATAATTACCGCGACAGGATCTAGCTCGTACATAGAAATGGAGAAAATAACTCTCATGCAAATCATAATGGGGTTAAATGTTAAAATAAAATGTATGGACTAAGGATAGCCATGCCCCTGAAATAAAGCGCGCCTTCAGAACACACAAAAGTTAATAATGTCCCACTGACAATCTTCCACACAGTGCAACTACCTTTTCCTTTTTCCTTCTCTCTTTTCTCTGTGAAAAAACAAAAATTCTCTCTCTGGGTGTGTATGTCCCTAGTGTTGGGTTTTATTGTTCTTCCTTGAGCTCTGCATAACCCAAAAGGTGCTCCATTGGCCATGTTAACTTGTTTCCCCCTCCCTCATGGCTTATGCAGACTCCAACAGCAACTCTTCATTCCACTCTCTCTCCTCTTCTTCATTTTCTCTCTCTCTCTGATCATTCCTTCCACGGCTTGTTCCAGTGGAAATTGCCAGGTCACTTTTTAACACACCCCCCATCAACTTATATTTATCTGAAGATCTGAACTTTAACACTAATTATTGTTAAATATTGAGTTACATTTTTTCCTTTCCCCCAGATTTTGGATGCGTGTGTAGCAGCTACAGATTGTGGGCCTGGTTTGTACTGTGGAAATTGCCCTGCCTTAAGTAAAAACCAGCCAATTTGTACCAGAGGACAAGCCACTGTACCCACTAGCGTTGTAAGTTTTCATTTTTCAGCTTAAATTTTAGTGATTTATTATGGGTATGGATTAGTTTTTGATGATGTTTGTTTAAAAGTTTGTCCTTTCGATTTTGATTTCTTGTTGCTTTTCTCATTTTATATGTATTAACTGTATGTAATGTTGTCTAGAGTTTGCTTTAACTGTTTGAGAAGCTTCCAGCTTTTTAGCTTAGATTTTAGTGCTTTACAATGAGTGTGCATTGGCTTTTGTGGATATTTGTTATAAAGTTTATGCTTTTCATTATGGTTGCTAGTTGCTTATTTCAGCTTATGTGTGTTTCATATAATGTTGTATAGATTGTTCTTTGAATTGCTTGAGAAAATTTCATTGTAGCGTAACTTCCGTGTGCTTGATGATGGTTGTAGATTAGTGTTTGCTAATGTGTTTGTGGCGATTTGCTACTTGCTTATTTATACATGATGCATATTAATAAGGATGAGTGGGGATTAATTTTTACTGATGTGTTTGAAAAGGTCTATGTTTTGGTGATGGGATTTACTTGTTTATATATTTTATGTCTTTTCTCATTAGTGCTTCTTATGAACTGCTTGAGAAATTTCCATTTGTAGGCTATAATATATGTTCTTGATGAAGCATCTGGATTCTTGTCCGCTAATGTCTGTCAAAGAATTTGTGATTTTGATGATGGATCTTGCTCACTTCTTCCTTATGTCTATTAACATGTGCTTTTGAGGGTATGTTTCTTAATCATTTGGCAGGTGATTTGATGTTGTTAGATATTTTATTGCATTTGTGGATTTTGGCTGATCTTTTTAAATGCTGCTTATCTCTACTTTCGTCTCTTAAATGTTTTGTGTTTTGTTACTACTCAATATTTACCTGGAAAATGTTCAGGTGTATGAAACATATTTTACAATATGTGGCATGTAAGTTGCTGGACACATGGTGCTATTGAATCTTTTCTCTGGATTCTTTAGTTTGTGTTCTGGGATGTGTTTGATGTAGAGGTCTGAACTGCGGTGATTAGGTTGCTGTTCCTCATGCCATAAGTCATTTTAATTTGTTTTCCTTGTATAATTTGTTTGAGATGCAGATTGGAGGACTGCCCTTTAATAAGTATTCATGGCTGGTGACACACAACTCGTTTTCCATTGTCGATGCACCACCTGTAAATGGTTGGCAGAGGTTGACATTCTACAATCAAGAAGACTCTGTAACTAATCAACTTAGGGTATGTAGAAACATTTTTATTTTATGTATACAATATATTCATTGACAAGTTATTTGTTTCTTTACATCCCGTTGTGGATGGGGTAAGAAAGCACATTGCACACAATCCATGCGATGTGTCAATTGCGGTGGATCAGGAGATATGGGTTTGAAAGGGGTGTCAAAATCAATTTCTCAATCCCAATATGCAGTCTATTTCTTGCTGTGTATGGCATTGCTACTCCCTCTTTCTTATTTCTCATGAAAGAGAAAAACAATATGATCTAATGATTGGACCTGTTAGAAATAGCAGAAGAACTGAAGTTTAGTTGGATGTGATTAAAATCTTCAACTGTATGGGGACAGATATTAGAGATGAAGATAGGACTTCTGCAAAAGGATGCTTTACATCTTAAGGTTCTGATTTATTTTATAGTGTGGGGAAAGAATTCCTCTGATGTTGGATTTTACTTTGCACATATAAGGCAGCAGATATTGTTTGATTGAAGATGACATGTATTGTCACTTCAAATTCTTTGTATAACTGTTTGGTTGTTTTTTAAAATGTATTGACACTTAAGCTTCTGCTATCTGTTCGTCTCTTATTTATTACATTGCCTTTATGATTTGTTATTAGAATGGTGTGAGGGGACTCATGTTGGATATGTATGACTTTGAGAATGACATCTGGCTTTGCCATTCACTTCGGGGACAATGCTTCAACTTCACTGCTTTTGTAAGAGTCATTCATCCTTATGTCCATCAGGAATTTCAGGAGAAATTTTGTCAGTTATGCCATGCATAATTATTCATTCTATGTTTATTTGATCAAAACAGCAACCTGCAATTAACACTTTGAAAGAGGTAGAAGCATTCTTGAGTGAGAACCCAACAGAGATTGTAACCATCATTATTGAAGACTATGTGCATACACCAAAGGGACTCTCTAAGCTGTTCATTAATGCTGGGTTGGATAAATATTGGTTTCCTGTGTCAAGGATGCCAAAGAAGGGTGAAGACTGGCCCACTGTCTCTGAGATGGTTCAAAATAATACCCGGCTTTTGGCTTTCACTTCTGTTGCTTCAAAAGAAGCAGAAGAAGGAGTTGCTTACCAGTGGAAGTACATGGTAGAAAATGAGTGTAAGTAGATGCTGAATTTATATTTTCTTTAATTTTCCAGTTCCATGGGACACATCATGACAAGCTTCATTTCAGCTGGAGATCCTGGGGTTGTGCGAGGTTCATGCCCTAACAGAAAAGAATCAAAACCACTGAACTCAAAAAGTGTGTCACTTTTCTTTGAGAATTACTTCCCAACATATCCTGTTCAATCTGATGCTTGCAAAGAACACTCAACTCCCCTTGGTGAGATGGTTGAGACCTGTTATAAAGCTGCAGGCAATACAATGCCAAACTTTCTGGCTGTGAACTTCTATATGGTATGTAAGTTCATTTACTGAATGAAGCCTTATATATGTGTGTAAAAATGTTGGCCCAAATAAAGCTTACTTCCTCAGTCCCCTTACCCAAATTCTTTTCTAGAAGCCTAATTGAGTATATAACTTGTGCAGAGAAGTGATGGTGGAGGAGTTTTCGATGTTTTGGATAAAATGAATGGCCACACTTTATGTGGGTGTAGCACCGTTGCTGCTTGTCAGGTTTGTTTGGAGTTGCTTTTCTGCATGTCAGCTTTTTGTCTGCATTATCAGTTCACAAATTTTTCCTGCACAATAAGAAAGTTTGTAATTTCAATTGGATTATACAAAAGAAGTTATTCCATACTTCCTTGCTCGGTATTTGCATTGTGGATTGTCACTCTATGCAAGTATTGTTCTTAATAGTGGGAATATTTTAGTGCAACATATGTGAAAGTTTAAGGGGACAAGTTCTTACAAAAGCTTTGGGAAAATAAGTTAATTGTTAGATTAGCATTACGGACAATCACTATAATGTATTACATAAGAGTTATATTCAAATGGGAATAGGATAGGAATTAAATTTAATTTATTCTGATTATGGTCTTTGCACTGTAGCAATTTGATAAGGACAAATTGGGTGTATATCCAATGTTTAAGATTTTGTGCAAATTGAAGTAAAGCTGCAATCAGATATGCAAACAATGCAAGCAAAGAGAGAGAATTTAGATGATCAAGCTTGATTTTATGATGATATTCAGTGCTTTGCTTTGGTCCTATTCTGCATATTCTCTGCTTCCTTGAAGATAAACAGCTTACTCCCATGATTTTGTCTTAGATGGAAGAGCCGTCATAGTTAGAAGAGTAATCTCCTAACGTCATGCTTAATTCATGGATACATAATGGTGAAACTCTCTTAAGATTTGTGTGGACAGACAAACCATAGCCTTTACATTCTTGTAAAATCGATGTTGGCAAAGATGTGGTTTTTGACCTAGACTTCTTTATCCATATTAATCACGGGCCAAGTTAATCCTTTCTCTCTTTTTCTTTCTTTGTTTGTTTTTTTCTTTTCTTTTGGATGGGGTTTTTGGGGTGGGGGAGAATGCTGATATTGTCCAACACCTTGATTAGTAGATGGTGCCAAAAAAATGCCATGAGTATACTCTCTTACAACCTTCAAAGCTAACTTCATCACCATCTCTAAAGAAGTAGGAGTTGGAGTCTCTAATCAGATCTGAATTTCATCATGCATGCCACCTGAAAAATATCCGAGAAGTTGCAATTCAGACATATTTGGAGCTTGAATTGCCAAAAATTCAAACTCTAATATGTATTATCCAACAAATTTGAGTTGGCAAAGTTGTGAAAGACATTTGAAGGTATTTGTCATCAAAAGTCCACCAAATCGTTGCATTTCATCACTGTCCAAGTCAGATCAATTGATCAAGTACTTGTTGCTTGAGTTATTTTAGCTAATGGAGGACCTATTGGCCTCTCATGCACATTGAGGCCGATTTAACTGTTCAAGCTTCATCTGTTCATTGGACATCAAAGCAATGCTCAGCCATAGCAGTCCAACGAGCAGGATCAACATCATCTAAAATAGGAAGACCAACTTGAGCAGCATTAATTCGATATGCTTTATCATCCGCAACAAGAGGCAATCGATTGGGTGGAGTTGCTCCATTCTGGCCATTGACTCCAACAGGAGCAATTCCAACCTGAATATTATTGTTGATTCCGTGATTCTTGGTGTCTCTGATCTGAGTTGTTTCGTGAACATTTATAGCAGAAGAAATCGTTTCAACTTAAAATTGTTGTTTACCTCTACTCACAACATTTGAAGATGTTTTGCCATTGAATAGTTATGGTATCAACTATTCATCAATTCTTTGATCATCTTCTGAATTTTAGCCATCAAGCCTTGAATACTAGTCACATCTGCTCTTAAGGCAGTGACATTTCCAGATAATTCCTTTTGTTCTCGATCTACAGTTGCAATGTGATGTTGAACTTCATGCAATTCCCCTTTCATGTCAGCAACGTTCTTCTCAATAGAGACAAATTGATTGCAGTTGAACCAATGTTCAAAGAAATTCACAAACTCCAACTTGACTGGCAATGATCTGCAGCTTGATTTCAGAAGACAATGCCAATTAATATGAACTACGGACCGATGGATTGTGAAATCAAAAGTATTTTTGTTGAAATTGTAGAAGAAATTGGATTACAAAGCCTAATTTCTCTGTAGAAGAGAGCCATGAGCTGAAAGCTCACACACATGAGCAAAAGCTTACACACAAACTAACTCACTAGACAACAAAATTTCCAGCTAACCTTTTCTAACTAACTCTGCCTATTTATAATAGTAGCTAGCTAATAGTAACTTATATATAGAACAACTACACACTAACGCACCACATGGCCTCACAAAAGCCTCACCACAGCAGCACCCATTCATACGTGACTCATAAAATGCACATATTACTCTACACATACAGACACAACCCATACAACTTCACATTACACATTAGAGATTCTATCGGGTGCCTCCCAAAACCTTATTACACTCTTTCTAAATTTAAATCCTCTATTGGATGCAAGCATTGGTCTTCAGATTCTGATTTAAGACAACAATTTAAATTTGTTACCCCAATAGTCACTTGAGTTTGCTGTCATATCTCTGTTTCACTTAAATTGTACAAGTACAGGTGTATTGGTTTTCAATGGATTAGACATTCTTGTGATTAAGCATCTTAAAAAATATTATGGATTTTTGTTTGCCACATTGATGTTGTTTGGCTGTGGGTTTTGTCCCTATGAACATAATGAAGTATCACAAGTGAACAGTATATAATAATTAGTGGTGGTGGTGCTGTGACTCAATATGAGAATTCTGGAAGGAGCAAAAGCAAGATAGACCTCTTTCCTTTTTAGATGATGGTAAGAGTTCCACAAGCGAGTCAGCCTTTAGGGAAATGACAAAAATTGTAGACAACATCAATAATTCAACCCTTCAAGGACAGATGAAACCGGTTACGGGTAGTAAACAAGTATCTCAAAAACCACCATCTTTTGTTTTGGTGGTTTTGCAGAATATTCCTGTACCGTCCAAACTACTAGTAGATATATTGCTCAACTACTATGCTAAATCAAAGTTAGGGGATTTGATCTACGTAGAGCCCTTACGTTTGTCTCTATGTTTGGAGAGTAGATTTGGAGGACCACTCTAGTGGGCTATTTCCTTAGCTGTGGCTTATCTTTCCTTTCGGTCTAGAAGATTGTATGGAATGTATGGAAGGATGAACGATTGTTGGAAATTCTTGCAAATGGATTTGGTTTTTTCTTCTTTAAGTTCAAGGATGAAGCCTCTCTCCTTAAGATCTTGAGTTAGCAATGGTCGTTCGCTAACCAAACCATAATCCTTGAGCATTGGTCTCTTAAGGCCGATTACAACAAGGTAGTACCTAAGAAAATCCCTATTTGGGTTAAGTTATGGGGAGTGCCAATGGAGTTACTCCATAGAGAAGGCATTGGGTATGTTGCAAGTTCTATAGGCAAGCCCTTCTAGGTGGATCTAGTTATCGCAAGAACAGAATGGATTAGGTTTGCTTGAGTGTCGGTAGAGGTAAATGCTGATGCCAACCTTCCCTTCTCCTTTGCTGTTAAGAGAGCTAATGGAAAGATTGCTATGGTAGATGTCGAGTACCAAAAAGTTCCCCCTCGTTGCTCACATTGTAAGGTGTTTGGCCACGCTATTGACCGGTGTGTTGTATATCGGGGGGAGAGCACAAGAAATCCATCAATAGTGATGAACTTAAAGGTCAATCCTATCTCTGAAGTGGAGAAGCACCAAGAGTGTACTGATGTGGGGGTTGGTCCTTACCTTAAAGGAGTGGTTATTAAAGATAGGAATCATATTAAAACCTAAAACCTAACTACACTAAGTAGGAAAAAGGACAAACATGTTGCTGTGGAGGCGCTATCCTCTAATAGCTCATCCTTAGATTGCATAAGGTTATTGGGTGATTGTTCTCATGCCGTCCTGATTGCAAAGAGCCTAGTTTCTAAGGATGAGGGAGTGAGTGATCAAGCATAGGTTGACCCTCTTGAATAGGGTGAAATTTCTACTGATTCATCCCACTCTTACATCCTAAAAACTCAGCTCAACAAAGAGAATGAACCAACAAGTGACAACTCATTTTGGAACATAGTTAAAAAGAAGAAAACGAGGAAGAAAAAGGGAGCTACTACAAGAGGTAACTCTAGCGACCCTTTATCTTGATGTGGACCGTATGTCTATTGTTCTCTCTTCTTTCTTTTATCAATAAATGTTAACAATATGGAATGTAAGGGGGCTCAATGATTCTCAAAAAGCGAAAGCGGTTGAGAGATTTTGTGTTTCAAATCATGTTTCTTTGCTGGGATTGGTTCAAACAAAAGTGAAGCCTAATAAAGTGCCTTGGTTTGGTCTAGAATCTTACCATATTGGAATTTAGAACACCCCCCAAGTGGCTATATTTGGGTGGCTTGGAACCTTTCCATTTGGAAAATAATGGTCTCTGTCTCAAATAGACCGTTCTTATATTGCTACTGCCAGCTTGTAGGGGAGGATACGACTTTTTGGTTCACATGTGTTTACGGGGCAAATTTAACCACGAAAAGAGAAGCCTTATGGTCAAACTTTCTTCGCATCAAAACCTTCTTTGCATCAAAGCTTCAATCCATGAGCCTTGGATTCTAGGTGGTGATTTCAATGAATGTCGAAAAGTTGAGGAGAAAATTGGGGGAAATGAAATCATTACACCAAGCATGGAGCATTTCAACAAGTTTTGTGAGGAGGCAAAGTTAGAAGATGCTAGAACAAGTGGCTTCCTCTGTATGTGGTCAAATAAAAGCCCTTCTAATCTCCTCTAGAGATGGCTGGATAAATTTTTCGTCAATTGGAAGTGGTTGCTAGCCTTCCTGAATTTTGAAACAAGAATATTTGCTCTGGGCATATCCAATCATAGTTTGATCATGACTCACCTTTGCCAGTTGATACTAAATAAAAGGATCCCCTTCAAGTTCTTTGATTTTTGGAACCAAGACTCCGGTTTCCTCCCTTTGGTGGAATGGATCTAGAATATGAGAGTAGAAGGAAACCCGTTGTTTAGAGTGGTCTCCAAATTGAAGCTGCTAAAGAAAGTATTAAAGGAACTGAGCAAGAAGCATTATTCAGATATTTCCATGAAAGCTTCTCAAAGCTTGACTACCTTACAAAGTATTCAACTTTCTAATCGAGTTGACCCTTCAAAAGCGAACTAGGATTTGGGGAAAAAAAGGTTTAAGGAGCATTATTTGTTAGATGCAGCTAAAGAATTCTTCCTAAAGCAAAAATTTGGATAATCTTGGTTGAAGTTGGAAGAGAGAAACTCTTCTTTCTTCTTCTACTCCTTAAAGTTAAAACAAGCTAGGGACGACATCCAATCCATTGTACTAGAGGACGACTCACGGTTAACTAATATATGTGGCATTCAGGAAGCAGCCGTCTCCTTCTTCAAGAACCTGTTGAGCTCCTCAAAGACTATGCCGGTGAACTTAGATGTTGTTCCTTGTCTAGTGGAAAGAAGAGTTATATCAGAGGATTGGCAGCTACTCACTAAACTAATGGATAATGAAGAAATTAAGAGAGCCTTATGGTCCATGCCTATAAATAAAGCGTTCGGTCTGGATGTATATAAGGCAAATTTTTTTTGATCGACTTGCCATATCATTGGGGACGAAGTTTGTTTAGCCATCAAGGACTTCTTTGTATTCGGAAAATTATTGAAGTTAATAAACTCTACCTATCTTGCATTGATTCCTAAGGTGAACACTCTGGAGTCTTTTATAGATTTTCGACCCATTTCATGCTATAATGTTCTTTATAAATGTATTTCTAAAATCCTTGTGAACTGGATAAAAAGGATTCTCTTGAAGCTTGTAGGAAAAGAGTAATCCACGTTCATTAGGGAGAGGAGAATAGTAGATGACATTCTAATAACGTAAGAACTTATGAAAGGTTACCATAAAGACACTCATGGTGCGAGATGCACAATGAAAGTAGATATAAATAAGGTTTATGATCATGTAAATTGGGCCTTCTTGGAGCATCTATTACATGCCATCAATTTTCTACCTACCTTTATGAAGTAGATAATGGTATGTATATCTTCGCCAAGGTTTTCTATTTGTTTAAATGGTGAATTAATGGGTTTTTTTGCTAGTAACTGAGGATTAAGGCAAGGGGATCCTTTCTCCCCCTACCTTTTAGTCCTTGTAATGGAAGTCCTCTCATGTCTCCTATGCAAAGTAAGTAACCATCAAGGATTCAGTCACCATTGGCATTTTAGAAAAGGAAAGCTAAACTACTTCTTTACGGAGGACATCCTCATCTTTTCCTAGGGTGACGTCAACTCGGTTAGCTTAATCAACTAGTGCTTACAATCTTTCACACTTCTCTTAGGTCTTCATGTTAGCATGCCCAAAAGCAACATCTTTTTCAGCCAAGTCAATTAAGCAGTAAAAAACCAAATCTTGTCAATGGCTGGTTTTAAGGAAGGGCAACTACTAGCCAAATACTTAAGAGTTCCTCTCGTCTCAACTAAGATCAATAAAGCACACTACTGTATCTTTTTGAAAGATTCACTGTTAAGAGTAATTGTTGGTCTACCAAATTTTTTTCATATACAATCAGGGTTCAATTAATCAGAAGTGTTCTCTTTTCACTACAAGTTTACTAGGCATCCTTGTTCATTCTTCCGAAGAGGATCCTCAAAGAGCTACAAACTAAGGTGATGAGATTTTTATGGAACGGCATGAATGAAACAAAAGCTAGAGCTAAAGTCTCGTGGGAAGATGTATACTTACCAAAGAGTGCAAGGGGATTGGGAATTATGGATATTATACTTTAGAATAAAATAGCCCAGCTAAAGCACATCTGGCACTTGATGGTTGACCCCAATGGTTCATAGCCAAGTTGGACTAGAGATGAAATGTTGAGAGGACAAAACTTCTGGTCCATTCCCAACCTGTCACAGAGCTCTTGGTCTTAGTGGAAGATCCTCCAAGCTTGAAGATGGGCGATGCAACTTTTCTCTTAGAACATCAAGAATGGAAGAAATATATTCCTTTAGGATATGTGGCATCCAGATGGTCCGCTCGTAAACTGGATTAGCCCATGAATTGGTGCAAAGAGGCCAAGTTATGCAATATTATTGAGGGACTAAATTGGTGTTGGCCGGAAGGGGATACTTGGGACTCCATCAAATCTAGCCTACCCCATCATATTACCTCTAAGGTAGGAGTAAACGACACCTTTATTTGGATTGCTGACCTAAGATAAGGATTTTCTATTAAGTCAGTGTATAAAACTATGAGGAGGAAACTTCAGACCACTTCTTGGCATCCCATTGTTTGGAGCAAGACCAACCTCCCCCGACACTCCTTCGTTTTGTGGCTAGTGATCAAAGAAAAATTTCCAACGCAAAATAAGCTGCTTCAGTAAGGTATCCTATCCTAAAACCTATGTTATGTGCGATCGGGGAAGAAAACCACCAACGCCTTTTCATCACATGCGGGTTTACAAGATGCGTGTGGGTAGGACTTCAACATCATCTCCTCTCTTCATGGAATTTCCATCTTTGACCAAGTCCTATACAATCTTTTATAGGACATTTCACTAATTTAAGATCTCAAGCAGGAAAGAGGGCTCTATCAATGGTGTTCTATATTATCTGAAAGGAAAGGAACTCTAGGTGACCTGGAGGTGCTCCCATCTCAGCAGATATCCTAGTTACATTTCTTTTGTCTTATTTGGATGTATAGTTATGAACTCTTAGTACTGTTGAAGTTCGTCACCCACATTCAGTTGTTTTCGTCAATGTGGAAAACAAACTTGACAATTCTTGTACATCTTTTCTATTTTTGATATTAATACATTACTAGCCTTATAAAAAAAAAGATTAAATTGATGGAAATAGGATTTTTCAGGGTTGGCAAATTTTCTCATTGGAAAAATATTTATATTAAGAAAAAAAGGACAAGTAATGATGCTATACATCTATGCATACACATG
The DNA here is from genome assembly GCA_024138005.1 of Lumnitzera racemosa. Taxonomy (NCBI): domain Eukaryota; kingdom Viridiplantae; phylum Streptophyta; class Magnoliopsida; order Myrtales; family Combretaceae; genus Lumnitzera; species Lumnitzera racemosa. Next base: position 42,069,821 of record JAMXBC010000008.1, on the reverse strand, counting down.
TTGAGTGTGGAACAATAATGATCCTTAGCGTCTTAATCTAATGCGTGTCACATACTTGAAAATCCAATTCATCTTTGGATACTATTCATGAGTATTTTGTAGTGGTAATATACTTAAAAATATGTTTGTGTCCCCATGATATCAGTGCCTTTGAGTTTATCCAAAATGACTATTAATGATGTTGGCAGGCTGGAGCACCTTATGGAACTTGCAAGAGTATCTCATTACCTAGTAGAAGTCCAGCGACCAACACTGCCGGAAGCTTCTCTGGATCCATTCAATTTGCAAATTCTGCTTCAAGAATGATTCTCTCAAAATATATGATAATTGTATTGTTATGCCTTTTGCTGATGGTATTTTTGTCATAACAATTTAATTATTGTATTAGTAAAGAAAACCGTTGGCATTTTCTCTGGGAGTGGAGTCTTTTTAATGTCGATGCATGAGTCTTTAGATATGGGACTTGTAACATGTATTCATCCAAAAGATCATAACCATGGTCAGAACAAAGGAGGGGATTGTGGTTGGAGTAATCTTGAGGCTAAGAGTAGTGTATGCAGCCTGTGAATAGATGAGGAAGATTGTTGCTGACAGAGACCAGAGCACGAAAGAGCTACTCAGTAATTGAGGTACACCATGTCTTCTCTCTAAAGCATACCTGTGGTGTAATTGTAATTTTTCATTGCACCATGTCATATGCGGGTAAGAAGGAAATGAGAATCACCTACCAGGATGCTAAAATAATAGTTGTATATGGAGACCCAAGACAAAATTTGTTGACATTTCTTTTCTTTTCATTTTTCACACTTGTAAAATGTGGGTTCAAAGAAAATAGTACTTGTTAAAACTGAGCACTTGGGCATGGATCAAAGGGTCTGTAGCTCCTTGGGCATTATTTAATCTGTTCAAGTCCACAATAAGGAGCATAACACTGGATGGTCAAGTTCCACTTGTGTATAGATAGAACATGATAGCAGATAGATTAGCTCACCTGGCTAGGAATAGAAAATCAGAATTTTCTTTCGATTCATTTGGTTCTTCAAATAATTTTCAAGAGGCTTGTTAATTATGGATAGAATGGGTTGTGCAAAAATTAGGTTGCAATTCTTTCATTGATGTACTTTTCTGTAAAGTTTGATTTTAGTTTTAATGGTCAGACTTTTACTTTTTGCCCAAAGTTTTGAGTTTCTATTGATAGTTAAATGAAGAAGAAAAATGGTTGAAATTGAGGCTTGCTTTTACAGTTTTAAGCCAGCATTCTAGTTGCAAGTTGGAAGGATGCAAACTAAAGGAAGTCAAACTAGTGTTGGCTTCGGAGATTTCATAGTTGATTTCTAGTGATTAGGTGGAGGGACATATGCTATGTAAAGTGCAAAAAGTAATTTTGCTTAATATTAGACGACTCAAATGCAGCATGGATTTTGATTATCCAAAATCCACTTGTTTGAATCGATAACTACATTTTTACGTTTCATCCAAAAAATTCTACATTCAAATATGTCTGCTAATCCCAGGACAAATATCATCAGTTTCTTTTTCCTATTTTATAGCATGTCCCACATGATGATATGTAATGGCCCCTATTATCTCAAATTGAAAGTCATTTGTCTTTATTGCATTTTTTTTCTTTAGTTAACTTGCTTTAGAATGGCAACAGCAAATTTCAGGGCTTTTGTTTTGTTTTTTTTGTTTTTTTGGGGGTGTGGTGGTGGTGGGGGAAAGAGTAAACCACTAGGCCAACCCTAGAGGTTGAGTTTTAATATTGTTACAAGCTAATATAATGATCTTGGCTTGTGTTCCTTAATATCTCCGTTGAACTAAACCCCAGGATGCTATATGTTCTTGTTATTTTTCACTGCTGTCAATTGCTTGGGTTTTGTTACTACAATTGTATGTGCATTATACCTTGTATAATCATATTGAACAAGTTTCACGTTTGAGCTCGAATATTGTCATTAATAAATTGAGCCAAATTACTAAGTGCACTACCAAAGTTGTTATCCGAGCAAATTTGAGTTAAGCTACTTAGGGTTGTGTGAGCATCATGTCAAATACAATGCCCTGTTGATGCTTGATTTGGTTGTGTTAAGGTTAGCACCGCAACCGTATGAAAGCTTGAACTTACACATTCCTCCTCAGTTCACTTGTGGTCTGGGACCTTAATTGAAGTCTATCAAGTGGAAAGAGTTAATTAAAAAGGGGGTGAAATGATTGTATGGGGATTCGATGCAACAACCTAATCCAGTGTAGATATGGTATGGATTATTATATTTATTACTTGACAGGTTATATAAGATCTTAGCAAATTTTACCGAAGAAGTTGTAACTGTATATTAGACATACAGTACTACAGTAGTTGTTCAATCTGTTGCTGCTCCGATAATCTTTTTTGCCTTGTAGATGTGGGGAGGAGGGAAAAGGTTGTTCTGAATCTTCAAGTGCCTATATCTTTCAATCTTTCTTTTGATTTAATAAGGTTATGATATTTCTGGCCAAGATCCTAATTAGGAGGGGGGTCACTTCTAATATAAAAAAAAAATTTGATAATCTCATCTTTCTTTGTTGCAATTAAAACGTCCAAGTTAGAACATCACAGTTCGATATTCTTGGATACTTAAGGCAGTAATCTTCTTGAGTACATTGGATTGTGTTTACAGTTATTCTACTAATGACACTGGACACAATTATTCTGACTGGGATCTGAAACCTGTTTTGCAGGTGTTATCTGAGGCTTCAAAGTTTGTCTTTATGGTAGTAAAGAATATATAAACGAGAGGTAGAGCATATGATATGTATAAATCTCCAATAACTTGTGAGGGTTTCTTATGTTATGGTTGTAATTGCCGAATCCAACATTAAATTTTATGCCTTCTGCGATTACTAAAGTGGGAAAATAATAGATTCCACAGTATATAAGCATGGATATATTCATGCTCCACCCGTTTTTTTTTTTTTCCTCCGTATTCTCTTCTTACCGTGGTTAGATTTACTCTCTTCTTACCGTGGTTAGATTTACCTGCTGAAATTTTGGGGGGAAAATATATAACAAAATGAGGCAGAAATAGGTTAAATGTAATGAAATGTTTACCTTGAAAAATATGTGAATATCATGGGATTTTTTTCTTTTAACGTTTGCATGATAATTTATGTTTTACTGTACTAGGTGTGGATTTTCAGTGAACGGCTCTGCAATTTTAGACTTGAAGAAGGAAATTCAATATCAGGATGTGTTTAGAAATATTCTGAAGACTTATTGATATTGGTTATAATTAAAACTTTCTCATTGTGAAATTATTTCATAGTGATTTCAATAAGATGTCAATACTAAAGGATTGTGGATGTCATATTTCCAGACATAGGTCCTTCATTGTGGAAATGATGATAAAAACTTTCAGAAGTAAGGGTATACTAGAGGTGATAGGATCTATGTGGTGGGAATGGTGTTTTTGTGATTATGTATGGTTATGAATTCCTTGTTTAAACGTAGAACTTTGTAATCTTTTGAAATCACCCTAAAACCTGCGGTTAAGTACAACTTGGACATTATGGAATACCAGGTAGGATCCTTTAAATCATTTATTCATTTTGTAATATAACAATATCATCTCATATATGCTACTACTAATTATAAAATCTGCTTAAATTGATGCTGAAAATTAGTTATAATCTTCATAGCACAAGTTCATTGACTATAAATATGCTAAAACTCTATATCACAAATCAAACTCTAATATCAATTATTTCTTGATTGGTTAAAAAAGTGAGCTGTTTTTTTTTGCTATTAAATTAGCAGTTTCATCTGGTACGGTTAAAGATTTATTATTGTCAAATTATATCTTTTAAAAGCATTATATAAAATGAGTGTAGTATACCCTATCCATAATAATAAAATAAGGTGCATACTCTAATGTTTTTCTTATTATAATAGATTCTAAAAATTTAGATTCAAAACCTATCTTATCACTCCTATTACCATCATTGAACCTATTTAATCATACCATGGAAGTGTCGTGAATTGAACCAAAATAAATCCAATCAAATCATTTAAGATATGATTCTTTTACAATAGGTCCGATTTTCGATTTTGCTTTTGAACCATCTAAAGCATCTTATTTTAGCACCTTAACCAAACCACATGCTTTGAATCGTATCTAAACACATTGCTAAAAAGTAAAATTATTAACTTGTATAGAAGCATCTCCATTCCATTTTCTATATCCTTTAGTTTACTTAGAACCATCCACTTTATTTTATTTCTGTGAAATCCATAATATTCTAACCCTATTTAACACGTCAATATTTATCCCTCTTGATATAAGGGTTTTTTTTTTTTTTTTCTTTTCTAAAGTGGAGGAAAGAGTGTTTATATTTATTTATACTAGAAAATGACGACAAAATTAGGAAGTGGAAATTGGATATGATATATCAATAAGATAATAATAATAATAATAAAAAAAGATGATGTAAGGGAAAATAGTGAAAAAGAAAGCAAAATGCGATTAGGGCTGCAAAAGAATCCTTTTTAAAGCAATTTAGTTTAATCCCTGGATGGCTAAGGTCATTAACAGTCGAACCGATTTCGATAAACCTCCTAATTCAGATAATAATCTTATGATAGTATTAATTGAGTGTCCCATCAATAACGAAATTAAGCTTGTCTCTTTTTTCCCCCCTTTTTTCTCTTTGATATGAGATTTTCCATATTGAAGTTTTTTCGGACACTAAGAATAAATTATATATATATATATATATATATATTCAAGCATATAATTTTTGGAAACGAATCTTCTAAAATATTTTAAATAAAATTACAAAACTAATGGTTGATATTATTTTAATTTTTAAAACATATTGTAATATCATGATTTCATTATCTTTTAAGTAGTATTGTCAGATCTACGTTAACCTTTTCGATTTAATTTAGTTTGATCTAATCCCTTCGTAAAACTGATTTGAATCATCCATTTAATCCTCATCAATAATAATTCTGATTTGACTAGTTGACTAGACTGATCTAATCCGATTACTATAAGATGGCTTTTTGATACTAAAAATTATTTTTTTTCTTATATTTTTTTAAAAATATTTTACTTTAGTAAAAAAAAATAAATGTGGATCAAAGGAAAAATAAACTAAACTATAAAAAGCTCTTAACTTTCAATTTTTAATAATATATATAATTTTTATTATTTTATATATAAATATAAATTATATTATAATATTTTTATTTATCTGAATTCAATTCTAATTCGGCCTTAATTGATCCTCTCAACTTTTATCATTTTCTCATTTTCGAATCTACTTTCCGATTCGAGTTTAACAAGCTAATATATGTGTATCGATGTCAGCCATTATTCGCGGACAATTCATTCTTTGGCTTAGTTAACATTTAACATAGAAATTGATCGAACTATATTCACGGTCTCATATTCATTCAGCAAGCTTAAGTAATATAATAAAAGGGTTTGATTCTTACTTGTTTACTTAATTGAGCTCTTGAATCGCATTTCTTGCATTGAACTCATCTTTACTCCTTGATGAGCTTCTGGTAATATTACTTTTATTTTGTCATCTTTGATTAAACTTTTACTTTGGACCTAACTATCTCAAAGTTGAAGCTACAGTAGCTCTACTATTAATATAAATAGGCAATTGAATTTAATAATATTGCAAATGATTTTTCTATCGTTTCATCTTATTTTTTTCAAAGGATTGGTACCACCATTTATTTTATCCCGTAATTTGATCACTTTTAAATTTAAACTATTAAATAAACTATGAATTCAACAATTCAATTTAAAAACATGTAAATGAATTATGAGATGATAAGTGGGACTAGTTCTGTCAAAATAGAAGATAAGAACATAAAATCTTTTAATTGTAAATTATTTATTTTTATTATCAATTTTTTTTATATTATTGGTATCACACATATTTTTTAGTAATATTACTATTTTACAAATAAAATTATTAAGTGTAATACGTTTAAGTATTGCATTATTTGTATTACGATTGTATATTATATTATTATAATGCATTTTGTATATTATAAACAAATAAAATAATATTATTAACATTATAAATTTATTTATATTTAATATAACATCATTCATGTTATTAATATTAATATTAATATTCATATTTAGGACAAATTGCAAATATAAACTCTTATATTTGTTGTATATATGCTTTGCTATATATGCTTGGCCTCTTACTTTTCAAATCAAGCACTAAAAACTCCTAAAATTTTGAACATGCTTCTAAACTCCAACATGACCACCTTTCCCTCGATTAAAAAGAACAAAAAATAAAAATAAAAATCATATCAAGTACAACAAAATGTACAAGACCTAAAAAAGAATGAAGTTAAATCCATTCATTTGATTTTATTTAGATTTCAATTTAGCAAATGCTTTTCTTTTTTGTTTTTTCAATTAATGGTAAAATGGTAAGTCTCAAAGCACATTTTCAATTTTTAGGGGTGTAAGAACTCAATTTTAAAAATATAAAAACTAAACATGTATGGAGTAAATATAAAAGAATATATTTAGAATTCACCCTAATATTTATTAGTAAACTTGTTAAACATAATTGAACTTTTCTAGAAGTTAATATAAACTCAAGAGCAAGATTGGAACTTGGTATGAATGTTTAATTGTAGAAAATTTTCAAATAAGGTAAATTCCACAACCCTAAGGTGTGTTTGCTAAGAACTTAGCCTCCCTCTATTTTTAACTCAATGCTCTCTTAGGCATTCTATAAGACTAACTAAGGAAGGAGTAGATGGGAAAAACACAAGGATGAAAAAAAAAAAAAACATAATTGTAGAAGCTTATTAGAGCAGGTGCAATGAGCTAATCAAGTTAAGTGCTTTTAAAATGTTAGGGAAGCGGAACTAAGTAATTATTTGAACACTCTGACTGGCAAGAAGAAGGAAACATATGGAATCCTTCAAGTGGTACTTCAAACTTTCATTTAAGATTGATAATCTCTAGAAAGCCTTTGGTGCCCTAATGAAAATAAGATTAAATTGTCAAAAAGATGAGTATGAGTTTGAATAGCTTAAATAGGCTTTTGAAAAAGGTTATATTGACTCAATAAAGTGATTAGTTTTGTAAATTAGCAAGAAAGTCTTAAAATTGTGGATTTTGAATTCTTAATGTAAATTGGTTAGTAAAATTTATGAATCTATAGGGAATAGTAAAGATTAGGGTTAGTTTATAACAAAGAAAATTAATTTATAAGGTTTGGTTCTTACTTTAAAAATATCCTAGTTTGATAAATTGAAGTGTTACCTTAGCCAACAAATTGGTTTTGAGAGTTAAATGAAAGATTCTGGATATTTCAGCCGACTGAAGTTAAAGATCAGTTGATATGACTACAATTGAGTGTTTACTTTGGAGGTTTTGAGTAGTTTAGTCGACCAGACTTTAGGAAAGGTTAATAGAATTATGTTTGATGGTGGATTTTCCAAAATTCTTTTAACTTGGGTTTATCAAATTTATAAATATCAACTGAACTTAAGTTAGCTAAATCAATTTGGGAGTTTTAGGTTTTGCAAGGAGAAATAGTTGGTCTAAAATGGATGACAGGAGTTGCTGTTGTAGGTATCAATAATGCCCTAAGCTTTAGACTCTAAAGTGCATTTCATTTTTCTAGTTGATCATTACCTAATCCTCATATAAGTCTAAGAGGTTTAGTCATTCTATTTTTTACCCCCTTATATCTAAGTGATGCATTTGTTCTTAGATTATTGAAATCTTTATAATCATTGTTTATGGAAACAACCTATCATGAGATTGACCTAAAGGACATGTCTTGCTTGTTGTTAGGTGGTTGAATCACTTGATGCAAGATGTTTACTTTAGTGTAAGGTAAGGTATGTAAACCCTACTTTTAGTGGGCCTAGGATTTGAGTACGAGTACTTTCCCAACATTCCTAAAGATCAACTAAACCAAAAACTTAATTTTATATTTAAAAACAAATTAAATTTTTCCAATAAAAAAAATTATCGATAAAACCCAAACTTGAAGAACTGCAAGCTCTAAAGTCACTTAAAACCTTAAACCCTAAAATAATTAAGAAATTTTAACCCTAAGTAATTAATCGATAATTTAATTTGAATAATTTCATTCAACTTTAGAAAATTTCACAATTTTATAAAAATCAAATCATAAATTACAAAACAATGCGATATGAAAACCCTAAAACAATTTCCTATAAGGCCATGCCCTTATTTTCATGTATAAGCTTTACACATAAATAAGTAGACCAACCAATCACCTTAGATAACTTATCAATTGAGAGTTAGAATCATTTATCAATTGATAACTTATCAAAATCTAGTGATAAGACAATTTCCTTATCACCCCTTTACTTATACTACATATGGACAATTTTTCACAAGATTTCATAAGCTTAACTTTAATAAATGAGAAAGAATACTCCATGGCCCCAAAAGACTTTAAATGGCAGATTTGGACAAGGGAGAAAGGGGGCCATGCTCTTGTCTTTCAACCATCAACCACTTTTTCTGACCTATCACTATTCATCCTTTAATGCTTATATCATCAATAGTTGCAATTGTTGACTTTTGTGTAAGCTACAAGACAATCAATTAAAGCTTCTTGTACACACTTCTTTTCTCATTCAAAATCTGCTACTCTCTCCATCTTTCACTCCCATTTTCACTTCCTTTTCTCTCACTTTAAACACAAATCAAAAGAAGAAATCAAACTCCACAAATTCCCAACATTGTTGCCACCATTTTTGCTTCCATACTCACGGCAATTTCTCTTCTTATTCTTGTGTTATTTTCTTTCACCATCTAAGATCTTTTAGAGCTATTAAAACCTTCCATAAACCCCATTCCAAAAGACCAAAAGATTCGGGTTCCAAAAGGTGGCAAAAAGGAGGAGGCAAAGTTAAGAGCTTAAGTGGAACCTTAGTGCACAACCACCAAACTTTGCTTTAAGGACGAGTAAGTCTTTCTTGTGATATGTGGATTAGTATTTATGTTAGAAGATTTTGATTTCTTGAAGATATGAGTAAGGTTTAAGTTGTTATAATACCAAAAATCGTTTTAAGAAACAAACCATGAAACCCTTACATGAAGTTGAAACATGAGCATATAAAGTTGGTGTTTTGTAAAGACATTTGTTTAATGCTTTGAATGAAAGATTTTAAGCTAAGAAAATCTTGAAATAAGAAATTTAATGGAGGATGAGCATGCTGGACGTGAGGATTCCATAGTTATTTAGATGTTGATTTTGTTTCCATTAAGTTAAACATACTCAAATCTAGACTTAAGTTAAGGAAAAATCCATTACATGAAGTTTTATGAAGAAACCAACTTCGTATGACATGAGCTATGATATGGAGGTTATATTAAGTATAAGATCTTTTATTTCTTTATGTGGAGCATGAGTTAAAAGATTATCTTATGGAAGAAAACTTAAGTTAAGATTTGGATACAAGTAGTTTAAGTGTATAATCTACCACCTAAACTTAAGGAAATGATGAAACAAGTTGAAAAACCAAGCAAGAACCCCTTAGAATCATCATGAACAGATTTGGAACGTGAGAAAAAAAAAGCTTAAAAATATGAATAAAGTGAAAAGATCAACCAAAGCAAGTACGGTAAGCATACAAAGCCTAAAACTCAAAACCGAACCTAAAACTCTCAAAACGAGCCTAAAACTCTCAAAACGAGCCTAAATCTCTCAAAAGAAGCCTAGAACTCTAAGTTCGGCCTTTACTGAAATTCTGACCAGCACCTTAAAGTATCAAGAGAGGTTATTTTGAAGCTCATAAGAAATCCACCTAAGGCTCTATAAGCCTACCAAAGTCACTAACTTTATTTTGAACTAAAAACAAGCCCATTTGACAACTTAAGCCCACTAAAGGACCCATGAAGTGGTTATTAGTCTTAGGAATATAAATCAAAATTGTAAATCTGATCTCAAGGAGTATTTTAAGCTTAGGATAAAATCTTAAGACCAAGCCCAAGGAATTTCTTAAGTTATTAAGAAGCCCATTTACCAAACAAGACCCAAAAACACTCCAACACATGAGGAATGCTACTGTTCTGACCCATGGACAAACTTTTATACCTCATTTCGAAAATCTAATCTTATCACGTTAAAGTACACTCGAAAACGATGAAGATTGACTATAAGATCATAAAAATTGGATTTAAAACGAAAATATTGGATTTAAAACGAAAAAATTATACGCGATTGAACTTTAGGTAAAAACCAGGGAAAATTATGAAAACTAATCAAGAATATAACTTAAGGAAAATTTACTTAGTTTCTTAAGTTTGTTTCAATTCCTTATAAAAATTAGTTCAATGACCAAGAGACACTGTTTGCGAAGATGACTTGCCTCCGGATTACTTTGATTGACCCACATGGCAGAGTGAGTAAATTCCCGATAACTCTTTACTTGATTGTACTTGTAGAATAGATGCACCTAAACTTATATATATAAATTTGGATGCTTGTGGGATATGGGAGATGTATGTGTATGGATTTATAGATGAATGTGATGACTTGTTAATTATATACATAATAATGAGAATTGTTTGTATTAATATATATATGTGAATTGAATGGAATGAAATTGTATAATCACTCTAAAAATCAAGTTAATCACTTATACGATTAAGAACTCAAAATGAATCATGCATTCCCCATATTGCATACGGATAATACCGACTACCGCTTCACGCAGAAGATGGGAAGGGACTCACAGGAATATGAGTTTCCTGCAGGATTGGGCACTAACTATGTCATCATATATATTGAGTCTCTGTTTTAAGCTAATGGGCTTACTAGGCGCTGGGAGACGCCAACCGTCGGCGAGGGGCCGAGTCTTGTGGCTTCTGCTTAGGGCGTATGTTTGTAGATTGCGGAGGCCACCACACCGCTAGACTTGGGATTTTAAAAGATATGATTTGATTTTGGTAAAGGAAGTAAACATATATATATATATATATATAGAGAGAGAGAGAGAGAGAGAGAGAGAGTTTTGTTTTGACATGAGCACAATAGTGCAAATGAAATAAAACCCAAGGTCTAGAACCCGGATTTCGGTTTGAGTCGGTTAATTATCTCTAAACCCTGACTTCAGGGGGCGTAATTCTGAGTTGTATGCAGTTCCTAGGTCACTACCTGCGTTGTTTGGCATACTGATTGTTCATGCATTCATATGATTGTGTATTTAATAAATTTTTGTCATGCGGTATTGATGAAGGTAATTATCTCACTAAGCATAAGCTTACACCCCAACAGTTCTTTTCCTTGCAGGTTGATCGATAGTTGGGAATGGGATAGGAATCGAGTGCAGAGTGCTACTATTGAATCGGTATGATGAAAAGCTTGTGTAGTTAATTCGGAATGCTCTGAAAAACGACTAATGTCTCAATTAAGTTTAGTATCTTTAGTAAGTTTAGAATTTTCTAGAATTGTCTATCTTATTTCACTATTTTAGTAGGGGATACCGATTCTCTGCGGTTCTGAGAAACTGTGGAAAAATAGATATCTATAATTATTTATATTATATAATGAGCCAATGAACTAAAATTGAAAACTTTAGCAAATAACTATTTAAAGTCTTGCAATCTCTGACTTGTAATGTGATTTTTTTTATCATGGATGCACACGTGATATGGAAATTTTAGACAATACTATTAGGCCTCTCCTAGGGTCACTATAAGGTATGCTTAAAATGGACCAATATAGTTGACAATAAAGAGTGTTGAAATGAAATGGTTGGGTAAGGTTAGAGGATAAATTTGAGATGCTTATCGCCTAATATGAGAAGGTACATAAGCTATTCATAGGCCAATACTAGCCATTTGATGGGTAGGAGTGGAAAATCCAAAAGAAGTAGCTAAGGTTAGGGGTTATAGCATCAAGGCCAGAGTGACATAAACGGGCCTTAGGATTAGTTATCCATGTGATGGAATTCAGGGCTTGAATAAACATCTACAAAGACTAAGAAGAGCGAGGCAAGATAAAAGGAAACAAAGATATCAAGAGATTTGAGCTTGGAAGCAAAGAAGTGATGGATATGCGAGGCTCAAGAGGATCATGATTGGGAAGCATGATCGTGCTTTAAACCATGAACCTTACAGATTTTTCAATAGTTGTGTGAATCAAAGAAAAAATTAGGCATGAGAGGAGTCAAGGCTAATTAATAGCGTGAACTTAGTGGTGAATGTGCCAGACGTCTTATTTTGACTTTTATTCAATGCTATTTTATTTACAATTTTACCACTAAGTTAGGTTTTCATTACTTTGTCAGAAGTTTTTGTTGATAATTTTTCATACAACTCTTTGTGAGTGAGTTTTTGTCTTATCAATCTATTTTAATTGGCAATAGATTGTGGTGACATTGTTTCTTTCAAATTAAGAAATTATGTAAGTCGCGTTAGCTTATAGTTAATCTGAGTATTGGATTATGAGTTATATTAATCTAATTTTCCAATTCTCGATTTATGTTTGTTAAAACACATCAAAGTCAAACTTTTATTTAGAATTTAAATTCAAGATTGAATCTTTATCAGAAAAACAAGAGTGTAATGCATCATCATGGCTAGTAAGGAATGGCAACTCAAAAGAGAGTATGGTTAAAGGATAGATCATAGAATGTTCATTGCCTATTATAAGGCATCATACGTGGGGGTATGGATTGACCAATGGCCATCATTTAAGTGGTTCAGGTAGTTGGAAAGAAGTAGTAAGGTCTCCAAGAGGGACAGGTGGGTTTGCGATCTAGACATACATGGCTAGTGGTTGAGAGCTCTAAGAGAAGTGGTAACTATAAGTGCTAATGGAATTGATTGTGGATTATTGCTCGTGTTAGGTCTTGAAGTGTATGAGCATGACACTCGCATAACATGTAAGATTGACATGTTTTGGATTCACGAGATATTATGCTTTCCATTATTGTAGGACCTAACAATTATCGGTGACGACTTCTGCTTGGGAGATATAGACTTGACTGTGGCTTTGAGGCATGAAATTACTATTACGGAGATTTTGAGAAGAATGAGTTGGAGATTTAGGAGAAGTCATGCACGATCACCTTATGATTGTTTTGGAAGTTTTCATGGAGAAACCCATATTTAACTTCATCTTTGATGATTCCTTCAACCTGGCCCAAAATTTTACGTACAATTGAGAATGTAATAACTAATTTGTCATTAGCAAAAATTCATGATGGATGATCTTTGATGTTACTACTTATATTGCAGTGTTTATATTAGCAAACTTGTGTGCAAGAGTGCCGCATGAGACCGTGGAAGATATCGCGTGATCGAGGGTCTCAATATGTGACAAAGATGTTAGGTTTCAATATATGACGATGATATTACCAGTAATTATACTATTACAAGTACAGTAATTATGTTATAATAATAAATTACTTTATATATTATAACAGTATTATCGTTATAAACAACTGATAAGTATATAAATCTGTTTTGCTAATGTTATTTTAACTTAGAGCCAATAAAATATACCAAATTTGATTCCCTTATCTCTAATAGTTGTATTATAAATACTAATTGGGAAAAGAAAAGAAAAAAAAAACACGAAAGGAAAAATAATTATTATACTTTTGTGATTTAATAGTATAACAGATCTTTGAGATACTCGTCAATTCTAGTATGAGGAATTAGTATTTACTTTTTCAGCCCATTCCATTTTGCGTATTAAAAATGATAATACTTACAGGCAGAATCCTAGCAAAGCTCTTCAACATTGAACGTACAAATACAATTCTTTCCGAGTTTGTCATTCACAATTGTAATACAAGTATTTACTGGGGCATTGTTCATGTAGAGCCTGTACATTGAATTCAACCACAAATTTTGTGGCATATGAATTATTCACAGAAATGAAATTGGAAGACCAACAACAACTTGTCCAACACTGAATGGACTGCAATCTCGTGAAATGAAACTTTCTGAGGAAGGTTGCATTATGTTCAACTCCGCCAACATTTGGCAACTCTTTTCTTCTAGCTTTAGACATTTATCAGAAGAGCTGGTCTTAGGTGGAGTAATTCCAGAAGACAATCAGAAGGAACTCTAGTTCCCCAGATATTCATTGATTCAAGTTTGCTGCACTTATTTAAAAGAAAAAGAAGGCCATCCCCAGTCACATGGCGACAGCACCACAGGCTGATAGTCTGAAAAGAACAAAATCTTGTATCGATTAGCATCCAGTATGATATATGGTGAAAAGTTCAATTTCTTTGGAAACCCTGGTCCCTCGAGGCCTCCTTTAATATGCAGAAAACAATATTTCAATTGCTCGTATCTATTGATACGACAACATATTCACAATTGCAATCATACATATTTGATCAAGATCTTGCAAGGCAAATAAAATCAAAGGGGCAGCCACTGTCATAATTAAGTATTATAATATATATCTATGAAACAATTTACCTTCAAGTGTGGACAACTATGGGCAATGGCAAATAATGATTCATCAGTTATAAATGTCCCGCCTATGTTCAGATGTTTCAATGAATTGGCTCTTGAAATCTGCCCAAAAAAACCATGCGAATCAAGAACTTAAAAGCAGGACCCAATTTCTTGCAACAGAGGGGTGCTCAGGCTGCTACTTATTTTGATAGCATTGGACATAAAAATCGTACTGCAGGTGTAAGAAAGTGAACTAACTCTACTGGAATGCACAGCAATGAAGAAAGCGACGACATTTAAACTTAAGGGTGTGATTTTCAAATTCAGAGCATCAGAATGGAAGCTGTGACTCTACTTGAGGGACAATGTTGATCTTATTCACTATAATGCAGTTATCAAGTTAACCCTGCAGACAGCAAATCCCTTGAATTGGTTCTAATGATATTCACTCTAAGAAAGACTTCCACACATCTTCACTATAAGCTTTCCTCCTACCATGCACCTGCATTTGAGCAGATCATTACCACATACCAGATAAACAACACCATGGTCTGTGATCCCTGTCATCCCCCAGAGCGATATGGATGTGAGGTTGCTGATGCATTTGGCCAAAGAAATTTTATACAGCCCTTCATCTGTTATCTGGCAACCCCAACTACTCTTTGAACTGACAAATTATAAGCCAAGCAAATCAGATACAAAGAGTGTGTGGAATCAAAATGGTACATAGTAGAAAATCAGGATCTCTTACAAACCATTCAAATTAACGGTTACCAATCTTTTCTTTCTTAATTTTTTAGACTGGCTAATTAAACCACTCCCAGATGGACTAAATACCAGATTAATATTTTGCAGACAGAGATCAGTACCTCAAATTCTCAATTCCAGATATAATAATAATAACAAAATAAACCTCAAATCTATATATTTTTTCCCCCAGTAGCATTTATATATATATAAAAAGTGACGTTTTGATCTGAGGGTACAATGTGAATGTGCTGCTTCAATTCACAGTTAAAACCTCAGAACTGAGCTTTAGATCTAGAGTTTTTCCAACTTACAAACTCGAATCCTGAACAATTGACACAAATGCAAATCAATTATAAATCAATTTCATAACTATCATCCACTAGCAGCATAATATTGATGCCACTCTGTATAATTTCTTCTAACTAGCATTTCTTCATCATTTCACACAAGATTATATGTCAACATATAATGCATTATTTCTCAAATTTCAACAACAACTGCACCAGTATGATGCAAGCCTTCCGTTTCATAAAAATTTTAACACAAGGCTTTCTAAAGATACAGCTATTTTGTAAATATTTCTAAATATACTAGACCATATTGCCTAAAGTACTTCAAATTCATGCACTTCCTCTGTATAATCCACTTCAAACTAATAATTTATCGTCGATATATCATGGAGATTCAATTATTTTCGCTACAAAATCAAATGAAAAGCAAAGAGGAAGTGTATGATACATGTCAAGTTCTTTGAGTCCATAAGCATATTTGACAATACGACTTGTAGAATCATCATCCATCTTCCAACCAGCAAAACTCAAACTCTTTCTCCTCCCTAGCGAAAGCTTCACTCCTTGTCTCCATCTCCTGCACACACTGCTTGCTCTGCATGGCACAACGCAACACAACACAACAAACCCCTAGAAATTAAAAAAAAAAAAAAAAAAACAACAACCACGATAAATGAAATTTCAACTCAATTCAATTCAAGGACGTACTGTGCTAAATCGGTGAAAGAAGTGATCATAACGAAAATCTGAGCCAATAAGTCAATCGGTAAGCTGTCGATTTCTGCTTCTTCTCCTTGTTCTTCCTCCTCTTCCTTTGCCATTCTTTCCCTACAATTTGTTGAAGAATTAAGAAAGAGAAAAGAATCAGAACGAAAAACACATTCGCGCATGTATGAATGTATGCGTGTAAGTTCATATATACCTATTGTATACGCATAATGCATGTGGAAATGAAATCAGATGACTATTCAAGGGATATTACAGTGAAATGACGACACGTTATTGCCATCTTCGCACGGAGATTCTGGATTGAGTAGATAGAATTACTTATTATTAATTTATTGTATGCGTAATGCCAGCTGTAGAATCTTTAATTCCCCGGGCCTTCTTTTTTTTTTTTCAAGTTGAATTTTACTTTTAGTTTTACTCTCTATTTATTTTCTTTTTTCGGTTTTTCGCACGGGTGAGTTTTTAGTTGTGGCTCACCTTAGTTGTGGCCCACCCTTAGGCCCGGATTATATTTTGCAACGAGCATTTGGTGCAAATGCTGGGCCGAGGCACTATGTTTTCTTGTTCATGTCGGAGGATTGGATATTTGAAAACCAAAATGACTTATCGGATTTCTTTTTCTCCCCCCAATTCGCTGTCACCGTCCCACGTCAGTTGTCTTCAGAGGCAATCTACTCTACAGCTAGTTAAAAGTGCGCTACGGATAATCCTAATTCTTATTATAGTATTCGTTCGTATCTTATTTAATTAAGTAGGTTTTAAGAGAGTATTAAAAATTATAAAATAAATTTTAGATAAAATTTTCTAAAAAATGCTCACATATAGTAGCATATAGGTAGAAGGTCAACTTATACTGTATCCATCATAGGGAAATGGGTCCTATACATTTACTTTCTTCAATTTTTCTTAATTTATTTTCTTAAAATATTATCACGTCTAATCAATAGTTGAAATTATAAAAATTACGATAACATTATAATAATATCATATGATATATAAAAAATCTAAATAACCTAAGTCATTAATTCGTAAATTGAGAAAAAAATAAATGAAGAGAATTTAAATCCCTATCATAGACTTATATCTTTAATTAGATAAATTCCAAAAGGGCATTAAGGATTTCAAGATAGATTTTAGAGACGAATTTTCTAAAAATACTCACATAAGGTAAGATATAGGTATGAAGTTAATTTATTCTGTATCCACCATAGAACTTGTATTAAGGTTTAAGAGATACAGGTTTATTTACTCTATAAAAATTATTAAATAACAATAAGAAATAAACTATTCATGATAATATTATTTTTTAATTAATAAATATTCTAAAAAGACTAGAAAAAAAAAGGCACATGAACATAATTTAATAACCCTAAACGTCTAAAGACGATGTCGTCTCTCTCACTTTACATTATGTATTCTTTCCTTTTATTATTCTCCATTTGGTAAGATCATGTAAACTTAAAAAAATAAAGCTAAATTCTTTTTTCAATTTTATAGATTTTACTATGCATTCTATAGGTTTTACATATGAAAAACTAGTAACATCACATAAAGATTGCTTTTTCAACATCACATAAATTTGAAATTTATAAGAAGAAAAACAAATTTATAAGTTCCACAAGATACTCTATACCTTATAAGTTTTACATGATATTAGTTCCAAGATGCTTTTAGAGTGTTATAAGATAGGTATTGGTTTCAAAATTTACAAACCTATACCTTATAAGGTAAGGTACAATTAAGGCTTCATACATTGATGAATTATCGACCTCTGGCCCACTTACTCAAGTACGCTTAAGAGGCCTTCAGTCTCTCGCCAGAAGAATTTTCTCTCGTCAACTTGTCGAGGATGATAAATAGTAAACAGTAAAATGGTGGCTAAACTCCTTAAGAGCTCTAGGTGTGTACACCTTACTTTGCTCTAACTCTTGTGTTGACATCAACTACTCTTTCGCTAAGAACTCTTTGTCGAATGATGAGGGCTTAGGCCCTGTACACTAAGTCCTGCTTTGACCTTTAGTTACTAAGAGCTTCCTATCGAGTACCAAGACATAGGCTTTTACTGGATGAGTATTTCTCTTTCGACTTAATATTAATACTTACAACATTCTTTACCCGTCTTTGTAACTTAGTGCCACCACATCATGATCTAGCTTAACTATTGCGCCTAAAGATTCTTTGTACGGGACTATTGATAAGCTACCACCTATCTTTTTGGCCTAACTCTGTATTATTTTCCCTTTTTGTTATTTATCCCATTTACCTTTTTTCGTATGTACTCAGAATCCTCTTTTTATGTATTCATTTTTGTAATTTTCCTTAATTGTAACATTGCTTTAGGGACTTACTATAAATAGTCCTTTCTCTTTATAGCTAGATCATTTTACATTCCTTATAGACATTTTTTAATATACTTGGTCCTTAATAAATATTCTTTTCTAAGTCCATTTCTATACTCTTATCTAGTCGTGTAGAGTAGCTTAAGATTAATAGCTAGTAGACCTTGGCATTAGCTTATGTGTTACATCAAGTGAAGTGCTAAGTTGAGTTATGTTCGTAGGTAAGTTAGATCCTCCAAGTAGCTTCACGTCAACTACTACATTTAGTTTACTGACCTTACCATTCTATTTTCTTCGATACTTCGAAGGACCTATTTGGTTCTTATCTCCTACGGTAATTCATAACGATAATTGAACTTTTAGGCATATCATATAATTCCTAGTATCGTAGCTTTAGGTTGGGACTGAGAGCTGTGTTACTATAGTTCCTTCTAGTCTATTGCTTATTATACTCTATCTTCATTTGAAAGAACAGAGCAAGTTGTAGTTTACTGTTTAACTGGAATGTTCTATGAGTGTAGGAATTCTTGTGTGAAGAGTATCTTTTGAAGCTTTGTATTAAGGATGCCAAATCCTAGTGTGCCAGGAGAGATTAATGATGCCAAGAGTGATGCTCATGGTAGTGGTCGTGTTACTTAACAAACATCACGTATTATTGATGAGCAAATACAAGACCTTATTGTTATTTTGGCCAATTTAGCTGTCTTAGTGCAAAGATTTTTAGAGACTGGGTCATGAAAGAGAGTCATTGAACAATGCCGAGAAATGAGAGATAAGTTAAGACGACAAACGAATGAGTAGCAAGCCCTAAAACTCATTCCTTTGAACTAAGCACCACCCCATCATATTGATAGAGTTGTAAGAAGGAGACTGAGCTGGATGAAGTTGAGGAGTTTGATGCAGAGGAACAATACGATGTTGTTGAGGAGAATGACTTCAGGGCACCTTGTTACGCCCTGAAGTCATAGAGTCACAGCAGTCCCGCCGCGTAAACCATTCTATGATAGTAACTGGCCTTACAATACTTATCATAGATATAATCTACACAAGGCGTCGACGACTCCTCGCTTTGAAGTAAATAGTCCAATAAGGTAAAATTCACAAATTTTAAATAAACCTATATAATTATATGTAAAGTCCACAGAACTTCCCAAGAAATTTCTATATATACACAACAGTTCATTAATTTACATAATAATTATCAGTCTTTCATACTCAAACTACAAAGGACATTCTAGCTACACATCATTACTAAGTAAATTGCTCTTTACATCCCTAGCTTCAAAAGGACTAACCTTTGGATAATTGTAAGGCGGCATAATATTTAAAGTGTTGAAAGATCAGGACTTGCAAAAGGATCTATAAGGGTATGAGCAACTACAGCTCAGTAAGTTGAATTGAAGACTCATAAATGCATACAAACACAAACAAGATTATCAAGTAATTATTTTTATGCAATACGACAAGCAAGTGTCATCGCACAATGTAATCCGGTCCGTTGTAAAATCAGACAAATTCCACCCGCTCCAATCCGGATTGAGGAGTTTCCATGTTATGCAGCAGCTCATAACCAAACCTAGGCTTATGCTATGGAGACCTCGCTCCTTCTGCGACTACCTTCGAACCATTAACTTCACCCTCGCCGCGACCTCCTCTCCTGTCACTTAGTTCGACTAAGGATGAAGAAGAAACCATTTTGCAATCCTGCGTTATCCCTTTCGAAGGGGTCAGTATTTGGTTGGAGAATCCTATGATCCCTTAACGGGTTGCAATGCATGACATTTTTGGTTATTAGAGTCGAATAAGATTAAATTTTATTTAGGGTATTCAAGCAATTTCACACCAATTCAACCAATCACAAAATCACTCACATTACAAATTCAGCACACATTCAGATACATCAAACACATGCGTAGACTACTTACAATCACAACCATATACAATCCTAAGTCTCCGAGTATTATAAAATAGCACTCTACTACAGTAAGTAATAACCCAACTTACTTAGAGTTTCTCAATCGCTCGATCACTCAATTATAAGTCGATCCGTCTCTAAATATCCTATAATACAAATAGGTCTTTTTAGTTTTTATACTTTAATGATTCACATTCTAAGTTATGATTTAGCTTTTATTTATTAATGATTCATTCTACCTTATTTCGAGATTCGGTTCCTAGATCAGATTCTAGTTTTGATTCTAAAATCTTAACTATGCTCGAATCCTAATGTGAAATTAATTACATTAAGCTCGAGTATTCTAATATCCCATTGGGTCTAAATTTAAGATTCTAAACTATATGGTATATGCTAATCTCAATTGAGATATCGGATTTATTCCCGACGTGAGAAAATCTTACACTTTTTTATACAATTACTTAAAATTAAAATTTATTTCAGATTTATTATATTCTGATTTCTATTATTATATTATTTAATTAAACCTAATTTTTTTATAATATTCTTAATTTTCTATAATTAGCACATAATGCCTTCATTACTTATACTTAATACTCCAAAGGCTAAGATTATGTTTTCACATCAAAGATTAACATTCCTAAATATCTAATTACTATCTAAATTAGTAATTAGCGTCTTAATCATCTAATTTACCCAAAATTACCTAAATTTTCCATCATTTTAGGGCTAAAAATTAACTTTAAAATTTAAAAAATTAATTTTAAAAAAATGGCTTTATAGCACTATTCTATATCCATTAAGCATTCTATAGAAAAATTTTGAGCTCCAAACTATACTCCTAAGCCTATTTATTTCTAATTCTAATCATGCTCGGTTTTGTTCAATTTGTTAACAACTCTATATTTTCAAACATGATTAAACTAAATCACTATTTTTCCCTAAATCTACATACAATAAAACATCAGAAAAACAAGTTTCATAATTTTCTGAGCAAAATAATTAATTTTAGAAAATTATATAAAATCTGAACAAATTAGAGACTCACTTGATCTGATGGCTTTTGGCCTTCCAACACCGGTCCAAGTATGTCGACTGGTCCAGGCGGTGGGTCTGGCATGGGGTGGTGGTGGTGGCTCGGTCCCAGATGGTGGTGATGTGTGAGTTTGGTTCACTAGCCTTAACTGCACAACTTTTCTTTTCTTTTTTTTTTCTCCAGTTTTTCCTTTGAATTTTTGAGTCTCTGTCTTTTTCTCAAATCCCTAACTATCTAAAGGAGTTATTTGAATTTTTTTCCTATTTATAGACATTTTTGGTAATTAATATGCATTAATTAGACATGACATTGCCCAATTTCTTTGATTTTTGGTTTTTGTGTTGCTTAATTCTAATTGGATAATTTTTCTTCTTTTGTTTCTGATTTTCCACGACTAGATTTGCATCATTCCACACCCTTCTAATTTTTTTTTCTGATTTTTCTTAATTAATTTAATAATTTTCTTTAATTATTTATTAAGTTTTTGGCCAATTTAAGAAATTTCGCGTATTTTTACCTACACGTAATTACATGTAGGGTACATGTGAACGTTCCTAATTATTATTAAGGTCATTCTATGATTTTTAATATATGTATAATCTATCTCTAGTAATTTATTAGTTATTAGATTACACTTTTCGCCTTTTCAATGATTAACAATTATTATACTTAAAATTTGAAAATTTAGTAGTCTCCTATTTTATTACTTATTTTCTTAAATTCAAGTTTACGGGGTCATTTTTACTATTATATCTCTCTACAGTTTATAATTCGGGTTTGATCGAATCCTTTAACCGATCGCCGTAAACCTTATACTTTAAGTTCAATCCTATGGTCTCTTGGCTTAACTCTAGGGCTTACATTTCCATCCCCCTTCAAAAAAGTTTTGTCCTCAAAACTTCTATATATCTAAATTGCACTTAAATGACTAAATACAATAATTTGCATACTTTTATTAACATAAAAGTTAGAAAAGCCATGGATACTGCTCCATTATCGCGACTTTTGGTTCCCAAGTCTGGACCTTCGTTCCATTGAATCTTCATGTACTCCACATCTTTATTCCTTAACTTCTAAACTCAACTATCTAATATTTTTATGGGTTGTCTCACTAATTGAAAATTTCTTGTTAACTCCACTGGCTCTATCTCTATTATCATATTCGAGTTCTGAATGAATTTTCTTAACATAGAAATGTGGAATACATTATGACAGCCCACTAAACTTAGAGGTAAAGCTACTCTGTAAGATACATTACCAACTTTCTCTAATACTTCAAATGGACCAATGTATCGTGGGCTCAGTTTTCCCTTTGAGCCAAATCGTCTAAGTCCTTTGAATAGGCTTATTTTGATATAAACATGATGACCAACTTCAAACTCCAATGGTCTTCTCTTCAAATCAGCCCAACTCTGATAACGGTCCTGAGCTTCTTTCATCCATTGTCGAACAATCTTAATCTTCTCACTTGTTTGATGAATCATGTCTAGTCCAATCATGGCATACTCTTCGTGATCCTAATACAGTGGCGATCTACACTTTCTCCCATATAATGCTTCATAAGGTGCCATCTGTATGGTTGCATGATAACTATTATTGTAAGCAAATTCTATCAATGGTAAATATTTATCCTAATCACCTCCAAAATCTAGTGTGCATGCTCGCAACATATCTTCTAGAATTTAAATTATTCTCTTAAATTGCCCATCTGTCTGTGGGTGATAAGCTGTACTAAATTGCAACTTTGTACCCAAAGCTCTATATAAACTCTCTCAGAATTTGGATACAAACCGACTATCCCAACCAGAAATAATACTCTCAAGTACACCATGTAACCTTACTATTTCTCGGACATAAAGTCTAGCCATCCTTTACATTGAATCACCAGTCCGATGAGGTAAGAAATGTGCACTCTTTGTTAGTCTATCCATGACTACCCAAATGGAATTATATTCAACTTGAGTACTTGATAGTGCTACTACAAAATCCATTGTAATATGGTCTCATTTCCATCTTAACACTTCTAAAGGTTGTAATAATCCACCCAGTCTCTGATGTTCTACTTTAACTTGTTGGTACGTAATGCATTCTAACACATATTGTGCCGCCTCTCTCTTCATCTCATTCAACCAATATATGAGTTTTAAATCTTGATATATTTTATTTCCTCCTGGGTATACAGTATAACCTGAATGTGTGCTTCATCCAAAATTTGCTTCCTTATGTCGGGATCTTATGGTACATTTCTGTGGCCGTAGGCTGACCTAGGCATAGATTTCATACTCGACCTTTCTCGAATGCTAACAAGACATGACTCAATTATGGTGGTGGTCAATCAGTTTAGTAAGATGAACTACTTCATTCCCTGCCACAAAAATAATGATGCTCTATTTGTTGATAACGTCTTTTTATAGGAAATTGTGCGACTACATGGAGTACCGAAAAGTATTGTATCTGACCATGACTCAAAGTTCACGAACTTCTTTTGAAAGACCTTATAGAAGAAGCTCGGCACTAAGTTCATGCTCAGTACTTCTTGCTACCCCTAGATAGACAGCTAAATCGAAGTTGTGAACAGGATAATCAGCAAAGTCTTGCGAAAGGTTGTAGGGAAGAATTTACGTAATTGGGATTTATGCCTACCTATCACTAAGTTTGCTTATAACCACTTAGCTCACAACTCAACAGGTGGGTCACCATTTGAGGTCATTTATAGACTTAACTCGAATTTACCTTTAGATCTAATTATCAGCTTGATTACTTAAAGGGAAAGCTAATTCAAGCTGTAGCGTGTAGAAGAGTTCTACAGGTTGCATCAAAAGGTTGTCAAAAATTTGGCCAAGACTATAGCTCGACAGAATGAACAAGGAAGCTGAAGAAGGAGACGAGTTGTTTTTACTCCTAGAGATCTTGTTTGGATCCACCTAAGTAAAGAAAATTTCCCCAAAAAATAGACGAATAAACTATCCCCTAGAACAGATGGACCATACAAGATCCTTAGGAATATAAATGACAACACTTATGAAATTGAGCTACCCGAAGGGTACGATGTATCTGCCACCTTTAATGTCATCGACTTGATGCCCTATATGCCTGACGAAGAAGAAGACCAATATTTAAGGAAAAATCTTCAATAACCCTGGGGGGTTAATGAATTATCAACCTCTGGCCCACTTACTTACGTACGCCTAAGAGGTCTCCAGTACTTCGTTAAAAGAATTCTCTCTCATCAATCTGCTGAAGACGAAAAATAGTGTATAGCAGAATGGTAGCTAAACTCCTTAAGAGCTTTAGGTGGGTATATCCTATTATGCTTTAACCTTTGTGTTGATGCCGACTACTTTCTTGCCAAGAACTCTTTGTTGAATGATGAAGGCTTGAGCCTTGCACACCAAGTCTTACTCGGACCTTTAGTTGCCGAAAGCTTCCTATCGAATGCTAAGAGCTTCTTGTCGAGTGCCGAGATATAGGCTCCTACTAGTTGAGTACTTTTCTTTCAACCTACTACTAATACTTATGGCATTCCTTACTCGTCTCTGAAACTTAGTGCTGCTACGTTATGATCTAGCTTAACTACTATGCCCAAAGATTTCTTAGTATGGGACCATTGACGAGTTGCTACCTATTCTTTTCACCTGACCTTATACTATTTTCCCTTTTTGTCATTTTTCCTATTTACCCTTTTTCGCTTGTATTAGGAATCCCCTTTTTATGTATACCTTTTTGTAATTTTCCTTAATTGTAATGTTATCCTGAGAACTTACTATAAATAGTCCCTTCTCTTTATGGCCGAATCATCTTACATTCCTTACAAACATTTTTTAATATACTTGGTCCTTATGAGATATTCCTCTTTAAGTTCATTTCTACACTCTTATTTAGTCTTGCCATATAGCTTAAGATTAGTGGTGGGTGGACCTTAGCATTAGCTTGTGCATTAGACCAAATGAGTGCCAAGTTGTATTGTGTTAGTAAGTGAGTTATATCTTCCGAGTAGCTTCATGTCAACTATTGTATTCAATTGGCAACCTTACTATTCTATTTTCTTTGATACTTTGAATGACCCATTTGGTTCTCATCTCTTACGATAAGTCTTTGTGATAACTAAGCTTCTAGGTACATTATACACTAACACTACCTGCCCTATACCTCTTTACCCTTATCATAGTTTATGCGGTTATTCATCTAAAATATCCTTAAAAGTAAGAACAATGAATTTTCCTTTAAAACAAATCATAATTAATATGTTAATAAATATCTTATAAATTGTTGTTACTGTGAATATAAGGTAAATACTATCGTTTAATTATATAAGAAATTATATAATTATATAAAAAGAATATGGCCAATAAACGTTATATAAAAAATTTAATGCATTAAATCTTTATGCAACTGTTTAATGGTTTTCCATAAAAATAATACATTAACTTTGAGAGTGTTATAAACTTTCACATTATAAGAATGAAACATCAATAATGTAAGGAGTTCTGTTGTTTTGTTATATGCAAAGTTGTAACTATTCGAAAAGTTATCTTCACTTATACAAAAAGATGCGTTTTGTGAAAAAATTGATGATTGGAAGTTAAAAATGAATAAGTGCAATTAGTAGAAAAAGTTGACATCATATGAATACATAAAAGCTTTTGAAATTATATATTATAATAAATAATAGATTCTTAGAAGTTTTTCTTTACCGCTACTTTTGGTATTGCATTTATCTTATGTTTTCACGAAAAGCATCACATTAGTGTTGCCTTTCAATAACACATATAAGTCTATATACAACATGACTCTTTTTACTATTCGCATTTCTTTTTATTTTTTTTTAAAAACTTTTTATTCTTTTTTGAAAAGCCTTTATTATTTTTATAATTCATTAAGGGATGAAATTACTAGAAGTAACAAAACTTTTATATTTTTTCATTTTAGTATCTAAATTTTAAACTTATTTATTTTAGTATCTCGGCTTTTTAAATGAGATACATTAGTGTTTTTTTTATAATGGCCGTTATAAAGAATATTTATTTGTTTCTCTTTAAAAAGTTGAAGTACAAAAGTGAAATAAAAAATAAAGTTTTGAACACTAAAATAGAAATAAAATGAAAGTTGATATACCTATATTATTTTTTAATCATTTTATATAACAGCCATTACAACGAAGATACAAATTTTTCTCACTTAAAAAGTTAAGGGTACTAAATGAATGATTTTAAAGTTTAGGTATTAAAATAAAAAAATATAAAAGTTCAGATACTCATTAATAATATTGTCTATATATTTTCGTTACTCAAAAGTATTCTATGTATAAAGAATAATATTTACATAGAAGATTAATAACTTCTATACTATTCTATATTACCTTTTTTTTTTTTTAATATCTTATGTTTTCATGAAAAGCCATCACATTTGTGCAACCTTTTACTAACCCATAAGTCTGTGTACAACATGACTCTCTTTACTTTTTGCCTTTAATTTTACACTTTTTATTATTTTCTCAAAAGCTTTTACTATTTGTATTTTTCGATTAACTATATTGTCTATACATTTTCATTACGCAAAAGACATATCTATATATAAAGAACAATAGCTATAAAAGGGTGGTGACTTTAGATTTCTTTAAATATTACCTTTTTAAATCTAATGTTTTCATGAAAAGTTATCATAAGGTTGGCATTTAGTATCCCATAAGCCTATATACAACATAACTCTTTACTTTTCTCTTTTCTCTTTTTGTTTTTTTTTTTTCACTTTTATTCTTTTCTAAAAGGCTTTCATTATTTGTATCTTTTTGGTAACAACATCTTCTATAATTTTTCATTATTGAAAAGACATCCTATATATATAAAATAATATTTATAGAGAGTTATGACTTTTACATAAATAGTTGCAAATTGATGTAACTTTCAGTTAGGGATGTAATTGGGTAGTTTGTTGTAGGATATTTGATCTGCCCAATCCGTTAAACACCTTATAAGGTACTATATGAGAAGGTTTTAAGATCAGTTTTAGGATATGGCTAAAAACCTGTTAGGGGTTTAGGATGGGTTTTTGGATTTAAAAAAAAAAAAAAACTTTCTAAGAACTTGCTACCTAATAGAAAATCATTAATTGGTAATCTAATATTTACTAAAATTTCTAATACCTAATATAATATATAGGTAAAAACAGGGATGATAACAATTTTAATTATGTTTAATATTTTCTATTAGTATTTATGCTTAAGCATCTATGATTAATTTTTTTCTTGATTAAGAAAATGTGGTTGTATGTCTATTATATAGAAATGAGAAATAGTTAAGTTGATAACAAATTTGATGCAAATATTAATTTTATTCATAAAATTAAAACATATATAAAAATCAATATGAAGTTCAAATAAATTATTCAACTTATTATGTAATAATACTACTAGATGCTTTGCTAATGCCATCACAAGACACATAAGATGAAGAGGCTATAGTAAGTAAACTCCTCAATCTTCCATATGTTAACCCTATTTTGGAAATAATGCAAATCAATATCTATGTAATGACTATGAAGCAAAAAATAGTTATTTGGTATGAAATATATATATATATATATATATGGGTCTAGTAGGTACCCCATTAGAGTAGCGAGATAGGTTTTAGGTACAGAGTTAAAAATCGAATAAGGTCTTAAGATAGATCTGGAAATCTTATTAGTGTAGTGGGGCGAGTTCTAGATTTCGGGTTCCTATGACCAGTTTTAACCCTACTCCATTTACATACCCACTCTCAGAATGTGATGCAATATACAAATAACTTAAATGATTATAAATTTTCTAAATATTATAATATTTTATATAACCATTAGCAATCGCATAAATTACAACATATAAAATATTTTTCATATGTCTATGACTAAACAATAAATGTTCATTAAATCCATACACTGCACCATATTTTTTTATTAGTTAATACATAATTACACAAGTATGTTTTACTAAACCAAGTGCACATATGTGATTATTGGTGTTGGTGCATGAATTTAGCTGGTAGAGATTTGTTTTCTTAGCTCCAAAGATTGGTTTGGCTCGCAAAAGAAAACTCGATCAATGGGTGTTTAGGGTTGTCTAACATGACCACTTTAATGCTTAGGTTAACAAGCTTATGATAAGAGAAGTAGTAGACCCAACTCCAAGCTTGATTTGCATAAGCTCCTTAGTTGGTTTTTCTGTTGCCACATTTCTTTCTTCGTCTCCACATTGTATTACGATTCTTCTATAGATATTTAATCTTAAAATGTGAAATAATTAATACAAGAGAAAGTATAAAGGAAAATGAGAAAATAAAAAGTTGAAGATAATTAGGTAATGTGATGGGAGAGTTATTCTAGGAAAGTACATACCTCGTCTTATTAGGAAAGTGTATCTTTTAGGGTTTATTCCCAATTAGGTAATCGTATGGTGTATTCCTTATTAGGTAAGATTTAATACCCGTTGTTTGGTTGATCCTAAGTTAAAACGACCTCAAGCAGCTCCTTAGGCTCTGTAGCTCTAATGGTTCATTCTCTAAGAGCCTATGTAGGCCTTGGGTTGGACCTCACTTGGTTCTCCATAGGTAATCCTTATAGTCCAAGGTAATGGTGGGCTATAGTATATGGGTCTGCAATTGTCCTAGGTCGCAATAGGGCTTTAGAATCCATGGTCTAAATTATCCCATCAACACCTGGCCTTTCACAATCTCTTTATCAAGACAATGGTAAGGAGATTGAATGTAAAGATAGGTTATGAAGGCACTTTGTGAGCTTGTGGAGCTATTCTTTCACAAAGATGTCGGCGAGGGGCCGAGTCTTATGGCTTCTGTAGGGCGTGTGTTTGTGGATTACAAAGGCCACCATACCGCTAGATTTAGGATTTTAAAAATATAATTTGTTATTCGGTAAAGAAAGTACACACATACAAGACACATACATACATATATATATAGTTTTGTTTTGGCTTAAGCACAATAGTGCAAATGAAATAAAGCCCAAGGTTTAGAATCCGAATTTTGGTTTGGGATGGTTAATTATCTCCAAACCTTGACTACAAGGGGCATAATTCTGAGTCGTATGCAGTTC
The DNA here is from genome assembly GCA_024138005.1 of Lumnitzera racemosa. Lineage (NCBI taxonomy): Eukaryota > Viridiplantae > Streptophyta > Magnoliopsida > Myrtales > Combretaceae > Lumnitzera > Lumnitzera racemosa. The sequence goes on along the minus strand of JAMXBC010000008.1, from coordinate 42,040,239 downwards.
CTAGGCCACTGCATGCGTTGTTTGGCATACTGATTGTTCATGCATTCATATGATTGTGCATCTAATAAATTTCTATCATGTGGTATTAATGAGGGTGATTATCTCACTAATCATAAGCTTACACCCTAACAGTTCTTTTCCTTGCAGGTTGATCAATAGTTGGGAATGGGATAGGAATCGAGTGTAGAGTGCTACCATTGAATCGGTATGATGAAAAGCTTATGTAGTTAATTTGAAATGCTTCGAAAAATGAATAATGTCTCAATTAAGTTTAGTATCTTTAGTAAGTTTAGAATTTTCTGGAATTATCTCTCTTGTTTCACTATTTTAGTAGGGGATACCGATTCTCTGCGGTTCTGAGGAATTGTGAAAAAAAAAATGGATATCCATAATTATTTATATTATATAATGAGTCAATGAACTAAAATCGAAGACTCTAGCAAATAACTATTTAGAGTTTTGCAATCTCTAACTTGTAAGGCGATTTTCTTATCATGGGTGCACACGTGATATGAAAATTTTAGGCAATACTACTAGGCTCCTCCTAGGGTCGTTACAAAACATACACTTCTTTAGGTTGCCATATAACTTCTCAACATATAAAATGTCAAAAACAAGTCGAAGATGTTGAGCATGGTTGTTCAAGTCAACACTGTATACTAATATGTCATCACAGTACACAACTACACATCTTTCAATCAGAGGACGCATCACATGGTTCATAAGCTGCATAAATGTGCTCAGCACATTTGTAAGTCTGAATGATGTAACCAACTACTCATAAAGACCATGCCTAGTCTTGACAACAATCTTCCATTCATCACTAGGCCTCATGCAAATTTGGTGATAGCCACTTCTTAAGTTAATCCTCGAAAATATTCAAGCACCATGTAACTCATCTAATATGTCATTAAGCTTCAATATTGGGTATCTGTACTTGATAGTAATACGGTTGATAGCATGGCTATCGATGCACATGCTCCATGAACCATCCTTCTTTAGGATAAGCAAAGCTATTGCAACACAAAGACTCATGCTCTCTCTCACATAACCTCTCTTTATTAGCTCATCCACTTGTCTCTTTAACTCTATAGCCTTCCCAAGATTCATTCTATAAGTAGGTCAGTTCGGTAAGGCTACTCTTGGCTGTAGATCAACGCAATGCTCTATGTCTCGAGTTAAGGGTAATCCTTTTAGAAACTCTTCTGAGAATGGGTCTGAAAATTCATCAATTAATCTTTGAATCTCATCAAGCACATCTTTAAGATCTCTTAACTCCAATAGTCTTCTAATCAATGAAAACATAGGCTCATTGGCCTTCTCAACAATTCAAAGCTCTCTTTAGCTCATCATTAAGGTTTTCTTCTTACTAACTTGAGTAAGTTGGTTATGGGTCTCATTCACCTAGGTTAGTGTTATGGGTTGTAGCACAATCTTCTTTCCATCCTTAACAAAAGCATAGGTGTTTTTATACCTGTCATGAGTAATACGTTGGTCAAACAACTAAGGTCATCTAAGTTACAAATGTGAAGCTCTCATGGGGATAACATCACATACCACTTCATCCTTATACACATTTCCAATACTAAAAGGTATAATGACTTGCTTAGTGATATACAAAGCACACGTATCATGAAGCCAATATAGCTTATAGGGCTAGAGGTGTTTTTAGAGGTCAGCAAACCTAACCTCTATAAAGCGATTATGCAACCACATTGGTACAACTCCCTCCATCCACAATGATGGTGTTTAATTTTCGCTTAATGGTATACTTGGTATGGATCTCTCTTTGATCTTTCTTGAAGCTTAGCAAGAAGCTCAACATTCATCTTAGTACTAATGTGATCACTTCTCCCTAATCAACACAAACACAGGTCTCCTTTTCCTCCCTAGCTTCAACTCTTTCAACATTCTTTTCATCCATAGGCTTTAATAGGGATCACAGACCTATTACGTACTCCCAAGCTCATAGGCTTACCTAATCGGCTTGTCGATCTATCTGAAGTGAATTGAGCGTCAAGGAGCAATACATTCCTGAATCCAACTTAGCGAGTTACTTCACGCTCCACATCATTTAGGAAGTTGCTGAGGAGATCAACCGACATGTTGAGCCAACCCTTCCTTCACACACTAATCCTAGCCTCAAATTGGGATCATCCTTCATTAATTCCAAAGTTAAGGTGACAATTTTCAGGAGCTAATCACCTAAGGTCGACTCGAAAATGAGTTGCCCCTGAACCAACCCCTGTCCAGTCTTAACTGTTCAAGCTGTTGAACTACCAACACCAACTTGAGTTGATTGGGACCCCATCCTTACTTGACCAATAGTATTATTAGGACCATAGAATGAGCAAATTATGCACGCATTGTACTTTTCTAATATCCATACCATCTTTACTACCAACGGATATTCTTTTTGCATGATTACATTAATACCCCTATAAATTATTCTCTTTTTCCTTTACTAATAAGATTCATTTTTGTAATTTACTCTTACCTAGGATTTACCCTAATTGAGTCATATAAATACTTATACATTATAATAGCCGCAACATTTATCACATTTAATTTTTCAAACTTACTCTCTTTAGCTAAGTGTTTTGCTGCTTACTCTTGATCTACTTTTATCTAGCCTATTAAGCATAGACTAATAGTAAGTGACCTCTACCATACTTACATGTCATATCAAGTGTGACCTAAGTTCGTGTGAGGCATTGGTCTGTTATATCCATTGTCGGTGCATAGGAACCCCTGCTTAACCTTCAACTATCATTTATCCTTCAGACCATCTCGTAGTCCGTACCCATCCTTTGGTTACGTATGATATTGGGCTCATATATTCATCCATAGACCAGTATCTTCCTAGTATCAGAGCACTTAGTTATGTTTGAAGTTGGATTCTATTACTATATTCTTTAAGTGGTTTGTTACTGTCTGCATGTGTTAAAAGTTATATTGCTAACATAGGATTTTGGAAGTTGAGAAGTGTCCTATGCTCTATTTTCTCTTGTTTCTGATAAGCAAAATAGAGTGTGGTTATTTGTTTGTTTATTATACAGTTGTCGTAGTATTAGAAGCATTAGTTACTGTTCTGTTGTTGTACTTGCAAAAAGGACTTTGTGTGGTATTTTTAAACATCAATTTTATGAGTTAAACCAACAATACTAGATTTAAGTGTTTATGGAACTTTAGAAAACCAAGAAAGTGGTACTCGACATAGTCAAGGGCAAGAAGGAAGCTTCGCACCTCAATCAGTGGGTGACGCTTAGATAGGCTTACTAACTAAGTAGCTAGTTTGGTGACTGTTATCTAAAAAGATAAGTATTAAGCTAGAAATAACCTTACTAGAGGACATAAGCAACAAAAGAAAGGTAATAGCCAGTTTGGCTGAGTTAATGCCCCAACTCAACCACCTTAAGCTGAAGAATGGGTGGGGGTACTAGACAAAGGCTAATGCCTAAAGAAATCAAGGAAGACGAGGAAAGAGACAACGAAGTAGAGGAGTACTACGAGCCTGAAGAAAGAAATATACGAGCCCTTAGAGTTGAAGGGTTGAGGATACGTATTTCAAGTTTTTTTGGGAGTGGTGATGTTAAGGACTACCTAGATTAGGTGGATCGGATTGAAAAGCAATTTAAATGCCATCATATACTCGACAATGCAAAGGTTAGAACTGTTGTGTTAGAGTTCACTAGTTATGCTACCCTATGGTAGAAGAACTTGCAAGCCACTCGAAGAAGGGAAAGAGAACGAGAGATTAGGAGTTGGGATGAAATGAAGAGGATTATGAAGAGAAGATTTGTACTGAGCTATTATTTATAGGATGCCTTCAAAAGAACGTAAGAGCTGAGGTAGGGAGAGTCAAGTGTAGAAACTTATGTTAGGGAATTTCAAATGTTAATGATCTAATGTGAAGTCATAGTGCCAAAGGACCAAACTGTGTCTTGGTTCATCAATGAACCAAAGTATGAGATTGAGGATATCCTGAAAACTATGGATATTAGAATACTTGATGACACAATCTGAGTTGCTCAAAGGATAGAAAGGTACTGAATAGGAAGTTTCCAACCACCGGTCAACTGACCTAGCAGTAGTCGACCTATTCCTAGCAAACCTATGCAAATGGAACCAAGTAAGGTCATTGAGACCTAACCTACTCCAACTATCCAAGCAGAAGAGAAGGAACCCTTAAGGAAGTTTGAGAAAGGCCAAAGTTCAAGGAGGAAGACGGATGAGATCAAGTGTTTGAAATACCAAGGATTTGGACACATGACCGCTTAGTGTCCATATAGAAGAACTATGGTGATCCGAGACAAGGTACCAATTATTGAAGTCGACAGTACTGATGAAGAAGTAAAGGAGCTAAAAGAGGATGGATAGACCGAATTATCCAAGGAGGAAGTCATCTACAGTAAGGAAGACAACTTTATGCCAGACACTCTTCTATTGAGATGGACGATGAGTGTTAATCCTGTGCCCGAAGACTAGTAGGGGGAAAATCTCTTCCATATCGGATGTAAGGTGTAAGGTGAATGAGTCTCTATATGCGCTAATCGTTAATAGTAGGAGTTACACCAATGTAACCTTTGCATTTATGTTCCAGCAATTAAAATTGCCAACTAAGCTCTACCCAAAAACCTATAAGCTTCATTAGCTTAGTGATAAAAGAGCCCTATAAGTGAACAAATAAGTACCAATGCCAATCTGCATTAGCAATTACCAAGATGAAGTACTCTATGATATGTTACCTATGAATGCATCCTACATTTTACTTGGGCGACCATGGATGTTTGATCAAGTTATATATAATGGAAGGAGAAATACATGTTCTGTAAAGCATGAAGGCAAGAGGATGAAATTGAGTCTTATGATTGCCGAGTAAGAAAAGGTCATGCAGTCCTAACTAAGCCAAACCTTGAAGAATGAAGCTTTGGTAATAATTTAAGCTAAGCTGAAAAGAGACATGGAGCTTGAAGAACCAACCTATCTACTGGTCCGAAGAATTCTAGAGATGACACCTGAGGAGAAGGAGTTGTTTGCTAAGGTACAAACCTTACTAGAGGAGTTTGCTGACCTATTTCTAGAGGAGCTACTGAAAGGTTTGCCCCTAATCTAAGGCATCAAGCATGAAATTGACTTGTAGCCATGAGTTGCAATGATTACCTTATAGTTATAACTGTTAAATTTTCCATAGGTGCGAAATATACTGATCCGTCTCTGATCATCCGCCTTCCTATGTCAAATAAGATACCTGACCATATTTAAGTTACCCGTACTACAATCTAAGCCTATGCCATCCTTATCGCTAACACCCCTTTTTTGTAATATAATATAATTCCTCATAATTATCATTCTCTAGTGCCTTTCCCTCTCCTACATGAAGGTACCTAGCTAGACACTCATAGGCAAAGTGACCTATATCATGACACTTATAACACATTTGACTAAAAATAGCATTAAAACTCTATATAGCACTATTCTTACCTTTGGTGCTGCTGTCCTAATTTGCAATAAGATTAACAATATTAGGTGCTACAAGGGCATTCCTAGTGGATTTGGTCAACCTCTCATTAAGATCGCTCTTCTTGGATACCCTTCTCAACTTGTGAACTTAACATCTCAAGAAACCTTAACCAAATTTCATTAAAGCTTCCTGAAAAGTTTGTTCTATGGTCTCATCATAGAATGGATAGGCTCTCTCTTGATCTTAGGTCACAAAGCATTCATAAACCTAAAGAGTGTTAACTTAAGCGACTTTGGCTCATTACCGTTAATCAAATGTTCATCAAACCTAACTATGTATTCCTTAACCATCATGTTTCCTTACTTGACACTAATGTATTGTTTATAGAGTTTATCTTGATAAGATAAAGGAATGTATTTCTCCTTAAGTTTAATTTTCATCTCTACCTAATACTCTATAGGCAGCTGCCTTAATCGCAAAAGCTGTCGTTCTACATTGGTTTAATGTAATTTGGTTTGACCTATCGATAACATCTTAACAAAGTACACTTTATAGTCTCTATGTACTACTTCAGAGCAGTTATTGGATGGATCTACCTTACTATGTCTAATGGTATTGTCAACAAGATTGTTACGGCGTAGGTTTTTTTTTAATTAGACCCTAAAAGATTATCTTCCTGAAAGTTTCTATGTGGCATTTTATGACGTATCAAATGCTCTGAAAACTATGATTCCTTGGTAGGTGTTGTCTATGTCATCCTTTAAATTAGGATACATATTTAAGGCTTAATTGATGATTTCTTCATCCTCCTCCTAACCAACGAGTAACCTAACAACTTCTAGAATGTCTTCATGAATTGTAAGGGTCTTTAATTGGCAACTTATCATACCATACATGGTGATAAGCTCATCTACCTTAGACATTAATTGATTCAATTGTTTAGTAGTGTTGTTTTCAATAGGTTCATTCTTAAAAGTTGTACCACTATGAGTTTTTTCAATATTCAACATTTTTTCTATGGGTATGGAAAAAAAAAGAAGGTTTTTTTCCCTAACAAAAGAAAGATTTTTTTTTTTTTTAAAAAAAGAAACAACACTAGTCTAGGCTTTGATGAAAAAAACTAATGTAAGATGATGAAAGCAAATTAATTTAAAAGAATGAAAACAATGTTTGAGATGTCGAAAATAAATTAGGAAATTAAATTAAACAACAACTATAATGAGGCATGCCAAGAAATTCATCATAAATAATAAAGAAATAGAAGAAATAGAGCATGTCTTTTTCTTAAATTTTCATTGCTCACCCATTATATTTAGATTAATAACCCAATAATCTTCTACATAAATAAGGAACTTAAAATAGCCTTATGGTATATGATTCACAAGATTGACACGAAGATGATGGAATCTCTTCGTTCGCATGCGTTCAATTCTTACCATTAAGGGTCTAAACTTGACTTGCTTCTAGAATCAAAATTGAAGGTTTAAAATTTTAATTGCAAGTCTCTTATTGCTGGCAACCTTTAGATTTTGATTTTGATAATCTTTAACAAATATTAGTGACATTAAAGCAATTATCGAATTTGCATAGGTTTCCATGGATGTGCTTAGAACAATATGAAGGTGAAGAAATAATATGACAATGGTTTTGTAAAATATCAAAAGATAAAGAAAAGGGATTGATGCCTTCACACTTTTGATAGCCCTACACTATCAATGAAAAGATGAAATCACTCCAATTTTGAAAGAAGTAAATTTTATTCAATTAATAATGTATCATGTCCAAAACCCTAATAAGAAAAAACTATATATAAAGAGTAATGTCAAATATGAAACTTACCATGAAAACCTAATTTGACTACTATTAATTAGCCACCTACAAAATAGACAAGGAAACTAAATAATCTAATTATATCTTAACAAGTCTAATAGACTAAAGATAATGATAAAACTATATCTAGCATAAAAGATACAAAATAATGGTCTAATCCAAATAACAGAATAATAAATCTTCATAGATTCATAATCTTCATCATAATGTTAGCTCTTGTGAGACTAAGCATAGTCCTCAGGCCATATGAAGTTTTGAAAAAAAAAAAAAAAAAAAAAAACATTTGGCAACATTATTAGCTAATTCAATTATTTTATCTATATAGAAAAAAATATCTTTAAAAACCAAGGAATAAGAAATTATATCTAAAACCTTTCTCAACAATTCATACCCTTCCTAAAGAAAGGACCTCCTTAGCTTACCATGAACATGTTAAGGAAATAGGGGTAGGTAATTAAGATGTGAGAGAGGGGAGCACCTCCATTAGGGATCCGTAAAAAAATGGCGTGTTGTTTTAACTAAAGTTAAACATGGTTTGATTTATCAAACAAAACCAAATCAATCCATTAAGTGTGGTTCAATTACTCATCACTGTGAGACTTGAACCAGAGTGTTTGTTCCGAGAACTATTTTTTAGTATTATCTAGTTTGGTTCATTGTTTGTACTAGTATCATGTAGTTTGGCTCACTATTCGAAATGTAATTTATTATAATTTGCATATTCTTTTATGACATGAAATAATCCGAAACAAAAAGTCATGTTGATTCGTGTCCTTTTTGGGTTTTTATGTATATCCTTCTTTCTTATCTTTGACATGTATAACATGTGAGTTGACGATGCACAGACCAAAACACCATCTGTAGATAGAAAAACTTTATCCTCATTTTTGTGTATGAATGATGTGAGAGAGCAACTTCAAGTTGAAAAGCGACTCAAATCGACCATAAAAAGTAATTTCTGACAAGATATTGTCATAAACCTGGTAAATTGATATATAATCATAAGTTAGACGATACAAATAAAAGAAAATGCAAATCAACTTCTATTAAATTTTTTTATAGTTTTTAAAGAAAGATAGAAGATGTTAAGAACAACTTTTTTCATATTTTAATATGATGTTCCATTTGTTACATATTTGGTGCAACTCAGTTTTTCAGTTCGGGTCGATTTGTCATGCAACAAATCATAAAATTATTGATTTGGCTCCGGAGCTTTCCCAAATACAATTGGAAAGAACAACTCGATATACTATACTATTTTGAATGTGAATCTCTCTATCCTCTAGTTGGCATTACTTTGTATGACTTCATCCCTACCTTGACTCAAAGTGATAGATTTTTTATTAGACAATTGTGAATTTTATGGGTTATAAAAGACAATAGTTTGATCTTGCTCCATTCTATTGGAAGAATAGTAATTGACGAATATATACGCAGGTTATAAGGGCATCGGCAAACGAGAGAATTATTATTATTATTATTATTATTATTATTATTATTATTATTATTATTATTATTATTATTATTATTATTATTATTTTCAATACTGCTTTAGTTATTGAAAATAGCATCTTTAATGCTTATCCAACGTAGAAAGAGAATCTCGCAGACCCTTTTGAAAAATAGCATCACCATGGAAAATGACGTTCGCCAGACATCGTGGATAGGTTCTTGTGATCTATGTAAATTCATTATGTTATGGCAAGTGTTTTATTATTTAATTTTTCTTTTACCAAAAATGGCATATACAGCAATTAGAAACAGCCATATCCTCTTTTTCTATCTTATAGTAATTTAATAATTTATTACAACTCAATTATTTGCTTTCAAGCTGAGGTCAATTCATTTTGTTTGTTTGTAAGGAATTCAAGAAAAATGCTTACGCATCTTCTATACACACACACACACATATATATATCTCGATATCGTCGAGGAAATCCGCCTACATGTGAGTTAATCTCCTGGTATATTAATTGCATAGTCTAGTTTTTGACCTCTAATTCTCCCAACCTTTTTTTTTTTTTTTTCTTCTTGGGTTTGTGTTTTTTGGTTTTGTAGTGTTCGGGGTGGGGGGCGGTGGGGCGCGGCCCTTAAAACCTGACCTTATATTTTATTAGCCATTTTCCATTTGTATTCCGAAATTATCATTTCCAAGTAATCCACAAAGTTGCGCGTAAAAGGCATCGTTATTAACTTCCCTCCATATTATGGCGAAAAGAAAAAGCTTCATTTCATATTTTTATCGATTGAGTAATAATTCTAGATTTATATATATATGTGTATGTATGTATATGCTTTATATATGAAGCATAGTGTGTTGTTCTTTTATTATTAAAACCGTTTAAATATTCTTATATTCTATTGAGTCCTAAAGTTATTATAAGTTATTCTTCAATTCAACTAATTTAGCATTTACAAAGTTTTGAAGTCATTTAGGACCCTATTGAACATTCAAAAATGTTAGGGCTGAAATTATTTCTAGCAAACTAATACAAAAAAAAAAAAAGAAAAAGAAAAGAAAATATAAAACTTGCCAAAATAATAACTTATCTCACATAATGATATGTATCTTTTGAGTTTCTAATTAATACTTACATTGTTTATTTTTATCCATAGTAGCAACAATTGAGCTTCTAATTATTCTTAGCATGCATTAATTTTTATATCCATAATAGCAAAATATTTTCATTAATTAAATGATTAAAATTTTGAGGATTTTTTCTTTTCCGGTCAAGCCTAAAATGAAAATTTTCTTCATGGTTCTACAACTTCAAATAATTTTTTCTTCCCTATTAGCAAAAGCCTTGCACCTTAATGCTTTGTCACTTCATATATTATCCAATTCTTTCTCTTTTTTTTTTTTTTTTTTTTTCTAAATTTTAGTATGCCACTCTCTTTTTATATATGTAAAACACAATAGGCAATTTAAATATACATCCTAATTGCGAGAAAATAAAATTTACGCAACTTAATTTGATAAGGATTGAATGAAGAGATTGAATTTACGACCCTTTAACTTTAATATGTTGCTATGTTGATTTGCATACCTTTAATAGTGGATTTACAATTTCATTGCCATGCTAAAACATATCCCTCGTATATATACTAGTTCTGAAAAAAACCGGATATATACTCATGTTCAGGTTGTTCAGAAAGCTCCCAGCATGGAAGGTCAAAGTAATCAAAACGACGATGCAGCCGGAAATTTCCATTCCGACAATCCATTGAGTGTATTGATAATACAGTGGTTAATGAAGGAGAAATTGAGATTTCCCATGGAGTACTCACGTCGGTTGCGGCTAGTGATGAAGCAAGGTTTTCTCAGATTCATCATGATGTCCGTCCTGAAATGGGGTTGAATGTTAATCCTGAGAATCCCTTGGAATCAACTGCTGCTGAAAACGATGTCGGTGCTGATCAAGAATTGGGTCAAGAGTTGCGCTTATCGACCACATCAAACATTGGAGGTGCTGGTCATTTCGTGCAAGGAGAGAGCTCCAGTAGTAGTAAAACGTAGAGTTTCACAAGATGCGGTTGAACTTAATCGTCTACAAGACAATAATGTTCCAGAACAAACTTGGCAGTTAGAAGATTCCGAGAATGAGACTGATGGCAAGTTTGCCAAGTGAAGGTAATGGTGATTCCTCCCGAAGGAGGACTCGTTTGAGCACTGCCATTACCGTCTCGTTTGCGACTAGGAAGGGCTAATTTCGAATCACTCAGCGGACATGTTCCGGACGACGTTCATCCTAATGCCATGAATCGAACTCTCTGGCCGACGGCGACGGCGGGTAGTTTGATCTCTCATCATAGTCCATATCCCGCTGGAGATTTCAGCAACGATGGGAACCAAACTGATAACGTCGCATATCAAGAGCGAGGAAATATTATTAATTCAAGAACCAACTCAGCCGCTCCGAATTGTAGTGATGCGATGAATAACCATCCCCTTTTTCGTCCTCGGACACTTCGTCTCAATCAGGGTCATCAAGATTCTGGCAGTGCACAAGGGAATCGCGTCCCGGCTAGGCACGGCTTGGTATGGCGAACGGAAGTCGATGTTTTAGAAGTTTCTTTGAAATTGGTTCAGATTCACCAGCCTCACTTCACTTCCAATGGCGAATTGAAGGAATAAGAAAGCGTCAGGTAACCACAATATACTCTTTGCAATTATTGGCATATTTGATTACGTAAATTTCGTAATATTAAATTGAATAAATAATCTTGTACTATGTTTAATTTATAAACTTTCTTGATGTTTAGATAAAATGTTTAAATTTTATTCCATCTATACCATGTATAAAAATGAAATTTACTTGATAAAAATAAAAAATATTTTTCATTTCTATAAATACCAAGTTAATAAATATTATTTTTATTAAATATTACAAAAAATTATCTATCTTATAATATAAATAATTAATTTTTTTATATAAATTTTATATTCAGTACTACACAAATCAATCAAATACAATAAATTTGTATTATTCAATCTTACTTATATTTATCATGTTGAATTCTTTTTATCTAATCTAATTCAATCCTTACGATCAAATACTATCAAAATCTTTTGCTTGACTTAGGTTACATATGCGTGCCCGCAAATTATAAAAAGTCACCTTATCAAGCTATAATTACCTACTCCAAATGGTGAGAAAGCAGCAGCAGCAGCGGGAGAAGGACAATCTTAGTTCAATCTGGAGAACCCCTTCAATGTTTCCTGTTAGTGATGATGAAGATGATGAATTGACAGATGACAATATCGAATTCCATCAACAAGATTGGCAACTAGAGAACATGAGTAATCAGGTACCAAGTACAATGAAATTAGCACTCGATGTTTTTTTTTTTTTTTATTTATTTTTTTAAGAGAAACAGCATTTCACTAACTTATGATTGCAAGGAACTGCTTTTACAGGGAGGGCAGATGTGTAGTGGGTTAAATGAGGAAATCGTTTTTTGAAAATCTGAAAAGAAGGAAGTATGACCACTTCAGTGTAGAATCTTTCGATGAAAGCAGTATTTGTTGCATTTGTCAGGTACGTGTTCTTCAATTTTTTAGATTTTCCCCCAACTAGTTTATCATACTTTTTTACTTGGATATCGTCTATCAATTACGAGATCAGCACGACGTGAACAAGCGATTCATGTATCTAAAATCAACAATATAATTAATTCATCATTTTTAGCTAAATGATTTGTAAAGGAAAAAAAAAAAAGAAAAAGATATTCATGTTTAGCACTGATAATCGATAGTAGGATGAATTGCACTAGATAGTATTCTTTAAATGGATATAGGAGAAGGTTTGTTACGGAACAGAAAAATAATAAGATTTGTACTCCCTTCTGTATCTTGTAATGAAATTTATCTATCCTTAAATAATATCCCCATCCCAAAAAAAACATGCTGTTACATATGGAAAAATAAATAAATAAGAGAGAGAGATAGAGAGAGAAAAAGAGGGGAAAACAAAGGAAAGGCAGTGATATTTTGATGGTACAACTTAAGAAGTGATGGCTGGAGGAATTTAAATTTTCAAGCTCCAAATATCCAAAACCCTTCGGGCACCTGAATGACATGTATAGAAATTTCCAAAGTGTTGGGATATATATATATATATATATATATGTACTCACATAAAAGTTAAGAGAATTTTCAGTTCTTTTTATGAGCCCATCTCTTTTCGTAAAATATACATACACACATATATAGGTGTTTATTAAACTAATTTTTAAAAAATGTTTCACACACTTAATAATAGGATCCTTATATATTATAGTAATACTTTCATAACAGGACGACTATATCACCGGAGATGATGTTGCAAATCTGAAGTGCCTACACGAGTATCACTACTCGTGCATCAAAACTTGGTTAATGCTAAACAATATTTGTCCAATACGTAGTGGGATTGGCCTATCAATTGAGAAGGAAGATCCGTAACAGAGTGGAGGTTGTTAATTCTCGTATCGATGAGTCGGGCTTGAAGCTTTTTATGTCAAATTTGTTTAATATACACAATATCAAAAAAAGATCACAAACAATTGGTTAACATTATATCGTATTTATCCGTGTGATAGTCTTATGTCTTGTGTCGAGTCATATCAATACTTTTTTTTGTATCTTTAGTCATGTTGCTAATATTATCGGATTATTGTTGTGTCATACTAAAGACTTTAACAATCGTTGACAGTCACTTGGAAACATTTCTTATGTTGAAGTTTCTTTTGTTTACTTTGTATTTACCGTTTGGCTAAACTAGAAAAGGAAAGAACCTTAAGAGTACTTTCAATAATTTTCACATAGATTTGATGCTTTGTCACGGTTTCTTCTATTTAATTTTCCCATTGATTAGTGAGTTTATGGATAAGAGCCTAAGTTAGTTATTTCTACTTTGCACACCGCGAAAACTAGATGCGTCAGGTACGATTTAGATAGCATGGTAAGGAAAAAGATCAAGAAAATGAGAAAAGCAACACGGTTGATTTATATGAAAAACCATAAGAATGAAGCAGCGAGAATATATAGTAACAAATATGGGCTCTCTCATGTTTGTAAAATCTTACTGTAAGACTATACATAGTCCTCGAAAATAACCTCGGAACAATATTCGTTGGAAACAACAAAACAAGAAAGAAAACACTAACAAATGGTATACCTATCGAGCAAACCACCATTGGGTGCCAGTCAATCAACCCATTAGTTGACTCTATGTTAGCTGCCACCATCCTCATTCAATCTCATCTCTCCACCAGCATGTGTTTGAGTATACTTGACCCAAATGTTCAAATTTGGACATTCCATATAGCCTATTCATCTGACATATTAATTCTCTAAGGTGGATTGCTATGCCATCCTAGGATCAAGGATAAAACTAAATGGAAACTAAGCACAATTTTAAACTTATAATTATAAAGTGCAAGTGTATTTTAGGATACCTAACATAAGGGCCTCCTTATTGCTCGAGTCCATTAGAGTAACATAATTAAACATAACTATTTATTGCTTTCAGGTTATCCCCATCCCAAGCATAAGCGCCAGTATTATCTCTAACCCCATGAGCAAAGCAAACAATAAGCAATAAACAACAATAAAGGCATATCCTAATACAATTTCCTACCAACATTACCACAATAGCAAATAGCTATACTAAGCAAAACCATGCTTAATGTAATTTAACAATCAATAGATGATTATGCATATAATGATATGCCATGTTAGTGACATTACTTTCACTAGCAAGTATCATAATCAAGTATTTAATGAGCAACCCTTAAGCAGCTCCCAAGCATTAATGAGTAGCATTAGGCATCTCTCGAGAAATAAATAAGTGGTAGCAACTCTTAAGAAAAATGTATGAGCGACACTTAGCAGCTCCCAAGCATAATAAATGAGCACCACATGATGGTGCAAAGCCAAGCATGCATTTTATGAGTTTGAAATTGAGCTTTATAAACTAAACTTTTCATATCTATGACCCATAGGCCCTTTCCAACAAACCAAGCCATAAATATGACTCTAGTGTTATTTTTCTTAAACCAAGCTTTAAGCATGGCCCTTAGGTTCTTTAATCAAAACTAAGCTTTAAAACATTGTTATTTCTTGCGAACTTTCTTATTTTGAAGAGATTTCAAACCCTTAAAGTTGCTCTATACATAACTATATAAAGGCCTTATAAACACACTTAGACATCATCAATTTTTCATCTTTTCATTCTTAGGCTAGGGTTTAGACTTCTTCTTCCCTTCTTTCTTTGTTTTCTTGATGTTTTAGTTTAGTTTTAGTATTCAATTTTTGTGAACCCTGAATTCTACGTAATTAGTTTTCTTTCTTATTATCAATCTATGATTACTTATTATTTTGATCTAATTGCATTATATTTTATTGTTCAATTAATATTTACCCAAGTTCTTAATTCAATGTTACGGTTTACTTAAAGATCATGAGATCCTATTTGAATAGATTGGTGTAATTAGAAGGAGTTGAAGTCAGCTAAGCGATTGGTTGCTTAATTTCTCTAGGTGGTAACCTAATAGTGGAATTCAAAGACTTAATGTGATCTTGACATATTCTATTGCAAAAGCAATCAAGTAGAGCATAATTGAGGTTAGGACTTATTTTGAGAAGCGATTCTAGTTAACTTAAATTAAGAATTCCTACAGTCCAATAAACAAGAACGAGATTAATAGATCACATAATTGAATAATTAGTTTTAGATTAATTGAATTTGTTTATTAGGTCAGATATTAAGAAAAGGTTAATGATGGATGCATGTGTAGCATTAAGCAAGTACACCTAATCAAGTTATAGAATAAAATCATATTTGAGTTCGAGTGTCGATCCCACGAGGAACCATGCAAGTGAGTAAAACCTAATTATTTAGCAATGTTATCCCTAGAATTTCCTAATTATCTAGCTTTTACAATTAAGGTGTAGTTAAATAATTAATAAAATAAAAGCAATAAGAAAAATAAAGATGTTAGAATAAAAATAACATAAACAGAAGCATAAATAATTAAAATAAGGAAGAAAGTAAATTCCTCAGTAAATCTTTGTATTATTTACTACCTAACTTTAAGTAACTTTTCGATCTCAATTACGATATTAAACCATGGAGATTCCTATTATGAAATAATTGAATTTGCGTCTCTAATCAACTCTTAATCCTAAGCATACTTTACCCAAATCACTTTTGCAATAGAATATCTCAAGATTGCATTAAACTGTAGAATCCCATCATTAGGTCGCCCTAATCTAGAAAAGTCGAAGTACTAAATGTTTTAGTTGGCAAATTTGTTCTAATTGCACCAACCCTTCATCCTATAGGAACTTACGAACTCTATAATAGACTCATGCAATAATTAAATCACCAATGATATTGAATTAAAAAACAAAATAAAGTAATACAATTAGATGACAATACGTAGATATCACAAATTGAAATAACAATATTAATAAAATATCTGAAGTCACAATAGAACATAGGGTTCAATAACGATCTGCTAAGAAGATTAAAGTGACACCATAATGAAATAAAAGAAAAGAAGAAAAGAAGAGAATCCCCTATTATTTTACCCTACTAACTCTTCTCCAAAGGGGTGCTCTCTACAATCATAAGCCTAGACACCTATTTATAAGAACTATATTTAGATCTATAAAGAAAACTTGACAAAAATAGAAAATTCATAAATTATAGAATCATTACACCCTAGGATTACAACCATAGAGTTAAGGTGTGGTTTTACACTTTGTATAAAATCTTCAAATTTCGATGGAAATTAATTACGAGAGGTCCACGACCAAGGATCACGACCATGGTCTTCAACTGTGGTTCTCTCTAAACTTCATTCATTACTTGAAATTCTTTTGCTCCAATTCCTTAATCAATTCTTTTCTTTAAAGAAGCTCAAAAACTTGATAAAAGTGCTCAAAAATTCATCAAATGCTTCTAAAGTCCTTGAAAATAAAAATTTAACAGTTTTAGCTCCAAATTGCTATAAAATTAACTAAATTAATATACAAAATCATATAAAATCATCCTAAAATATATATGCTAATTGAGTGTTATTAGGTAAAAACTAGTACTCCCACTTATATGTAGTCTCTAAGGGATCAATGTTAGACTCAAATCCACTATACTATACAACTGATAGGTGCACTTACCTCCCATCGGCAATCTTCCTCACCTAGCACATTTCCATGCCAACCCCAAGGCATAAGATTGAAGTATTGGGTTTAGGCAATGGCTAACCTTGACATCCATTATGGAGCTCATTTGTCCATAGGGATACCATCTACGTTTTCCATTTTCTAGAAGATTGGCACTACTTCTTTCTAATCCTATCCTTCATCGAGGTAAACATCTTAAGGAAGACGTTTGATTATTACTACTTATTTGTGTTCATCTTTAGTGGGTCTATTCAAGCCACCACTTAATGCTGCTGTTGATGTGGTTACCGTCATCTTCAAAGGAGAAACACCCTCATCAACTCTTACGAGCTGCAATCTAACTTGACTTGGAGTCATGTTACTTACCTAAATCCTCCATAATAGTAGAAATGAAGTTTCGTGATCCTTTAAAAGAAGGGAATTTCAAAGAAAATGCGAACTTAAGAAGAGAGATAAAGTGATGAAAAATGTAAGAACCAAAAGAGGGTTTTTGATACAAATGCGAGCTTTTATAATTGTAGCCTATGAATCCCAATCAATAGTTATAGGGAGTTAGGTCAACATAACATGCAAGCTTCCTAATTTCTTCACATGGCTCATTCAGACTCTCATTGGTTAAGATTACTTCAACATGACAAACGTATGCAAAGCCAACAAATCATAACTAAATTTATATCACGTGTATCAAATGCCCATGAATCGTGCCAAAAGATTAAAAGTTAAAATGAATTGTTCTAAGAAGTTACTAGTACCTTGGATTAGATGTGGCTCAAGATCGTAAGACATATGCCATATGTTTAACCATCAAAGTTTAAGTTTCAACCTCGACTCAACCTTGTACAAAGTATTGCAAGAATTAAAGGAGGAATTAAGAATAGCTTAAACATCAATGCACCAAGGCTAGCCTTGAGCTCGAAGCTCAGGAAAGCACTATGGAAGTCTAGAAGCTATTCCATTCTAGACATCATAAAGTCCGTATTACTTTATTTCGCCCGACATGCTTAGCTTAGATTCGGGATAAGGAAGCGTTGCCTTAAATTAGACATCTTGGAACGTACCTTGGAGACCTTACCTTATGTTGATTATCCTTGTCAATGAGACTTAGGGGGTACGTATTGATAGGCAATTTTCAACTTAAGCCCCTAAGGCCTAATCTAACCTTGACCAACCATAGGTTGACCTATCTTGGCCCATAACAAAGGTATGTAAGCCTAAGCTACCTCTTCCTCTAAAGGATCCAACCTATGCTTAGTGCCAAGATTAGTACCTAGCCTTCTTAAAGGTCAATGCTTAGTTCTAAGAAGTCGTATCCTACCTATAGCATTCATGCCCAAGACCTTAAAGGCTAAAGGCTAAACAAGAAGCTCAAGTGATGTACATTTATAAACATAGAGCAAAGATACTAACCTACATAGGACCACCAACCTATTTAGTTGCTACGTCACCTTTAAGAATCTTAGAACTTGCCTAATGTAGGAAAGATACACTTTCCTATTTAGGCAAGATTCATTTATATCAACTTTTCATGTATATCATGAATCCTACTACTATGAATGGGGTTGACCCTCCATAAGCAAATCATTTAGACTCACTCTATAACCTTCATATTCTTTTTTATCTCAACCTTACTGACTTAAACATTGAAGTGACCAATTGGACAAACCCACAACACCTCTTATAATATTCTTTCTCGCGGACCAAAGGTCTCTCAATTAAGGCCTAAAACTGGAATCTCTATCAATAAATTTTTAGGGACAACATCTGTGATAAAAAAATTATATGCCTAAGACCCATATTTTAATCCTATTATTATAAAGTTTTGTGATGGACGATCCATAGATGAGTACTTCTTGGAAGATGGATACTTATTCTAAGGAGGGAAGCTTTGTATCCTATGAGCCCCTAAAATTGCAATTATGGAAACTGTACCTGGATTTAGGACATCTGGGAAAACTTATCTAATTAAGTCCAAATTTTACAACTATGATAGAAAAGTTAATTAAATTAACCCCGTGAAATAAGCCCATGAAATTAGACTGTAAAAGTAATGGCCCAAAATTACAATTTTAGCCTTAGAAGAGTAATTATATATTATAGCGTAAAGCTTATTGAAACCCCTAAAACTGAGCTTGGAATGCGATGAAAACTTAGAAATAAGTTAATTAAGCTATAAAAAGGAATAATATAGCATAATATACTATATGAATATACATGCATTTTTATAAATGTACCTGATATTTATTATAATTATATTCGTAAATTAATTCGAAATTATATAATTATATATAATATGTGATAAACTCATAAAAATAAATAAGAAATATATCTTAAAAATAAAATATATGCTAAAAACATGATTATATGTATGTAATTACTCATTATGTGCATTATATATAGGATATATACACATATATTAGTAAGTATAGTAAATATTAACATAATATATATAAAATACTAATAATTAAACTAAAAACTAACCAAAAGTCATCAAAACAGCTTAATTCAATATGGAAATCACTAGAAAACATCTGTGGTAACCATTTAGACTAAGATGTGTTGAATTAAAAGGCAATTTCATCATTTAAGGCCACCTCCTACTTGCTTAAAGGAAAAAAAAAATTACAAGAAAATTTTATATGGCTAACTTCAACTCCTATAAGTAGCAATGGACAACAAAACTTCATTATTTTAGAAAACTTAAATTTAGGATAGAGATAGAAAATAATCTGGAAACTAAAAACATTTTAGAAAAAAGAAATTATAAAAACAGAGCAACCTACTGAGTTAGTATGGTTCCTTAACCTCTGGGTGATCTACTATTAAACCCCACCGACCTTTAACAGCCCACCCCCACACCTGCTAGTCTAACAAACCTTCATTTACCAACTATGACCAAAGCTCCAATGAACACAAGGTCTAACTTTTTGCTCTGTTTTTCCTTAAATTTTAAAAATATTAAAATAATCCAAAAAATTATGAAAAAAATTATTTCTAGGTTATTTTAGATGTAATTTTATTTTTGTGAAATTATGAATATTTTATATACTTGCTTAAATAACCTATTGTTCATCTAAATTTTAAATGTCAAATAAATGTACTAAGTGGTATTGTTTCAAGCTCAAAATTTTTCTATATAATACATATTATATATAGTTAATTGCTATATAGCCCGATTATTAATCTAAGTATGTTTAATATTTATTGTAAATTTTGACCCTAAAAATAGACGGAAATAGGGAAAATTGTGAAATAAATTGATTTTTTTAAATAATTTATGAAATTGATGTCCATTGACTTCTAGTGATTTATATTAATGTCAGGATATATTAAAATTAATTTTGTAAAAAAATGATAATATTTGTTTAATTAAACATAATTTAGAGGTAAAAATGTAATTATGTGTATACAGGCGATAAACCCCAATAGCATGAAACCACATATTGATTGAATTCTTCATGTTTTTAGGAGTCTATAAAAATTTTTAAGGAATTATTTGGTAGTCCAAACTATTTGTTATGAATTTTAATAGTAAACTAGCTTAAATTACCAACCGAGAGATGTCATTTAGTTATTTTAGGGTAAATTATGATAAAAATTTAAATAGAACCTATACATAACTATACTGGTCAGATTGGGTTAAGATAAATTTTTAACATATTTAGTGATAATTACATAATCAAGCTATAATACATACGTGTTAGGATTAGATATTACTTATAACTGAGTTATTTTAGGAAATTATATAAAATATAGCTTATTTATATAATATGAGTAGAATATCATAATGATTTTGATAAGGACATATAGTTATATTAAAAATTAGAAATACTCTTGAGAAGTGATAACTCAGATTTTAAACATATTTCATAGGGTGATTTTATAGTATTTTCCTCACATTTTTTGTTTTCTTTAAAGAAATTGATACTTAATTGAGTAAAATTTTGATTTCAAGGTTTGAACGCGTTCTATGATCGAAAACGAAGAAAAGGAATCAAATTTCACTCAAATCGGAGTTTAAATGAAGAAGTTATGAAATTTTAAAGTTGTGCAGAAAATTTTGCCTTAGTGCTGAAAGTTACATGACCTGGAGACACGATCATGTCCCAGGTCGTGTCTAGTGACAAAAACAGAATCCTTTTGATACACTATAATAGGACATATTAGGGTTTCAAAAGACATGAGAGACATTACAGAAACGGAGAGACACAAGAGAATAGAAAGAGACTTAAGGAACAACATCAAGAAAGAGGCGGAACAACATCAAGAAAGAGACTTAAGGAACAACATCAAGAAAAAGGCGGAACAACATTAACTTCAAGATTAGAGAGATTGTTCATTAATCAAAAGGGGTTTCCATGTTTTATTTTATATTATTGATGAAACTCGTTTTTAGATTCATTATGATAGCTTAGAATTCGAGTATTTAAGATTATGGAACCTAAGGTTTCATGTGATTCTTGGATTGATTTGGAAATTTCAATAAAGTTTCTATCTTTACTTGATTCAATTATGTCGTTAATTATTGATTGATATTTCTAGAATATCAATATATGATATTATGCATGTTAATTGAGAAATTGCATGTATAATTAGATCTTTACATAATTGAAAAGGATTACATGTATACTTAGAGATAGATACATGTTTCTTCTGGAAAGTTAATTAATTGTATGAGAATTCATTATACATTAATACAATTCTAAATTATATTACTAAGTGAAAAGATTTCGGTAAATAATTTAGGATTAGGGTTAATATGCTTGAGAAAGGTATTAACTTTAGTTATGAATCCCTCCGGTCAAGAAATATAGAAACCGAATTGAATATATTTTAAGTGATCACATGATTAACTCTAGGGGAAATAATTCATAAATACGTTATTACTTTCTTGAAGTCGTTCTTAATTTTATCGCTTTTTCAATTGCTTAATCAAGTCTTATAATTAAGTTAGTTTGTTAATTTTAGTATTTTTAATTAATTCAAACTTTCATAATTTTCCGGTTAGATAATAAAGCTAAGGTTAATATTAGTACTCGAAGTCTCTGAGGGATCGACTCGGACTCACATCCACTATATTAAAACTGATAGGTGCACTTGCCTCATATCAAGAAGCTATTCTCCGAGAAGCCCATAATATGTATCATCAAGTTCATACAAACCTAATAACACCACTTTTATTAAAATTGGACAATCATAGGTATCATAACTCATATTTATATAATATTTAAAAAATTTACATCTTAGATAACCTTATCATAATTGAAATGTAAATTAACTGATTAAAAGTACATTTGATACTATATAACTACATATATTATCGATACTTAATAACTTAATATAATATGTATCATCAAGTTCATACAAACCTAATAACACCACTTTTATTAAAATTGGACAATCATAGGTATCATAACTCATATTTATATAATATTTAAAAAATTTACATCTTAGATAACCTTATCATAATTGAAATGTAAATTAACTGATTAAAAGTACATTTGATACTATATAACTACATATATTATCGATACTTAATAACTTAATATAATAAAATTATATTTCATTATATAAAAAAAAGATAATAATATACTTTAAATATATATATATATATTTATGTATATAACTTCATGATGATATATAGAGTAGATAAAATCCAAGCATTTTCGTAACGTTTACATGAAAATTAAATCTAAGTTTTTGTATACATATAAGGTCTCTCAATGAGTAAAAGATCAACAATACAGGTCTTCTATAGTAAGCATTAGAACAAGTAAGTTGGGATCGTGACTTTACTACTTGTTGAGATACTATATCAAAATATTTAGAGGCTTAAGAGTACTTTTGCTTATGATTGTAAATTAGTTGCGTATGTACATGCCATATATGTGATTAATATTCTGTTTGTGACGATAGTTGAACTCCTTAGGTGTTGTTCTGCATGATAGCATAATTTTGTATTATGTGAACTTGTTTGGCCATCTTTAAATGGAACTAATATTCATTTAACTGCTAACGTAACTGAATATGCATAACAACCGTTAAGAGAATGATTACAAGTATTAGACCAAATATCAACTCCCTTCAATGAGGATAGTTGAAATGGTCTTTTCCTCATCTTTAGTCAAACTAAATGATAGGTGAGGAGGTCCAGTAAGGGTAAGGGTCGTAGTTCGAAGGTTGTCATAGGAGGAAGGTGTTTTTTATTACACAAGCATAGGTTTGGTCTGATCTTGAGTCACAATAGACTCCTCAATGGAGCGGATATAGTTTCTCTGACTTCACAATGGACTGGATAATATTGTACAATGTTTCAAGTGATTGATTGCATTACATTTCATTATAATTAATGATCTTGTTTGTGATTGTATGATACTCTTCTAACTCCATCCTACTTATTGAGCTAGTTGTACTCACATCCTTATAAACTCTTTTGCAAAGGACGAATGAGAATTTAAGATGTACAGATATCGCTACCCCCAAGTTAGTATGCAGTTGGCTAGGAAAGTGAAGAAATGAAAATCCACTAAATCTAGGCTTTTGACTTTTCCTTTTGGTTTTGAGGAAACTAATTGGAAATTTCTTGGGATTTCTACTAGTTTCCTATCTTATTGTAAATAGACTTTAAGACCTATGACTTTTGTAAACTCTTGGTGTAAATCATAACTTTATATGTGAAATGCTTATATATGCCTTATTGTATTATTAGGCAACAGGTTCTATTGAATAAGTATTTCAAAACGCTATACGACAAGTTTAATTATTGATAAATGTCAAACTATATACTTTAAGCAGGTTGAGTCTGCATGCCTTGTATGGACTATACCTACAATAACAGCTGTGAGGTGAGCTTCTATTTTAGATTAGTTTACACGGTAAGACTGTTACAACTTCTTTTATTTGGGGTGTGACAAATCCCAACCTATTTTATGTAGGAATTACTCGTACGTAAGGTACACAATGGAGGTTTATTAGACCACTTTGGCAAGAAGCAAACATATGAGCTGCTAAAGTTAAAATTCTTTAGCCAAAGATGATAAAGGATATGCATGCAGTGCTTGAAAAAAGCATAGTATGTAACAAAGCCAAGAGTCGAGTTAAACAAGGCAAGTACATGCTCCTACCTATTCCTACTAAACCATGGTCCAAGCTAAGTATGGACTTCATTCTTGGATACTGAGGACATCTCAGGGTAAGCACTCAATTATAGTAATGGTGGATAAGTTTAGTAAGATGGCACATTTCATCATGTACCAAAAGACCAATGACACTGTTTATGTTGCTTTATTTTTGTAGGAGGTCATCAAATTGTACAATGTGTCATAGACTATAGTTTATAATTGGGATCCAAAGTTTCCAAGCTATTTTTGGAAAACTATATGAAAATGTCTCAAAACCAAGCTTCTATTCAATACTTTATGCTATCCACATACTAGCATGCATTTGATTCTCTCAATAATGGCTTTATTCATTTTCTTAGCTACACTATTATGTTATAAGGTTTTATATGGTCAAATCAAAGTCATCAACTAGATAATTGGATCTCCACTGAAAGTTGTAATTAGAAAACAATTTTTTAGATTTGGACCTATGCTTACCCTTGGTAGAATTTGCTTACAACAAATCCACATACAGTGTGACAAACAAGTCCCCTTTCTATATAGTATATAGGTTCAACCCCAACCTTCCCATCAACCAAGCACCCCTGCTAAGCCAATACAAATATCTTGCTACCATTGACTAATCTATGGCCAATATGAAGAACAAAGGTCTAAGGGTTCCATCTAACTGACCAAGTATGGGTACATTTGAGTGAAGATCGATTCCTAAGCTTAAGGAAGAACAAGTTGTCACCTAAAGCAAAAGGTCTATTGTGAGTTTTAGAGAAAATCAACCAAAATGCTACTGGGTTGATTTATTGAAAGGATACGAATTGTCAAATTCCTCTATTGTAGTTGACATGAGCTTGTAAATCCTTTTTATGGTCAAGAAGAAGCCTAACCATATTTGATCCCAAATCTAAATCAACCTATAAAGGATAATAGAAATTCGACTTAAGGTCCACTTACCTATTCCTGAGCTCGAAGGTTGGTCACCTTAATCTCTCCTAATAGCTTATCGAGGAAGAGGTTAAGCTCCTACTCAAGACCTACCTATCGAAGTTCTTGAGCTTTCGTTGATGCTAAACCATCTCTCCTACTGATGCTATACCATCTCTCAAATGAAGGAAATCAACCATCGATCCGACCCAAATAGCTTAACCAACCCAATCAGTAACTCAGTCAATGTGCTTCAAACCTATTTGTCTGAAAGTCTAAGCATTGGATCCCAATCAAGAATTTGTCAGTATAGAGTCCATTACATAATGTTAGAACTATAGCTACTCAACCACTTACATGCATCTTTAACACCATCCTAGCAATACAAATGTTATCCACCTATTCTTCTTATCAAATGCCATTTTCATCCTTAAAATATCATATGTATACTAATTTATTATAAAATCCTCTTTTATAAATTGTATAGAACATAGTAGTTGCCCTAATTGGAGTAGTATAAATATTACATTTGTAATCAGCCAAAATTAATTGAATGAGAACTATCCTTTGCTATTCTTCTCTTATTCTTACATAGGTACCTACAAACTAAGTCTAAGCTACTCTTATCTAACCCTTGAGCAAGAGTAGTAGTGAGTAACCCTTGTAGTCTAAGTATACACCATATCAATTAGGCTATTAGGTTAATGTAAGGTGAGTTATGCATCATATCCATTCATCAGTGCATGAGTTTAGCTTACCCTTCAACTATCATTTAGCTTTCAAGCCGTCTCAAAGTTTAAACCTACCCTATTTGGTTAGTGTGATTGCTGGGGGCAATTGTTCATCTACATCCTAGCACATCAAAGGGTATTAATAATACAATTAGATACAAGTCCTTCAGTTCTCCTTTTAATGATGTGACCTAATCTAATATGTCATGTTGAAGCTAAATTCTCATCGATTAATTTACCCTTTGAGTTCCAAAAATAGTGCAAATCGACCTTTTCAAATACTTTACTATTAAGGGTCTTAGCTCTAGCTACCAATGCCTTACTAGTAAGATTGTCCATAAGTTATTGTATATTAGCATATAAGGATTCATTATAAGACATAATTGTATCAAGTAAATACAAATTATCATTATGAGATAAAGAATCATTACTAACCAATTTTGAATCATAAAAGAGACTAAACTTGGTATTGCTAAATGAACAAATATAACTCTATCCAAAGTGATAATAGAAACCAAATTCTGTCTAAGAGATAGTACAATAAAAGTCTCATTCAAATCAAAATAATAACCACTCATTTGTAACAATCTAAAATTCCTTCTTACATTGACCTTAACTAACTTGCCATCACCAATGTAGATTATCTTTCACCATCATTAAGGTTTGACAACCCTAAAAGTCTTACATAGACACAATGATATGAATTCTTGCACTTGACCCTATCCACCTTACATGTTTGGGCATTAAGTCAAATTAAGCTCACAACAAGCAAAATTAAGAAGCACACCTTTTTTTGCATGCTAAGTGTCATAGATGGAATATTGCTTGTTCTTGTCTCCTTTAGCACTACAAAAGAAACAAGCATTCTCACTTGCTCCTTGTGTTGTTTATTTGATAATACATATACTATAGCCTCCTTACCCTTCTTTCAATCTTAGTCCTTTTTTTCTGTAGACATACTATTTAAGTGAGCACTTTTAGCCTTTTGTTAGTTTAACCTCTAACTCTTCTTAAACATAGTATGAGATGAACTCATTAAGGGACCAGGAGTTCTTTTAACAAATATAATTCACTTCAAACCAACTAAACTATGCTAGAAGAGATATCAAAACTAAGTGCAGTAATAGGTCTTCTAAAAATTCCAATTTCAGTGCCTTAAATTTTGAAGCTATATGGGATATTTCCATAATGTATTCCCTTATATTCCCATTTCCTCTATACTTCATAGAGATAAGTTTTGCTAAGAGTATATTAGTTTCAACCTTTTCATTCTTAGCAAATCTTTTGTTAAGATCCTCAAGAAACTACTTAACAAGTTCAATCTTATTCAACATAGTATCCTTGAATACTTTTGGAATGGCATGCTTCATGACCATAAGACTTATGCAATGTGATCGCTCCTATCTTTCCATCGTACTCTTTTCATCAAAGATAATCTTTTCACTAGTAGCGCAAAGGAAATCTTACCTTAACGCAAGGTCCAAGCCCATGACTCTAAAAAAGATCGTTACATCCTCTTGCGATGTGTTAAAATTTGTACCAATCTGCATTGGAATCAAATTGATGTTGGCAAAGATATTTGCAACAAAACCAATAACTATACTAAGAATAAGATAAGCATACCAAAATTAAACTTACATAAACACTAAAGAAAGAAAATATTCAACTGAAGGTAAGGCCCATCATAAGATATTTAACATAACATTGATATCTAGTCTTTGGATAGAAGTATCAACTTATAAGTAGTACTCTTGGTATGGTGATCAAATATTAATAAAAAATACCTATCAAATAATTAAGCCTCTCTTTGGACCAACTAGTCATTTATAGAGAAAATCGAATAATTATCGTATACTTATTACCGAAAGTCCTTATGTAAATTAACCAAATATTAACCTTTGTTTGAGCTAGTTAATATTCGCATGATTCACATGCAAATAGCCTTTTCTAATTATTCAAAACAAATTAATTCCATAAGAGAGGTTACTTTGGTAACATGCTATTTCAATCATTCATTTCTAAAGGATTAAATTTAATTGAAAAAAAAAAAATTATTAAACTAGAAGATTGCATAGGTTTAGCATGGCCATGTTGTTAGCCATGTTCTTGATACCTCTAAACTAAAAGGGTACATAACCATTAACACGGTTGTGTTCTCATCTATGTACTTGGCGTGCTCACAAACCATAGAAAAATACAACCTTGAAAACAGTCATGTTCTTAACCATGTACCTAACATGCTATCAAACTAAAGAACAATACGATCTCATAAGATGCATATTTACACCCATATTAACAAAAACCCTCTTAAACCTTAGTCAATAAGCCCATATTTATCCTTATAAGCAATGGTTATGGCCCAAAACAAAAGTGTGTTCTTAAGCATGTTTGTTAATACAACCTTAAAAACATTATCAGGCCATAAGAAACACGAGACACAGCAGACCTATGTACCTCCCCTTATTGTTGAATACACCCATATACTTAATGAACATGACCATATTTCCATGTTATTAAATGTGCTATCAAACCGAAGAGTAACATGACCTAAAACACTATTGTGTTCTCAGGCAGTTAAACAACACAACTCACTTTTCCTAATTCCAAAATCATGAAACCTTAACTATTGATCCAAACTAAAATTTATCGCAATTTAAGGCCAAAAAAAACAACAATCCCCTTATATGCTATAGCATAATCAAACAAGACCTTATGGAAAATCCCTTTCTTGACTTAAAGATTTAATACCAAATTTAACTTTACGTACAATCGATTCATGATAAAATCTTACTCATAATTCACTAATATGGACAATTATAATATGTTAGATAAAAGATGATAAAATTGTATCTTTATAATCTTGAAAATGTTAATAAATTTTGTTTGTTTTATGTAATTTGATTGAAACCAGAACCCTAAAGATTAAGGGAAAAATGCCTTAAACAAATCTCTTAAAACTTAACAATTCTTTATTAATTTAGGCCCTCATCTTGTAAATGGACACTCTGATACTATTTGTAAGGATTAAAAAAAATATTAATTTACTTAAACTAAATGCATAAGAACTACATATGTGCAAAATTAGGGCACAAGCATAAAACTAAAGTATGTGAAAGCATACCTGAATTCATGACTTAAGAGACAAAAGAAACTAAACTTACAGTTGGTCTTTCAAGTTAATCACACATGTAGTTCTTAATGCATTCAGTTTAAGTATTATAAAATGAAGTATAAAGTATTATGAAATGAAGCAATGGACTAATGATCTACTTAATGAAAGAAGAAAATATGAAGAACTATAAAAACCAATATTGAAGATGTAGAAGGAAGGCTCAATAGACAAAAAGAAATATATATATATATATATGTAAGAAAATATTATTATAACTAGTGTAAAGAAAAGGGAAATGATCAATAGACATATAACAACTAATTCCATAATGAAGACTTATAAACTTTATATATAAAGAAGCTACACTAGATGGACAAGTATAGAACAATTGATACAACAAAACAGGAAATCATGTTAAACCACTTTTCAGTACTTTTACTAAGACTACTGAGCTAAAGTGTGAGGAACAATATTGTAATCCTCAAAGAGAGATGCTAATCTCTTTAAACTTTGTTGAACTATTGAGAGAATAATGAGGTAACTTTGTAGACTTGTGATTACTTATATAATAGAGGGTAGGGAGGCAAGGAAAAGTCGTGAGAATTATATGCCTCAACTTAATTTCTTTCAAATAGTAGAATAAGCTAGTATAGAGGATCAAATCCCTAGCCGTTGGTTGGAAAAGAGGACTGACTTACAAGAAGGAACCTTTATAAATATCTTATCTGATTTTCTTATCCTTTACTTTTTTTTTTTATTTTCCTCATATTATTTAATTGTTCATTACTTTCAAGCATTAATCTTTGATATATACATTTCGTGAAGCTTTATTATAAGTTTTGCAATTGAATAATTAAGAAGGATTGTATTTGGGAAAAATATCTAATCTTAGAACAATCAATTCAACCCCTTCTCTCCTTTTCAGTTGTTCACTAGTTACAACAATTCATATTAGAGTAAGTCCTTTTTTAAAAGAATATCAACTCTTGATGAAAAGATTGAATGATGTAAAAGCTTAATACTCCTATTTTTGATAAAACTAACTTTACTCTATTGAAGTGCAAGAGGAAAATGTATATTTAAGCAATGAATTATGAGTCAAAAATCATTATCGAAAATGGAAGTAGCGTGAATCCTGATAAAATTACACATGCAAAAAAATGAGAAATGCGTCTACTAATTCAAGGGCATGATATATCCTTTTAAGTGTTATATATCCCTCTAATTTTAATTTAATTTCTTCATATAATACTATTGAAGATATTTGGGGCAAGCTAAGTACAAGATACAAGGAAGAAATAAGATTGATAAAATACCAAAATCTAAAAATGGAGATTCAAAAGATGTATAAAAATCAATTTTTTTCCTGGTGGCCGATTATGAGGTAAATTATAACTCCAATTCTAAATCTATCAATTTATCTATTGATGTTAATGAAGAAATTAAAAATTATTATCTATCCTTTTAAGAAAGAATTTAAAACTTGAGAAAGAAACAAAAATATTAAAAGAAGATAAAAGTAGTTTTGATATATATAAAAAAAAAATCTTCTCCTTTTAAAGAAAATTTGATTCAAATCATGAAAAAGAAATTTTAAAAGAAGAAAGTTCTAACCTTATTCCAAAAATTGATGTTTTAAGGAATGAAAAGAAAGAATTTATTGAAAATGAAAAGGTCTTATCAAAAGGAAACAAGTTTTTAAAGGAGGAAATTAATAAGTTAAAAGTTAAAATTGATACATTATAAAATTCCCTTAAGAATACTTGTAACAAGTTTTGCGAAAATAAAGAAATGTTGAAAATTGAATAATAGAAAAGATATTTTAAATAAAATGAAGAATTTAAGAAAAGAACTAATTTAATTAATAAAAAATATCCAAATCAAAGTAAAAGGTATAAGGAAAATCAAAGGTATGGTTTACAAAATCATTATGCATGTTCAATCTGTAACAAATTTAGACATATAGAAAAATACTATCATTATAAAAAGAACAAACTTAATAATAAGCAAAAAAAAAAAAATATCTTATGGTACAAGCTTAAATCACAAGGATCGAAATGATAAAAAAAAAAAAACCTTTTTAATGTTGGAAGTACTTAAAGCAGAGCTTAAAAAGGGACATAATCAATAAGGATATTAATCAAAAGCAAACAACTATATTTCATTATAATTGTTCCAAACTTATTATTTTAATATTTGTACTCTATGTTTTTTTTTAATTAATAATTGGTATCACATATTAAAAATGAGCAAAATTTTACATAAGAAAAATTAATTTCAAGTGGAAAAAGAAGTGAGACTAGTGCTTTTCAAAAAGAAATTTCGAGAGAAACTAAATCATTTTCCAATTGGTGTATATTGAGTAAATGTTTATTTTTAGTATGATTTGAACTACAAAGAAAATGCTATAAGATATGTTAAGAAAATTCTTAAAAATACATATTGGGCATGATGAGATATGTTGTTAATGTGTTTAAAAAAGGAACATGATATGCAAGAATTATAATGATTTTATATAGTTATTATGACAAGTTTATAACAAAACATATCTATGGTATCTTCTCTAATGAGAAAATCTTGACATTTTGAGAAAGTCATTTGTAGGACTTATTATAATATGAATACTGTTTATTTTCTTTATAAAAAAGAGAGGGTAAACAATTCCTTTTGATATTTGAAAAAGAAGAATACATGAATCATTTGAAATATGATAAAGTGATATATGATAAAGTGATATATACTAAAGGTAAAAATAAAAATATATATTGTTCTTCTTCATAAATCTCTTGTGTAAGTGTTTTAAATAATGAAAATTTAGATAAATTTAAAACAATCATTATAAAGGAAATTCAAATGAGGGATAAACGTTTAGAAAAATTCGAATAAGGGATTAATGTTTTACTAGGTGATTCAAATAAAAGATTTGATTATTATAATATTATAAAGCAGATATCACAATGGAGGGATCAACGTTTAAGATTAAGTTTAAATAGAAAATCGATATTTAAAAAAAATTAAATAAAGTATAAACATTTCGCAAAGTGATTCAAATAAGAGATCGATATTTTTAAAAATTCAAATAAGAAATTAACATTTCACAAAATAATTCAAATATTTTTATAAAATGGTTATTATATTATAATCTTATAATAACAAGATTTCTTATTTGAACTACTTTATGAAACGTTGATCCCTTATATGGACTATTCTAAACTTTGATCTTCTATTTAAATTTAACCCTAAATGTTAATCCCTTCTAGTATAATTCTCCCTATTATAAAGTAAAAGTCATTTTGTAAAAGTCTTTGAGCCACTTTATGAAATATTATTCCCTTATTTGAACCATTTTATAAAACGTTAATACTATATTCAAACATTTCAAAACCTTGATCTCATATTTAAATTTATATCTAAACATTGATCCTCCTCCATTATAATATTCCCACTTATTTCGATATGTTGTTATGAGAAATTTTCATATACTAAAACAAGAAAGTTAAAATATGTGTCCTAAAGATATTTATGAAAATTCCTTATATAACATGTTCTTATGAATGTGTCTCACATATTTTTTAGAAAATAAGGTGTTGTTACGACATATGGGATTTATTATGATGATTGTTTTGATGATGGAAAGAGAGCAAATTTAAAAACAATCATTATGATTATTAAGATAAAATCAACCTATATTTTGGATGTGCATAATTAGCATGTAATATATGTTGGTGTCTTAATATAAATGAAAAGGAAAAAAATGGATATAAATGGTATTTTGACATGCTATATTATTATGAAGAGTTATTATTAGAAAGAGCCATTATGAAAGTTGTTAAAACAATATATTTAGTGTGATAAGGAGTCTTTTTATGCTATAGTGTGAATGTTATGTATATTTTTCACCAAAATGTTGATATAATGGATCTATTATATGATTTTTATGTTCTTATAGAAATTATCTCTTATTTTGATGATAGCAAAAAATAGAAGATAAGTGAACAAATATTCTTTTTCAATATTATCATCATTTAAGGAGGAGCAAAAAAAAAAAAACATATGTTCCAATTAAAATATTATTTGACTATTTGCAAAGTGTTTTATGATCATCAAAAAGGGGGAGAATATTGAGTATATCAAGAAGATGTCTTGATCATAACAAAATACCATGTTAAGTTTGCTGATAAGTTTACATAGTTGTTATGAGCAATTGAACGAGTAAGAAATGTTATAAAAATTAAGTTATGAAGCAAGTGTCGAATAGATAAAAGTAGAAGCTTTGAAAATAATGTCATGAACTAAAGGTGTAAGCTTCATAGAAGAAGTAAACGCAAGTCAAACATAAGTTAGAACCTAAAAGCTGAGTTGGAAAAGTAAGCACAAAAAGGAACTAAATACACAAGTCATAAGCTAAACATAGTCTAAAGCGAGGGCGATTTATTATTGGAAGCATAAATAGAAGCTTGAAATGCTAAAATTAAACAAAACTTAAATCTAAACCAAAATCAGAATAAAAAGCACAAAGCAAAATCAGAATAAGAGGAAACTACAAAATTAATTTACTATCAGAAGTGAACCAAAAGCAGTTTATTATCAAAAGTGAACCAGAAGAAGTTTACTATTAGAAGTGGGACAAAAGCTTAAAACAAGAGAAAGCCACAAGCTCTAAATGGAAAGAGAGTATTAATGTAATTGAAGGCCTAGTACCACAAGTCAAATGTATTTAGGCAATACATTCAACTAAATATTACGACAAAGTTTTTTATCGAAAGTTTCACTATTAATATAATATTAAAAATATAAAGTATTATGGAATGAAGTAACAGAAAAATGAAATATTTAAAGAAAGAAGCAAATATGAAGAATGATAGAAGCCAATATTGAAGATATAGAAGGAAAGCTCAATTGACAAAAAGAAATACATACAAAAGCAAATATTATTACAAGAGCTAGTATGAAGAAATAGGAAATGATCAACGAACATATAATGACTAAGTTTACATTGAAGATTTGGAGACTCTATATGAAGAAGCTGCATAAGATGGACACACAAACAACAATTGATATAACAAAAAAGAGAATTATGCTACAATACTTTTTAATATTGTTGTTGAGAGTTCTGAGTCAAAATGTAAGGAACCATATTGTAATCCTTGAAGAGAATTACTGATTTCTTTAAACTTAGTGGTGAATTATTTAGAAAAATAGTACAGGGACATTTTAGACTTACGATTACTTATGTGGTAGGACGTAGGGAGTAAGGAGGTAAGACAAAGTCATGGAAACTGTAATCTCATCATTTCAAGAGGTAAGGTAAAGTTGTGGAAACTGTAATCTCATCATGATTTCGTTCAAATAGTGGAACAAACCGATATAAAGGAGCGAATCCTTAGCCGTAGGATTAAAGAAAGGATTAACCCATAAGGAAAAACCTTTATAAATATCTTGCCAAGTTTTTTTATCCCTTATTCTTTTATTTTTCACAATTTATTTAATTTTTTATTATTTTCATACATTAATCCTTGATATATACATTCATAAAGCTTTATTATAAGTATTGACATTGAATAATTAAGAAAGGTTTTGTTTGTGAAAAATATTTAATCTTGTGACAATCAATTCAACCCCTCTCCCCTCTTAATCATTCATTAAAACCAACAACTTTCGGTCTCTACATAAATAAACTCATACTTAAATCAATACATTAAAGTCCATAACCTTATTAGATCGCTTTATTTAAACCTTATATAATATGATAGCCTTACTACACAATTATTATTAATAACACATAGAATCCCATACATTTTATTATTAAAATGCACTTAACACAATTTGGTTAATAGTGGTTTAAGAATCTACATTAGGTCTACTATCAAACCCTTTAGATGGCTAAAGATGGACACTACGTTATGCTTTTCCAGAAGGGTAGCACTTTGTCACAAGTTTTGAATGTACAAATTTCAACTTGAAAGCATTGGTACCAACATTCTAAGACCTTATTATAATAGCATTAAAAAAACCAATAATTTTAAATATATATCTCTAATACAAAATTTAAGGCTTTTGAGATAAGTTTCGAAATGTAATATTTACCCTACATTGTCCAATATTTTCATACTAATATTCATTCATTAGATTAAAAAAATATAATAGGAAAATTTAAGATTGTTAGATTTTATTATTTTTAGGTTTAAATAAGCATATATAAGAGGGAAAAAGCACAAATTCAACCAAAATCTAAAAAGAAAAAAAGAAAGAGTAGTTGCCAACAAATTAAAAATTATAGCACAACTCCAATGAACTATCATCTAGACATATAACAACTAATAACTAGTATTAACAACAATTTAAAAAAAAAAGTAAGAAAAAATTGAAAAAGAAGCTACCCTTTGTTTGGCCATCAAACAAAATGCAATTCATTACACATCAACTGTTGTCACAATGATTTCACAAAGAGAACAATGACCACTAAAATGAAGGATAAATGGGGTGTTGATATACTAATCGCAAGGATACATTCTCCTTCTAAAATTTGTATTTTGTTAGCTACCTAATCTATAGCTTAATAAGTTAATCTTTTTACAAACTAGAGAGTACATAAAATATCTCCTCAAAGTTTTAGTAGCTCCAATGTTTACCTAAGATATAGCTTAGAACTCCAATGTAAACCTTATGTCAACCCATTCAAAGCATTATATAAAGTTAAGCAATCCATAAGAAAAATGAAATGTCAATCATGCAATCTCAAAGCTAAGTCTAAAGCTAATAATAATGAAAAACCTTAAGTTGCTTTAGGTCCCTAAGCCTAAGTCATTTTAGCCTTACTGTGAATAAGCACTCCGTCTCTATTCCTTATCATAGCACCAAGGCCAACTTCCACATTTAGCCTAACTAAATGCGCAATCTTAGTGTCCTCATACTTCTATAAATTATGTAATCGATTAGGGCAAGAATTCAAACCACTCTCTCTCGCCATCAAACATCACATGTTTGACATAATAGTATTCATCATGCTTAGCACATAACCTACAAAACTCTTGACCATCTCCAATATCTCCATCATGACTCCTACTATGATTCTCCTATTCCAACTCAACATCACTATCCCTTGCAATAACCTTTACCTCCATTCTATGCCGATCTATGGCTTTAGGTCTATTTCGGTACCGTATGTCCTCTCTCCATTACAAAACCCCCATAAAGGCTCTAAATCCCTAATCACATTATTGTACACTTGTGTCACATCACCTTCCCCTTCACAGCATCTTACCTAATTTCCTTCGCTTGCATTAGTAAACATAACTCCCTCACGTCCCCACAACAAAATCCTACCCATCATCTCCTTCTCTATCAAATACCTATTCACTCTCAATAAAATTGACAAAGATTCAATTTCCTTGCATTGATAGAAGTTTAGATCGTTCTTCCCATGTAAACCACACTGTCTCCATAAGTTTCATAGTTAATCCCTTAACCTGCAATGCATTAAGCCTACTACTCTTCAAGATACCCGTCCACTAATTTGAGAAAATTGTGGTCTTTCTCGTATTAAAATGCAACCCAATAACCTAAACCAAACAAACTTGGTCTAATCACAATATAATAATACATGTTCTAGAATTTCAAGCTCTTGACAAAGGGATCGAGTGGATCTAAAGATGTTGTACATTGGAACAAATTTTGAAATGTTAGAAGTGATCCTAGTAAATCTATCCAAAAGAAATGCCAAATCTTTGGTAAAGTAACTATCTCATAGAATTTTTCAAATACCTGCATAAATGATGTTTGATAATGATGCTTTCATTTGATATGTATCTTAATGTGCAACTTAAAGAAAGAAGTAAGCAAATTTGATAGAGAACTTTCTACACCAATTGAAAGGCTAAATTAGGCGATCCCATTAGTAAAATCAAAGAAAGGTAATCCTTGAATGGCTCTAATCTCCTCATTTGTTATAAATCTCTAAATCTATTATAGCCTCCATAATCCTTCTTCACTATTCATCAAAGCACAAAACTTAAGAGAAGAATCAATTTCTAAACATCTAGATAGTTTTACATTTCTAGCTACAGTACCCATATATCCTCTCCTACGTATATTCTCTTACCATCACCAATTTGTCATACCATGCCCTTTAACAGTATATTTCTTCCTTTAAGAACACTACTCCACATTTAGGAAGCCTTTCCTCCCTTTCAAGCAAAGTAAGACTCCTCTTCTAGAAAATAACATTCTTCTAACACTCTTACCATTAAGGCATTAAGGAATTGCTGAATTCACAAGCCAGCTTTGCTAAGAGACTTAGGTTAAACAAATGCAAGTCAAGAAAAACCATCCACCTAATTCCTTCAGCTTTGTCATTTTCTCCCATTGAATGCAATGAATTATTTTTTCACCATGTCTTTATCCCCACTATAAGCTAGCAATAATGGAGTTTACTCACTTACATCATTTTTTAGGAAAATTAAAAATTCTTGTAAAATAGCATATGCAACTGATTTAATTAGGATTTCCTTTCTAACCTCATTGAGAAGGAAATGCTTCCCCCTTGTAGTTTCCTAATTATCTTCTCTTTGACAAATTTGATTACTTGCACTTTTCAATCTACCCCACAATGTTGGTAAGCCAAATATTGACCTGGATCTTAAGTATCCAGAATGTCTAAGACACCGAAAGTTACTTACTTATTCTATAATGGGTTGTTGGTACTATAAAAACTACACTTATATAAAAATTAACCATCTATACAATAGTTACACAATATGCATCCAACAACTATCGCAGTTTAGTAACATTAGACTCTTACACCTCTATAAAAAATAATGAATCACCTCTAGGAAGATTGTGATAATGTAGAGCGAAGACTATTAAATCAAATGCCTTTTATGTCCCTTAAAACCAAAACATTAATGATACCCTTCAACAACACATTTGCTACAATAATAAACAGGTAATGTCACAAAGGGTCTCCCTGCCTAATCAATCTTTTAGGTAACATTACCGATGTAATTCTGATTAACAATGATGCTAAAAGTTACACTCGTTACACATTCCATTACCTAATTAGCCTAATGCTCTACAAAACCTATTTTAATCATAATAACCTTTAGGAAATCCTACTCCACTCTATTATATGCCTAGCTTATATCTAGCTTCACAACATCGATTAGGTGTTTTCCTCTTTGATGATACTTCAAATAATAGAAAACCTCATGTACTACTGCTATATTATCTTAAATCAAGCATCCCAATATAAAAGTGCTTTAATTTTAGATATGACTCCATTTAGGAGGGGTTTTAGCCTATTAACTAAGATTTTTTAGATAATATAGTAAAGATTATTACGCAAGCCAATAGGTTTAAACTGAGTGACATTAACTAAGTTTTGAACTTTGGCTATTAAGACTAAATTTATGTGATTGAGATTAGATGGTAATTTACTTGAAGAGAACTTTTGAACTACTTAAGTGATAGAAGTACTAATTTTTACTCTAATATGACTAATAAAAAGCTATTGAAAAACCATCTTGACCTTGGGGTATTAAGTGCACCAAGTTTAAACATTACCTCATTGACCTTTTCATATGTAATGATAGCGCAAAGAGAGATATTATCCTCCAATGAAACTACCTCATCCACCCAACCATACAATTCCCCTAATTCCTATGTAGACTCAAATGAAAATATTGCTAAAATGATGGGAAAAAAGGTGAAAAACTTTATTTTGCTACCTCTTAATGATAATAGTGTAGTAGAAAAGTGATGTATTCCTATCTCCATATTAGTTGGTTAACTTTTGATCATTAATGCACATAGACTTCCTCCCAACCCCAAATTTCATCAAATTGGCGTTAGATCTATTCTTCCTCATCTAAATAACCTTCATCTAAATGTAATTGGAGTTGAACAAGTCTTCTTTTAAGATTTTCTATCAACAATTTTTTATGAGGAAATGCTATCTTACTCCATTAGTTCAACTCTCTACTACATAAGTCCTAACACATCATTACATCACCCATATCAAAACAACCAATAGCTTCAAACCAAACCTACTAGACAATTTTTCCACATTCCTCTGAATCACACCAAAGGTTTTCTAATATAAACCACTTCTTCCCTTTGATTCCCTAAAATTCACTATTTATATAGCCATTCAATCTAACTTAACAATTGGTTCATGAATAATTTATGTTTTTGGGAACTATATAACCAATCAATTGATCCCAAACATCCATCAATCTTCTTCCTCATAGATACCCCATTGCATCTCACATTTCCCATGTGAATTGGACCTACAAAACCCATATCATGAAGATTTGATACCAAAATCATGTCTCGAAAAGTTGCCATCTCTCATGCATCCCTATGACATCCATTACATTTTTCTAAATTATCTACAATTTCATTAAAATCTCATACACAAATCAAAGGGCTAATAGATACAATAGAAATATCAATTAAAGCTTTCCTATCACATCCTGAAAGTGATAAAGTTGTAACAATTCTACCATGTACATAAATCTATGATAGAAAATGGCCACTTAGCTACTATTATAAACTTGATAATATAAGATACATATGACTAGATAACTCTAAAGTATCTTCAATTTAGTATCCAAAATAAAATAAAGACATTTGGTTCATATTTTTTTTTTTTTGAAAAAATTTACACGGAGTTTTATATAAGTAACTTATAAAGAAATTCCAAAATTTTTATTTATAACGAATAAAATAATACTAGTCTAAGTCACACAAGTACGCCAATCGACTAAAAAAAAAAAAGACAAAAAAATTATCTAAATCCATTTGATCTTCACTCCAAGCCTGTTTCTTATCTTTTATACATCTAAGGTTAGTTTGATCTAGTGTCTATCAATTATAACCTACAAAAGAACCATAGGTTTGTAAGCAACCACCGCTTAGTAAGGGATAAAAGTGAAAGTATATACAGTACAACAAACAAGAAGGTTTCTTAATCAATTGGTTAGATGCAATGTAATGTAATTAAACATAAGTAATATATATGACATTGTCCAATCTGTTATAAAGTTGGTGAAATTATGCCTACTCTTACCCAAGTTGAGGAGATTACACATAAAGAGCACGATACCATAACTAATGGATAAACCTAGACTTATGCAATGAAGACATACTGCGCTTGAGACTACCTTCAAACCCATGCCTATAACCTTGCCACAACCTCTTGTCTTATCACTTAGCTTGACTAAGACTAAAGAAAGGTCAATTTATGCTACCTCATGAAAAGGTCAGTATTTGGTTAGAGAATCATAATTGCTCCTTTAGTAGGATCTATTGCTTATCCTATTAGTGCTTAAGTCTAAGTTTAGCTTAGTCATTTTAGGGGTAACCAATCAATGTAAATAATCAAATTAAGAAACAAAGCATAGCAAACATAATCACAACATGTAATACAGCTACCAAACAACATAGCAGAATTCAACTATACACATTGTATGCACACTCAACTACTTTATAATCACAAACAAGTATACACCTTGCCTCTAAGTACTTTTATATAGCTATCCAAAATATCATTAAGCATTGATCCCACTTACTTAGATCTACAATTGCTCTTGTGAGTCAAAAACCTCGGTCCTGTCGTCGTAAAGGGTCCCTATATTACAAATTACATTTAACTCTCTATACAATTTATTGAAATAACAATGTTTTAATCATTACACTTTTAATTAAGGTTATTATTCTTTTGGTCTTCATTAAGTGTTTGTTATGAAAGTTAAGTGTTATTTCTTTTACCTAAGGTATTGAAACCTTCTACTCAACCTTCTGGGTATCTAGGATTTATGTATTTAAGTTTATGGTACCTTTTATTCAAGCATCTATGAAGGTCCTTACTTATTTTCTTTGCTTATAGAATCTTCTATTCAAGCCTCTACTAGGTCCTTACATATTTTCTTTTCCTATCAAACCTTCCACTTATGTTTCTAGTACTGTTTTAACTCGTATTCTTTTATATGAGACCATCTATAAAACCTTCTACT
Organism: Lumnitzera racemosa; assembly: GCA_024138005.1. NCBI lineage: Eukaryota > Viridiplantae > Streptophyta > Magnoliopsida > Myrtales > Combretaceae > Lumnitzera > Lumnitzera racemosa. The sequence continues at coordinate 41,999,382 of JAMXBC010000008.1, read as the reverse complement.
AATGTCTTACCTCATGGTTTCTATAAATAAACCTTGTACAAAACCTTTTAGATGGATTTAGAGTGAAGTTTTATACCAAGAAACCTTATACTAATGTTTCTACTGCTATTTTTAAAGTTGACTCAATTTAGGAAGCTTTTATATTATCTTTCATGTGTAACCTACTCACTGCTGAAATTCCAAACCTTCTATAAGTGATAAAATCCTTCCATTTAGTTGTAAACTTTAGATTTTATACTTTTCCTCATTCCTTTCAGTCCAATATAGTCGGAACTCCATTGATTTCAACTCACATGTATCAAAACTCACCAAATTAGCATGTCTAACTGGAAAATTCAACCAAAAAGTGGTGTTAAACATAACCAATAAATTAATATGCATAAAATACATATCTTCAATCGGAAAAAATATAAATTTTAAGATTAAAACTTACATATGCAATAGTTTATTATTTATATTTAACAGTAATTTTTAAGGATTTCATAATAAAAATTATTGATTCAACAATCTTTGTAAAATCAACATGGGTATTAAGTGATAATTGTCAAATTCAACTTTAAAAAACCTGTCTTTTTCATAAAATCCAATAATTTCTTCTTAGAACCAAATCTCAACTTCTTACATGTTATCAAAATTACTTAAAAAGTGCTTAGATTTCTAAATAAATAAAATAACTTAAAAATAGTGAATTTTACTTAAATTTCGAGTTATCAATTTTCCAAAAACTAAAAATTAACTCTAATAAAATGGAAAGTATTGGAAAAACTTTTACATAGAAATTATCAATGTATAATAAGATATTTATTGAAAATATTTTGCAAGGAAACTACACTATTTGGTCTTTTGAAATTTGAATCAAAATTCAGTTCTAAATTACATTTTACTTAGAGGCGATATATAAAATGAAAAATTTTCTAAAATCAACAATTTCATGTGAAAAAGAACTTAAAATAATACAAGATAATTTTTTCATAATCTTTAGGCAAATTTTGATACTTTTAACGAATTTTTGAAATTCTAATAGAAAATCGAACTCACTAATGTTTAGAGATATGATAGTCAACAACATTAGAGCTATTGTTGGTAGTAAGGGCAGTGGTTAAGGCTTTCGAGTGTGATGGCCGTTTGGTGTCAAGTCATTGATTAGCTTGGAAATCCCATACATGCAAATTCTTACATAATGTTTCTAATTTCTATAAATTTTCTCCATAACCCTTAAAACTTTACTCAAATTTAACCAACTTCCTAAGTGTTAAAAGTGTTAAATTAAAGATGCTTTAAGGTTTATATAGTGTTTTAGTTACTGGATTAAGGGGTTGCGTAGTAGACATGTGTTGAATTTCACTTTTCCTTTCTTGCTACGTACTAAATGGTTTTTATAATCTAGGGTTTTCCATCTGTGATTTTAGCAAAACCATTTATAATGCCCCAGAACTTAAGGAATTACAGCCTACCACATATCCCTATAATCTATTGACAAATCATACATCTAAAAACATCCTACTAAGATAATCACAACTTCATTAAATCACCTATCACCCATATTAACTTCATACAATGTTTTTCAGGGATATCTTACTACACCTTTGATCTACCAACAAGTGCAAAGGATCATAACTTCACTTTACTTTATTCAATGAAAATGGATTTAACATAATTCAATAACAATAGTCTCAAAATACCAAAAGCAAATCTCAACAACTCATAAACATAACCTCAATTCTTGATAGCATGCTACCTTTATTAACACTCACCAGAGAAGTCTCAAATGACTTCTAATGAGCTAAGTTACAACATAAAAATGTAAGTAACATCTAATAACTCTTTTAACAAACTCATAATTATATCCTAACTATACAGATCTATCTCCATAATCATAATAATAATAATCATAGAAATATTCAACATTGCCATTGTACCTAAAATCACAGCAGTAATCCTCAGACTCACCAATTCCTATGCCTACATCTAAAAACATGAAAATAAAAGGGGGTCAACAAAGCTCAATACAGGGTACAAACACATGCACATGATTCACACCTTCACCAATTCAAGTATCTAGATGCAACACCCACAACTTACTATCTTATGTAAGTCCAATTAGAGTAACTCATGACTCTAGCACGCAATATATATAATATACATATAGGTATTAGTATGGGGTCTTTCCCAACACCTTAGTGACCAAAAACCTAGATTCCATGTATCCACCTAAATCTACTTAGATCATTACCAAACATGACTCTAATCTAGACACCATCACGTAAGGATCATCGAGGTGTCACCCTAAAGTCTGGTCCTCCCAATCCCTTAAGCCAAGCCAAGCCAAGCATAAGTAACACACTTATTATAGTCAAGTTTTCATTAAATCCGTTTACATTCCTAATATTATGTACGCAGGAGCAATAAACAAACCTCGTACCTAACTGTAACATTTGCTTGGAAACTGTATTAAAAGTCTCATAACTTGTTTAAATGAGAAACAAAACACTCGCTTAGATTCAAAGCTAAACTAATGTCATCCTGAACACAACCACTCAAAAGACTTAAGAGAACTTACAAATCACTTAGGTAATCTAAGATCATTATATAGTTAGAACGATTTCAAAACCGATTTGGGTAGTGATTGTTGATTAGAAAGGGTTAAAAAAGGGTTTTGGGTTGATAAACAACATCGAAAAACCCTTGAGAAACACAAAGGAAAACTACTACAAGAAATAAAGGTCAAGCATCCGAAAGCTAGCTTGTCTAGTGTCAGAACACTATGCTCAAAAGAACATGGCTTTGACCTTAGAGTCTAAGTACTAAGAGTGAAGGCATTCAGTTGACTATTGCAATCTACAGAATTCTATAGATTACAATAATGTGAACACTTCTCGCATATTACCCTATCCTATGCCGTGTCAAAACCCGACATTCCCAAAACAACTTTTAATAGAGAAACATCACCTCACCCATCAAAACCCAAAACAAATCACCCTTACCACCAATTTCTCCTCCCAACCATATAATTAAACACAACCTACTAAAAAACAACGAATAAGGATGCAAGAATAGAAACATACCTATTGCAATACGATTCTAGTATGTCCATCGCTACATAAATACTGTAGGATACACATAGGGTTGCCCTAAGGCCCTTTTTCCTACTGCCCTATGTGGAAAAACGAAATCTCTCAAGATGTTTCAATAGAAACTCAATAACAATAACATACACTAACTCACCTTATAATATATCACCTTTAATCGCACTAACACCACTGAATATTCGTTGTAGCCCTCCAGTTAGAACCCTTAATTCGTTTTCTCACACTACCCTAGCTAGAAAATGAATTTCTCAATATCCTTTGATTAGAAATGCAAAAGAAAAGCGGTCTCATACACTTATCGATACTCATTTAGTGATCGATTTCTCTTAAAACACGTAGAATTTTCCTATACCCGTAATACCCTCGGTTAGTTTTGTTAATACTAGATTTGTCATCAATATTGAAACCTTTTTTATTATTATTATTTTTTTATCCTTTTATTTTTAGGTTTTACACCATTAATGCTAATCTATAAGCCATCCATAGTTTTCCCAAAACCATGTGTTTTTCCAAATCATGAGCTCCTTATTTATTAATTAATTCATCTACTTCTTATATTATGTTTTATTATTTAGGTTGGTTTTACTTTATATAAAAGCTTCCATTAAGTTTTTATAACCTATTCTTAATTGATCAACTAACTATATATCATTTTTTAAATTATTTTCCATATCATTTATCGATGTTCTTATTTATTTAATTTATTTCCAATAGTCTATCACATCTTAGGCCACGATTCTTAAAATTCTAAAAATAAACCAATAAATTGATTAATTTTATCAATTTAGCTTAAATTAATATTTCATTACCCCCTATCCAAAATTAAGCTTACAGGATTGCTTTGACTAACTTTTAAGGCCCTATCATTTATTTTGAGCCTTTAGAAACAAATTTTCCAGACACCCATAATTTAAGAGTTCAAAATTCTACTATTATAGTTAATTAATTCTTTTATATACTATCTATATATTGTTTCATTTTATTTTGTTAAAATTTTATATTATTAATTTATGTCCATGATCATGTTGACTTAGTTCTAGAGTTTCACGATTTTCCATGTTTGATAGCTAAATTGAAAACCTTTGGCTTTTAACTATTCATATTTTATTATTCTATTTCAAATACATCAAATCTCTAGGTTATTTTCACCAATTTGTAGCTCTCACATATATTTCAAGTTATAACAAGGCAATTCTACCAACATCCTAAGTTTTCTATATTAGGGTCCTATTTGCTAAAATATGAGTCTCACATTGCCACAAATTCCTCTCTCTCTAAAAACAAATGGCACATTACACCACATAAAGAAACCAATAAAAGAGCCATCCTCTAAATGAATAAACTAGTAACAACTCTCTACCACATTAGTCTTAATATCCACATGCCCCATAAAGCCAAATTACCACTCAAACCACAAAGTAGTACATAAAAGCACCTAGCATTCCTCAACTTGTTCCTTAGACGTTCCATCTTACTATCATTATATTTTGTTTCTATTAAAAAGATAATGTTAAGATTTCATTTATGCACTAAGTTATATAAACACTGAATTGTAAAGGGCAACCCAAACCATTAACAATTCCATAACAAGAAAATCATGGCTCCTATATGGTTGTTACGAGCTAACCACTATCGCCACTTTAACTGGGGCTTATCGTAGGTAAAATCGTCATCTCTAAACCTTGCTCAATTTCAACATTATGGGTTGAAGAGTAAAGAGATCGAGTAAGATTTTTTCCACAAATCACTACCTACATTATAAAATAAAGGAAGCTAAAGCAGCAAATGCACCATTAGAAATAGAACTAGTGTTATGATTATGGTACAAGACAAAAAACCATGGGATTTTGATAAAGTGAGTTAAGGTGTATACTTTTTTAGAGAGCTACTAATATGAGCAAGTTTACTCCCTCACTCAATTAAGGAAAGAGATATCTAGATGGATAATTCATGTACTTCACTATTTTCCATTATATCGTTACTTCTCCCTGATTGTGACACCTCATGTGTCGTACTATACTACTTAGGAAAGCAAACAAGAAGAATTGCCTCTTTTGCTTTTTTAAGTCAACTTGTCCTCGAGCTAAAATAAGGAAGAAGAGGTCCAATTGTTGATTTAACCCTAGTGAAATCGGATTTTCAACTCTCAATTTTAGGCTTAAACTATGTACTCAACACATGACATCAGAGCAATCTAAATTAAACACATGATTTAAACTACTTTATTCTTGGAAATACTTTCAAGATGATATTTCCTCAGTTTTTTTAAAAGAACTATATTTTTTTTCCCTTTTCTCACTTCAATATAACGCCTCTTAAGCATGGTTTTAACCATTTGGTCACTTTTACAATTTTCCCTATTAGTAATTTCCTCTTCTAATTGTGAACACCATTAGTGGGTTATGATTTTATAGATTTTATGTCTCTCTAGTCACTTTCTCTTAGTTTCTTCAATTTACCTCACATAAAGCTATCACATGTAACCATTACTTAGATTTAAAGAAGAAAATGATGCCATAACGATGTTACAAGATAATTCAAAAATCTCAACAATTGATTTGTATGTTGATATAATTTTAGAAGATGAAAATGATGAAAATTTATTCATAATTTTTATAATTCACAAAATATACCCAAAATTGCCAAAAAGATACTTATAAGGTAGGAGAGGAATGCAAGTACCTTTATTTTGACATTGCTTTATTGGTCATCCTGGAAATGGAACCATGGTATAATATTCGTTTAAATTTTATATTTATTCAAATGTCAGTTATTAAATACCGTGGCAAGCATCTCTTTTTACAATGTTCATGATTTTGGGTATTGTTTGGTTGTACAAAATTTATAGGACTAGATTAGATTAGAAAAAATTTTTGTCCAATATTTGGTTTGTAATACGAACCTGGTTACTAGAAAAAAAAAAAGGCAAAAAGGCTAAAAGACTAAACAAAATACTCAAAATTTGTCCCACCTAAGATATGGTAAAAAAGTTAACTTTCTTGGACAAAAACACTAGTATTGATGAGATAAATGTAATTAAATAAAAATTAGACAATATTAAGGATACAAATATTAGATAATATTTAAATTTATGTTTTTTATATTATATAAGAATATAATCAAATAAAGGGAAAAGTACAAAAAGTTCTCAACGATTGCCTCATTTACTATTCCAATTTTTAAGGTGTCAAAATTTTCATTTAAGTCCTCAACGTTTGCAAAAATTTACAAAGAAGTCCTTGTAATTGATGGCATTAGATTTTAAATTGGAAAAGTATAAAAAATTCTTAATCTTTACTTTTCTTTTTCTATTTTAATCCTTAACATTTTAAATTTTTCATTTTAGTCCTCAATGTTTGCAAAAATTTACAAATTAATCCTTTTAACTAATGGCATTAGATTATCATTTATCTATCAACGCATTACAACATTCTATTGGTCAACGTATTTATTTTAAATAAATAATATAATAAATATTTGAAATTAATTAAGTTATTAAAAAATTATAGAAAAATATTAAAAAATAATGAAAGTTTATCATAAAATAATTATAAAATTGAAAAAAATACTAGCATAATATATTTAGTAATATATATTTATTTACATACATATCAATATTAATTTTAAAATCAAGTAAATTTAACAAAAATTAAAAAATGGAAAAATCTAGAAAAAAGAAAAAGAAAATTAGGTCAGTCAAGGGCATGGAGAGGCCGATAACTTATTAATTTAGTTTAAAATTAATATTAATACATACATGTATATAAGTGTATGTATAAATATATATATTTCTAAATGTATTATCTTAGTAAGTTTTTTAGTGTTACACATATTTTCTTATTCTTCATTTTTCCAATTTTTTGATAAATTTTCATTATTTTTTAATACCTTAATTAATTTTTAATATTTTATTATATTATTTATTAAAAAGAAATATGTTGACCAATAGAATATTGCCATATGTTGATGTATAAATGATAACTTAATACTATTAGTTAAAAGGACTAATTTGTAAATTTTTGCAAATATTGAGGACTCAAATGATAATTTTAAAACATTTAAGACTAAAATAGAAAAAGAAGCAAACGTTAAGAACTTTCTTGTACTTTTCCAATTTAAAATCTAACGCCATCAATCAAAAGAACTTATTTATAAATTCTTGCAAACTTTTGCAAGTATTGAGGACTTAAATGAAAATGTTGAAACCTTAAGGACTAGAATAAAAAATAAGATAAACATTAAGGATTTTTTTGTACTTTTCCCTTAAATAAATATTAGATAATATTAAGGATATAAATATCAAAATACAATATTGAGCCTAATACTTATATATACCAAATAAGGAATATTGCAAAAATATATATCCAATACTATACAAACTAAACGTGATACAATAATATTATACTATCATGTACTCCTTATACTTGCATTGTCTAATTCTCCTTATCCTTTCCAGTTCTAACAGTCAAACACCACCATATATTTAGGTTCTTATGTGTTTAAACATTTGTTTGATTTAGTTTAGTAATTTACATTTCTTCATATAATGTCAATACTATTTCCAAATACTTTTTATATGGTGGTTAGATACTTTAGAAGTCTTATTATTTTTTCTCTTCTTTTTTTTTTCCAATAGCAAGGAAAATATATTCTCATTCATAAGATGGGACATTGGACAACCATCACATGCAATGGCTAAAATAGTATCATCGGTGGCACATTAATACAACTTTAAGTTCTTACTTGTTTGTCATCCTCTTTGATAATGGTATTCATAAGTTCTAACAGGAAATGATCATTTGGTATAGGTTATTTTAGGAGTAGTGTCAAGAACTAATATTAGTAAATTAAGGTCCTCAATAACAACGTTAAAAAATTTCACAAGCGAAAATTTTCTAAAGTGCAAATCAATTCCAACAATTCTACTAGATTGTCCATGTAATAGTAGAAATATTTGTGAGACCACGTCATTCTCACCAGACTAGATACTAATGTAACAATGATGTCGATTTTTTTAACTTTCAGTTAGGCAATCGAGTTATGACTTCAAAGAAAAAATAATTATAATAAACTAATGAAAATTAATTATACTAATAATCCATAAGACAAAATATTAATGAACTAAACATGTGAAATATTGACTAAAGTATCATTTACAAAATTACATATACCTTTAGTATATAATAAGATTTAATTATTCGAGTTCTTATTCTATTTATAAGGATCTCTTTCTCTTCTAGGTATTAATAATCCTATTTATAACATTAACTTTTCTTTATGTAATCATCTTCATCAACTAATAGATAAATTTCTCTCATAAATCTAGCTACCCAAATTAGATCCTGATTCTCTTACATATCCCTACGTTTTGGATAACTAACTTTAATTACATTGTGTACATGAATCCTGAATTCAATCTAATAGGCATGTAAGGCTTTGTCCATGCCTATTCTCTCTCTCTCTCTCTCTCTCTCTCTCTCTCTCTCTCTCTCTCTCTCTCTCTCTCTCTCTCTCTCTCTCTCTCTCTCGTATGCGTACACACACACATACGCATTCACTTTGCTCCTTCAAAAACCTTGGCATCTAAGGGGAGCCTTATTAAATCTTTTCCTTTCATTCAATATAATTAATCCACAAATTTATCGTTGTCAACCTCAATATCTGTGGATCCAAAACTACTAACCTCAGATCTATCTTTTCATACCATTGCAACCATCATCAATCCATTGACATTACAATACTACCCATCATAAATCCATTTCTATAGATCTAATTCATTTGAAGATTATAGTGATTAGGGTGAGATTCGTTTAGTGATAGCTTCTAAAATAAGCAGTTTTTTATTCACTTGTTTATTTCATTTTTCTTTGTATTATTTTATATGTAGGATTATATCATCCCTTTTATAAGATTTATCACTCTCACCAAATGGGTGAGTTTTTTTTTTCTTAGAAGAAAATTTAGTATCCCTTATGTGAGACAGTGTGATGCTTAAAATGATATGCTTATTTATTTGAATGGGTTTTTGAACCCTTGACTTCTTATATATCAATTTTTTTTTTTATCAATTAGTGTAATTGATGTAATTTATTTCTATTGAATAAAATTCATCTTCTAGCAAAATTTATAAAAATAAATAAAAAAAATTAATATGTATGTGTTATATCGTAAATAAATGGATAATGTCACATTTAATATCTAAACTTTGGATAATTTTTCAAAATTTAGTTTGAATTTGAGAATTACATTACCTAATTGTACTTTTCAATGTCAATGATACTACTAATGTACTTAGTATGTCTAACTGGACTTCTGACCAATTTAAGGACCATCACCGGCCCTACATGATTATTTTAGTAAATTTGTTCCACTTAAGATGCCTATATGACCGTCTAAATAGCAAATACGATAGTCCTAAACCATAACGGGTTCTTGCTGCAATTTTGTTTACCTTAGAGGGTCATATGGACATTCAAAGCGGAATATAGAAAATGGAAGTCTATAATTGGTCAAAAAGCTAACTGGGCATACGGTTCTAGAAGAAGTTAACACAAGTATGTGTTACTAATGTCAGAAAGTTCAATTAAATACTTAAATTGACAATCTCAATGATTAAGTATTTAACCGTGAAATCGATCGAAGTTGGTTACCAAGTGCAACATTATGTCTAGTTAAATTAAACTTATTTCGATTTTCATGCGGATTATTTTGTTCTGCCTTAAGCTTTTTGATTTTGAATTATAAATATTCAAATAATAATATATGAAACATTCATAACAAAATTAGGCTTTAATTTGTCTCATCCTATGAAAAGAGTCTAGTTGATATCAAATGACAAGAAGCACTATTACATATATACTCATGAAAGGAAAACTTAAATTAGGCTTTAATTTATCTTCGAACCCCTTTTTGACAATGCGATCTCGGTATTTCTAATAACTTGTGGGGCATTCGACCTTTATGAAAATTTGGTTGAAAAATAAAAACTAAAAGTGCGCACCGTCCTGAACGTGTGTAGCGTCCGTCTTTTTTTACACCATGTCATTTGTTACTTTAATTTAAAAAATATGGATTCATCGTTTTCTTAACAATCCGATGATGAGGACATGAATGTTGAAGCTTTCCAGAATTAACCATTTACTTTTGTGGACGAGTAGACATGAATGGAGCATTTGGATACAAATACAAATTGGGCTTTTCTTTTCTTCTTTCACTAGGCTGAAGGCATAGGAAAAGTGACAATCATGAGCCTGCTGGGCTGTGGTATGCAGAACAAGTGTACTGCTGATTTGCTGCTGATGGATGGCTGGCATTTGGACCGTGAATTTGAATTTAAATTATGCACATGACCCGAGCTGGACGGTGGAAATCACATTTGATGGACTCGGCAATTAATTTCTTCTTCATTAAATTCTTGCACTTAAAATAACTCTCCTATATATTTTCTGAATCCGCATGTTTTTCCTATCAAAATTATTAAAATATATAAAGTCAAAATAAAATATATCATTTTTATACTTATCATCAACTGACAACATAATCGAGAAGCACTTATTCCATGTATACAAATTCTATTTTCAAAGAAAAAACAAGACAAATGAGTAAAACATACCTTATAGTGTTACTATTTCTCCAAATATAGTTCCAACATCGTAATAAATGCAAATTAGTGTAGAGAGAGAGAGAAGCTAGGATCGATAGAATACAAAGAGGATGAGAAGAGATTGAGAAAACTGGAAAATGCGATGCACTCGCTAGTGAAAAAGATAGAAATTAGGGTTTAATTTATCTCTATGCAACGATGTGGATCACAAAATTTCTCTGTTTCACTTGTAATTAGCAGGCAACAAGCCTGCCTTTGTTTTGATTAGCCAACATGGTATCGATTGCCAAATTTCCCTTGTGGTGGTTTAGGGCTTTTGGTATTTTGGTATAACAAAAATATAAAGATATTGATAAAATCAATATTTAATATTATGCACAAATATTAAAGTTGAAAAGGGTCGTAATCAAATTGCAAATCAATACTACTTATGACTTATGAAACTCTCTTAGGCATAGACTCAAAAATCCAACCAACAAGGTTCATTACGATCTATAATAGATTAATAAGAACTTAATAAAAAGAGATTAGATATTCTCATAAAATACATGCCACACAATGACAAAGCCAGAGCTAGGTGGCTATTTTCTACACACGCCACCTAAACTCTTTTGTCCTTTATTCCTTCCATAAGGCATACTTTGCAAGCTAAACATGGACTTGGAGGCTCATGGTAGAAACATGCCATCAATAGACATTAATATTAAAACTTAATAGAAGGATAACTCTTATTTGTTAAACCCTTAGTCAATTTATAGGCTTAAGAAATAAATCCTAGTTAATAATATAAATGGAAATCCTTTAGAGTAAAAAATAACATAAAACAAATGTATAAAAAATTGATTAATTTAAACAAAACTTAAAGGGAAGTAAAGATAGGAATTAGAATAAAGCTCCTTATAAAACCTAACCTAAGGTTATATGACCTTGCTTCTATTCTTTTAACCATCGTTAACTTAGTCAATCTTGACTACTCTTCCCTCTTGCAATTCTAATGTTGCAAACTCCAATCCGAGTTCATTTAAGACTCTTAACCAGGTCATCTTCTTAGGGTTGACAATAATTTGACATCTTTTCGAGTTGACAATAGTTTGCCTTTTAACGAATTCTAGTACAACTCTAAAATTAGATACTTATTTCTTCTTTATACTAGAATTTTAATGCAACTCCTTTTTAAATGATTTCCTAAAAGAGTGGAGACATAAACAATCTCTGCTACCCTTTAGTCTTCTTACAAATGGAAATTTCTTACATTATCTCTTCAAGACACATGTTAAAACAACACAAAAATATGACTACCCTTATTGATAGGTAGGTTGAATTTAACAATAGTTTAATGAAGCATATACATATATTCAAAAATTTATGAAGATGTCAAAACTTACGTTTAGGTTTAAGAGATGTATCATATTATCGACACCTAAATAATAGTTTATTCCCTTTTGTTAATTTTTAATGTTGTGTACATATATACATGTAGGCTTAAATAGACCTAACAAACAGAATGATTAAAATGAGATATATTATTTCAATCTTATGACTTGGTATTATACAGCTTCAAAAAATCTCTTCTATCTCTAATTTACTAGAGAGAGATTTTCTCTCCCTTCATGGTTGATATATACACCTTTCTTTTGTCAACCTGATTTTCCTAGATTCTTTTTCTTTCATATTTATTTTTCTATTGTCGTCTTTGGTTGCAATTTATCAAAGTTATGCTCTTTTTGCTTTTTGTGTGCTCGTTAGTGTCTGGTTTGGTTGTTATGTTGTATTGGCTCCTCTAAGGTCTTTTTGCTTTGTCTTGTCTTTCCATCGTATTTGTTTTGTGCATCGATCTTCAATCAATTGCTTTTATCTCTCCCAATTTCTTATGGCCTTTTTTTTCTTCCTTTTTACAAATTTTCTTAGTTGCATTAATGAAATGGATCCCCACCTATTCAATATATCTCGCCTTGAAGACCTGAAGTCACAATAACCCTACCATGAGAACCATCCTAGGACAAAAGTTAACCTAACAGCTGCTATTATAGGCCTAATTCATACTAAGCGAACTCAACCCAACCACTTTGAAGCATTTAATTCTTTACCTGTCTATTATAAATCTATGGTGTAAGCTTAAAAGATATTTCTAAAACTTAAAGTTTGTAACTGAGGTTTCACAAAAGATTGGAGTTTGGAAAGTGATACATGGCAAAATATTCAAAAGTTACAAGTATTTACAAAGTTACATTTGTAAGGGAAACCGTAACAACTCCAATATAAAGGTTACAAAAGTCCACAAGTTTACAAAAACGGTAATATGTTAGTTGAGGAAAACTAGAGGCAATATGAGGAGTCCCTTATAGTTTCCCTAAAAGTCAGTAAAATCCATGTTTAGAACACATATTAGCCGATTCTTCATCATCTTCGCTTCCTAATCCCGCGTTCAATCTTGTAAGTTTAGATGGTGTGCTGGGAGTCTATTATAAATCTACGAGACCGATATAAGGGAATGAATAACAACTTTCTCAGTAAGTGACCAATATAAGGGAATAAATAACAACTTTCTCAGTAAGTTAAACGGAGATAAAAGCATGATCTAGCATAAACACAATCAAGGTTTTCAATATTATCTGATCTATCATGAGATTAAAGAAATTGCGCCCGTTCTAATTCTGGTTGAAGAGTTTGATGCCCCATACTCGCGAATTGGAACCAAATCGAGGCTTGTACAATTAAGAACACCCTCGATGGGAATCAGTCTCCAATTATATCTAAGCCTAGGCAAACCTTCCTAAAGCCGAGGCCTATCGATACTTGCTGAGGCCAAACTGAAGCCAAAAGGATAAGAGGTAGGAAGATAAATACTCAACATCAAGTCTATCGTCAGCCAAAGTATCGACATACTACAAAACCGAGTACTTAAGGCCAAAGAACCACTCGGCACAACACCAAGAGCCTTGTGCCAACTAATTCTAGAACTCGACAATTATAGGCCGGCTTTTCTAGTATCTCAGCCAAATGCTACAAGACTTTGGAGACTCCTTCCTAAACCTGTACATCCAACTGTCGACCCCATCCATTTTGGATACTACTCTTCCCAGGATATGCCAAGTGACTATATACCAAGTGACTACATGCCGACTTCCTCTGTAAAATGTACAGTTTTATATTCTTGTACATGTTTTCCTTTATTTTATTTATGGGCCCAATTTTTTAAGGTTTAAGGCCTTATACATTATTTACAGTTTTGCCACTAAAGTTTAGGACTTACTATAAACAGTAACATCTGTAAACATCATAAAAAGAGATAGACGTCAATATATACGAAAATGGACAAAAAAGTATATTCCTGTGATTGGAATCTTTTCCCATTTTTGAGCAAAGCAACTCTTGAGCTAACATTTTCTGGATTATTGAGTATCAATTAAATTCTTTAATCTTTCCCTTGTTCTTATCGATCTTGTTCTCAAGATTGTAGTAAACCCCTTCATTTGAACCAGTTAGTGAGTTGCATCTAACCTTCATTTGAATCCTCGGCAACATTTAATATTCGTGAGTTGTATCGAACCTTACTTCGAGCTCAAACCCCTGATAGTGTTTATGTGCTGGTGAGTTATATTCATTCATATTCACCATCAATATTAACCATTTCACTCCCTGTCCATCATACCCATTCAACCCATTCTGCCATTTTAGAGATCCACTACTGTCTCTTTGATCCATATCATACTCTGCTCGAAACTCCTTTCAAACCACAACCCTTAACCTTGTCATTACCTCCTCTCTTGTCACTTAGTTCAACTATAGTAAGGAAAAAACAATTTCAGCTATCCTTATCAAAAGGGTCCATGTTTGGCCCAAGAATCCTAATCGTTACCCTTAATAGATTGTGATGCATGTAAGGTTAGGAGTTAGGTCGAATTTGAGTTTATTCTATTTCTAAGGTAATCGACTAATTCAAGCAATCTAAACAAAACATGGTATACAGAACAATCTCCACATAAAGCTTAACTCCCACAGCAACAAAGCAATACTCAAGCATATGTATAGCACATGCACAAACAACTACATTACAATTATAAGCCAAAAGCATACTAGAGCCTCTAAGTACTTTAAAGTACTCCAAAATGCTATAAAGCATTAATCCTGCTTACCTAGTTAATGATGCTCGTTCTCTTCGTATATCGCTCTCGTCTTCCTCTATTATCCCAAACATTTAATATAACATCTTTAGTTTCCATTTAATGTATAACATATGAGTTCGTTTCGTCATTTAATTGTTTTTCTTAATCTGAGTTAAGTAAGTATTCTAAGGTTTTTATTACATATTAGTTAAGTAAGGTAGGTTCTGATCAAGGTTCTGACCTAATATAAGTTACTACCCAGTAGTTTCTAACCTAGGTTCTAACTCCAGCAAATCCTTAGAAGTTATAGGTAGGCGACTTTTTGATTTACTCTCCAACTCCCAAAGATCCAATATTCAATACCAACCATCTTCAATCTTCCTGTTGCTCTTACGCTTAGCGTCTTCTATCAAACTACTTTCTAACTAAGTTTCTAACATAGGTTCTAACCCAGCATAGTAGGATAGGTTATTGTCCGAAAAGATTCTGACTTATATTCTAACTCTAATAAAGGTATAGAATTCATATATAAACTACCTATAAACCTATTATCGAACTCCTATTGTGATCAAGGTTATTCAATACCAATCAACATTTTGACTTAGTTTCTAACAAAGTTTCTAACCCATTATCCTAAATTAGATTCTTATTTAGGAAGTTTCTGATCTACAATTTATTCTCTATAAATAGTGTAGAGTCTAAGGATAGGTTGCGTCCTAATCCAAACCCAATTTTTAGTATATTCAACATTGAGTTACATTTTAACCAACTTCTTAACATAGTTTCTTACCCAACTTCTTAACATAGTTTCTTACCTTACTACTACTACTACTACTACTACTACTACTACTACTACTACTACATCTTATGACTTTACATATACACCAACTTGCCCTAAGTTCTAAGACTTCAATACCCTACATAAATAGTAATTATACACTAAGTAGCTCAATTATTATACTTCCTTCCATTATACCCTCTACTAATCACCATTACATTAAAAACTTAGAGAATTTCCCTTAAACTACTAAATACCCATTTTCACTTAAAAGTCATCATTCCTAAACTCATAAATAACTACTTTCGGCTACTGCATATAGGTTTATATAAGTTGAACCATAAATTTATAAAAAATTGATCAAGCTCCTTAGTAAAACAACATCTTCGATGCATTGATTATGTGATAACGAAATTTTTTTCAAAAATCTAGTAACCCAGTTTTGAAAATCCAACCACATAACATCAAAATACAACATCTTAGGAGTATACTCATAAGATTCAAGCCGAATCTACATTAAATGGTGTTTCAAAAACCCAATCAAAATCAGTATACAAGACGTTTTTCTTAAGGATCCTACAGTAGCACTCAAAATTTTGAAAATCTGATTTAAAATTTGAATTTCTCATACAAAAATACTTAGGATAACCAAATTTCACAATTTTGGGGCATTGTTTACTATTTCAAAATGAAAGGAGTCAATCTCTCACCAGTTCATAATGTTCTAACCACAGTGAGGGTGAAAGGGTGTACCAACCTAATTTGGCAATGGCTACTCCTTCAGGCGCCACCCTCCTTCTACTTCCAAGTTGTAGGGATCTTCAGAAACTCTAAAATCCCTTATTCTACACCACTTGCCTTTCCAAAATTTTCCTCCAGTTGCTCCCTCTCAAATCCTCATCTAAAATTCTTCTATTCCCACTTTTAGCTGTATTCCTAATATTTTATTATATTTTTAAATTCCGAGTCTATGGAAACTCTTGACTAATATTTCCGAGCTGCTTGCAAATTTTTAGCCTAATCAAGTTATCTTCCTGAATGCCCTAAATCGACTACCGAACCTAGTCATATAAGTACGAGCCTCACACAATAACAACAACAAAAGGAAATTGATATCATAGATTTGGAGCCCAGTACTCATCAAGCCAAATTCCACATGGTGGGTAATTAGATAGAGAAAACTTTCAATAAAAGAGGAGTGATCAATATCCTTAAACGTGCATAGGATAGATTCAAGGCTTATGACATTATCTCCTTTGAAAGATAATACATATCTCATTGCAACCATGGATTGTTAAATGATTTAGAGGATTATCAATCTTAGTCCTTAAGATGGTTATGGGAAGCCTCATCATCGTTTGAAAATGGGAGTTGCATCAGAAGATTGAAGAGATAGACTTTTCTAATATCAACTTTTGGATTTAGATATATAGGTTGCCGCTATCAACGCTGATGAACAATAATGCAATTAAAATAGGAAAAAAAAGTAGGGAATGTAGTCAAAGTTGAAGAATTCATAATGTCTCAAAGAGATTATTTGCAAGTCAAAATTAGTTTCAATGTTATGAAGCTGTTAGTACATAGATAATGGATTTGTACACCAAATACAAATAAGCTAAAGATCTAAATTAATACGAGAAATTAAGCAAATTTTGTTACATTTATGGAATTATTGGTCATCAGGAAAATAAGTGTTTAGTTACTACTTCACTTAATTTTATCTCGAAAAAGCTTGATCCTTGGTTGAAGTCATTATTTGATTCAATTAGATCAAAAGAGAATTTAAGAACTGTGTTTGTCAATGCATAGGAATTGCATAAGGTATGTGGGTAAGAAAGGCACATGTGGAGGCTAATGATGATAATGTCTAATAAGATATTAAGGATACAATGTGAGCCCCGTATCTGGTGAATAAGAATCGAGCAGGTAAATTTAGTGTATAAAACAAACTGAATTAACGTAAAAACTTACGTATGAACTCGAGACATCATTTGAGGAAATTGCGTAAGCTTGAAATTTAAAAATATAATAAAATATTAAGAGTATAGCTAAAATAGTAAGAATTTATTATATCATCATTATATTATCGGATAACGCGACATAGGTTCCAAAAATTAACCAACACTTAGAGATATATTATAAGAATAATATAATTAATAATGGACATAAACTATCATATAAAAGACATATATGTTCATCGGGTATAATTATTACGTAAATATATATACTCATAATTACCGTAAAAACCCGAAATTACATATAATCACTAAATAAATTAATAAAATTGGGAAAAATATAAAAAAAATTCTTAGACAGCTAGAAAACGTGTTGCTATGTGGAATGAGTTTAAGAAATGCATGGGATAGGATTTTAACCTCTTGATACCTAAGCATAGCAATGTATACTTGTATTGAGGTTAGGAAAAGTACAAAAGCAACTCCATTGGAGATATAAAAGTACATCCTGCAATCTGGAGCAACATTTGGTCATTTGTTAGCTTGAAAAAAATTATGGAAGTGGAAAATATAGAGAGAAAGAGTGAAGAACAAAATTCAGAAAATTTCATCGTAAATTTGGGGTTTTACGTGATCGTAAAGAAGACGACTAGTTGAAAGTGAAATCAAGTGGTGGGTTAAATGAGTGGGCAGTGACAAAATGGGCTGACACACCCTCCCCTCCCCACAATGGCTGAAGCTCGGGTTTCCGATAAGTCGCTAAATTATTCTGATTTTGTCAAAAATTAGGGAAAATAGTAAAAGATCACCAAAAAGTATGAAATTTGGTTTCCATGCGTATTTTAGCATGAGAAATTCAAATATCTTATTAGATTTTCAAAATTTTAAGTGTAGATATGGGGTCCTTTAGAAAAATTTCATGCGCACCGAATTTTTCACGAATAATTAAAAGACCAATTAATGTAGTTTCAACCTGAAATTTTGTAGTTATACTCTTAAGATGTTGATTTTTGATATTATGTGGTTGAATTGCAAAAATCATATTGTTAGGTTTTGGAGAAAAATTCATTTTCATTAAAACAGTATGCTAGACGAATATTTCCAAAGAGAGCTTTAGTGATTCTTTGTAAAACTATAGTAGGATACATGATTGTTACCCTACAGTAGCTTGAAGTGAATTATTATGATTTAATAAATTATGATTTTTAAGTAAAAAGTTGGTATTTGATGAATTTGACACTAAATCTTTAAGTTACTATATAAGTATAAATGAGTATTGAGTATATTGGGAGTTGATATATATATATATATATATAATTGAAGTTCTTAGTGGATATTTGCCAATGTTACAAAGTGTGAAAATTCTGAAAATGCAAGGAAAGCTTGTGTCTGAGTTAAATAGTAAGTTGTGATAATGGCTAAAGGGTTAGAAACTATGTTAGAAAGAATTTCATAATGTACTTTAGGAGTGAATAAGTTGATCATGCTAAAAATGGGATTTGGGTTAGAAAGTAATTGATACTGGAACTTTATAACTATATTGGAGTCAAAATGTAAGTCAGGAACTTCTTAAGTAAAAACCTAACTTATAATATTGAGTCAAAACCTTAGTGAGAAACTTAGTCAGAACCTATCTCAAGTCAATTAAAAGTTAGATAAATACCTAAGGAACTTATTAATGTCGGAATGTAAACTTACTTAATCATGAAAATAAGTTCTTACCTCATGTGTGAATTTAAAACTGAAGCTGTGTATTACTTTCTAAGGATTATTAACGAATATCATGAACGCAATGTATAGGAGCACGTGACATTACATCCAAGTAAGTTGGGATCGATACGTAATGGCACATTAAAGTATCATATCTAGATACTTGAAGGAGTAAGAGTGTTTGTTTATAGTTGTAGTTAGATTGTTTGTATGTATGCTATGTGTGTACTTGGGACACTGATTGTTGATTGGGAGTTAAACTCCAAGTGTTGTTTTCTGCTTGAACATATGTCATATCTTGCATGTATAAACTTGTTTAGTCACCCAATAATCTGGACTAATCTTAAGTTGACCAAACGATTAACCTGACATTCACGATATCTCATTAGAGGTAACAATTACATTGTCAAAGTAAATACCAACACATTCTTTAAGGATAGCAAAAATGATCTTTTTCCCATCCTTAGTCGAACTAGGTAACAAGAGAGGGGGTCGCAGCAAGGTTGGAATTAGCGATTCAAATGTTATCTAAAGAGGAAGGTACTCTCCATTACACAAGCCTAGATTTACTCTGATAGTATCACATTAAAACCCCTCAGAATCTAGGTTAAAGTAAATGAAATTACTCTAACTTTACAATGAATCGATTAAACATTGTAAGATGCTATATCATTTGTCTGTTGTATTTGCATAAAATTAATGATTGAACAACCTTATTTGTTAATGTGTTCTTATAACTCTGTCCCTTTTTACTGAGTTGGTTGAACTCACTTCTCCATAAATTGTTTTGCAGGTGTAGAGTAATACCAGAAGATGCCCCGTTATGCTTGTATACATGTTAGTTTCGACGGGTTGGTGTAGATACCTTATTTTTGCCATTTTATTTTAACATTTTTATTGAGCTAGGAAGGATAAAATAAAAAGAAAATAATAAAAAATTAAAAATTTAAACAAATAACTAAATATAAATAATAAAAAATGAATTAAAAAACAAAAATTGAAAAATAAAAATAAAGTGTATATCAATTTAAGTCAAATTGAGCTGTTTAGGGTTTAGTCGTATAATGGTGTATGTCCAATTTAATAAATTTTAAGTCATTAAAGGATCGAGCTTTATTAAAAAATATTTCAATTCAGTTCAATAGAAAGTAGATTTTTTATCTAACTTATAATGGGTTAAAATAGACTTAGGATTTATTAATTAAGTTATTGGGTTAAATCAAGTTAGATTGAGTCGAGCACGAAAGATAGAAAGCCCAAATTAAGATAGGGTTTTTAAAAACTAGATCAAATTTTCAAAGAATTTAAATCGTACCTTTCGTATCTGAGAGTCGTTATAGTATCTAAGGTTTGTTGAGATTAAATCTATATCTAAAAAGATTCAATTGTGAGGCTTATAAATAATGAGTTGACAATGAAGTTTAAAACGGTTTTTACAATTACACATCCCACACAGTCACAAAGACACAAGTCCATAACCCAACACCAACTCCGATAAACACGATCTACATCCAATCCCCATGAATACAATCATCTAAACACATCTCCTTCCCACTTATTGATCACACAACATTCACTCATCAACCCTCAACAGTACCCACGCATAACCCACAATCCACACTGTAGCACTATATACGACACAGCATCTATTCACTCACCACACTCTCTTGCCCTCATGACGACAAACCATATTGCCCTCACTCACTACATTCTCTTACCCTCACCAAGCCACAATCTACACTACTATACGTCCCCTGACACACTACAATCCACACTACCACTCACTCAGACAACCACTTTCCAATCTCCACTTCACTTACCTGAACACTCCCCCACACACAACTACACGCTCACTTCACAATTGCTTGACACGAAACACACAATCACCTAACACAACCACTGTTGACACCGCATGATCACCTGCAGCATCTGACACTGTCCCTCACCACAGACACATACTACTACGTCTGGTCACACATATACTCACCTGAACACATACCGCCACATCTAGTCACAAAATACACATACGATCACGCTTGTGATCATCCTATCGGAATCCTCCGTTGATCCTCAATTACACTTGTAACTAAGTGAAGATAGCAACCATCCACTACTCTATCATGCCTGTGACTGAGTGAAGACAACAATCATCCACCCCTCGATCATGCTTTTGACCATCGAAAGACAAGAATAATCCACTACTCAATCACGCCCGTGACCATCTAAAGGCAACAACCATCCACCCGCTTATCATGCCCGTGACTATCTGAAGGTAGTGCTTGTCCACTCTTCGATCATGCCCGTGAGAGTTAGAAGCTAGCAACCAGATGTAACTCAACCCGATTAGGTAATAAAAATTATTTAATTAATTATTTCATCTAATTATTTTACTAATTTGTTTTCTTTAGTACAGGTTTTTTTTTTAAAATTGTCATATCATTCACTATATTTTTTATATAATTATCAATTTTTAATAAATTTAGTTAGGTTGCATTTTTAGTTGAAAATTGTATTTTTTAAAAGATCACATATCTTTTCTTCGAGGTCTATATTTTCATAAAAGATACGTATCTTAGCATATCTTGCATATAGGATTTAGAAAATATATCTTTTTTTTTTACACATAGTGATTTTTTTTTAAAAAAAATCTTAAACGGAGTTTTTAAGAAAAGATTTAGTTAGTTAGGTTTTTTTAAACAGATTCATGAAATTAAATTTTTTAAAGCTTTTTTTTAAATAATAAATGTAAATTTGGCTCAATTTTCAAAATAAAAATTCCACCCACTAAATATTTTATAAAAAAGAACTACGTTGGTTTGATCTCAACTAACAAGTACATGGATACTTTTGAGGTAACCGTATAAAAAATGAAAAGACTTTTTTCTCCTTTTCTTGAAAAATTCGTAATAAAAAATCCTAAAAAAATTCAATTTAGTTATATTTTGTATACCTGTATATATCTTCGTATTTTAAAATAATTACAAAAATAAAACCCATTAATTTTTTTATTTTTACATAGTGACTTAATCTTTATAGGTTAGCTCCCAAACTTAGTTCTTTTATTTTTTTTTTCAGAAAATACGTGAATTAGTGGCCAAGTTAAGGTTTTTCCATTTTATACCAGTTTAATTAGTTATTGACTCCAATTTTTTTAAATATTTTTTTCAAAACATTTTTTTAAAAAAAATATTTCCTTAATTTAATGTCGAGTAATTTGTATTAAGCGAACTCCACTTAATGTAGGTTAAATTAAGAAAAACCAAAATAGGGCTCGATAGTTTGGAGTAAAGTGAAGGAGTTTAACGAATGAAATAAAGGTCAAGTCTCTTTTGTTTTCTTTTGTAAGTGGATTATAAAGTTTTCCTAGAAGGCCTTATAGTCTTCGTTAGCTTGCTATTATCGTTATATATGCAATGTAGTCTTCCTGTAGAGATGTATAGTTTCTTTTGAAAACTTTGAACTCTTGACGTGCCTAAGATGATGTAATGAACTAATCTATCTATGAATATAAGAAAATGTGTTTTTGTAAAATATTGCTCCACAGGTCATATATATTATAGGTATCCATCTAGCTGCTTCAAAGGCGGTTGTTGGTTGAGTCATCGTTCACCTTCTGTAGACTATACCTATATTAGCAGCTAAAAGGATAGCTTCTAGCTTAAGTTAGTTTACACGACAGAACTGTTAAGACTCCTCTAATTTGGGGCATAACATACAATATCTATACAAGCTTTTAGCCATTATGAGCTATCACTTATTCAAGGTAATTCTTCCATTCTTACCACAAATAAATCGATACACATTAATACCCCATCTAGTTAGATGTTGACCATGCTGACCTCTTCATCCTTATTTTTTATAGACCCTTCACATGTGAATTAGGATATTTTTACCAAATTCATTTCTTTTGATCCCCAATATCTTTCTACCCTTGTCATGCCCACTACAACACGTTCTATTTCTACATCACTTTTAATTGAGTCAACTCCTTCTAGTGAACCATGCCTAAATATATCCTCTAAGTCATCACAAAATATTATTGTTAAGTCATCTCAAATTACAAACCCAGCCCACCTCAAGATAAGGAGACATCAAATATTGATAAAATAATTCCACATCTCTCAATACCTTAAATGTTGTCATCTAAAGCCTCTGTAGCCATAGCAAATGAACCCACAGTCCCTTCTTATATTGTTTAGGAACCTTTGAGCCCGTCGTAAGAATTAACTTCAGTCGCTTCTATATCCTAAAATTTGAATTCAACTATTGGTGGTCAACCTATTTAAGCTAGTAGATAAGGTTATTCTCCTTTGCCTTTAGCTGAGAAAAGTAAGGAAGTCCCATCCCCTATTACAAGAGTGTTATCTAGTTTATCCATTAGAAGGCAACAAGAGCACCTGGCGTTAGGTGAGGACGAAAACCTTACCTAAGCGAAGAAGGTAAAGCAACTTTAGACACAATTAATGGTACAGTGGTTAGAAAGAAGAGGTCATATAAAAGAAAAGACCAAAGTGCCCATGTTAGAAGCAAGAGCAGTATCAACGTAAATTAGAGTTTGAAATCCTGATCGTTGAGATTAATATCGAAAATGTTTCTCAACTCTCTTTCATGGCCATGGTGGTTGCTTGAAGCCACTAAGGAACCATGATTGTTTTTAGTTGGAACTATCGAGCTTGGGTTAACCCTTAACAATTTGAGAATTAAGGCACCTCTCATAGTCCTATATACCCAACGTAGTTTTCTTAATGGAGACCCATAACATAAGAACATAAAGTAGATGCAATTAGAAGTTTACATTTCAATAATGTTATTTATGTTAATCCTATTAGATTTTTTAATGGACTTACGTTATGGTAGTTTGATGGGATGAAATTAAGAATTTTAGAAAGTTCATTGAACTTAATCAACACTTGGGCTATGGATGCCAATATAGTAGTACAAGTGAGAGTTTCTTTTTGTTATGCCCTTTCTGGAATTTTATCCTAAATCGTAGTTTTAGCATAACTTAAGGACTATTGAAAACTTTATTAATGATAGTTAGTCAATGATTGAAGATTTAAATGAAATAGCAAATAAGGATGAGAAGAGTGGGGGCAAAGATAAGCTAATGAGGTAGATTGTTGCTTTTCAAAATCTGTTTTACGATTGTCATCTTGTTGATGCTAGTTTTCAAAGACAAGCGTTTTCCTAGTCAAATGAAAGGGAGGACGAAGATTGGTAAAAGAAAGACTAGATGAGGGCCAACTCAAGGAATGGACCATTCTTTTGTTAAATTGATGATAGAAAGCAAAGAGAGAATGGGGTCTAAATGCTTTAGATTTAATCAATCCTAGTTAAAAGTTGATGGATGTGTAGATGTAATTCGAAAAACTTGGCTTTCCACTATAGCAAGGTCCAATCTTTTAAGTTTAATGTATAAGTTGCAAAGATGTCGGTGGGCATTGAAAACATGGAAGAAGGCCAACGTGAGAAACAATCAACTGATGATAAAAGAATTCATAGAATAGAGTAAGGGAGTTGCTTATAAAAATTGGAACACCATCAAGAGCTTTTAAGCAAAGCTAGATAAGGCATAAGAGAAGAAAGCTATTGGCAGCAATGTTCTTGGATTTAGAGGTTTAACGCGAGGATAGAATACTAAGTTTTTTCATCAAACATCCATTAAAAGAAGAGCACACAACAAAGTCTTGAGAATTAAATCCAATGACGGATTATGGATGGAAGATGAAAAAGAAATTTTTTATATATTGCTACATTTTTTCTTCATTTTATACACATTTGAACTACATCACCCTCAGTTTAATTCCTTAAATTATGTAGATCCCACCATCTCATAAGAGTAAAACAAAAGTCTTACTCGCCCTATTGAGGATGAGAAAGTTAAAGCAACTATATTTAATATGGGAGAACTCAAAGCCCCTAATCCTGATAAATCTCGTGGCCTCTTCTATTAGGTGAATTAGAGCGTTCTTCAATTTAGGTATGTTCCCTCATAATTTCAATGATACTGACATTAAGCTTATTCTAGAACATAAGTGTCCTAATTCTATTTATTGATTTAGACTTATTGGTCTATGTTACTTCTCTTATAAGATCATCCCATATATCTTTGTTAATAGGTTAGCTAATGTCAACCCACCCACCACACACATATGTCATCCCATATATCTTTGTTAATAGGTTAGTTAATCCTAAGCTGACTCATTCATGATAATATTTTTATTACCTATGAAGTGTTTAATGCTTTTAAACTTAAGAGATATGGAAAGAATTACAAGTATATAATTAAAATAGATATAGCAAAAGCTTATGATAAGGTAGAATGGAATTTTTTAGAAGTTCTGTTAACTAAAATAGGTTTTAATCCTATTTAAATAAAATAGATCATGAGCTACATTAAATTACTCTTATAATCTTTTGTTGAATAGTAAACTTGTTGGATCTTTCAAGCCTACTAGAGGAATTAGATAAAGGGATGTTATTTCTCTTCATCTATTTCTTTTACTAACAAACACCTTATCCATGATGATATACAAAGAGATGTTGCAAGGTTATTTAAAGGAAACAAAAATCAAGCCAAATAGCCTAAAGTTAACTCACTTATTGTTTTGCAAATGATTCTCTCATATTTGTAGAAGTAACAAAGGAAATTTTCTCTAGATTAAGAGTGGTTTTGGAGCTTTATTGTAAAGATTCCAACTAACTAATTAGCTTCCCTAAATCCACCATTAATTTTAGCAAAAACACCTCAGTGGATGTTCAAACGAATTTCTATAAGTTGTTAGATATTACCCATTTGAATAAGCCAACGAAGTACTTAGGCCTTCCTACTGAATGGGGACAATCTAAGTGTGAAGTGTTGAATGGAGTTAAGGAGTGCATTTTGAACAAGTTACAATTGTAGAGAAATTCTTATCAAATCAATCGCCTATGCTATACCGAATTATGCAATGAGTGTGCTTGTTTTTCCCAAAAAATGGTATAAGGAGGTGGCTTCTTTAATAGTCTAATTTTTGGTGGGGTGCAAGCTCTTCTAAGAGGAGAATACAATGGAGAAAATGAGAAGACTTGATGTTGCCTAAGAAAGTGAGCAAACTAGGACTTCAAGACTTTTAAAGATTTCAACAAAGATTTGTTAAGCAAAATGGCTTATGTATCTCACAAAATCCAAATGCTTTTTGGGTAAGGGTTCTCAAAAGCATATATGTCAATGAGCTAGATTTTCTAAATGCTAAGATTAGCAGAAGAGCATCTTGGGTTTAGTAGAGTATTTATTGTGGTAGAGATCTTATTGCTAAGAATTTTTTATAGAAGGTAGGTAATGGACAACAAATTCATGTTTAGACTAACCCTTAGATACTTGATAGTCTTGGTTTTTGAATAAATGTTGGCAATATATCTATCTTGAACAAGGATCAAAGGGTTAGTTCATTGATTGATACAAATAATAATCTTTTGAGAAGTAATCTACTAGGTGACAGCTTTTCTCAACATGAGAAAAGAACCATGGAAATGATTCTTATTCAATTAGCAAATGAAGAAGATCATATTGTTTGGCTAATGGAAAGGAATGGATCTTATACTATTAAGTTAGGTTCCAAAAGGTTAAGGGAACGGCAACAGCAACTAGAGCATATTAGAAGCATGAGACCAAACTCATCTTTTAGACCTTATCAAAAGTTGTAGTCAATTATATGGAGTATTAACTACCTGCGTAAGATGAAGCACTTGTCTAGCTCATTTGCAATAATCGTCTAGCAACTAATGAAAATCTATTCAAGAAACACATTGGTTACTCACCTACGTGTTAGTTTTGTCAAGAGGCAAAGTAGGTAAAGTATTTTTTTATCCATTGTGAGTGGACAAGGAAGGTTTGAAATTGTTGGATTCCGGTTATATGCTTTTCCATTAAGCAGATTCGAAGACTAGTTGACAAAGTTATTCATCTCTTTGAAGGAATAAGACGAGTGTTAGAAAGAATATGCAATGAGGATCTTTGTAATTTTACGGTACATTTGGAAACATAGAAATGAATGTTGGGCTAATAAGCAAGGACCGAATGTACATTCCATGATAGGAAGAATTTAAGCTACCATACATGAATGGAGTTCTCAAAATAATCCTATGGAAGACGACTCGAATCTTACTGATGCAATGCATAAGAAGACAAAACAAAATCCACGAGCAAACACTAACATGAATTATTCTAACGCAAGAGGTGGAAATGTTAGTTTGAGTTCTATTTTTGATTGTCAGATTGATGTGTGAATGCATATGGATGAGTCTAATCTTACAGCAAGAGCAACAACTGATCACCATTTTCTTTCTACGTACAAACATAGCCCAGTCAATCCCAGTAGTAGATGTAAATTTAGATATGGAGTAGTGGCTAAATGGACTCCTCTAAAGGATGATCACATGTAAATTAATTGTGATGGATCTTTCGATGGGCAAAGCAATTCAACAAGTATTAGATTCATGAGTAGAGATAAAAGTGCCGTGAGTACAACAGCAACAGTGAAGAAAGTCCAAGCTGTTGATGTGGAAACTTTTGAGGCTTTAGCAATTAAAGAAGGCCTTCTTTTTACTCATTCTAATAATTGGTCATGTATGAAGATTAACTCTAATTGTTCTTTGTTTATTAGTCTTTGTAATGCCAATAAATCGTCAATAAATCCTCTAATTAAGCCAATTGTATAGTATTTTTTATGACCTAGAAATCTTTTATCTTTTTGTTCTTTTAAGTTAATCCCTAGAGAAGCTAACGGTTGTACTAACTAAGTTGCAAGGTAAGAAAGGGATGAGCATAATCATTAGAGAGTCTAATTTCTCATCCCCTTTAGTTTCTTTGTTGTTTGTTGACGTAGACTCCAGACTACCTAATTACTGGTGTATTTTGTTTTGAGTTTATAAAGTCCCTTTTATACCAAAAAAAAAAAAAAAAATGAGATATATTAAATTAGCAAAATTTTTAGCATGGACAAGAATAGAGAGAAAAAAACAAGAAGGCTTTAATTAATCTCGACTATTGCTATCTTGGTCATTACTATCAACATTCACATGTATCTTCTTGTTTTTATGGTGACTTTCCCTCCTATATTCGACCTTCATGATTTTTATCTTTTTTTATTTAGTAAGCTATCAATGCTATGTAGTGCCATTAAGATGATGCCAAAATGTCCTCTAAGCCTTCCAGGATGACACAAAGGTAGTAATATTTAATAGAACGAATTACAGCCACCGTTAAAACTATAACCCCGAATTTATTTAAAAAAAAAAAAAAAGAGGGGGTGGGGTGTGGCGATGGAATTGGAATTTCTTCCAAAAAAAAAATACCAAAACAACTTTATATATTGATGTAAAGCTACAAAATTTGACTCGTGTCAAATATTGCAATATCAAACTAGTATAAAAAGAAAAAAAGAAAAAAGAAAATCAAATGATGAACTAACCTAAGAAATAATAGCAAGTCTATATATATATATAGAGAGAGAGATGTACACACAAAAGACTAATTTAATTTTCCTTAGAGGAGAAACTTTGACTTAAAAAATTTCTTATAATTTAGGAGAAATTTTGTAATGTTGGTATTTCTTGGAAGAGCTATGGATACCATTTCAATTAAAAATTTAGGATGCCTCTGTAATTTGTTTCCAATGTACATTTTATCCCTAATGATTACCCATTTTTCTATACGAGTCTTTGACTCTTTTTTTTTTTCTTTTTCGTTCTATTTGAATCATCACTATTTTCCAACTTTTATAAAGATAGAACCTGTATCAACTTCCTTAAATTTTTCATCCATCCCAACACACTTTAGATTCTAATTAGTTCATAACAATAAGTTTAATAAAATAATTTTAAATATATTTAATTATATATAAAAAAAATAAAGAAAAGGGCATTGAAATTCAAACATTTGCTACCTTAGCTAGCCACCTTAAAGCCAACTATAAACTAAGATATGTAAAGGATAGATAGAATATAACAAAACCAAGAAAAGTTGCAATTCAAAAGTTGAAAAACGAAAATGATTTCAATTAAAAGGGAAAAAAAGTTAAATCAATATATACTTTTCCTTATAAATGATGTTCCTATAATTTATCTAAAATTTAGCAACAAGTAGTTAGTCCCTACACTTGAGTCCTTTCAACTTTACACCCCACCCATTGCATTTATTCTATATGGAACTCTTTCAAGCCTGTGCAATTACTAAAGCCGAAGGAGGTAATAACCAATCCCAACCTCCTCCTCTTGCCATCCATGTTTTCACATTAATTTTCAAATATTAATATAGTCTAAAACTATAAATAAATTAAGTCCAGACAATATCATACTAAGCTTTAGATCGAGCCCAGCTAGAGTTCCAAAACTAAAGTTTGACACAAGCTCAATCCAACTAAGCATTTAAGCTTTGACTCAACTTGAAGTGGTACTTAAAGAGTTCGATTCCAACTCAATTACGTTCTTCCAAGCTTAATTTATCTATAAAATATTTCTATTATATATAATAATATTAGTTTTTAAGCTCAACTCATATTTATACTTGATTAGAGCTCAATTAGGTTTGTAAGCTATTCGAATTAAATATTATGAAGTTCAAACTTAACTCGATTAACTACTTATGTGGTATAGCTCGAGCTCAAACGTAACTCTACTTTCTTAAGTGAGATTCAAATAAATATCAAACATAACTAGAATAATTACCAAATAGTTTAGCTTTTTTACTTCCTTAACATCTTAGAATTAGTCATAACTAAAGACAAGAACTGTGTAATCATTTTTTAAGAAACAATCAATAAGACCTTTTTTTTTTTTTTGAAAATAAGTAGTCTGTTTTGTTACTTATTTTTGTGTCTATGTTCTCTCTCTCTCTCATATAAGATTACAATATCCATATATGAGATTTATTGTACAATACAATAGTCACCACAGTGTTGTTATAGCACACACACATATATTATTTGAGATTTATTGTACAATACAATAGTTACCCCTGTGTTGTTATATTCTATTCACATATTATATGAGATTTATTGTATAATATAATAGTTACCCATGTGTTGTTATAGTAGGGTGACTAAGATTTAGGTCTCTTTTTTTGGGATTTCTATTTTGTGCATGGTTGTACCTAAGGGTCGAGTAAGTAAGTTACATGGGGTAAAATTTGTTGGAATAATGATGGGCCCAATTCAAGTGCAATTAGAGAGTAGTGTATGTATTAGAAAATAAGCATTTTTCATATGTGAGTTGCTTTACATTAAAATGGCTGAAGCCAATTTAACTTTATAGCCTATCATATTATAAGGTCATCTTCTTTCCCATTTTTAATCAATATGGGACATTTCTTTTATCATCTTCAACACTCCCCTCCAAGTCCAACTGGTTTGGTCTAGTTGTGACCGTCCTTCATATGCTTGAACTTATGTTCTTTGAGTCCAATTGGTTGGGCTTGTCCTCTTGAACCTCATAGGTCATAGGTCTAAATTTATTTGCCTAGGTCTAAATTTCTCACTAGTTATTCTCTTAATTTTGTGCTCTTAGGCTTCAGGTCTTGGGTCACAAAGACTTCAATATCATCTGCTATCTCTTAATTTATGTAATCTTGAGGTTTAGCTTATCTTTTTATCATAGTCTACTAGGTCTTTTGGGCTCTAATACCACATATTAGACTAACGAGAGACCCGATTCAAATGCAATGGGACAGTATCAATTTGTATCGAAAAATGGACTTTTTTCATGTATGGCCTACTTTACATTAAAATAAGTCAATCCAATTTAACTTTACAACCCATCATATTATAAAACCATCTCCCTTCCCTTTTTTTAACCAATATAGAACTCTTTATTTTTTTATCTTCTTCAACAACATTCAATCTGATTACTTTTCTATATGCTAACGTCTAGTAATATATATTTCACAATAGCCTCAACCTTCCATAGTAAATTTGACCTTGTGGTCAAACTCCATTATGGATTTATGCGTGCATTCTCCATCTCACAACAAGCTAGTTAATCGTTATCAATATACATAAGATAATGAGTTTTAATAAAATGTGCCCATGCTTCAACTTGAATATTCATATTCTAACTCTTTTAATGGGCATATTAATACCAATTTGTAAGTTGACTTTATTTTGACGGAATTCACCTTGCAGGCAGTAAAATAGAAAATTACAAGGGTAGTGTGCAACAACATCATCATGTAGAAAAGGAAAAGGGAAACACAGACTACACTTCTCCGCTCCATTATGAACATTAGGCTATTTATGGATACACTTATGCCAAGTCGCAACTTCGTTTTATATCTTAAAAAACACGTTGATTTTTTTGGTAAGATGCTATCAAAAAGATGCAAAAAAAGTTTATATGTAGTAACTTTTATCCCTTTTTTTATAGGTCGTGTATAAACAAATTAATATGAATTGCAGTACGAAATTGCGTAAACATGTAGATTCTAAAATCCATTTACGTTATCACAAACTGCATATTTGTAGCAAAATTTGTATGTATGTATCAGCAACCTTTGCATGAAATCGCCCAATGTTACTTAACATAAGAAAATCTACTTTTATATAAGCGTTATTATAAAGAAAATGTAGTGTTACTGAAAAATATATAAAAGGAAAAAACAAAAGGCCTAATATTAAGTTAGCTTGCGACTTGCCCAAAAAATTCCAGCTATCTTTAGTCGCTTTCACACTTTTCGTGGGACATTATTAGATCAAGTCATTAATTAGTGACTTAATAATATCCATAGAGATTTAAGACAAGAAGATTTGGCGGTCGAAATCTAAGGGTGAAGATTAATTTATAAATAAATTAATTGAATTGGAAACTTCTTTGAAATCACAATTTATCCCGATACCGTCACCTCTCGTTGTCCTTGTTTGTGCAAAAGAAGTACGTTTTCCATGGCGATGCAATGATGTCTCTCTGTTGACTGGCGACCACATTTGCACCAACGCCATTGTCTTTTCTTTGCTCCAAAGGGCATAAATTGGGTGACTAATGGCTACGCTATAATTCCTCTGTCTGCACTGCAAAAAGGCAAAAACAAAAGGTTCAGCTGATCGGGTCAAACTTTGTTCAACCCTCGTTTAATTTATTATACAGAGCAGATGCAACTTTTCTTTCATTTTCCTTTCTTTTTGTTTTTTTCTTTCCTTTTGGATTTTTTAAATTTATTTAACCGAAATATCACAGAGTCTTCATTTCATTCAACTAATGATTAGATTAATCCTTCTTTCTTAACCTAGAATACCTAGGGCCCTATGTCGAATCCGAATATTTACTTCTCCATTTATATATTACGTCGAAAAACCTAATGGTGGATATTCATTATTCTGTAACAAAATTAAATAATTCAACGTTTCGACATTAACAAAGAGGATAGGAGAAAGCACTGTCCCTTTGCTTTTGTTTGATACCATAAATAATCAGAGTAAATTGCATAACGAACCCTTCATAAACTATAGAGGCATATTGAATTTCTAAAATACTATATTATATATCTTGAAAAGTATTAACACCTAAAAATCTTATCCAATTCAGTACTAAGTCAATTAATTATATCATTAGACAATTAAAACTATCCTTTTAGGTAATTCATTATTTGATTTGGAATTTTTTAATTGACTTGACATTTTGGCAATCAGTATGGGTCAAATCAAGCAATAGGTGGGGTCTTAAAAATTAAATGACTTAATATTGTATTAGAGCATAAAATTTCTAGTATAAAAGGATTTAAGTATGCTAGTTAATATTTTGATAATTATCATTTAGCTCTATTATAATTTACCCATGATTATTTGCTTATACAAAAGAAAAAGTTATAATGAAGAAATCAACCACCTAATTTTGGTCAAAGATATCACGCCCCCTCAACCCTAATATGACGTTTCGAGACCCTCTTGAGAAAATGACCGGAAAATAAAAAGTATAAAGAAATAAATACCTTGACGATACATGTTCACATCCCAAGTGATTCCTTTATTACTCGCTCACACCACCAAAAAAAAAGAAAAAAAGAAAAAAAACCTGAACTTTGGGGGGTAAATGCAATGTTATGTTTTTATATTTGTTTCTTTCGATTCCTATTTTTAAAAACGAGCACTCAAATCTTCAATTTTTTAAAAAAATAAATGAATTTGAATTATAAACTATTATATGACCATTTTTGCTATTATTTTTATACATTCTTTAATTATGATTATTTTTTATAATTTTATATAAAGGCAAAAAAAGTGAGTAATGGCCTATAAGCACATTTTTTTAAGTATTTGGAGAATCTAAATGTTGAAGTTTTTATAAGAAAAAAAGGTTAAATGTATGTAAAGCAGATATAAGAGAGTTTATATACAATTTATCCTATTTTAAACTTATACTGCTATGACATCTTCTTATATATATATATATATATATATTTCTCCTATTATTTTCATCTATTTTACATGATGTAAGAATGCTGATTCTCTGTTCTTCAATGAGATAATTATCTCACCAACCTTTCAATTGGCCCGTGAAACCTGAAATTAAAAGAAGTGTTATATGATAATCTGTTACATTTGGAATAGTTTTATTAGTATTTGAGAACATTATCATTTGATTGAGTATATTGAGAATTTTTTGTTCCGAGCATCCATCTATATTCCATTCATAGGTGGATCCTACAGAGTATTTATTCTAATAATTGTCATTTTTCTCTTTAATTAATATATCAGGATGTATTGCTCTCTGATAATATAATTTTTGAGGTTCTTTCCAATTTATTTTATAGATTTCATCATCATTTTTTTTTCTTTGGTATCAGAGCCAAGGAGGGAGTATATATAGGTAATCTAAGAATCTTAGTATTTTCTTATTAAGACGATTGTCTTTGTGACGATCTTGAACTTATATTTCCTAAATCACTTGAGACGAATCCTTAGTGAAAAGCCTTAATATTGTGATAAGCCTACTGAGGCCTAACGTAAATTCCACTTTAGTTGAAAGAGTTGCATAAAAGTCATAAATTGGAAATCATAATATTAAATTAAATTTAGTCTCGTGATCTAGACTTATAAGATTAAGAAAAATTAGTCTTATTTGAAAATATGAATTTACTTAGAAGATCTATGTCCTCTTCTCGCTTTGCTCTTACGGAACAATCCGACGAATCTATGTTGAATAATAAAGATGAGATATATATGAAAGATTTTGACAAAGCAATTGATGAATGGAAAATACCAAAAACATCTTACGATCAGATATATCAAATAAGCAAATGGAAAATTTTTGGAAAAAATGATTATGTGATAGCCATAGAAGAAAAGGATATTCATGTTTCTGATGGTTTAACAACAATTAAACTTTTGAATGAAGAATCAATCAAAAGATATGCAAAAGATTGGAATTATATGCATTTAATCTTAGTTCAGGTAGGAGCAAAACCTCTTACTAAATTAGGTCTAGTTACATCAATTTTTATGGTTTTCAAAGATGCTAGAGAATTAATGTATGAAAAGTCAATACATGCCGGTATTGAAACCAGTCTTAGTAGTGGTCCAATACAATTTGAGCGTCATCCAAATATCACCCTTGCTCTTAGAGATAAAACAATCATGAGTTCATTAATTCTCCAAATCAAAACACATAATTATAGAATGGTAAAAGGATCAATACCAATGGTTGTAATATATAGAATATATTTTAAATTAATGAAAACTGCTTTTGGTTCTAAGGCTTATAAAATGAATAAGAGAGGTCAGACTCTACTTATTCAAACAGACTTAACCAAAGCTAATGTATCAGTCCTAAAAATGATTCAATTGTCACAAGTCAATTTACCAGAACATTGGGAAGTAGAAAATCTACTTCTTAAAAAACCAATATACAATACTGAACCATCAAATGTAATTCAACATCCTAATGGTAAAGTTACCATCCGATTCAATAGGAATCATTTAGTCAGCTAAGAAGACCACTAGAAATAAGATCTATGACATCTTCTTCTAGAAGATCAGTAGATCTTCCTAATCCTCCTCCAATAATTTACACTCCATATCATACTCAATCAAACAATCAACAAGAGAATCCGTCCCTTTCAAGAATTGTCCATAATAGGTCAGGTATAACCTAACTTGTTTATGAACCAAATGAATCTGAACATGGTGAATCTTCATTATCAGAAATTGGTGATCCAGAATTAAATGTTATAGAAAAATCATTTGTACCAAATAAATCACTTTTAAATAATGAATTCAATTCTCAAAAGAATGAAAAAAATTAGAAATTGGTATTTTGAAACATTTGGTCATATAAAAATGAAAATAAAAGACGAATATTATAATTTCATGGAAGAAATTGGTGCTCAGATATATTTCTTTGAATGGTTTGAAAATTATTATCTGAATTCTAAAGAAATCAATGTTATTAATAATTATTTTAAATGGAAACTTAGTGATGGACAAATCATAGAATCAAATCATCCCCCATTAAGTAATATAAAAATGGTTCATAAAAATACAGAAATCAATCTTACTCCATTTAAAAATGCTACAGAAGAAGAAGGATCAGTAATTAAGAAAATAATAAATCAAAATAATTACACTAATCAACATTTACATACTATAGGAGAACAATTAGACAGAATGGAAGATACAATTAATATTGAAATCAATAAAACAAGTGAGAAAACTTTAATCAATAAAAATACTCCATTATTTAAACCATTTGAAATGCCCAGAAATCCCAGTCATGAATTTTTAAAAGCTTTAGAAGGTAGAAAAAGAATATTAAAAAACAAATCAATAAAAGAAGAGTCTTCATCAACAAAGCCAATAAATTCTTTTCAAATGGATACTCCAACTCTAATTAGAAAGGGAATAGTCATAGAAGATATACCCTCAGAAAAAATTCATGTTTTAGATGATGAATCAGTAGATAAATCAGATAATGAATCAGTAGATAAATCAAATAATGAATCAATGAGTGAGTCAATAAATGAATCAATGTCTAATATTTCTTTGAATAATAATATAAAAAATGATGATGAAATCAATAAAATAAATTGGAAAGAACCTCAAAAATTATATTATCAGAGAGCAACATCTCCTGATATATTAATTGGAGAGAAAAATGACAATTATCAGAATAAATACTCTGTAAGATCCACCTATGAATGGAATATAGATGGATACTCGGAACAAAAAATTCTCAATATACTCAATCAAATGATAATGTTCTCAAATACTAATAAAACTGTTCCAAATGTAACAGATTATCAGATAGCACTTCTTTTAATCTCAGGTTTCACAGGCCAATTGAAAGGTTGGTGGGATAATTATCTCACTGAAGAACAGAAAATCAACATTCTTACATCATGTAAAATAGATGAAAATAATAGGAGAATTCTAGATGATAATAATGAACCAATTCAAGATATGGTTAATACTTTAATATTTTCAATCAGTCAACATTTCATAGAATACCCTTCTCATATTAAAGATAAAATCTTAGATCTGTTATCAAATATGAAATGTAAATCACTTGGAGAATTCAGATAATATAGGCATATTTTCTTTCAAAGAATTTTCCTTAGAAATGACTGTAACCAACCCTTTTGGAAAGAAAAATTTTTAGCCGGTTTACCAAAACTTATAGGTGACTAAGTTAGAAAATTACTTAGGGAAGAAAACAATGGTGAAATTCCCTATGATAATTTGTCATATGGAGAATTAGCATCATATGTCAATAAAATTGGAACCAATTTATGTAATACAATCAGGTTACAAAAACAATTAAAAAATGAACAGCGCTTAAAACACCAGAGTCTTGATGATTTTTGTGCTCAATATGATTCTTCTTTTGTCAATAAAAAATCATAAAAGGTCATCTCATAAATCACAAAATTGTCCTAAATGTATAAATAGAAAACCTCGAAGAAATTTTAAGAAAAAATCATTTAAAAAAATTCAAAATAAACAAAATCAAGAAAAATCCGAAGATAAAAAATATAAAAGGAAGTCATATAACAATTAAGGTGTTATAAATGTAAAAAAAATTGGTCATACAGCAAATTTTTGTAAAATAAATAATAAGCTTAATGAATTAGACTTAGATGAAAAAAAAATGGAAAATATATTGCAAATTTTTTGTGAAAATGAGTCATCAGAGAATGATAATAATGATGGAATCCAAGTCAATGATATGGATTTTACTTCATCAGAATCAAAAAAAGAAGAAATCAATGTACTAACTAATAATGAAGAAGCAATTCTTAAAAAAATTGATCAGATGACAATTGATAGTGAAAAGTTTGAATATATTAATAACTTCAAAATCAACACCAAATCCCACTCCAAAATTATCATATAACCTTAATAAAATTCTCGAAAGAGATAAAAAGAAAAATAAAGAAGTAATAACAATCAGTGATTTGTAAAAAGAAATTAACATTCAAAAACAATAAATAAAGGAATTAAAATTAATGCAAATAAAATTTCAACAAGAATTACTTGAATTAAATCAAAAAATAATCCAAGAAAATGAATCAAATACTTTAAATGAAGTAAAAACCTCATCAAATAGAATTGATGATTATTTAATGCATCTTGTTCAAATCACATCAAGAAAATGGATAATAAACATATAAATCAAGATTAATAATGAATTTTTTCTGCATACACTTGCTCTATTTGATACTGGTGCTGATTTGAATTGTATTAGAGAAGGCTTAATTCCAACAAAATATTTTGAGAAAACTAGCCAGTCTCTAAGTTCTGCATCCGGTAATAAATTAAGCATCAAATATAAATTATCAAATGTTGAAATATTAAAAGATCATGCTTCTTATAAAACCTCATTTATATTGGTAAAAAATTTGAATAAAAATGTTATTTTAGGAACACCATTTATAAATCAAATTCAACCATTTGTGGTAGACGAAGATGGAATTAAAACGCAGTATCTGAAAAAAGAAATTGTGTTTGAATTCGTGACAAAATCACAAACCAAATATATAAATCAGTTAAATAATAATGAGTTAAATTGTTTAATAAAATGGAAAGAAAATCATTTGATGTATTTGAAAAATGATCTTGAATTTAAAAGAATTGAGAGCCAACTTGATAATAAAAATTTGAAGTTAAGAATTTCTCAAATAGAATCAGAAATAAAAAAAAAAATCAATCTATTCTACACTCCTAAATGCATTTTGGGATAGGAAATCACATATTATAGATTTCCCATATGAAAATGATTTTAGTGGGAAAAATATTCCAACAAAACCTAGACCTTCACAAATGAATCATGAAGTTCTCAATAATTGTAAAAATGAAATAAATGATTTACTCAATAAAAAATTAATCAGAAAAAGTAAATCACCTTGGAGTTGTTCTGCTTTTTATGTAAATAAGAATGTTAAAATCGAAAGAGGTGTACCAAAATTAGTAATAAATTACAAACCTCTTAATCCTGCTCTCAAATGGATAAAATATCCAATCCCCAATAAAAAAGATTTGCTTAATAGATTAAATCAAGCCAAAATATTCTCAAAATTTGATATGAAATCTGGATTTTGGCAAGTTCAGATTAAGGAAAGGGATGGTACAAAACTGCCTTCACAGTTCCTTCTGGTCAATTCAAATGGAATGTAATGCCATTTGGATTGAAAAATGCTCCTTCAGAATTCCAAAAAATCATGAATGAAATTTTTAATGATTATATCAGTTTCATAATTACATATATAGATGATGTTTTAATATATTCATCTAATATTGATCAACATTTTAAACATATAAAGATTTTCACCAATATAATCAAAAGGAATGGTTTAGTAGTCTCACCTACTAAGATCAGTCTTTTCCATACTAGAATCAGATTCCTAGGATTTAATATTTACAATGGGACAATAATTCCCATACAAAGATCAATTGAGTTCACTGAAAAATTTAACAATGAAATCAAAGATAAAAATTAACTTCAAAGATTTTTAGGAAGTTCGAATTATATTACAGAATTTTTCCCAAATCTCAACATAATATGCAAACCATTATATCAAAGATTAAAAAAGAATCTACCTCCGTGTTCAAAAGAACATACTGAAATTATCAAATTGATCAAACAAAGAATTAAAGGAATTCCTTGTCTACATATTGTAGATCCCTCATTACCAAAAATAGTAACAACTGATGTTTCTGATTTAGGATTCGGATGAATTCTAAAACAGAAACAAAATGATAAAGAATATGTTGTTCAATTTGTATCAAAAAATTGGAATAATTGCCAATCAAACTATTCTACAACCAAAAAAGAAATCTTAGCCATTGTCTTAACAATTTTAAAATTCTAAGGAGATTTATTGAATCAAAAACTTCTTTTAAGAATTGATTGTAAGGCAGCTAGAAATGTCTTATTAAAAGATATTTAAAACATTGTATCAAAACAAATTTTTGCCTGATGACAATCTATTCTTTCTGTATTTGCTTTCGAAATAGAGCATATAAATGGATCTTCCAATTTCCTTCCTGACTTCCTTACTTATGAATTCTTGCAGGGAGATGCCTCCCAAAAAAGATAAGGATAAAGGTAAGGAAAAAATTTCCTCATCAGGAAAAGGATTGACCAATATCAAAACATGGTTAGATGTTTGTAAACCATTCAACATTCCATTAACAATCAAAGAAGAATCCTCATTAAAATCATCAAAACCAATGTCTTCAAATAGCCAATCAATTTCTGAAAGTCAGACCAAATAAGCCCTTGCAAAATTAATAGATATGGATCCAGCCCCTGGATTGCTTAATGCAATCTCAATGGTCTTGCAATCACAATCAGAACATAAAATCCCAGCATTACCAGAAATTCCTCAAACAGTCTCTCAATCAAAAGACACCCAAAGAAGAAATCAGAATTTCCAAATCACAGAAATATCATCACCAACACCAGTTGGAACAATCCCTTTCAATCAAAGGTCAAAATTTTTTATAAAACCTATTTCTAGATATGTTTTCTCTATAGAAGAAAGCCTATCAGAAAAGGAAAGGACCCTTTTGATTTTGCAAATAAAATATTTACAAAAGATTTTTATTATGTGCCATATGATCTATACCAAACAATCCAGTTTTATGAAAAATTTTTAGCTGAAACTGGATCAATCAGATTTAAACATTTTGAAAAGGAAGGAATGACCAGCTATTCTACAGCTAGAATACTAAAAGTAATCAGTTTGAAAGAATGGCGAGTTCATCCAATCACAGCAACTAAACTCAATATAGAACCATTTTCAGTACAACCAAGTCATTGAGCTACTTATAATTATTATGATTATAAGTAAGCTTGGTGGAATGTGTTTTATCAAATGAATCCAAAAAATTCACATGCTTGGTTAATATTTTTTTATAATTGTTCTTCTTTCAATCTTCCTACCTAGTTTAATCACTGGTAGAAACAATTTGGTGCTACATTAGAAATCATTCATCAAAATGCCAGAGAAGGATTTGATACTTTCCTAAATCATTATAATCCTACACCTCATGAAAAGAATTTTCCAAAAGAGATGCTATATTTTATACATCTCGGAATATCATGGGTCATGGCATGGTGGTTCGAATATAAACCAAATCGAACATCAAACATAACCAATTTGGTCAAAATGTACAAAATCAAATGGTAGGACAACTTCAAAATGTGGAATAAGTGTGAAAAAAAATTCAATTTTGAATTGGATCAAAACTAATTCTACAAATTCACCACCATCATCATCATCAACTAGGCAATATCACAACAGAGGTTTTTTAATATCATCTCTTGTAAGTGCAAATTCTCCAAACCAATTGAAGCAAATTCTGGAAAAAGCACTAGAACATATCAAAGAATCAGAATCAGCATAAGAATTAAGTTCAGAAACAGACTCAACATCTCACCACAGCGGAAATACCAATGAAGATGACTGCTATGGAATAGATTTAGGAGATCCGTAATTGTATCACTTGTATCATTTATATGATACTGCACTGTAAAAGTAGAAATACGGTATTTTACCCATGTACTACAGTGCACAATACAATCAACCAAAAATCAGTCAATCAGAAAGTCTGTATATTACTGTAGCAATAGTATCTTATCGGCCATAACATCATTGTAGCAATAGTACCCT
Source organism: Lumnitzera racemosa (assembly GCA_024138005.1). NCBI lineage: Eukaryota > Viridiplantae > Streptophyta > Magnoliopsida > Myrtales > Combretaceae > Lumnitzera > Lumnitzera racemosa. Next base: position 41,958,003 of record JAMXBC010000008.1, on the reverse strand, counting down.
GTCGGCCACAACATCACTGTAGCAACAGTATCCTGTCAGCTACAATAATCCAAATCCCTCTATAAATATGGACTCTTAGAATCAAAAGAGGCATCGAAAAACCACAAACCTCTTCTCTTCTAGCTCTCTTCTTTCATCCTCTCTCTCTCTTCTATCCTTTCCATCCCACTCATACACTTATATCAAAAATCATCCAAACACCTTCTGAAGCATAATTGTTTGCTTCTCTGTCAACCAATCAGATCATTTTCTTAAAGCATAATTGTTTGATTCTTCCTATCAAAGGTAGAACAATCATTTTCCTGATCATACCTTTCAGTATTTTCTATCATCCATTTATGCTATAGTATTTCTATGTTTTGTAAAAATCAATTTTAATCAACAAAATTGGTTTGATTCTTATCTTACATTATATCTCATGTGGGGAATCTCCAATTAAAATTGGGTATAATTCCACAAGATTGTATCTTTCTATTCTTATTTATTAGTTTGTTTATCAAAACCCCATAATTAGCCGGTATTACCGCCTTTGGAGGTTTTATTATTTCAAGTCTGCATCAAAGCCCCACTAGCTTTGGCACTGCCGCCTGTAGTGGTTTTAATCATATTTTGCATATAAATTTATGTCTCTATTAATTAATGATTTTTATCTTTATCATTACTTAGATAATGCAATAGAATTCCTTGAATGGTATTATACTGTCTTGATTAATATTAATTGGTATTATACTGATGATGAATAATCTATTTTATGTTGTAAATGCCAAAACAATATAATCTAGAAAATAGGAAAGAAGAAGCTGAAGTATTACAATATTTGTTTAGTGCTATAGTTTGGCTAGAACACTTTTATAAAAATTATCTTTGGCTTGCTTTCACTGTAATAAATATCCTAGATCACTAATCAAGTATAAACATTATTCTCCATCATTAATAAAATCAAATTTTGTTGTATATTATTTTCTCTTTTATGTCTGTAAATATAAAAGACAATAACGGAGAAGATCTAATTGAATATAATAAATACTTAGAAGATGCGATAGAATTCTTATTCTATATAATTTGGGCTTATTCTTTGCTTGAAAATAGGTTTTATTTAGCTGATATATAGTTTAATTATTAAATAATCAATAAAATCATTTTCTTATTCCCTATCAATCAATCCAGAATTTTGACAATAACTATTCAATAAGTATTTCCTTGGATAGTGACTTTATATATATCTAACACACGCATTCTCCATAACCAGGTCTACGTAGAATTTACCACTATTGGCGAAGAAAGGAGATACCATGCCATGCACTTACGATATTTCCGAGTCGGAGCGTCAAATAAATCCTCCTCCAATTACGTAGTATTGGGCTTTAAAAAAAAAAGAATAATTAAAATAAAAAAAAACAAAGAAAGAAAAGAAAAGAATCAAGTAATACTTGATTGATGGATGTTTATTATTCTTAGAATGTTGTCCTATTAGAATTTCTGCCTATCACAATCAAATAATTAAGTACATAACACAAAATGCAAAGTATATTTATTATTTTTATCACATAGATGTTTAATTGTGAATTATTTGACATTGTTAGGAGTGTGTTGAGGGGCAGCGTAATTGATGGCTTGACTTAAGAGTAGTAGAAAGTGACCACTAAATATTTAGTCATTAACCAGGGTAGAAAGTATTGTCAAAGTCATAAAGTCATAAAAGTGAAATTCTACTTTATTTTAGTTCTACTTCACAATTTCATGGAGGGTGCATGTGTGACTTGAAAATGATAATATGGTTCTTGTGCCAAAAGTCCGTTAATAGTATATTTAGAAGTAGAAATAATTATTCATAGGAAATTGCCAAGTAATTCATAGACGGTTGATACAAGTATAAACGGATATGTATAATTCAGATGGCCTAAACGGTTAATGTTTGAATGCTTTATTTTTAAAAGCTTGAATCTGATGATTAAGAAGCGGTCTACATGTGAAAAGCAATAAGAACAGCGTTTACAATCTTTATCTGAATTTTTTCTTTTTTAATATTATATATTTTGATATTGCTAAATGCCAAACTTAACTCTAACTAATATTGTTAAATACTATTTTCAATCTAACATGGATATTGTTTCTTTTTCCTAATTGGGACCTTGTACAGGAATCCATATGTTACTTTCTTGGGTAAATTGAATGAATCACTCTTCATATTTATCGTAATGGCATGAAAACACCTTATTTTGAAAATTGAACACTTACACAAAATAGATAACGATGTCCACTTTTCTTATGATGTGGTAACTTATGGGTCTATTTTGCTAAAATGGAAAATGTGATAAAATAAGTAATTTATATATACTCTAAATTAGTGACATGAGGCTATCCTAATAATTTACACTTGATACCTTAGTACTCGTAATGAAGGAAATAAAACTTTTCCTCGACTTCATTTTGAGCAAATTAAATGTGACTGGAATTGTTGTAAATTTCGTAAAATCTCACAAATTTATTTAACCTCGAAATTGTTAGGTAAAAGACAATTCATTATTTTGACATATGCCTCCTGAATACAATTGATTGCTTCATTTGACAATTGCGCCCTCGGTATTTACCACAATGTATTGTTTTCATCGATACCTCAAATCAAGTAGTAATGCTTTTTTTTTTTTTTTCTTTGGATTATTAAGCTCAATTGCTTTCATATTCTATGTTTTCTCTTTTATAAGGATAAGCAAAGCAGAAGAGCTTGTGGATGTTATATAATATCTACTGTTTATTTATTTATTTATTTTTTTCCCAACACAAAGAACCCATTATTAAATATACAACTCCAAAAAAATTTATACTTTAGAAATAAACCATGCCAGCAGTTTAGGTTACGTTTTAATTTATTTTATAATATTTTCCACATAAACAAAATAGACATGTAAGCTAACACATAACCAAAAGGTAGAGCCTAAAGTCTAGTTCTGAGATGTAAGTTCTCGTTTACAAAAACCGGGGCATTCGTGAATTGCAATCATTTTGAGGAATGGTCCACGCAATTTAGCCTGTTTTCTTTTATGTGTTGCAAGATCATGGATCAAAATTTATATGTTGGATGAAGGAAGGAGCATAATTTTGTGAGAATAATAGCATAAGCAAGCAATATTTTTATTGAAAAAAGACACATTATAATGAAATGTTCATACATCATATCCAAATGTACAAAATGTTTAGATATTGATTACAATATGTAATGTCCTACAATCTAAGAGCATCATAGCTAACTACATATTTTTAGTATCTAATGACACGTTAAGACTTTAGTGACAGTATTATAGTCTCTAAGATCACCTGTAATAGTTGCTTGTCATGTAATAGTACCAATTCTTCATAATTTAAACAATTTGAATAACTCGCTAGTGAATCATTCCAACCATAATTATAATTATCAACAAGATTTGTAATTCTATAACAATAGAACCTATCAATAGATCTACCCAACACCATTTTCTATAACTTTATAGATCATCACATTCATCGCCTCAATAGAGCTACTAATCGCCTCTCCTCTCAACATAGTGATGGCAGTCTCAACTATCAAGACCTTTAAGAAAGTCTAATAGAATTGTCTAAAATTTTTATATCATGTATATATTCATGATACGAAAACTGTCTTACAATTTAGATATTACAAAACTTTAAGTAATTAACCACTAAGGCTTCTAATTTTTAATTTATTAACTCATTGTAAAATATAAATAATTATAAATATCCGATATTCCATGGTTTATCAGAACCGTAGAGAATCGATATTCTTTACCAAATAATAAGACAGGGTAAATTAACTTTATAAATTATAAAAAATACTAAATTATACATAATCCTGACATATAAGTATATTCTATATAAAATGTTTCTATAAGAGCTATACACTTCTCAAATAACTCTAACATTATCAAACCTATCCTCAATGTGCACTCAACACTTGAAATTCATCACAATCCCAAGTTTAATGAGCTTGCAAAAGAAACTATAAAGAAATAAGCAAACTATAACTCAGTGAGTTTATTTCTCACCACTACCGTTCAAGTAAATTATCAAACATTATTAGTACACATGCAATCTATTTACACTATTCAAGTAAGTTATCAAACATTATTAGTACATATGCAATCTATTTACACACGAAATAAATGTATACGTAGTAAATGCAAGCAACATATCCATAAGAGTCTAAAACCATAAAAGGTTTGGATTTATATTATCTACACATCAATTATCCCTTATACTTACCCGCATGAGGCACCTCATAAGACTGCCTGAGGGCACCATCCCTCTAGATGACACTCGATTATTATCCTAACCAAAAAAGAAATACCAATCTAAATAGGTGAATCCTAACTAAGGCTATCTACCATCAACAAATCATATCCAAGGCCCCTTAGACACAACAAAGCGAGTCTTCCGCTATCAAAATATATCTAAGGCCCTAGGGTATAAATATGTGAATCTTCTCACTATTAATTGGAAATACTATACTAGCTTTGCCTCAACAATAAAAATATCATCAAAGGGCACTATGAGCTCTCATAAAAATTATACAAGAATTTGTTTAAGATTAGGAAAACATTTCTAAAAATATTTTTCTCAAAAATTTGCAAAGTTGCATTCTCCATAAGTATACTAGTTAAGTCATAGACATGCGACAAATACCGCCAGTTATTTCAATTAGATATTTATATTTATAGGTTTAAGAATGTAATCATATAAACGATAACTCATAGGGAAAAACAATCATTTAGACACACAGGTAATAACAACAAGCAAACATCAAGCAAATTTCATGCATAAGCAAATAGTAGATCATTAGAACTTCATCTCCTGGATTAATGCTCACTCTTTAAGCTTTAGAATTCCCAAAACTCAATAATCAGGTGCTTAAAAAATAATAAGACTTATAAGTATTCAAAAAAGCTAAGCTCTTTAGTTAACTAATATCTATTATAATTTACCTAATTTCCCACCATAACCCAAGCATGACATGAACATGGTTTAACTTAAATTTTTTACCTATTCTTCTTAGTTTATCTTAAATCTTTAGTTACATATAACTTTTTCATTCTGTTTTAGACATAACTTTTTCATTCGGTTTAACTCCGATTTTTATGATCTTATAGTTGATCTTTATTATTTTTTGACATAATTTTATGTAGTAAAATCCGTTTTAGACGTTGAAACCTACATCTTTCATTATGACCCTAGAATGTTACGAATTTAATTATTTTGACCCGAATAATTTTATTTACCGATTTTAAGCTTTTCTTCATTATTTTATAATTTAATTAATTTTCTAAATTTTATTTTTTAAAATTATTTTACTTTTTTAGGTCTATTTTACTTCAATTTCTTTATTTCTTCATTTTAAGTCTAATTTACCAATTATGTTAATTTTGTTATTATTGCAATTTTCTAATTTATTAATTATTATTATTTTCCTAATTTTTAGTTTAATTGGATATTTTGGAAAAATTTCTAACATGGCACTTTCTCATTAATCCATGTGGCAATTTTTTCGTTTTTTCCTAGTTTGTATATTTCTCTAATTTTGTATTATTGTTATATATATATATGTATGTTATTATAATTTATTAATTATTATTATATATAGGCCTTAATTTCTCCTTGTGGGTTTTGACCCATTTATATATCTACATATATATTATGTATTCTTACTTATTAGGTATTTAACATATTAGTATGTATACTTGTATATATATATATATATATATATATATGAATTTATACTTATACTATTTTAATGTTATACATATAGTTATGCATGTACAAATACATATGTACACGTTTTTATACTTATATTTTACTAATAAAAATATGTATTTTTATACACATATATATATGTGTGTATAGTTATGTTTTCTTAATCTATTTATAAGGAAATTTGATATAAGATATATATATATATATATATATTTAGGTACTTTTCGATTTACATGTACTTATGTAGAAATACTTAATTAATCTTATGTATATGTCTATGTACATATTAAGGTGTATATATATATAGGTATATATATGTATATATATATATTCTTATCTTATTTTCCTGTTTACTCCCATATATGTATATGTGCTAAGTATATATATTATAACCATACATTTGTATACATATATATACATATAAATAACTAAGTCTATATAATACTTCTATACATATGGGTATATATCAATATGTCTAAGTATATATATACATGTAAACACAATTCTAAAAGAAATAAGATTATGTACACAAAATCCAATACATATACATAAGATTTGCTCTACCACATACTAAAATATATGCTAATACATCAAGTATGAAAATACACAAAAATATGCAAGAAAATACATAAAAATTAATTTACATAAGAAAACTAATACTAATATAATATAAGATAATATTTTTACTTGTTCTTAAAAATAAGTAGCGGAGAAATCCCCTTTTTATCCTCCCTTTGATGTTGTTAAAATATGAAGTAGAATGGTAAGTAGAAGAAGAGGGAGATAATTAGAAGAAGAAGATGAGGAAAAGAGAGAGAGAAATGTCGATTCAATTGGGAGGGAAAAACGAACTAATTACATGTATCAATTTGTGAAAAATAAAGAGAGTTAGAGAGGGTTCTAGAGTGCACATGTAGCTCATGCAACTAGGGAAAAAAAGAAAAAAAAAGAAAAAGAAAAAGAAAAAGAAAAGGAAAAGGAAGAAGAAATAAATACTTGAAAATGAAATTTTTACTTTTGGTTAAAATTGTTGAACTTAAAAGCTCTTATGTGTGATTTTGATGAGAATAAAACTATGCAAGTTATGCTAAATCAATTATTATTATAAACCAATTTGCAACTCTCACAAAAACTTGGTCAATTGTATCTTTTAAGGAAGTAGAATAATCTTAGAAATACTTCATAACTTATTGAATTGATTCTAACATTGTTGAAAGAAGAAAAATGGATCAAAATTGTTTGCTGCATCTAAGTATGTTTTTAGCTGTTCTAGTGTGAACTATCCGGTTAGTTGTGTTTGAACCATCTAGCTAGTTGAACCAAATTAACTGTTATTAGAGGTATATGTTAGATTGTGCAACTGGTTATCTTGGACCATTTGGTTAGTTAAGGTAAGTTTTCTACGGTCAATAAGTTATGTAGGACCATGTGAATGGTGACCTGGAAACTGTCTAAATAGTGACCTTATTTGAATAGACTAGTCCAATCACAACTGTCTGACTATTAGATTTAATGCAGGATAAACGGGGCCAATGGTTAGGTTTTTGCTAAAGTATATAAATGCAAGTTTGTGAAAAGTTAAAGGACAATTAATAAAGCCAAACACCTATAATTTCCTCTTATCTACTTATGCTTCATTTCAATTATCTTGTGCTTATTATTTGTAATCTTTTGTAAACCCTAATATAGTGTTAAGCTTCATATTTGCAATTTTTACTCATAAGAAAGCACTGTACTAGGTAATTGAGAGTCGTTATAATTGTGAGATCATTTATAATAAAGATTGGGTGTAAATACTTGTGCCAATTAAGGTTGTGATCAATAAATTTGTGTGTGAAGATCTTGGTTAAGGTATTGGGTAATCATGGAGGGTAAGAGGCATTTCAAACTCCATGTTAAAATTCCGGGCTTGATTTTCTATCCCTTTCTTTTTAAATTTCTACACTTTAATTATTTCCATATTGCATCAATGTAATCGATTTGATTAAAAATTTGTTATCAAAGCAAAATTTAGTCATTAAACTCAATTTAAACACATTCCTTACCCCCCACCCCCTCTTAAGTTCCTAGTGTAGAAGAATAATATTTTATGTACGTGTAATAATTATAATTTGAAAAAGAAAAAGGAAATAAAAAGGAAAAAGGTAAAGTAAAAAAAAAAAAAAGATAAGGAAGTTATCTCTACTTGTTGGTTAGCAATTTTAGAAGTTATCTATACTTATTAGTTAGCGATTTTATACAATTAAGCGTATAGACCAATAATTATGCCCAATTAGGATTTTCTTATCATAAAAGTAAATTTATACATTTATAAGCTTAAAGTTTTAGTTTTAAGATTTTTATCATATTCAATTTTAGTCTCTAGTATTTACATATTATAGAGTTTAAAGTTTTTATACACAGTTAAGATTTCGATTAATAAATTAGGGTTTTCATATTCGTTTTAGATTTCAAATTTAAAATTTTGATCAGTTTTAAATTTATCAACTCTATTGACCTAGTGAAATTACCTATAATACTCAAGTTTAGCTTTCTACTCAAAAAGCTAAATTTGCGAGGTTTACACCAACTTTACAGAAGCTACTAACTCTATCATAATCACCTCTAACTATAAAAATAAAGTAGTAAGCTGAAATCCAGTACATAATGCCACAAAAAAATGTACGTATCATTCAATGATTTGCTCACATACACAATGCATCAATGAATCATATTCAATTAATGCATAAAAGATATCATTCAACCATTTTAATTGTTTTTAATTTAGTCCAACAAATATCATAGGAGTTCTCATGACCTCACCACACTGTAGATATATGACACATACACACATACATATAATACATCCATATTATAGTGTTAGCAACTATCATAATAGGCTTCAACACTCGTGAGTCCATATGTTACCTAAATATAACTATGGTGTCTTGGTATATAAATCCACTAAAGACATCATCACATAATGATTTACAAGTATCCCCTAAAGATCTACCACTACGGGCCCCTAAGTTGAGCCAACATAATCAACAATTAAGTTATTAGTCAGATATGGAGTGAATCTAGTTATTTTACTATCTTACCAAGCACAAACAACATAAAAGCATCACATACTTACAAATCTCAATAAAAAATTATGAAACTTGAATTGTGCAACCTAATACTAACTACAATAAACTTATCTTAATTCTTTTCTCAAAAAAATCTAAATTAAGCTTTTATGTAAAACTCCTAATCTAACTTATCTTAACACTACCTAAAGGTAACTTGAGGTCCTATTCAATTTAGGCTCCTAAGGATTGCTAAAAAAGTTAGGTTTTTGATAATTAATGATGGTAGAATACATGAATGGTGAATTGGAGTTAAAATAGTCAAAGGAAAAGGCTTTGGAAGTATACAAGGTAAGGCATTCTAATGCAAGCATTATGATGGTAGAAAAATGGCGTCTTGATGCTATACTAAAAATTAGCCTTTTTCCTTAAAACATAACTAGCGTAAAGCATCCAAATGGTATTCCTTCTAGCTTTGGACACCAAACATCAGTATTTACTGCATAATGTCGATTCAATCCAATTCTTTCATTGAAAACCCTAAATCTTATCAATAAGAATCCACTCACATACTAAGCTACTCCAATCCTCAAAATACTTAACCTACCAAGCACAAACTCCACTCTGAAACTCCATATTCAAAGTTATATTACACTAAAACCCATTCAAAACAAGAGAAAAAAAAAAGGAATAAGATGGATACTTACTTGAATGATGGAGAATGCTCTTAAGATGCAAAACATAAGCTAAATCCAAGTAAAGAAGCTACAAAAAGGATGTTGTTCCAGATTCTGATTCGATCCTAAAACTCAAGAAAACTTTAATGAAACAAGGAAACTTACCAAATACGAGTTAGAGATGCGTTTTTTCCATCCCCCTCTTACCTTATGCTTGCAAATAGAGGTCTTCCTTGTGCCTAGATTGATTGGACAAAAGTGGAATAGTATAAAAATGAGAAGGGTTTGAGAGAAATGAGGAAAGCAAGAGGCTTTTAGAAGGGTTTTAGCATAACAGGCAAGGGTTTAAGGATAAGGGTAAGGTTTAAGTGTAAGAAATGACTTCTTTAATTAGAGGTATGCAAATGGGTTTAGAGCTAACCCAGCTAAGCCTACTTTGGCCCATGGTTAAATAAGTCGAGTTTATTTGACCTACTTTTTACATAAGTTGAGAAAAAACTCACTCTTAACCCACTTTTGAAATGGGTTAAACAATTGGCCCATAGGCCAAAGGCAATAGGTTTAAACGGACCAACTTAAATCAACCCACCTTGGCTTATCTTATAGATTAAATAAGCAAGGTTTATTTAGCTTGAATTTTGAAAAGGTTAAAAAATTTGGACTTAACCCATTTTCAAATGGGTTAAGTGGGCTAATCTACAAGATAAAGCCCATTTATGTACCTCTATTCTTACTTCTTAACTTATAATGATTTTGGTTTTTTTCCTTTTTTTCTTGGGCATTTCATAATATTACCCCACAACAATTCTAGGGGATAAAATGTTGTTTTTTTTCTTTTAGCAGAATAGAATGTGATACATTTGTGATCAATCGACCTTTTATAGAATTTATATGTGAAAACAAAGTCTATAATCGATTTATAATTCAAATTGACCTTAACTTTATGTAGTGCCTAAACTTTATTTGTTTGGAATTTAAAAAAAGAAAAAGATAAAAAGCAACAAGTGTACAATAGAGAGGTAATTTTTCTAACAAACAAAATAAAGGCTTCACCCATGTTGTTAAGGAACTATTAGATACATGATAAGGGAGTAAAAAGAAACATTTTCAACCATGTTTAATAACTTTCATATAAGCTAAATGGACTATAAATAGAGGGAAAAGAGTGAAATGAAAATAATTACAAATTTTGTTTTGTACTAGGTAAGGGTAAGCATAGTTTGGTTCAGCAAGGTTCGCCCTCCCCCTCCTACCTCTAATGAACCGAACCTAATATAACGGTTCGGTTTTTTTTTTAAATTAAACCTAGCTATATAGTTTAATTGGTAAATTTTTTAAACCTAATTAAAATCAGTTTGATTTGATTCAATCTACAATTCGAACCATTTATATTAAATTTCTGCTATATATTTTTATCTCTGGTAACATATTTTCCTTTCCTTAAAACTTTTATATATTTCTAGTTGATTCCTTATACATTTATCGTATATAACAATACTTAATAAAAAAAATTGTACAAAATCTTAACAAACCCAGTTTGATTGTACAAGAATAAGAAACTCTATTCCGATAAACAACAACAAAGAGATAGATATACCAAAGATTGAAAAAGAGATAAGAGACATGTAAAGAGTACTAAGGCCAAACCCTTTATTTGAAAACAAATAAGAAAAGAACAATTTAGAAAAAGAAAATTTCTAAATGTGAAATTTCGTATAGAACTCACTCAACTCAATCTTAATAATTGACTGAGATAAAAAAGAATAAGATCTGAATTTTTTTTTTTTTTTGTTTAACTAAGCGGTTCGGTTCGGTTCAATTCAATTATTTTCACAACAGTCTAGTTCGGTTTGCTTCTATTTATATATAATTGAACCAAACCACGAAACAAACATTTCACAAAAAGACTAATTTTTCTATTTAATTCAATTTAGTTCACCCTTTTTTTACCCAACCGTAATGCTTGGTATATAGAAAGAAAGAATAAGGAAAGTGAAAGAAATATTTACATTATCTTCATTTGGTTAGTACTATAGGAAGGAAATGCAAAAAATAAAGTTGTAATTGACAAAATTATCCCTATTTTATCTAGGTATAATGCATATTAATTAGTCCTTAATATTCATGTACTTTTTATTTGAGTCATCAAACATTCTTTTTCCTTTTATTTAATTCCCCAACATTTTTTAACTCTTATAAAATAGGACTTCTATCAACTTAGTTAACTTCCTATCTATACTTAATATGTATTGATGGGAGATCTTTGCCCTAAGCTTAAATGGCTCACAACGAGCTCCTAAGCCCCACTGTCAACTTATCTCAATATAGTTCAACCTAATTTGATTAGTTAATTTGAGTCCATAAGCCTTTTTCAATAAATGAGCACCTTGAGAAAGCTTAAAACCGATGATTTATAAGATAAACTCCCTAAAATAGCTTAGACTATGAAGGAGGAGCTTGGTGCCAACCATAATAAACATCACAGACACAACTTGTGGAGTTTAAATATTCAAGCTAGGATAAAAAACGTAAACAATCAATGGTTAAGTAGTTATTACACTAAATAATTGCTAGCCACCCTACTCCCTTGAAAATAGAAAACTACACAAACAAATAAGCATGTGAAGAGCAATTAAAAAAAGTTCAACTGCCACCCCAAGAATAAAACAGCTTGGAAAAGCCTATAGTAAGTTCTTTTAGACCCCCTCTTACCTTAGATACATATCCTTTCGCTCTTTCTTGACATACTTTAAATCCTAACTTAGACATCGAAGTGACAATACCGAATAGTCCTAACATCCTACATAGCCTTGTTTCTTTATGTTGCAGATTACAAGTCCTTCTCGAAGTTAGAGAGTTCACAATTTATATTACTTCAAGCTTGGGGAAATGGGGAAAATTTTTCACTTTTTTTTAAATAAAAAATAAAAAATTAAAATATAACCACATGAAAAATAATCTTAAAATTATGGTACTTGAAATTGTGTCTTAAAGAAAAAATTTTAAATCAATATAAAGAGAAAGAACTCAACACCTATATAAGTGATAAGGCCTAAAATATATCTTGCAACCTTAATTCAAGTTAGAACAATTTAGAGATCAAAGAAATGACATTGCATTATCATATGTTATATTCAAAGATCAAACAAAGCATAAATAAAGAATAAATCAACTTTTCTCAAAAACGTTGATTTTAATACTTTAAGCTCTTTCATCTTATGTATTTAAGCATTAGAGTGTTTATTCTTTCTCTTTACCTCTTTGTCTAAGTTATCTTTTATGTGTTCTACGTCACTCTAATGATAGTACTAGAAGTGTAAAACTCACGTTGCATGCACGTAACTCTTTACTCCTTTCTACAAGCTTCATATCAAATAATCATAAAATTAATCTATGACAAATAAATAATAACAGTAAATATGAAAAATCATAAAGGATAACCATCTTTTTAAGATTTCATTTTCATTCCTAAATTCAATCTTAATTACACTTGTTAGTTTCAAGATAAAAATTTATCATATTGCTTTTATAGACTTGGAAAGGCTTCCTAAAACTTAATAAATTTGATATTAAAACCTTACCTCGAATATAGTAACATGGAGTGTGGCATCTAGGGGTGAAGAGTAAGTTTTAGCTCCATACTAAACCTAGGGCCGAGTCAAACCCAACTCAAACTCGTCGGGTCACGGGCTTGGGGGCCATTGAACTATCACTAGCCTGACTAAGGCCGGTTCAGCCTGTAAACCATTTTTCTTTTCTTTTTTTTCCTTTAATCTTATTTTCCTCTTTTATTTTTTTCAATTTTTTTTTATTTTTGCCTTTTTTTCCCTCGGCCATGTACCTTTTTTTCCCCATTTTTTTTTTGTTTTTTTATCCCTACCTCTCCCGAAGGGCATTGTCATTTCTTTCCAATTGATCCATATATAAAAAATTTGCATATTAACCTATCTAAATTTAAAATAAGGGAAAAAAACTTTCATGTGATAATTAACATTTGTAGAAAACATATTGGTATTGTTTCGTATATTGACAAATTGTGTTGTACAAAAGATGTAATGAGGATATGTCTATTATATTTCAAATGACATACAATTTTTTTTTTTTTGGTTGCACTGCATTAGTAGTTGCCTACATATCCGTCATACGAAATCAGACCATTGTAATTCTAATATAATTTTTATTTTTTCTTAAAAAAACTTAATTTGTTGATCAATATTTATAGTCGAGAAAACCCATCATGTTTACGTGATTAGCCATTTCAATTTTTTTTTTTTTGTAAAAAATGCTATAGTAGAAATTAGTTTTTATTCTAATACTTTTAATTTACAAAATACAACCTATATCAATAACTCCTAAATTTGACAAAAATATCGATTATGTTTTTTTTTTTTTAAAAAAAAAGGTTTAATCTACCCTAAGTGTCAAACACATAAAATAGGAAGAACAAAAATTATAAGTATTAATCACTATCACCTTATGGGCTGCTTAGTTCTAGAGTGGACCCATGACTTCGTTTAAAGGAGTTGAAGTCACTGAAGTATTCATCTTCCTTAGTGAAAGTCCCAGCTGGCTCCTAATCTCTATTGGCTGCTTTCCACCAATCCCCATTACAGGCTGTAGCTTTTGAAGAACACTAAGCTAAACTTAAGAGATGGGATGAATTGAGTTTTAAGAACAAATTGCAATTATTTTTCGATATAAACAACTAAATGCAATAATAAGGATAATCAAAGCAACAATGAAACAATAATAAACATAGAAATTAAAAGAGATAGGGATAAAGAAGATCAAGCCCAAATTTAACGTGAAGTTCGAATCACCCCCTACTCTCTACGGATATACAATGCCTCCAATCAAGGACTTCACACCACTTTATTAATTTCTCAATCAAGCTCCAAGGGCTACACATACACAAACTTAGTTACACAAGTTTCTTACTCATGATTCTCAACACAAATCACAATCTTTACTCATAACACAAAACTTAATCTCAAGGATTATTAGTGTAGTACTTTTAACTCTCAATAATTTACAACTAATAGCTCATAAGCACTACACTTCAAATCACTCTAAATATTGGCAAATTAGGGTACAAGAGATAATGAGAACAATAGACAATAAGAACACAAAAGAATGTTAGAATATTGCAGTAAAATATCAAATCTTAATTGCCTTTAGTCGGGCTATTGAGCTTTTTATATCAACTTATTGAATTTTTCCCCTTACCATGCATTAAATGCTCTAACAGTTACTTGAATCAAACTTACCGGCATGTCAACTCCTTGTACTACTAGCATGCCAACTCCTTATACTACCAGCATGTCGGCTCCTTATATTACCGGTAAGCTAATAACAAAATACTCTACTAATAAGCCGATAACAAAATACTCTACCAGCATGAACACTGATAAGTTAACCGACATGCTGGCTCTTCCAGGCTAGTGATTGTTTTTTTAAGGCTTTATACCATCAGTCTGATTTTTCCTTAAGCGGTTAACTTAGTAAGCCAAATATCACCTGAAAATTATTTTAATACATAATAACAATATACTTTGCAATCTAACTTCATGATCATTTGATCACCATTTAAAAAATTGAATTTCTTATAGAGATAATTGATATATTTATTCTTTAAGTGAATTAATCGATCTTATTCAATTACCTCAATATAAACAAATAATACTTAGTTTAGTCATCCACTTGTTTTGTTCTCTTCAAAAACAACATGTTTAGATATATACTTTTTATTTTGTTCTCATCAAAATCAAATAATGAACCTTAGGTTTAACGATCTCCCTCTTTTTGATGAGGACAAAACTCTACTTTAAATGCTCCTCCTTAATTTAGCACTCAATTTCAAGATATGTGACAATTGAATTAGATTAAGTGAGTGCTTGCAAAATGAGAGTATTGATGTGCTAAGGAACCAAGTCTCACTTCTTAATAACTTCATATAAAGAATATATTAATCTTTTAAAGAATCAAGGTATGCCAAAGTTATAGGATCAATATCATCTTTCAAATAACTATTTTCAATTCAACTTAATACACTTTTTGACACTCTAACTACTTAAACATTTCTCCCCCTTTGGCCTCATCAAAAAGAGGAGGATCCAAGCGGTGAAAAGGGAAAAGGATTCAAGTTAAAATTTCAGCATAATCCTATCTTAAGCCTTAGAATATGCACTCTACAAAAGTGAAATCAAAGAGCTTAAAGACTATGCCAAATGAGATCTCCATAATGAATTCATCAAGATCAACTTATACCACATCAAATGTTCGAAAACATGAGCTAACTATGAGGAATGTAATAACTCTTTGTGATACATAAACTATAAGTAGTAAAAAACATAGATAAGCAACATAAGCAATATAAACCAAGGAAATGGCTAAAGGCAAGACAATATAAAGTAATAATCGTAGTGACTAATAGCTAAGTTCATGACATAAGATAAACATAATGAAGAGCATATATAAAATAGATTGAAAGTTGGTAATAGTTCATAAAGTTGGCATCGTAATGATGGATAGGAGTTTGGTAGAGAGAGAAAGTTACATGAAGGAGAAGAGAAGAGCGTGATTTGAAGAAGTGAGGGAATTGATGAGATTTGTCAGTTTAGAGATGATTTATGAGAGAAAATTATGATTTTGAGAGTTTGAAGATGGTAGATCAAAGAGAGAGAGAGATTCTAAGGTTTGGGGGAAGAGAAAGAGAGGTTTTAGGAAGAAGATGGGAAGAGAGAGAAAGAGACAGCGTTATTTGTGGCTAGAAATAAAGGTACCAGCAAGCCAGTAGTATGGAGAGCCAATATACCGGTTATGGGAACAAAACCGTTGCAACTTTGTTGCAGAAAATAGTATACCGGCATACCAATGGTTAGGGATACCGGTATGATGGTTCTTAGTATAGAACTAACTATATCTTCTTATTTAACAGGGTATACTAGTATGCTGATAGTTCTACGTACCGTCATACTGGTATTCTGTAGTTTTGTAGGATTTTGATTAAATTTACTTCCTTTGTCCAAGTTACGAACTCAAGTTTATTTTAAATGATTTAGTAAGTGTTTTAACATTTCAAGTAAGTTTGTTTGAGTCCATTAAGGCCTAAGAAACTTAAATTTCAACTAAATACCAAGCATTTAGCCAAATCAAATCCATTGAACCATGTGATTCATGATAAAATGAAAATGTGCATGTAAGAGCAAAATATGTGTATAGGCATTGAGTTTTTGCACACCAATACTTCAAGCAAAATTCAAATACATGTTTGAGCATAGTACACATAAATTATAACTTTAAGGCTCCACAAATTGTAAAATCACTACTTAAGTTCCTTGACTATGCAAATGACTAGAGAGCAAGTAGAGATCCTTTCTCAATATTCAAGATGAGTTCATGCTTCAAACATGTTAAAAAATATTAAAAGACATAAAAGATACATTTCAAGCCAAGCAACATCCATATAGGTAAGAAATACTACATATTGGTAAGAAATGCCCCATATTGCACTTGGAACCACTAAATATTGCACTTAGAACCTAAAAAGGGTCTAAAGATATCAAATATGCACGAAATTCAAATTAAGCTAGTTTGACCACTCGAACATGATTTTTAAGGATGAAAATAAATATGTGAGACCTGGTTTTGGGCATGAAAACCAATGCATAATTAATTTGTGCATATTTCAACTCAATTACTTATGAATGACTTGAAGTGTACCCAAAGCATACTAAACATTATATTTTATGCATGAAATATATATATGAACATGTTTGTTAGGTCTACTTGAGTATGAAAAGTTGTATCTTAGCAATATTAACAAGATTTAATGAAATTAAGCCATTAGTTGCTAGAAAGTTCATTGTTAAGCCATGTAAATGCATGAATGACTAATTTCAAGCAATGAGGCTTAGTTATGACAAATCAATAATTCAAGCAATTTTTAACATCATATTCAAGCATGTTGGATGGAAAATATTGCAAGAATGATTTAGAAGTCCTAAAATCACCACTTAAAATCATCAAAATCAACCATTAAATACAAATTGAGCTTAATGTCACACATACATACTAAATCAAGTTCATGATAATTTGGTATTTTAAACAAGTTTCAATGGTGTCTATAGATACAAGGGTAGCATGATTAAAACATATAGTATGCAAATGAATAAAATGATCACATAACTTCCCAAACTACAATACGAGCCCAATTTGAGTCTAAAGGAGTCAAATTTTCACAAAAACAAAAGTAGGCCAAATTAATCATTTAGCCACAATCTATGGACAAGATTAAATATGCAGTAATTGGATTTGAACACAGAAATTGAAATATGGCAAAATTTTGCACATATGATTCTAAATATACATGAGAAACTTCAAATGTGAACAAAAAGTATGATACTTGCAATTATCAATTCTAAGCAAGATCTATATACGTATTATGACATGATGAGAGTTTAAGTACGGCTTGCAAAGCTAATAATTACATAAACACTAGTTAAATCCCTAAATACTTATGTGAGCTCAAATGTGCTTGAGGATATATCAATTGTGCATAGTTTCATAATCGAATCAAGCCAACCACTCAAGCATGAAATATTGGCACAATTAAATACGTGTGAACACATATTTGACATGAAGATCAAGATATGGCAGAAGTGTGCACATGAAAGCCTAACAAGCATAAAGAATTTCAAATACATACAAAATATGGTAGTTATTCTATACAGACTACTTGAATGAGTTTTTTAAATCAAATACCACGTTGGAGGTACTTCAAATTTACTTTAAGTATTCTCCATTCAAGTTTCTTAAGTTGCTCCTACTTGAAATTCCTACAAAAACATATGATTACTTCTTTGGTATCTATATGAGTTTGGGTTCTTTGTGATTAGTTGCAATAATATATCCTTATCCTTTTATAACCTAAACCATTTTACCTATATGACTCAAATTGGTATTGCGACGTATTGCAAACAAATGTACAATATGGCCATATCTACCACGATAATTACAAGTCTTAGTTGTTGCTTTTATAAAGTGACTTTTGTAAGACTTGTAAATATATTCCTTAATATAGCTAAGTCCGGTTTTGTTCAATCTTTACCTTTGAGAGCCAAGGAGCTTATCTAAATTCTTTTCTTCATTCACAAACTTAATTATAGTTTCTTTTGAATCATCTAGGCTAAACTTCAAGATAGCACTTTTAATTAATTTCTCCTAGCCTATCAACCATATTATCTTCATTTTTCATGCTTTCAACTTTTGTTTTAAGGGAATTGCACTTTTCTTTTAGTTGATCGTTTTCCTTAGCCAACTCCTCATTCTTGAGATTCAATTCTTCATTGTTTTTATTTAATTTATCAACTTCTAATCTTAAGCACTCATTATCCTCCTCTAAACTTTCTTTGACATCATTCACTTTATTATATTCATTTCCAAATAGATCAAATTTACTTCCTATTTGAATCATCATTTGTTTCATCACCTTGTTTTTCTTTTGAACCTTAACAAATTCTTTAAGTAACTCATCATATATATTTCTAAGCTCATTAAATGAAGAATCACTAGAAGTAAAACATATCTCATTGTCCATGGCCATAAAGCACATTTCCTCATCTGAGTCACTTGAATCGCTATCACTCCACGTTATCATCATAGCCTTTTTCCTTGCTCCTTTCTCGGCTCTATTAAGATCCAAGCAATATTGTTGAATGTGACCTGGTTTTTAGCAATTATAGCACTCGATTGCTTCCTTCTTCTCCTTCCTTGATCAAGATATGTTTTTATCCTTATCTTTCGCTAATTTTTTGTTGAACTTCATGAATTTCTTAGAATTTCTCATGATCATGGCCACATCATCATCATCCTATCTTTTATCGCTACTTGAGCTCTCCTTAATTGCCTTCAAAACAATTGTTTTCTTCTTAGATTCTTCTTCTTGCCTCTTAACCATCTCATGAGTTTTAAGAGTTCCAAAAAGTTACTCTTTTGACATTATGTTAAGATCATGAGCTTCTTCAATCGTGGTTTTCTTGACTTCCCAATCTCTTGGCAAAGATCTAAGGATTTTGGAATTTATTTCAAAGTTAGCAAATGTTTTTCCAAGAACACTCAAAGGATTGATGACATTGATGAATCTATTATGCATCTCATTAATAGTTTTATTTGGATCCATTCTAAAGTTTTCAAATTGTCCACATAATGAATTTATCTTTGTATCCCTTACTTGACTAGTTCCGTCATATGTACTTTTTAATTCTTCCCGAATTTCCTTAGTACTCTTACATGTACAAACTCTATTAAAATCATTTTCATTAATGATACAATGCAAGATATTCATAATTATTTCATTTAAGTCTAATAACTTCCAATCATTATCGATGTAATTATTTTCTTCCTTGCCTTTTATCTTGAATGGCTCTTTATCCACTACTTGCTACAACAATCTATTTGTGCTTTTAAAAATATATCCATCCTACATTTCCAATAAGGACAATTATTCCTGGTTAAGAATGGTGGTCTATTTATAGCTTGGCCTTCCATAAAACTTAGGGCTATGATCTTTACTCTAATATGCGATTAAGCAAAGATTTGGAGACTAGCTCTAATATTAATTGAAAAACACTAGGCTAAACTCAAGAGAAGGGCTGAATTGAGTTTTAAGAACAAATTGCAATTCTTTTTTTATATAAACAACTAAATGCAATAATAAAGGTAATCAAAGCAACAATAAAACAATAATAAATGTAGAAATTAAAAGATATAGGGATAAAGAAGATCAAGCCCAGATTTAATGTAAAGTTCGGATCACCCCTTACTCTCCATGGACACACAATACCTCCAATCAAAGACTTCACACTACTTTATTGATTTCTCAATCCAAGCTCCAAGAGCTACACATACACAAACTTGATTACACAAGTTTCTTACTCACAATTCTCAACACAAATCACAATCTCTACTCAAAACACAAAACTCAATCTCAAAGATTATTAGTGTAGTGCTTTAACTCTTAATACTTTGCAACTAATAGCTCATAAGTACTACACTTCAAACTCTCTAAATATTGCCAAATTAGGGTATAAGAGACAATGAGAACAATAGACAATAAGAACACAAAAAAACGATGGAATAATGTAATAGAATATCAGATCTTAATTGCCTTTGGTCGAGTTGTTGAGCTTTTTATATCAACTCATTGAATTTTTCCCCTTACCGCTCATAAAATGCTCTAATGGCTAATTGAATCAGACTTACCGGCATGCTGGCTCCTTATACTACCGACATGCTGGCTCCTTATACTACCAACATGCTGGCTCCTTATACTATCGATAAGCTGGTAACAAAATACTCTATCAGCATGAACATTGGCAAGTTAACCAACATGCCAATTCCTTCAGGCTAGTGATTGTTTCTTTAAGGCTTTATACTATCAACCTAGTTTTTCCTTAAGTCGTCAACCCGATATACCAAATATCACCTGAAAATTCTTTTAACACACAACAAACAAATATACTTTGCAATCTAACTTCATGATCATTTGATCACCATTTAAAATATTGAATTTCTTGTAGAGATAATTGATATATTTATTCTTTAAGCAAATTAATCGATCTTATTCAATGACCCCAATACTATAGCTACTTCTCCTCCATCTCAACAACACACATTTGCAATTTAGGTCCTGATGCACATCGAGCAGAGCCACAACAATGTTAACGGCCTCCATTATGAAATAATGTATACTAGACCTATACACTTAAAAAAAAGTATTAGTAGTATTATAAAAAACTTTGAGTGCTTGTAGTAACTTATCACAAATATCTCAATCTCTTGAATGAATTTTAGCTTCTTGAATATGATGCATGCAAAACCTATACAGCAATTCTTTATATGTAATTATATTCTGCAATGTATCATATGTTGAATTCCAGCGGTGTTTTACATCTTTTTTAAATTTTTTATACCTTTTACCATTTTCTTTACAAAAGTCCCTCTACATTCTATAGATAGACGTTTTTTCTATAATAGTTCTAATCGCATACCTTATTAGAGTTACTTTATACTCCAAAGTTTCTATACCTTTTTTAACACACAAATTTAAAATGTGGCATGCACATCTTATGTGAAAAAATGTCCCGCCTAAATCAGGTTGGCAAAGATTTTAGGCTTCAATTATAGATGTGGTGTTTGCAATAGTATCATCAAAACCGATTGAAAATATTTTACATAACAAATGATGCTTCTCTAGAATAACAGATATTATCCTATATATTGCCTATGCCTTGTAGCGTTTATTGAAGAGCCTAAGGGCCAACAACCTTTAATTTAGTTGCCATTTATTATCTATCCAATGACAAGTTACTCCCATATATAAATTTTCTTGCCACCTATCGATCTATATATCCGCACATATTGATGCTTATATATCTAAGGAGCTGAACATTGCAACTAACTCTCTCTTACCTTTGTGATACAATTGTTGGTTGGCTTTGTGCATTATTTTGGTATCGAACGAACACGTGTTTAGGTTTAGTGACTCCTATTCGTACCAGAGACGAGACTTACACTTACCTGAGTTGAGAGAGAGATGTACGTTGGTGATGTGTTGTGCCAATGCCATTTTTTGCCTTTCTACATCATACTTGAACAATGTTGAGGATTGAGAACTATTATTATTTGCAATTTATTGCTGCGACTTATCAATACCGTACTCTCCTAGATGCTTCCTTAGTAAGTGCCTTATTAGTGCACCATACTCATCACCCTTTTTCCATGCGTAGTTTACAATACAATAATTACATTACGCACATAAATTCCCACGTTCATTTGCAATTTTAGTGAAATGTTTCTGAAATATATCAAATTTCCTAGGTCTCAAGGGTTTAGCTAGATCGCCTTGTGACAACTTCTCGACATCATCTCCACCTACAACCACATTGTTGTTACCCTTTTCAGGTTCTTCCCACTAGTACAAAGTTTGATATTCAAAACCAGGAGGAATTGTAGAAGACTTTAACAAATCCTCAAATCATTTACTAATGAAGTTACAGTGGACACTCTCATCATCGACATCGAGGGGTTGCTCATTCTAGGGCTTTTTCCTTTCTCATTAAATTCTTTCTTGCTAGAAGAAGATCTACGCAAAAAACAATCCATTCATATTTCTAGTTTTCACGTGGAACTGTAACTGAAAAACAAAAGGGGGAAATAGGGACAAAGTATTACTTGTATATAGGTTGAAAATTTTTATATTATGTGTAGTGGAAATTATGATTTTAAGAAAAATATTTTTAGTAGAGTTTAATAGAAAATATAGTTGTAAACGGAAATAAAGTGTACTGTTCGGAGTAAACATGTTTTATAGATAAGTATAGCAAACAAAAATAAACTTCAATAGAGAAAATTTCAACTATTGTGAAAAATATTATTGCTAAAGAAATTAGTGCAAGGCAAATGAGATGAGTGTAGTCTGTAGTATGATTTTTTTGTGAGAGATGAATGAGTTTTGCTTCAATAGATAGTCCATGCGTTTGAGTTTAAAATTTTGAAATCAACTTTTCAAAACGTCTATTATATTATTGTCAAAACAATTGTTGTTCTTTTATTATGCATACATATTTTCAGAACAGTTTTCTCTTCTTTTTAAAACGAACAAAGTAATTGTGAATTTCATTCATCCATATACGATCTAATATGCTAAAAAGTTATTCTGAGCATTTGAAAAAATTCAATTCCTTCACTATGTGTGTCGGTGTTCAAATTCCATGCATTAAATGTATTCAAATTCTCTAATTCAAAATGTCAAATTTAAACAAATGTTTGACATCCTCACCAATTTTCCACAATGTCAAAATGATTCCAATCTTACATTTTCAACAAATGTCTGACATGCATTACAATTTTCCACAAAAGAGAAAGCAAACAAAGATCACATCCAATTAAACATGCTTTTTCTTTCTTTCTTTTTTTTAATGACTTAAGTGAACCGACGAGTCAAGTCATCAACCCGCCAATTCAAGCAAGTCGACATGTTTGAATTGTCTAGACCCACCTGGCCCAGTGGGTCCAATTCCGATTTGGACTCAACCTCCACGATTCCAAGCCAAGTTAATGAGCCATCAGGCGAGTTCTAGTTTGGTTTCTCGATAGGAACCAACACTTCCTTAGGTCTACTCCACACCCTTCTTACACTATTTCATATCATATAAAAATATTCCAATCTTAGGTCCATTAAGAAAAATTCTAAGCTACTCTTTTGCATATGATATCAAATAACCAATCCTTGCATTAGTTTGTTTGGATAGTCCTTTTATTGTTATTATTTTTATCTATATTTATTTATTTTTAATCTATATCTATTTAAAATCTAACATTAAAAAAAATTATTTATTTAAATCTTACATATTTCAATTTCATAATTGTGATGAAGAAGGTGATATAAATGTGCAAATTAAAAAGTTAAAATTGATATAATTTTAGTAGAGAAATGTTTAACATCTCTATTTTACGCATTGAAAGGGGATTATTTTAATTAGATTTTTGTAAAAGTGAATGCAATAAATGGTAGACAAGTTCATTTTATAAGCACTTATATTATTTAATTTTATAAGAAGATATATGTACTTATGTTTTTTCTTTCCTTTTGTTACTTTATTCTTAGCAAACACAATTTTGAATAAATGCCAAAAAGATACTAAAAATAAGAAGAAATAAAAAGTTAGAAAAACAATAGATAATTTCCAAGTGTTAAGCTTGAAACAGATATAGATCAAATACATGTAGGATATAGGAAAAAAAAATCTCTCTAACATTTTCATATATATAAAAAAATTATAACAAAAGGAAACATTTTTATGAAAATGGAATATTTTAAGTTTTTTTTTCTTTTATAAAAACTTTCCGTTTTAAGTTGATGCAGAGAATTTGTCCGTTTTGAATGTTTTTCCTTCAGGACACTTTCTCTCTCTTCCCCGTCGTACGCGTCATGCTTCCGCTATCAGGTCTCGAATATTTATATCCATCCACATATATATATATATATAATAAAATAGTCAGATACATGCACACCAGCACAATAGTTATACAAACCTCCATATACATTCATTAGCTCGAGAACACGAGAGAAGAAAAGAAGAGAAGAGCAAATCGAATTTTGCTGATTTCCACATCCAAAACCCTAGGAAGAAAGTCGTGTTCTAATTACAAGAAAAATGGTGGAACCTAATGGTCTTAGTTCGGATGAATCGGATGGGATCATGGAAGGTCCGACTAACCCGATGGTAACGCCTCTTTTGACGGATCTTTATCAGTTCACCATGGCCTATGCTTATTGGAAAGCCGGCAAGCATCAGGAACGTGCCGTGTCTGTACTTTCTCTCTCTCTCTCTCTCTTTTTTCCCTTTCCTGTTTGCATTTTTCTTTTCCCCTGCTGAGTTAGTTATGTTCTGTTAGTATATAAATTTAATTTTTTTTGTTTTTTAATTTGTTTTCCTTTTGGTGTTATAGTTAGTTATTTATTGTTTATGGTTGGTTAGTGGTTAGTTTCAGTTGTATGAAGAAATGGTTTATTTTGCAAATTCTGTAATTGCAGAGTTGTATAACTTTAGCTTAATCAACTTACTTTAATGTATACTAAGAAATTTGCTTCAGATTAAAACGAGATTATTCAATCGATTGAGTACCAGCACCCAATCATATAATTTGAGTACTAAATGGATTTATTTAATTCAATTAATGGATGAAGGACGAAATTTCCCACTTTTTTGGTGATTGTAACATGTGATATAAATTCATGGAATCACGAAATCCATCTACTTGATATGCTAAACGTGTAATGAAATTATTTCATAGCGAGTACTGCTATCTTGCTATCCTTACTTTGTGATCTTTTCTGGTGTGAGACATGGCAGAATCATAAATAATTAGGACCTCAGAATGGACTTATATTGGATGGTATTTGAATGTTGATAAATGCTTGTTAGCTAGTGGTCTTCTGGGATTTGATTGATCATAATGGTTACCTCCCACTCCCATGAACCATTACTTTCTAAATTTTAGAAGAATCTTTGTTCTTTCAATTTTAAATTCCTTTTTTCAGTCCATTCAATTACTTGTAGGCCAATAGCACTTGGAAGTATGTGATCACTAGATTGATCGGATGATTACCATGTTGCTGAGTCATTGATCAATTGTGTTATTTGAAATTCTCTACAGATTTGACTTGTACTTCCGGAAGAATCCCTTTGGCGGTGAATACACAGTCTTTGCTGGCTTGGAAGAATGCATAAGGTTCATTGCCAATTTTAAATTATCAGAGGATGAAATCAATTTCCTTAGGGAAACCTTGCCTCCATCGTGTGAGGTAAAATATTCTATTGCCTTCATGGAACTATCTCATAAACACCTGAATCTATTAGGCAGTCTGGTTTATGATAAAGATATAACTATATTTGTCTGACCAATCGTTGCTTCCCCCAAATAAAAGAGGTCCTTGAACTACTACAGCCTTTGCTTAGAGAATTATGTTTTCAAGTGTCTTCAAGATTTGATGATCAATTTGTATATCTCTGCAAAGAGTTTTTTTTTTCATTTACTAACAATGCATAAGGTGTACAAACAGTTATTAAAAACTGTTTGTAAGCATGCGAGGGGCATTTTGATCTATTTAGTTTTATACGGTGCTTCTGCTAAGGTGTTGGCAGGAGTTGCCAGATGCATATTCAGATAGTATAGAATATTGGTGCTGCCAGAACTACTTGTTTTGGCTTTCCCAGATACAAGACCCTAACTGGTTTGTGTTGTTAATAGAATAGGATACTTTAAAGCAACCTGTATCCTTGGTGTCTAGAGTTGGAAGATCATATAACCTCATTAATCTGAAAAGACACATGGCCAAGGAGCACAAGGCTGGGGAAACTACCCCTTCGGTTTATGAGAAATTGCCTTTGCGGAACTTACTCCCCAAAAAAAGAAAAAGAAAAGCCTTTGTGAAATCATTTTGAGATCATGTGTTGATTCTAAAGTGGAAAATGGATGATTTTGATTTATCCAAGTGTACAGGATTGCATAATCTTCTTCTCAATGGGGAAAAAAAAAAGAAAAAGAAAAAGAAAATGAAAAAATCAATTAGAAGATAGAATCTGATTTCTAGAAGATACCAAAATAGCTACTGCACTGCATAGTGCCTTGTACTGCAGATTCCAGAGCATGGCTGGCTAATTTCTTCTTCTTGCAATCATAGGATGGCTTCTATGATTATCTCAGAGGAATAGACTGTTCAGACATTGAAGTTTATGCAATTCCTGAGGGGTCTGTTGTGTTCCCAAAGGTTCCATTGCTGAGAGTTGAGGGTCCAATTGCGGTGAGTGAAATAAGTTTTTCTCATTCTTCTCGCTCTTTTCTTGTCTGATTCAGATATATCATAAGGTGTTTCTGTGTATGCAGGTTGTTCAATTGCTCGAAACTCCATTTGTGAATCTTGTTAATTATGCATCATTGGTAACTACAAATGCTGCAAGGCATCGATTTGTTGCAGGAAAATCGAAAATTTTGCTCGAGTTTGGGCTTAGGCGTGCTCAGGTTCTGGACACCCTTCCTCTTTGACTTGACTAGAAAAATACAAATCATTCTTACTCAAATTGCTTCTTAATTTACATTATATTCACCATGTTTTCAATTATTAATGTAGGGACCTGACGGTGGTATTAGTGCATCCAAGTATTGCTATATGGGGGGATTTGATGCAACAAGGTAAGATTCCTGGAAGTAATTTTTTCTTCAATTGTAACTATTACTTATATGGATTGGATACTCTGGCTATATGTTTTCTGATCTGCAAAGAGATGGCATATAAATAGATGTCTACTTCCCATCTTGAAACAATTTTATAGTTATTTCAGTGAATGTTCAATTTTCATTTTGATTTAGCACCTCTTGAGGTCATGATAAGTATAATGGATATTGTAAAAAGTTGCTCTTTAAAATCTTTCCGCTCTTGTGAAAATTTGCATGGGCAGATTTTTACTATTATTATCTCTGTACTGGTCATCTGAGTGGATTTACCGATTTTTTTCTTTTTTACTACAGTAATGTAGCTGCTGGAAAGTTATTTGGAATACCACTACGTGGAACGCATTCACATGCCTTTGTCAGCTCATTTATGGTAGGTTTCTCGTTCAAGCTCAGTTTAATTAATCAGGATTGTTATTATGTACATGTGCAAGATGAGTAGATGTTCATAGACATGCATATAATGTTTCAAACATATTCATTAAGAAGGTATTAAGGAAGCAAAAGTAAAAATTTGCTATATGTACGGTATTTGAATTGCATTTACTTTGTCAACATGTTGGTTGATCTAAACTGTCTCCATCACAATCATGCGTAACAATGCAGTTAATTGTTCAGTTTACTTATCTTACTGTAGTTGTCTCATATCGTTTTATAAAAGAGTTATCCTCACATTGTCACATAATATATTGCAGAGCCCAGATGAGATAGTAGAAAAGTCACTAAATAGCAATGACGGCTCAACTACGTGTGAGGATTTTGTCAGTCTTGTCCAGACATGGTTGAGTAAAATCCAGGTATTGCTTATCAAGACCTGTTATCTCAAGTGTCAATCAATTTAGTATAGCATTATGTTTTATTTATACTTTTCTCATCTTAGACCCACTTCCATTCAGTTTATTTAATTTATAACTTATTTTTGATGCACCATCTTCAATATTCAACTTGTACTGCTATGTTCAGTTGGAAAGATGGCCTTGACTCCCCTTATTCCTTATGGAATGGCTATTACTGCATGTACTTGCATATTAAATGTGTAATAGCAATTTTATGAGGAGTTCCCATTATGTAAAATCATGAATAGCATTTCATAACCATAGCTCCATCAATGGCTATTACTTAGCTATTCAGGCTTCTTTTCATGCATCCCTTTCTCATATAACAACCAGTGCTTATAGGAACAATCACCTCACCCAACCACTCCAACAAATCCAGATGGACCAACCACTGCACTTCACTGCTGGTGTAAATCTAACCACGACTTGCAACTGACAACCTCAGACCATCAATAGCACAAGGACGCACCACTATAAGCACATTGCTTGCAGGCCCAGACTACCACAAGTGCATGTCCAAACCACCATGGGTATATTTGACCTCCATGAGCACCACAAACCCACCACCATTTTGAAGAAACCAAGAACGCAGGTACTTACAGTGAACTTTTGGACTCCCACCATAAGTGCACATGCAAACCATCATGAGCACATGCCCAAACCACCATAAGCCCATGTCTGAACCAGCATGATTCTGCAAACTGAGCCATCGAAAACTCATGGACGTAGACCAACGGGAATGACAAACCCAAACCACCACTACGGTGAACTTAAGAACCCAAACCACCACCACAACTCAAAGCTTAGACCATCACCTGCGACGAACTCATGAATACAAAACAAAACCATAATTTGGATCCATTTTGATTCTATTACTTGTCTACTGATACTGTTTCTTTTATCCAGCTGAACAAAACTATAGGCAATTACCAGCTATTATTTGCCTACTCCATTTCTAAGGAGTATGTATTCTATTTAGCAAAGTGAACGTGATGTAATAAAGTTGTCTTTTTTATCCACCTAAACAAAGTAATAGTTGAGTACTAGCTATTACTTACCTATTCCATTTCCAAGGTATAGAGATTCCTTTTAGCAAAATGAATATGCTGTAAGAGTCCATGAATTAATCATCACAGTGGTCTTGTCTCTTTCAAAGAAAAATTGAGACCCACCCTTGCAAATCTGACCATAGTAAAGTTCAGATTCTTTACTGAATGTCTGACATGAAGTCATCTAGAGACATATTCCATCATGACAATTCACTGTGTGGATGGTGGATTTTGGCTGAAAAATAATATTGTACAAAGGATGGATTCTAACATAGAAATCTTTTCTTGCTTTACTTACATGAAAATTATGTTTATGTGTTAATATATATATTTTTAAGGGATGTTTAAATAACAATATAGGGATGTGGTAACTGCACACCTAAAACTAGAATTTGTACATCCATAGATTCTATGTTTTCGTCATTATTGGGTGTGTAAATAACCATAATGGAAGTGTAAAAATTATTTCCCTACATAAATCTGTGTGTACATATAGGTACATATGAATAGATAGACAAAAGATAATCCAAACAGTAATAGATTGTTCTTTTACAAGTTAGAATATCTTTGGAGAAAGACATCATGAGTTACCTAAAATGTTTAAGTGGTTTAGATTGCATTTTATTGGTGCAGGGTCCATCTTTTGTACCCCATATGATTAGTGTAAATTCTTTTTCATTTGCTAAAATAAGGAAAGGGAGAGCTCTTCAATATAAGGATTTTGGCATATCTTGCAATGCCCTTTTAATTTTTCCAGCATATATAAAGGAGAGCTAGAATCTCTGCCTATAATGAGATTAAGACAAATTAATTATGCTCCATACCTTCAAAGGTTCCTCATAACCTTGATCGATATAACCATCTAAGTTTGTTAGTCTTGCATGTCAATCAGCTGTCTGGATTCTGAAGGCCTTCACATAATGTTGAATTTTGTATATAAGACAAGCAAACCAAATATGAGTCCCAAGCCTCACCTTCCCTTTCGGCTACCAAATTAGAAGGTACCTTACTAGCTGTTAAAGAATAATGACACTTTGCAGTTTTCCTGGAAGTTAAAATATTCAAGCTAGTTAGTTTCTTTGAGCTGCTAATCAACCCAATGCATTGATTGTGCTGCATTAATGCATAGTATTAAATACATAGTTTTAATCCATGCCCTATTGATAACTGAGTAAAATTTTCCTAAACGTATTTATACATGGTCATTTTTGTGTTGGAAGTCATTTGTATCTATGAATCTTTGGGCCAGCTGTGAAGTCCACTTAGAATATAGGTTTCACAGTTACACTCAGAGTAGCATAAACTTCTGTTCTAGACTATTGTGGCCAGTAAGTGCACCTGTGCTTTTGCACGTCTAAGAAATTCCAGTGAAAACAATAATGGAATATCTTTTGTTGGCTTCTTTTTGTAATTTGTTTTAGCATCTTGAATAACTGTTCTATTTCTATTCTTTCAATTTTAACAGCATGCCTATAACTTTGCAGCAGTCAAATTTATTAAACGGTGTCTTTGGTGAGACCAATCAAAGTGAGCTAGCAGCTTTCACATCATATGCGTTGGCATTCCCTACTATCTTTCTGGCTCTTGTGGATACATATGATGTAAGTGAAGAACTTAGCTATCACTTGTACACAGACCGCATTCTTCTGTCTCAGCTGCCTGCCTTTCTCCATTACTGACATTATGGTTCCTCTCTTTTTTATCTTGCATGTAGTTATTGTCAGGTAATAAATATAAATGCCCACACCATTTCTGAAAGCTTAAATTTTTGGATTAGTTGTTTGTGGCATTAAAATTAAAATAGTATTAGAGCAAAAGGTCTAGAGCTCGAATCAGTGTATTTCGCTCCCATTTAGTTAATTCATCCATTTGATGGCTTGAGTTGAAGTCCCAACCATGAGTTGGGTGGACTGTCAAGTAATAAATATAGGAACCAACACCATTTCCACAAACTAGTTAGATCAGTTGCTTGTGAGCATAAATTACTATTAATTTTTTTATATTTTACTCAACCATTTGGTACTCTGACATTACCTCATTTATCCATCTGTAAGAGCACCATTAATGAAGGAATAAGTAATTTGATCTTAAAGATGGACTCCTACAGTTTCTAGGCTGTAAAAGGAAAAATTACACTTCTGTTAAATCAAAATAGCTTCCTTTTTTCCATCACAAACCAAATTGGTAACTTGAATTCTACTTTTTTTGTATCCGGAAACTGCAGTGTTAGACATTTGATCGTGGATATATTTTCTCAATCATTCTTTGCTAATCATCATAAATTGTTCTTAGTCTATAGATAATACAAACTTGGCACTTTAAATCCAAAGATAAGCAAAACATCAATCTATAATGGCCATTGTATACTGTGTTTTCTGTTCCATATTCTGATCTACCCTTTGCAAGAATATTACTTGTAGATTCTCAGAATCAACATCAATCTCTTTTGCAGGTTATGAGAAGTGGAGTTCCAAACTTCTGCGCAGTTGCTCTAGCACTTCATGAGCTAGGGTATGCAAGGGCGTAGAAACATTGCATTTGATAAAAATTCTTTGTTTGACTAATTACTCTTCATTTTTTGGATGAAATATCAGATTCTAATCAGTTGTTTTTGTTTAACTTTAATTGGAAGTTGTTAATATGTGCCATGTATGAAGTTCACCTTCTCATCGCATTGTCATCTGTATCATTCTTGAATTGTACTTAGGACAAGAGAGAACATCTCATGGTTGAATAAGAACTTGGTAAGCTACCTTCTGATGGCACATTGTCATGTGCTTGTATATCAAAAATATTTCAATTTAAAATTTACAATGTCTAGCTGCTAGTTTAGGGCTGCATGATGTAATTGATCAATCCTCCTTTGTGTTTACTAATTAATTCACTCCTTATTTAAAAGAACAATACTCTTGGATGTTTAAAGCCAAGATACTGGAAAGCTTGTGAATCTTGACTCAGTGATTTTGAAGATTAAATTTATCAAATATTTTATTACCCTGCTAGTTTGAATTGAAAATGAGCTAATGTCTAATGCTTCTCTTCTGTAGAATAGATTTCTAGTATACTTTTTTTTTTTTTGAATTTTTATCTATCTTATTCGTTGAGGCACTTTACCTCATTAGACTTGTCTAGTTTTACAGATACAAGGCAGTAGGTATTCGATTGGACTCTGGTGACTTAGCATACCTGTCTTGTGAGGTGAGGAAGTTTTTCCAGAACATCGAAAAGGAATTTGGAGTGCCTGGCTTTGGGAAGACAGGAGTTACTGCTAGCAATGATCTTAATGAGGAGACATTGGATGCTTTGAATAAACAGGTGAATAAGTGAAATTTGAAATCATCTACCCAGAGAGTGCATCATTTTTTTTCTTAGACACTGAACTTATCCCCAAAAAAAAAAAAATGAAAAGAAAAGAAAAGCAATCATTGCTGAGAAGACTCTTATATAGCACAAGTCTCTCCATTATCGTACCATCAAGCTAAAGGTGTTAGATCTTCAAACAGTTCAGAAGATGCGTCAACTTAGGTTTGATCTGGGAAACTTTCAAGTCATACTTGCAGGAATTTTCATCTAAACTTTTGAGGTGCTATTCAGATCTTTGTTTTACTTGGTTGTCTAATTGAAGGATTTACTGTGCTGAAGTTTGAATAGAAAAATGGGGTTCTGAAGTTTAATGGTCACATTAGACTTCAGAAGTCGATTGCTGGTTGAATCTGCAATAGATTGCACGTGATACATCTTTTGTGTGTTATCAAAAGTTAGACTTCTTTCTATTTATGTAACTTCCATCTTAGTAATGTATTTTTCTTATTAGTAAATTTGAACTTGTCAACCTTGTTACTTGGGCAGAGTCATGAAGTAGATGCATTTGGAATTGGTACCCATTTGGTTACATGCTATGCTCAAGCAGCTCTAGGTTGTGTCTTTAAACTTGTTGAGATAAATAGCCAGCCTCGCATTAAACTTTCAGAAGATGTTTCTAAGGTATGACAAGGATGAGATTTATCCTGAGTTCAAGAAACTCAAATGTAGATTATCTGAGAATTTCTGTTCTTCAATTGTGATTTGTTGAAGGTATCTATTCCTTGTAAGAAACGGTGTTATCGGCTGTATGGAAAGGAAGGTTACCCATTAGTAGACATAATGACCGGAGAAAATGAACCTTCACCTAAGGTACTTCAAACAATCTATATGGTACTTAAGATATGTTGCTTTCAAGAGTGTTTGATATTTTTCTGTGTTCTGCAACTGAGTCTGAGCTTCTTTGTGAAAAATTAGAGGGGTGAAAGAATTCTCTGTCGTCACCCTTTCAGTGAATCCAAGAGAGCATATGTGGTGCCTCAGCGTGTAGAAGAGCTTCTCAAGTGTTACTGGTCTGGAAGTTCAGGTTAGAATTTAGGACATGAGCCAGCATGTGTTTAAATTAGCACTACGTCCAAATTATTATGGATTTCAATATTTTATCAGTTTGCAGTATTAAAGTACTTGGAATTCTGATCCTTCAGGACAATTCTTTACGCTGACTCTTGTTTTGGATGATACAGATAAAACAAGAGAGAGATTACCGGCCCTTAAAGAAATCAGGGATCGCTGCATTAAGCAGCTTGAGCAAATGCGCCCAGATCATATGAGAAAATTGAATCCAACACCATACAAGGTTCAATAACGCTTGATATACTAGCTTCTTTCCTTAGTTGACCTGTTTAATCTAATTGGGGGATTTTGATTGTTTGGTGAGCAGGTGAGTGTGAGTGCCAAATTGTATGATTTCATTCACTTCCTATGGCTCAACGAGGCACCCGTTGGGGAGTTGCAATAAGGTTGATACAATGTGACAGGATGTTGGGCATGCTCTTGGAAGTGACGATCGCATCAAGTTGGAGGACCTTATGCTCAATGTTGTACATCTGTGTTCTTGATAATTTTGCTGTTATTGATCTATAAAACTGTTTATTGTTCCTCGAATAAACAAGTTAATGCTTGCTTTGCTCGTTGTCTTCATTTCTATTTTGTCTATCTCCTGTTATATCCGGATACCACCTATGTTGGAGAGAATAAAAGGAACCCAGTCTAGGTATGGGTATAACTGAGTCGGAAGATTTTCCTATACACGTTCGCTCTGCCAGTTCGGTGATGTGGGGGATATCCAGCGATCCCATTTTCTTGAGATATACAAGTTGGAGAACGATGTCATTGTCACAAGGGAACTTACTTAGTACGTGTACACCACCATTTCCTTTTGGCTCGCCCATGTTGTCTTTTCTCGTTGAATATCCCAATCATGTCAATCGGCGCAAATGTCTCTACAGTTAGAAAGAGGCCTCCACTGCCTGGTTCGCTCACTTTAGCAATTTTCTTTGCATATAGGCTCCAAACAATTTGTCTATGATTGAGCTTCTAACGCTTCTGTCTAGAGCTGGTAATTTGACACTCTGACCTGCTAATGCGAATACAACACAATACAATTGTTTCGTACAAATAAAATTTGACATAAGTAGTAATCAGGTTGAACCCATTTAGCCTATTTTATAACTGTGTTTGGATTAATAGCTAAATCCTTGTGAGGTTGTTTAATAAATAAGTCCTTTATACATGTCCAGGATGGATCCGATTATGCTTTTAACATTATATTCTATTAATCTCACTCTGATATCTTCTCCAGTATCTATATGGATAATTCTCTCTCACAACACCCACCCCCCACCCCAATGTTTGTCTCTTTACCATTGGTCTTGCTAGTTGCCGTTAGAACCTTCCCTATTGATGAAAGCCCGCAAGCTAGAATTGATTTAGAATGGCTTGGGTTCTTATTCCCATGACTCAAACTTGAGAAAAGAGAGGATTAGGAGCCGGAAGGGAGAAGTTGATTCCTTCAATGGGCTCTTTGTGTAAGTAAGCTAGTTGTTCCTAGTATATTGCCTCGAATTTTTAAAATGAGTATACCCCTTGTTTCCTTTCGAAAGTGATGTCTTTTCGCCGGAGGCTTTGGAACAAGACTACTTACTACAGTAGCTTGCTAGCTTAAAGGGGCCTAGCCGACCAAGGAGTTGGTCGAGGATAAAAGAATTTTCGGGTTGTGACACATTGAATTAGTTGAAGCAGGTTTTGTAATTGCAAAAAAAAAAGTTCATCCTTAAAAATCAAAAGAGTAAGACATGGTGAATGCTATGCTACTCTAGCCAATCAATGATGGCAATCTAGAATATATATGTATAAACAAGCATGAGTTTTTGGCATAGTAGTTGCATGAGTCAAAGTGGATACTGGAGTGGACGATACCATTGAGTGACCAAGTACACGATCGGATGAAGTGAAACTCTTTCATCAAGACTAAACCTCGCTTTCGGATCTAATAGCATGGAGTGAAAGAGATTGATTCAAATGGGCAGGACACTACAAGTAAATAGGCTACAGCAAAAAAATGGCACCACGGGAAAAGCTAGCGGAGGATTTTCATCTAACTGCCCTGTTAGAGACTTGAAGTTCGTTTACATAGTACAAATGATACAATAATAGATCGATTCATAACAATCTCAATTGGTCTCAGTAGCGATCCTTTCCCTCATTACAATAGTCTTCCCTCTTTCTTGTGCCTTATTAAGAATTAAAGAAAGAAGAAGGAATCTCGGGCAACGATTCATCTCCATTGTCCCATAAAATGATCTTGTCAGCATTGGTATAGATGATCTTTTCCACACGTATGAATGGGATTGTGGCACTCTACTGGTTGTCAACGTGGAAGGATGCCATCAATCTACTACTTCAAGATCGTTTCTTGTTCTTATAGAATGTAACTATTTCAACCACTAATTCTCTCTTTGATCACTTTCTTGTCAAAATTGATCATAGTTTTCTTTGATATTCTAATTTCTAACATTCTTAGAAAAGAAATCATGATATAATGTATTTCAAGCTTCACTTTTGTATATGCATTTAATTAGGTTAAAAGTCTTAAATCTCTCCAGTAAAATTACTTAGTAATTTTCAATAAAAACCTAATTGAATATATTAACAAGCTTTTACTTAATTTAATCATGTAATATTAGGATTACGTTATGGAACAATTATTTCACAAATTTATTTTTGTTTAAATTAGTCGTGTAACACTTACAGTTTAAATCAATGGTTTTACACTTGAGTTATTATGTTTTCATTAGGTTTGCCTAAACATTTAGATTAAAAATAAAAAGCTATGTTTAGTATAGTATGAGCATTTTCGAAAGAAGATTGACCTAAGTTGCTTACCATGAAATATTTAAAACAATGATTTACATTCTCTTTCCCATGGAATAATCAAGGTTCGCAACGAAGATTGAGAATAATTTGTCCATTTGCTCTCTCTCATCATCCCATCCAATGTAATTAAACTCATGGTTTTACCTAAAATTGCTAGAGAATTAGTAGAATCATAATTATAAAATCAGAACGTAGAAATATAAATATCTACAATCTATATAAAATAACTTTAAAAAATTGTTGATATGATCATTATAACTATTCAAAACTTAAAATATATAATAGAAATTAAGAAATTAAGTTCTTTTTTTTAATAAAGAATTCCTAATAATATATAATTTAACATACATGAGAGAAGAACAAATAAAGTCGAAATTAAACTTTTTTCATTATTTTTTTAGGAAAAAATAATAAATTAAAAAAAAAACATTTCAATTTGTTTTAGATTATTGATGATATAAATTGAAATATATAGTTTTCTTTATAATCTTTATTACTCGAACTTGTTGATGGTTGATTTTCGTATTGGTGCGCAAACACCTACAAAACATGAAAATGGCTTTGAGAGATATAGCCACTCCAATGTCTAAGTCAACTCTCTTGTTATGAGGAGAGAAATGTGAAATAGTTAGGAAAGATGAGAGAATGGAAGAGTTCCCTACAAATTTTGCTTGGTATTGATAGTGAGTCCAAGGAAATTACACTCGAATTGGATTATTAGATCGAGTTTAAATATTAAGTCAATGGATATAAGCCTACATAGTAATTATTGAAAAATCTCTATCAACACTTAACCCCCCACTCTCTTTAGTGACAAAGTAAAAAGAGATAGTATCTAGGAAAGTTGATTTCGTTGGATTTTTAAAAAGATTTGTAATTACAGCCTAAAGAGAACGCTTTGAAAAAGCAAAGGCCTGAAAAGGTGAAAAACCGAAGTAGTCAGAACACTTATAAATATTGGCATGCATAAAAAGTCGAAAGCCCAAAGAGGCCGGAATGCCTGGTGAGAGCGCCTGAAGAGGTGAGAAGGTTTGAAGAGGTGAGAAGGTTTGAAGAGGTTAAAGCACCTAAGGAAGCAAGAGGGCCTAAGGAGTCGGGAGCGCCTAAAGAGGTGAAGTAAGCATGAAAGTTGCCCAAGTTGAGCATGACTTGTGCTAAGTCGTAAAATAGGCTAAATAGTCTCTAGTTCGCTAAAATATAAGTCCTATGAGTTAGAGCTTTATAATTTGCTCGTCACCCATATTACGTAGGGCTTAGGGCTTAAAGCTATTCAGGAGTAGCTCGTAGAGCTATTTAGGAGCAACCTATCATGCCCTGAATAAAAAGAATCATAATAGTCTCGTCGTGTAAACTAACCTAAGATAGAAGCTGACCTCACAGCTACTATCGTAAATACTGTGCACACAAAGTGTATATAATTCAGCCAGCTTAAAACGTCTATTCTAATACTTGTTAATAACCAAACTTGTGGTAGAGCTTTACAAAATACCCGTTGTCTAGTTATACAACTTGTTGTCTAGTATCATAACAGTATTTACATAAACGTCTTACATTAGAATTATAATTTATAACCAGGGTTTATTAAAAAGCCATAGGTTTGCAGACTATTTACATAAGTAAGGAAACTAGTAGGCGTTCGATGAAATTCCCAGTTAGTTTCCTAAAAAACTAAAAAAAAAATCAAAAGCGCGGATTCAGATGATTCCTCGTTCCTTACTTTCCTAAACAGCTACACTAACTTAGGAACGGTAGTATCGGAACATCTTGACCTCACTCAGCACATGCAAAAGAGTTTATAGGAATGTGAACAAAACTAGCTCAATAAGTTGGACGAAGTTAGAAGAGTACCATACAATCACAAGTAAGGTTATTATTTATGATAAAATACAATACAATCAATCAAATGAAACATCGTACAATATTATCCGGTTCACTGTGAAGTTATAGAAATTACATCCGCTCTAACCCGAATTGAAGAGTTTCATTACGACTCAAGTCAGACCAAACCTAAACTTGTGCAATGGAGAACGCCCTCCTCCTATGACCGCCTTTAAACCATGGCCCCCACCCTTGCCGCGACCTCCTCACTTGTCACTTAGTTCGACTAAGGATGGCGAAAGGATCATTTCAGCTATCCTCATTGAAGGAAGTCGGTATTTGGCCTAACACTCTTAATCGTTTCCCCTAATGAGTGTTATGTATGTCCAGTTTTATTTTAGTCGAATAAATGTTAGTTTTAATCAAGTGTGACCAAACAAGTTTATACAATATAAAAACAATGCAAACATGCAAAATAGCATACCAAGGAGTTCAACTCTTATTATAACTAAGTATTGTACACACACATGACATGCGCACAACCAACTAACTACAAACACAGCTAGAAGTACTATTGGATCTCTGGATACTTTAAAACAGTATCCCAAAAAGCGATGAAACCATAATCCCAACTTACTTGTTTAAACACTCACTACTGCTAACTCGAGTCATTGACCGTCTTTATATTGGAAAATCCTATTTACACCAAAGACCCAAATTCAGTTTTCGTAG
The DNA here is from genome assembly GCA_024138005.1 of Lumnitzera racemosa. Lineage (NCBI taxonomy): Eukaryota > Viridiplantae > Streptophyta > Magnoliopsida > Myrtales > Combretaceae > Lumnitzera > Lumnitzera racemosa. The sequence goes on along the minus strand of JAMXBC010000008.1, from coordinate 41,919,070 downwards.
TAATTACAAAAACATTAGAATTTAATCTAAAACAGTTATATATTATATAATATTATTTCCGTAATATATAGTCGTATTATCACTATATATCGAATTAAGTTATTAATTGTTGATACCGTATATCATCTATACTATTACGTATTATATATCATTTCGATTATATTGAAACTTATTTTTAATTTATTAATTCATGTTTTAATTCTAGTAAGATTACCAAAATATGTACATTCTAAAATATGATAAAGTTATAGGTTATATTACTTAAGGTTATCCGATTTTAACAAAATTAGTGTCGTTGGGCTCATATAGACCTATTGATACGTTTTACATGTCTTAATCTTAGAAACGACTTTTAATGGGTAATTCGAGTTTTTAATACAGTTATACTTAAACATATAAATATTATTGTATTATACGGAATTTACATCATTAAATTATATTTTAACTAATTTGTCCATATAACGTTATAATATAAGTATTATCTAACTCTAATATACCTAGAGTATATCCCGATAAAAAAATATTCATAAATATAATAAAAATAATAATTTAATCCCAACTGATCAACAATCATACACATAGTTTTTATTTAACTATTTAATTCATTTTAACTTATTATTATTAAAAGTACACTCCGACTTGTAATTTAAGTCATTTTATTAGGTAAATTCGTAATAAATAGTTCGGGTTACCAAATAATTTCTTGAAATTTTCTATAAACTCCTAAAAATATAGGGAATCCAGTTATCACTTGGTTTCAAGTTTTCAACTTATCGCCTATATACTTATATTTATAATTTTATCCCTAAATTATCCTAAATTACTCAATTATGATTCTTTTTACACTAAATTAATTTCCTTCTAACCCAATACTGTTATTATTCACTATAGAACATTATATGTTCATTTCATCAATTAATTTCATAATTTCAACCTATTTTCAATCTATTTTTAGGCACAAAAATACAATAAATATTAAAAATATTTGAATCAAAATTTAGGCTTTATAACAATTATCTATATATCATACACATCCCACACACAAATTTTCAGCTAGAAATAACATCATTTAATATATTTATTTTATAATTCTAAATTTAGATGAACAGTAGATTTCTTAAAAAAGTATATTAAATATTACGAATTTTTAAAAAATAAAAATATGAAATAAAATTATATTCAAAATAACCTAAGTAAATTTTTTTTCATAATTTTCTAGGTAGATTTGATATTTTTTACAAATTATTCAAAAATAGGGTAAAGAATCGACCTCCATGTTCTTAGACTTGCTGCTGGCTGACGGCGGTTGGGGGTATGCAAGACGGCTTGTGCGGTGGGTGGACCGTATGAGGTTGGTTAGGTTTTACAGCAAAATCAGAATAGGTTTCGGTTCTATCCTAACACAAAATTTGCTTTGTTTTTTTATTTATTTCTAAAGTGTTTTGATTTCTCTAAATTTTTTCTTTGATTTTTTTTAAGGTGTCTCAGGTTCTAAAGTATTTAATTTCTACCCTAGATCTACTTTTATACTAGCTTAGGAAATTTCTAGCAATTTCTTATCCTCTTGATTTTATTAGCATGTGGTGTCATCCTCCTAAGGAATTAGCTTTTGAGTCATCAATTGCAATTGATTTGATTTTTATCAGCCCCAATCCAAACATTCTTCGGCCAAAAGATAAGCTTTTGTCCTTATTTTAGTTAAATAATATATATATATATATATTATGTCCACATTAGTTATTTGTAAATATACATGAATATATCCCTTGTATATATCACGCATAATATTTAACTATACTCATATAATTAAGTTTCTAAAATATCTTTTATTTTTAGGATATGTTCTCTTAATTAATTTCATGAATTCAACACAATAGTAATTTTGGATTAATTTACGAGTATAATTATTATTTATACCATACATACTCATAAAAATACGTATATATTCATATAGTAAATTATACTATATCATCTTATTTTGGAGCTTAATTAACTTATCTCTAAATTATCGTCGCAATCTAACCTCGATTTTAGGGATTCCAAGCATTTTAATACTATATTGAATAATCTTATTTATAAGGGTAAATTTGGAATTTTGGGTCATTATTTCTAAAATTCAACTTCACTGTGTTGTTTCATCTAACTTTTCTATCTTAGTCGTAATTTTTTAACTTAATCGGTTAGGTTTCTCTAAAGGTCTTAAATATAAGCTCGGTTGTTCTAAACTCAATTTTTAGGATTTACACAGCCCATTAGTAAGTTAAACTTTACATGGGTCGAAAGTTGAAGGTGTTTCTCTAAACCCAATCCCATCTTTAAACTCTCACCGAAGCATCACATAGATAAATAATATATTGTGAATGAATTAAGTACGAACATCATTAATTAATTTTCACATTGCACAACTTAAAGTAATATCATAAAAATACGTAAGGGAATCATTCATAAAAGAAATTTTACTCATCTACCATCAATAAGTGAAGCTCTTGAAGTCATTTTGTACCGTAAAAGTTACTGTGTCTTCAAGCTTGCCTAAGCTCAATAGATACTTACTTGACAAAGACCTGCTAATGCAGATTCTCGAAAAATCTTGCTGGGCACATGCGCACTCTACTACTTGTATTCATGCAGCGGCGGCTCGACAAATATAAAAGAGGATGGCTAGGTATGGAGTGTGTGATGAAAATCGTAATTTGTCACGGCACAACAGCCAATCACTAAGTCAGTAGTAATGCAACAACAACACTCAACAACTTAGAGAAGAAAAGTTGCTTCTACACTTTAAATCAATAGCTCGGCAAATCGTGGACACCAAGTGACTAAAAATAGAGCGTGCATAGTCTAGTTGCTACTCCTGCTCGGTTCGACACTTAAATAAATTAGTTCGATAGATCTATACACTCAACAGCAGCTTCATAATTCTCACTGTCACTGGCATAAGCTCGATGACATTGGCTCACGCAGCAAGTAGTTAGTTTACGAGCCGATAGAAAAAACTCGGCATCGGTGTAGAAAGCTTGAACTTGCTGTTCGTACGAGGCTCGGACGTCGGCATCAGTCTGTTCACGTAGGGTGCACTATTGTTACGCTACTGCGGTTGCGGACTACGAGTTCCCAAAGCGAGAGCTGCCCGGCGACCATTGCTCCATGTCACTTCATGATATCGAGGATACAACTGCTAATTGTATTTGTATGGATATAAATCAAACTAGACTTCACTGTGCTCTCTCACCTGTACCTGTTTTCCCTTGCTGATTCCATGTTCTAGAGGGCACCCCTGTTCGGGCAGATTGTCCTCTTGGTAAAACTGATCAAGCCATCAAGGGAAGTATGCTTTTGCATATACGCACATAAATAGAAATTGGAATACATCTTATCAACATTTTCCATAAAAGCATAATTTTATATAAAAAGATGTAACTTCTGATAAATACTAGCCAACAACGCATGGGTAATACATATGTAAAAATATAAATTGAAGTGTTTTAATACAATTTACAATATAGCTCAAAGTAATTAATTAAATCCATGTAAGAAAAATTGAAACAATGTTTAGAAACAATATTTCCATTCCAATCACTCATTAATACTTCATAACTTGGGGCAAGTGTTGTTTTTTGAGAGAAAAACCTAATAATATTAGTAATTGATATCCACATCATTAGAGATCATAAAACGAATATATTCCGTATAGACAATTCACTATCAAGCTGTGTTCACCTTATTAAGATTTATGATTTCTTTTCAATACTTTATTTTTAATAAACAACTTTACTCATTTTTAACTTTCAGGTTTTCATAGAAATTATTTGTTAAAAATTCAAAAAATTTTGAAACTTTCTTCTTTTAAGGGAGAAGGGAACAAGATGTCTACTAATTCAAGTGATGAGGATAGAATAAGGTTTACTGTAGAGTAAAATATGATAATGGATTCATCGTATCATTTTCTTTCAAATTTGTTATTAGAAGTATATGTATCAGAGGTACATGATCTACTATTGATTTATTTAAATACAACTCCGAGTTACATAGAGTTCGTGAGTCAACTACTCGGTTGGAGTAAGGTAAAAATATGATTGCAAGTATTGTATAATAGAATAAAAAGGTATTAGCTATTTTTTATAAATTTTTCTTTTTAATATCTCATGGATATATATATATATATATATGAACATATGCTGAAAAAAACAATAAATAATTTTTCTTTATCCTTTAAAGTAATCGTAGCATTCATTAATAAGGAGTTTTCTCCTAAATGTTTTGATGATAACAAAAAGAGTAAAAATATTTAACATGTTTATTAAGTGTGCAAGACAATAAACAAGAGATAAGAATTTTGTTTTTGTAATGATTTTAAAAGTAAAAACCAAATTCAAAGATAAATTTAGAACCTCAAATACATTATCAAAAGTTGTTAAGCTAAATATATTAAAAAGTATTTTAGGCTTATAATTATTTGTAAATTCACTGTTAGATATATCGAGCCAATGTATCCAAAGTGTTTAAGAGTTACATAAGTAAATCCAGGAGATTAAGTAGGGATTAATTTAATTATTTGAAGGACAAGCATAATTGGATACGTTATCTTATGATAATGAGCAATTTTTATTAAAGAAAACTTTTATTAAAGACAATTTGTTAAAAATATCACAAGAATTTTGAAGGATTATCATCAAAATATATAGAGAAATTCAAATTATATCTTTATTTGAATTCAAAACAAGAATGGGTAAATACATATATGTGAAAATATGTTAAAATAAAAATGAATCTTAATCATGTTAATGCAAATTTTTATCGAATTTAAAAAGAATTGTTATACAAATATTTCAAAACTTATCTACTCGATTATATCAGATTTAATGGAGTACGAATGAGCAAGGCAATAGCAAAATAATTCTAAAAGTTTCAAGATTCAAATTGGAGAATTATGAGAAGAAAACATAGTAATTATTCAAATATGCTTACAAACATCATAAGATAAAATATACAAGTAGTACAATGTTCAAATTTAATTTAAAATCAAGAAAAATTTAATCTCCACAATTTATGGGATTACAATAACCAACTATTAGATCAAAATTATTCAAGATTTGACCAAGAATTATCTAGAATTATAGCAAAAAGACGTTGCACTTGAAGATATAAAAGAAGAGAAGTTCAAATTTTCTAAGAGAGAGATCAACAAATCAAAAGCTGCATTTGTTTATTGAAAAACTTAACATTCAAGAGAACTTAGAATCAAATTAAAAGACTGATACTATCTATTCCAGTTTTATATTATGATATTCTCCTATATTTTCATTGAGAGAATCTTTATATTTTGTTTTTGTTGCATCTATTAATACAATTTTTCGTATTATAGGCTTTGTGTTAGGGATATTCAAATTTCTATAGTTCTACATATATACAAGTGTAGCCTAATGAGGTAGCATAATTTTTCTCTTATTGAAGTTAGAAAAAAGTGAGATAATAGAAATACAGTAAATACAAAACCAAAGCACTATAAATCTTTTGCTTGATCTTTTTGACCCTACTACTTTTACTTTGTGTTTTTTATTATTGATTATATATTGTTTCATATCTAATCTTACTTAAATAATCAAATAAGACATTTTTAATCTTTTTATCAAAAAGGCTTTATTGTAACAAATTCATCCTCTTTCGAGACCTATAATCTTGAAGTGATAATTTTTCATGGAATAACTCAATCTATTCCATCCTTATAAGGTTAATTGTAAGAAGCTATTCCATACTTGTAAAGTTAACTAAATGTACTATAGAAAAAAGTGTTTCCACACTAGGTTTTATAAAAACAACCAAGGACATTGTATGGTCAATTTCAAGCAAATATTTATGAGAAAAAAAGTTTTACTAGCAAGCGGTTTAGCCTAAATGAAACCAGGCCTCAAATGACATTGTAATGCAAAACAAGTACCGTAAAAAGATTTCCAATAAACCGTAAAGACTTCATGCCAGAAACGAAATGACATCCTCAGTTTTGTTGGTCTAGGAGAATGCTGCTCATCCATTCAACACAACGCCAATGGAAGAAATGAATCTTTTAAGTTGAGCACGGCATACTAGATTTTACGTATTATGTTTAAATGCCAACTTGATGTTGGGAACCCACGACTACGTACGGTCAAAAACAAAAAGTCATAATAACTTTGTTGAATGAGCAATGAATCTAAGCTTATGCTAGATCCTTTTTCTATTAGAATGTTGAGGCCAAAAAGCATAGACTAATTCTGCAGCACAGCAAGGACCAATTGCATCATATATTTACAGAAATGCGCAGAGTCGTTCGTTTCGTTGTGGTAATGACACCAAATAAAACATTGAAAGCCAGTATTAACCTACGATAAGATCGTTCAATCGTACCCAACCATAGGCACAGCGGTGTCGAATCCTCTCAACAGTTGATGAAGCTAAATCAACAATAGGTCTAATTTTGGTCAATTCCTTTTCTAAAGGGACTCTGATTTTGGAATCCACCTGCATATTAAAAAAAAAAAAAAAAAAAAAAGTTATAGATGGTCAAATAACCTCCTTCCTGATAAGCCATCAAAAGGGTGCGGCTGAGATTAAACCAACCTTTTCTAAGCAGTGTACAGTGTCCAAAACATGGCAAAAATATGCAAGCTGCTTGTACAAATCCGCTTCAGAGAACTAGTGAATCCACAGGAGACAGAGTTTAGTCTAGTCCACATGTAAAAAGTACTTTTTTTGGTAAGAAAGGAAGAATAAGCCTTTTGAGAGCAAAGATTTAAACCTGTCGGACGAGATGACCATTGCAGCGGGGATATTCTGGGCACACAGTTCCTCTTTCTGAATCACCCACCACCCGCAAGTTCAGACTCCGAGTAACATATTTGCATGTTTCATCATCGCACTGCAGGGCAACAAAAATTATTGTCATTGCAAGCATATATAGTAGTCCAGCTTCACAGAAGTGAAAATCTGAAAGGAGCTTTACCATCATCAAGCCCTTGTAGTACATTGAAATAAATCCATCCACTTGTCTTTTAACCTACCAGACACAGATAAAAGACATTGAAAGCCACATCTATAAGGGAACTGCTACATGAGAAACAAGCTAGACAATGCAGAAAGAAAAGCTGAGTGGTCGAGGCAAAAACACATGATTAAAACTCTTTACAAAGTAGCATCCAGAATAAAGATTTTAAAGTAATCCCCCCTTATATGTTCGTACACCCATAAAGTTTCAATTTTTTACAGTAGTACTAAATAATATGTACCATGAATGACATAAAAATGAAACACCGCTCAACAAGAAGAGATTGTAAAGAAGAAAACAAACAGATAATTAACAATACTTGAATTATAGAAAGACTCATACAGCAGTCCATCACAGCCAGCCACCCCCAAGACAAAATCTTGTGTACTATAATGCAAGTCAATCATTAACATTTACCTGGTTAGCTATCATCACCGGAGTCAGTCTAGCACCACCATCCCGAGGGCATTTAGGACAATGCAGTCTGTGCCAAAAGTTATAATCTTCATCCCATTGACCAGTTGATGACTTTTCAGCAATAGACATACAGATGGAACTGCAGATAACTGGACAATTGATAGTGCTATGGCAACTTGGACATGACAAAATCAATGGCTTGCAGTCCCGATATCTGAAATTAAGAGAGCTAAGTCAGTTTCTAATTCATTCCAAATTTCCAGCTACAGATGACATCTTAACATCAAGGGAATACTACCTTTCTTCATCATCTACTGCAAAAAACAGTGAACCAGAAGAATCATGTGTACCCGCTTCTATTGATTTGCTTTGAAACTGGGAAACATAATTTTCAAGTCAATTTTGACATAAAAGGAGCAAAAAGAGTTGGCTTCAGCCTTAGCAATTGATCACATTCTCAATCAGAAGATGCATGTGTGCATCATTTACCTTAGAGGAGTCAAGGCCTAGGCAGTCAGCTATACGCTCTGGGCTTGTTCCCTGAATTGAAGCACATAAACGTGACACTACACGATGTATCTGCATGAGCAACAAAAGGCAAATCAAGCTGTATAATCAGTAATATTAAGCTTGTGTATGAATGAGGTTAGAATTATTAGTGTAACTTGTATATTTTAAGGGTTGAATAGCCTTTATAAATGTCTTAGGGTTGAAAATCCTAATTTCCTTCTCTTTATAAAGTTTGATAGAAATCAAGCTTACATTTATCAAATCATAAATTTGTACATAGTACAGGAGCTAAAAAATTAGAAAAATAAGCCAAAATTGGAAAACCTAGATAAGAGCACATCAGCCACCATGCTGATGGCCTGCAAAGCAGCAGATACAATTAGGAGTGCCATCACCAACTATGAAACTGCCATCATTCAAACCCCCCACACACCAAACCCAAACCAACCAGTTTTTCCAATGCTTCAACATAACTCTCCAACCTCAGGCTCACCTTACACTCCATAAACACAAAAACCAGAATTTACACACCCTTCCCAAACCCAACCACCTTTCTCACATGTGACCCAAACTTAACCTGCCTCTCCCAATTGCACTACCATGTTCAACCACCCCACTCAAACCTCAACAACTGCCTTCCCTACGATCTAACCCAGCATATTTACATTAGCCACATGCGGCCACATACATAACTCCAACTCAACTTTAACCAAACCTAGCAGTCACTCACCCGAATTTGCCTCAGTTCTACCAAACCATCACTTCAAACAACCACATACTGCCCCCTTAACTTGGTCCTTCTACTGCTCTCTACACATTTGACAATCCTTACACTCATCTCAACCAAACCACCATTTCCAACCCCATTTCGACAGTTATTTATCCTCTACAGTTCGTCAAAACCCTCATCTCCACCTTTCAAGCATCCAATCTACCTACCCTTATCTCCTTACAGAGTCTTTATTGTGGTCACAGTCAAGCTCTCAAATGGCAATTACAAATTATAGGTCTCCTTTTGACATCTATATATCAATATGTTGATAGTACAATTGTTGCTTTTTGTGGTCTCCCACAATAATTACAAATTATATATTGATAACAGTTTTCAATGTTGGCAAGCTTTCACCCACTAACCTGCTTTGTGCCTTTTAAGTCTGTCAAACTCATCGATTAAGCACAATGACTCCTGGACACCTAGACTGCATACCCTGCACACCTCCTACATCCACCATGCATCTTCCCACTAATCCTCAAGTCATGCCATTGGCTCACCCATTAGGATTGCAACAAACTTGACCACTCAACCCCTCAATTCTATAACAAGTTCAATCAACCCTATTCACATACCCCACATGCTTGCTGCTCTCTTTTAAGAGAATATCATCAGGTCATTCAGTATGTAAATTTTTATGCTACATATCATATGACTTTAGATGCTAGTACCAAAGGCCAATGCCCATCCCACAATTAGTATCAGAGACCTCCTACCTTCAGTTATGACTCCTCACTAATCGTACCATCATCACATGCCATCAACTCACACTTCCATCTCCTAAACACCTCCATAGCTTACCCATCATATTTGCGACAAACTTCACCTCTCAACCCTTTAATGCTATCTCAGGTTTAATCAATCCCACTCAAATATGCCTTAAAAGCTTCTTGCTCTCTCTAGAGAATCTCATCAGACTCTCTAGTATGCAATTCTGATACTACACACCATATGACTCTAGATGCAGCCACTAATCTAATCTCATATGCTAGTTCTAATCAAATTATTATAGATAATGGTGCATTTATCATATCTCACGTAGGTGATCTCACCATCTACAATTTATAGATAATGGTGCATTCATTTTAATGTATGGCAATTGGTAATAGACCAAATTCAAGGTTTCACTATTATATATCCTTTGTTAACGACTGCACTAGTTCTTTGATGTTTCTTATGCACATAAATATGAAGTTGTGTCCAACTTTAAAGATTTCAAATCTCCAACTGAAAATTATTTTCTACTCAAATTAAAGTGCTTCATAAAGATGGTTGTAGTGAATATATCAACAATTCTATAAATAACTTTTTTTGTGATAATTGCTTTCATCATCTATTTTGCCTTTGTACCTCCAACAAAACAAGATTGCTAAACACGAACACTATCATACCACTTAACTGGGATGCACCATTTAGTTACATGCAAGCTTCCCATAATCACATGAAACTTATAAGTAGACACAACATTCATTATTGTTTAGACCATTAACCAATTGTCGACAAATGCCCTAGATGACTCTTAACCATAAATCCCTCTTTGCCCTTGCATCATATTCCTACTCCTCCCATAAGTCACCTCACCTAAGTCCTCTTAATTCCCCTTACTGTCCTCCTATCCCACTCTCCTTACTTGCTAGTGATATCGCCCATCCACTAATCAACCACATCTATCGTGATACTCGCTCTAAGTTACTTCCCTAATCAACCTCTACTTACTTGCTTCTTAACCCTTCTATTGTTACCCCTACATCTCTACATCCCCCTTTTACTACACCTCAATCATCTTCTTCTCTTTCTCTCCTCCTAAACCTACTCATTTGATGCTTGTTCCAAACCAAGCATCACTACACCTAGAGTATACTCAATTTCCACACCTAAAACCTCCCTTCTGAGGTTGTTAATATAATAATGCTCTCCGCAAACTCACCCAGGCAACTGCCATTAGAAAAGAGTTTGACTCCATTCAAAAGCAAAACTATAGTCACTGCTGAAACATCTATAGGTTCAATTCTTATTTTTTGAAATAGAAAGTAGAGCACAAGCAAGAGTAGAAGATCGCTCAATTGAAAACCACACACTCCTAATCAATTACAAACAAAGAAGCAATCTAGAGTAATTTCACCAAGAACTTAATCTTTCAAAGCACTCTTGTTTTACTTCAACAAACATAACAATTTTCTTCTATTGACCATCTCTCTCTCCCTCGAATTTATACTAATATTTTAATAGTTACCTTATCAAGGAGCTCAACAAAAGCTGAACACATAGCCATAGTGATATGGATAGAGGTCCGTATCATAAGTTGCACAGTGTAAATTCTCTAGTGTTTATCGCTTGAGTCCATGCGAAAACTTTTTCTTTTATTGGCACCCAATGGGTAGGCTATTAGATTAAGTCGAAAGCTTACTAACACATAAAAGTTCCGATTCAAGCAAGAGCCCAAACAAAGGAGCTGAGAACATCTTGATCAAAAGCTTTACTATTCTGAATAGCGAGAAAGACTTTTCAAAACTACATTGTATTGCCAGAATCCATGTTGTATATTTGAAAGAGGTTGATCTCCCTTATATCCTTACTATCCCACCTAGCTTCCAAATCGAGGAAGGGGATTCGCTAAGTAGCTAAGCATAAATCCATTACCTAGAAATCACAGATATACAAAATGAGTGTAGTGTTGAACTCTTTTAGTAAGTACCCCTTCCAAAATCAATCAAGGATTGCCATCGAAAGTAGTCATTACATGATTTAGGTTACCATGTAATTCTTCTTGGCAGTTATTTGTTTAAGAAGAAGTCCAATCCTTTCGAAGACTTAATCTCACACCTTTATGGAAAACAAACTAAAAGCCAAGAAAACTAATGATGAAGTTATGACATTTATTTATAAGATTCTAATAAACTCCCTCTATGGTAGATTTGGTATGAATCTTGAAAGTAAAGTAACAAAATTTTGCAAGAAACATTGAATTATGGAAAATAAGGATTGATATTACTTACAACCCTAGTTATACGATTAGAAATAATTGATATGACACAAAAATTGCAATAGAAATAATCGCCCAATCTATTCTACTATTGATGATAAGACAGTAATCAAAGAGAAATCCTTCTCAATAACAACTCTCAAAGAGTCTCAATAAATAAAAAATCAACAATTGATTGAAAAATAATGAAATAAACTTATAAATACTAAGCTCTAGCTTAATGGAAAAAGTGTAATAGAGATAAAAACAAATAAATGTTGTAACAAAGAGCCTATCATATTCACAATTGAGATCACGGCCGTGATCCGTGATTGTGCTTCCATAAGCACTCAACAGAAGGTTCACATTCAAAGTTCATGATTGCATACCTAAGTCATGATCTTCTCAACTCACAATTCTCTACTCCTTTCTTCAAGTATGGATGTATTTCTTGAAGCATTGGGCATGCACATGTTCACACCTAAGATCATAGGCATGCTTCTTCCACATGGATCTCTCAATTACCTTATTTCCTTCACGTTTTGGCTTCCAAGCTCATTTCTCTTAGTTTTTGGATCTCCCTTCTCATTGCCTAGCTCTTCTAGGTTTTAGATGACACCTATTCTAAACTTGAGTCCTATCACCTAGCCTATTTCATGACAAAGTCCATTTGGGATTGTCAACTCACCCATTACCTAGGTTTCCTATTCAGTGTCTCATTATCTTATGTTGAGATAACCTTAGCACTATCTATTTAGCTAGCAATCCCATTCAACATAATCATACTAAATACGTTGATTTGGACTATCATTTTGTATGTGAGTAAATTGCTAGTAATTAGATTCTGGTTTTATATGTGCCACTTATAATTAGCATATGGATATCCTCACCAAGAACTTATGTTTAATTTTATGCTAACACTGGCATCATGAAATTGAGGGCATATTGGTGAATCTTGTATATTGTTCAAGATTCACCAAATTATTAGATGTATATGTGTCTTATGACCAAATTATTAGATGAAAAATATGGATCACTCCATTTTAATGTGTTTACATGCATCAAAGGCATGAGGAAGTAACTTCAGGGCAGAAGGATATTGTTAGTTGTGTTTGTATTGTTATTTACTATTGCAATAAGGGATAGTGCAGTGATATTATTGAATGGATGTGTCCATCTGCATGCATTTTATGTTTTTGTTGTTTGCTGGTCACATTTATTTATCTCTAGTGCAAACGAGCTGTCATATGTTGCAGTGTTGTATTTGAAATTTGAATATATGCCAGTTATTTGTGTAGGAAGTGGAGATGAATAAAAAAGGAAATAGGAGTGATTATTGTAGAAAATAACTGTTGCCTCTTGTACTTCAATATGAAAACAAGTCCTATTTTGCAGGGAAAAAAAGATATCTAAAGAGATAAGAGATTCTCTCTATAACGAGCCCTAAATAGAGATATAAGGTTCTCTCATAAGTAGCCCTAGAAAGAGATCATCATGTTCTCTCTATAACAAGCTTGAAAATTCATTTCAAATCGATCCTATATCTGTGTGTGGTTTGTGTGTATTATTTTTATATGGTTAATGGAAATCAAGGTCACAGATATCCAGTAGTAAACTTGTACAAGAATAGCTTATGAATAGACCTGTTCTGACAAGTAATAATCAACATCAATCAACCATTTGCCTTCATCTTTTTTCAATTCATCGGGATGTCTAGCCCGCTGGGCAAATCCTGTTGCATGTGCATCTACACCCTGCCCACAAAAGAAAATGGTCTGAAGAAATAAAAAAGAGAAGTGTGCTCTCTAGAGCATGATTTCTGGAATTACTTAATTGACTAAAAGCCACTGTACATACCTGCTCACGGCAAATTATGTAAGGGACAGTATCACCGGCATTACAGCCAGTGGAATACCCATTTTTTTTCAGTCTTAGTGCCACCTAGAAAATGCCATCACATATAAAATTAGTACATAATTTGAATTTATATCTTACAAAATAATTTCTCTTGATTACTTGAACATGTGGTTGGTTTCTGACATCCGGGTAGGCCTGAGGTGGCTTAGTCAAAGTCTTTGTGATGATATATTTCTCAAGCTCCACTAGCCCATTTCTTACATCCTCCTGCACCTGTCAAATCACCAAAGTCAAGGATCATTATGCAGCTTCCAAATTATCAAGCAAAGTAGTACATGGTCTTGAGTATAAACTAAGCAAGTCGATAGTTTCTTTTCTCTGAGCTGCATTGCTGAATCTTATCTTCAAGTCAATTATGGTTTGCCAATCAAAACAATACTTTTAAGCAAATTAGACTGAAAAATATCTACATCATATCGTTCAAGGCCGAATTCATCATTCGCATAAATATATGTTACCAAACCTGTTGCTTCGTTTACTCTTGTTTGGCTTCAAAGTTGAAGCTTTCAGCTTGGCTAACAAATAAGAACATTTTGGGATTTTTTTAAGTAATAAATATAAAAAGGGTAACCAATCTACAAATTAAACTCTTAAAACTTTTAGATCAAATGATTGTGGAGCTAAATTTAACAAATTTGAAGTTGAGACATGATACTATCCAGTCAAAAAGCTCTCTCAGATCTGATTTTTTTATGTTTGAATCTGGGACTTTGATAAAACTAGAGCCAGTATTTTGGTATCTATTCTCTCTTAATTGAGTAATTTTTACCATCTCGAAAAATTGCTAAGACCTTTTTGCCTAATTGACATGAACATTGTTCTTCCACAAGGGCAGGATAGGTTTGACTCCTGTCCCCCTCACCCCAAAAAAACAAAAAACCCAGTTAGCCAAAGAAAGGTACCAACTTGAAAAATTGATACAAAACAAATCTAACATAAATGGATTTGCCCATTACTGGTCGCAATATGTGGTTAGTCAAATCTTTAGGAACTATGCCAAATAAATATTCACTCAAACTACCTTCAGGAGAGTGTTGTGAATCAATTCAACAATATCCTCACACGACCTGTGTCACAAATCCAAGTTACCAAAGTAGCAGTGTACAGTACATGTAGAATTGTCGATAATGATTCAAAATGAAATTATGAATAACAGTTTTTCAGCATATACCCTCCCGAAAGGATTTGGCTCAAGCAAAAATCTCCCAATTCCTTTGCTATTATGCTCCAATCACGGCGGACCATATCAAGACCTTTACGTTCTATGACCTGCACTCACAAAGTAAGTCTTCTGAATTCTGATATTATCCTATTTACTGACAATAAAATTTAGATGTATGATATTCTAAGCAATACCTCATATGGTTTTCCATCTTTGAACTGTAGTTTGACAGCTGCATATTTCTTTTTCTGGAGAAGAAGCATTCTTTTGTACAAGCCATCAAGGTCAATTTCTAAACACCTGTACTTCTTGTTAACCTACATCGAGGAAGGGGAAAAGGAGGGAAAAGAAAGCAAAAAACATTCATTTCATCAGTCCTGAATGATGCATTGTCTCTGAATTGAAGAAGCTTAATTGGTAAAAGAGAAAGATGAAAGGAAGCAAAGAAATTTGAATTGCACATTTACAAAAGTACAGTCACCCTTTCCACCCAAAATGCTATGGTGAATTAACACAGGTTAAGTGTAAGCCATTTGAGTACTATACTAGAGCTATTGTGGCTGATGTAGGTAATGAAATTAATATGTCAATAGAAACATGAACAAAGGTCTAAGTATTCAATCTTAATCACAAAAATAGAGGTAAAAAAAAAAACAATGAACTTTTACTTCAGGTGATGCAATAATGCCACAACATTCAAATATCTATCCACTAGCAGGGATTAGAAAAATTAAGATGCTCTTACCTCTTGTATTACTTTTTCAGCAATAGCTTTTGCTTTTGTGATGTCCTCAAGTCCACTGTAAATCATGATTGAATCTGTATCACCATAAATAACCTGCCAATTACATTGAAAATTGCCTTTTATGACACTCACAGTGACAAATTTTACTGTATTCTAAACTTGATTGTACTAATAAAAATCTACCTCTAAGTTCAGATTGTTTTGGACAAGATCAACCGTACTCTGTAGAATTTCTCTCCCCTGCACAATAGCAACATTCTAAGAACATAATCCACATAAAATATGTGCTTTTCTTTTTACAACTATGCTAGAAGTAGTTGCTCATACCTGTTGTGTAATAAGTTCCGCAAGTGGTTTTGCATAGAATCTTGATTTAGAAAATCCCAAGCATCCATACATGCTGTTCTTGAAAGGAATTTGAAAAGAAAAGCATTAGTGGTTATAGTTTAATCAACGTTGAGAAAGATTGGGATTATTACAATAGAATGTTTGTTATTGGGTAAATTATTCTAACAGAATCTTAGTAGAATTATGTACCTGTTTGCGGTCAGCTTAAGTGCCTGCTGCTGAATATCAAACTGTTGGACCTTAAGACCTGTAGCTTTTTTCATCCATGACTTCACCAACCTCCTCCTTCCAACCAAATCTTTCAGCAACTACATAAAACGGTAAGCTTTTTAATGTTTTTAGAAAAAAGATAGGCTAGAAGCTGTTATAACTGGTGCCACAACTGTTTCATCTAAAAGTTTAAGCTTGTAACTAAGTTGGTTATGGTATCAATTATAATATGGTATCAAAGTAGGAAGTCCTGAGTTCAAACCCCTGTATCATCGATCAATCCCTTACTAATTAAGTTGTCTACTTATTAGGCCTCAAATAAAATCTAGCTCACAAGTGAGGGAAAGTATTATATAATAAATATATTGTCCACACCATAACTATAAGCATAAACTTTTAAATAAAACAATTGTGATACTAGTTATAACAGAAGCTTCTTGATAAAGCAAGTATTTTCTTAGGAAGACATTGAGTTGTTACTTATAGTAAATTATCCAAGATTCATCTCATCATCTTATCCAACTGATAATCTAAGCAGATAAAAAGCAATATCAATAAATTACAAGCTTCCATGATCAAATACAGGCATTTATGCTTGCAGTCTTTTTTAGTAGTATCATCCTTCTGCAAGATCTCAAGAGTTAGCTCGTTGAGAAACTAAGAATCACAGAATCCTAACAGTATACATTTTATTCTACTTCTTGCACATAACCTTCATAAAATTCTTGTCGAAATTAGCATTTTCTCTGTTTCCATTCCCAGATAATCTGGGGCACATGGTATAAGAGAAGCTTTTTTGTTATGTAGCAATGGAAATGGCAATTAGCCCAGCTTTCTATTGGTCATATATTCGCTTATGCAGCTTTCTTATTCCTTAGTTTTTCATTGATATACACGAGATTAAAGCTACACTTCCTTTTCACTCATAAAAATTTGTTCTTATTTAAGGAACCTCCATAAAGTAATAGTAGCTTGACCACAGGACTCTGAAAAGAGAGTACCGCTATCCTCATACACAATCTAGATATTTGAAATCTGGGACCTCATGCTGTGATAAAATATTCAGTTCCATTCGTTGCTGCAAAAGCACATTCAGCATGCAATGCTGGTCTTAGGAAACATTCTTTACCAGGCATCCAAATGAACTACAAGCAGAAAGGCATACCTAATTTTAAGAGGGATTTTTCATCCATATCTTTCAAATCATGAAGTGTATTGACACTGTTATTCTCTTTATTTATCACTTGTAAAATTAGAATAGTCAGTGTAGTACGTTTCTGTCAGTTAGTTTGTATATAAATGGGATTTTCAGTTACTCCCAGTTTTAAAGAACAAAATAGTATATTTGATACCCCAATGAAGAGTGCCCTGTTCTCATCAGTCTTGTTCCGTTGCTTTGGCTTCTTCTTGATGGCATCCTACTTGCTACTGTAATTTAACTGCTCAATTACAAATTTCAACATGATTGCAAGTTTTCTCAAAGTGATACAGAAGATGATTTGACTTTTCTGTTTGAGTTTATTTGCAATAATTTACTAAGTCACCAACCAACAAGGAAAAGTATCCCCAAGGGCTTGGTGTGGTATTTAAAGATCCAGGAACTTTCAAATTTCATAAATTCCTGGTTCAAAATTCACTATGGACTACTGACATAGCAAAAGCTAGATTTAATTAGTGCATGAGTATTGTAGAGTAATTTATGTGTCCTAAGGTAGCTGTTCCAACATTGTCTTGCGCCTTAATAATGCTAAAAAAAAATAATACTAATAAAATAATAATATCAACAACAACAACAACATAAATATATAAAATAAAATAAAAAAATTTTAAAAAAGGATAAAAAGGAAAAATCAGTATAAGTCTACCATAATATATGCATGTAGAGCAAGTTCAATATTAGAAACTGAGGTTAATGTGGTATCATCTTTTCTGACACCTTCCAATATGGGGATAACCTGTTAAATCACCAAATAAGAACACTTGAATAATACCATACCTCAGGTAGAACTCCAGTTGTTTGAGTAGATGGTAAATGAGGTACTGTTCCCTCCGGGGATCTTTCAACAGTTGTAAAGCAGATATTGTACTCCTGCAATAATTGAAAGTTATGTAAATGCCTAGTTTGTCCATTCTCAATTTATTTGTTTGTATTACCAATCCTTAAATGACCTGAATTATGGAAGGGTAAAGACTGTTGAAGTCCAGAAGCAGTATGAACTTGTCATATAGACCTCGTTTTGGCTCCAAGACCAATCCACCGGAATAGGAAGGACCTTTTTTTCCCTTAACCTGCTCATTATTTCGAGGCTCCTCGTCATCCTTAGAAAAGGACGATCTCTTGTCAGGGACCATGTATTTTTTTGCGTGGAAATTATGCAATAGGAGATATTCTACTCTCTGTGCCCTTGCACCCTGAGGAAGCAAAACAAAGGAGTATTATTTATGCAATCCTTCGGGATAAACTTACAATCTAATATGTAGATTTTCCTAAGGTCATACTTGCATAGTCTTTCCCCAGAGATTGCCACTTATATTTGTCAGCTGACGTGTGAGGGGAAGAATGCTTAAGTGAAACATGAGTTCCATTGCCAACCAAGCATCTGTCTCGCCAAATTCTATCTGCAGCATAAGTATATTTAATTACCATTGCCACAAAGAAGAGTTAACAAATTAATGACAGCAGTTGCTGAAAGGGCTCCAGTGCTCCATGTACAGCCTATTTCTCTCAGGGCCAATCATGCTTTCTTTAAAGGGAGAAAAAAGAAAAAAAAAAAAAAAAGTTGAGAATTACCAAAGAAAAAACTACTTTCATTGTGATTCTTTGTAAAATAGCATGCAAAACTAAGATCTAATAAACAAGGAAGCCAACTGGAGCCTTCAAATGTACAAGCACAGTTATATTTAATTCAATACCATATGACCCATGTAAGACAAGCCAGAGAATAAGAATAATTTTTTCCTCCCAATCTTTCTAGACAAACAAACACAATGGAAATTTTCAGCATACAACTTTATACTCTGAGTTTCTTTCAGCATATGTTGATCTGTTGACATTCCTAAGCAAGCATATATCCACTATACAATTTGCTAGAAGAGCAACAAAGCAATTTCCATTCAATAAAATGACAAATTTTAATGGAATATTTCAATTTATGAAACATTTTCTCCACTGACCAATACATTTTCTATTATCAAGAAACAGAAAATGTTTTTCCAGAAATCACATGCACCCTTGGTTTGAAGTGTACATTTGAGGTGATTTTTTGACAATGCTTCAACTTGTCATCAGTAAAGAATCTTTCCTAAATTAATCACACTGTATATCACCTATACCATGTCCATTGATACCATCTTTAGTGCATCAAGATCTAAAAGATATCTCACATATAATAAGCTAACTTAACCATGAATCTTGACTCATTAAACCAACATTATTTGAACGAAGGCATCTGCACTTACAAGTTCCATCAGGGATTCTGATGAGTGGAACATTTTAGGAATATCTTCGGGCACAATCTCCTTTCGATCTTTATTCAGTTGACTCTTTGCTAGTTGGGTCAAAGAGTAGCTTACCTAAGAAGGAATTACATAATAAGAGATAACTCTGATTGCATTAAACAGTAGCCTAATAAGGTTACAAACAATAAACACACCTCTTTCAGGAGGTCCTGAGAAGATAGAAATGTATCGCATAAAAGTCTACCAGCAATGCAAGACATAACTCCAGGACTGGCTCCAGAGGCAAAATTACCACTTCCTTTATGAAGTTTAGGCATCAAAGAACGTTTGAGACGGCCAATTTTAGACCACAGACTGCTAGGAACCCTACAAGCCTGCATGATCAAAATTTATAAGCATTCAAAACATGATGCAGCAGTTGTATTCAAATCAACAAGCAGATCATGCAACTCTGAGATTTCGGAATTCATTCATATTACTGTCTTTCCTGCCATGTATTGTATGTTATCAAAAAAAGGTGTTCAGTAAGATGTATAGGTTCTGGTTCCACTCTACCAAAGGAGGTTATCGCCAAAACCTATATGACTACTTGAGAAACCTATTCTTTGCTCCTAGGAACCAAGAGTCTTTCATTCTCATAATGTCCTGCTTTTAATTTCGAACAGCATAATGCTGACTTTCACTCCACTCTTTTGCCTTTTATTGATTTCAACAAAAATTATCATGTAGACTGCAAAACAGATACTAGACAAGTGTGTAATAATGCAAACCTGGGCTCTATGGAGAAGAATATCCAGGTCAGACCCAGATATATTATGTCCTACAACAATATCACTATCCAACTTATGTAATTCAATCATCAGACGGTTCAGAAGGGCTCTCTCACTGCAGCAAAAATCTTTTGTTATAAATAATGAAATTTACAGTTCAAAATACAAAATTGTAAGAAGACAGCATTCTTATGTAGGACAGTGTAATTGACCTGCTTTCAATGCCTATTACATTTGATCCTGCCTTTATGTTCTTATCTGTAACCTCCTTGGTAAATCCCATAGGAAATATACCTCCTTCCAGCTTACGAACAACAGTAAAATGGCTCAGCATACCAGGTTTCTTCCACTCTGAGGCCAGCATTGGTACATCAATCTAAGGACCAAAGTTACATAAGAGTCTATTGGTGCAAAGTAATTCATTGGTCACAGAAGCAGAAGCAGAAGCTGCACCCTTCTAGACAAACATACATCATTTAAAGAGGGGAGAGGGTGGAAGGGACAGTATACCAACCTTCCAAACACAACTTGTCTGTAATCTTTGATAGACACCAAAAGAAACCCAAAATAGACAATCCATACGATTGTAACACATTATCTCTCACAAAAATGAGAGTTAATTTCATGACACCTCAATTCATTGAACCAGTTAAATGATAACTAAAGCTCATCTGCAAGTGCTATGCCAAGGCTATAATATTATGATATAAGATCCTATTTTGAAGCAAGATTCTTTTCCCAAATCAGCAAGACATTAAATCTTAGCAATTGTAAATCCCAAACAAGCTGATTTGTCAATGTGCTAATAGCCAGTGCCTAGAAGCATCTAAAATAGATGTCTATGAACTTGGGGGAAAAAGTCACACTCAGCAAAAAAAAAATGAAAGTGGTCAGAGAGTGCAGAGGAACACCTTGGCCCTTTGACAGCAAATGATAGATGCAGAAACGATTTCTTGAACACCTTGCTTCTTATTGATAATAGTTTTCAGGTTTATTGCTGTAACAATGACAGGAGGTATATCTACTATATGTTTTGAGGAGGATGCAGGCTTTATATCTTTTGGAGAGTCAACAGTAACCTCAAATTTGCACCAGCTCACCTGTTTAAAAGTGAATAAAACCGTTGTTATGAGATGCCTATATGCAGAGAAGAAGAATGAGGATAAAGCTTTGATACAGAACAGAAAAATTAAAATCCTCACCCTCAAGGAAGCATGACAGCTATTGAAGTTAGAGATTAACAACCAAGAAGGTCCCTTTATCTTCCTCTTAACAAGCAAAAGTTCCAAAGCACTGTCATTTAACAATAAATGGTCAATTATTCTTCATTATTTACATAGATTGAACAAACCTTGATGTTATCAAAAACTGATGACTTCTGGGAATTTTCAAAGATTAGGGAGACTTAGCAATGACACTGCCCTGCAACGTAATCTAAGTCATTAATTATCAGATTGCACCAGACCACCAAATAAAACTTACGAATGTAACACTATTTTCATACGAGTAAATAGACCTCATTTCCATAAATGTGAGCATAAATGCTTGATTCAACCAGAAATTTTTCAGAACATATAATCAAACTATTAAAGTTTAGTGAACAAAGAGAGAGAGGAAAAAAAAGGGAAAGCATCATCTGCTGTTAAAACCAGTGTATGTAGCAAGCACAGAGTATCCAATTTAAAATCTGATCCAAATGTATTCCATCCAACAACCAGAGGAACTTCACACGTGCTTCTAACAATTAAATCAAACTCTAAATCCTATAACAAGGACAAGGTGAATGCTTGTATGGGACCCCCAGGCAGAGACAAGGCCTTATCGGTAACAAAGCCCAAGGGCTAATTCAGCAGGCGTCTTGTGGACATGACTAGGGACCTAGAAGAAATTATAGAAGTTGGTAAGTTAGCCACAAAGAAACGAAAGCCATATGCAGTGGAGCAAACGCTCTATTTACATATTACCATCACGGTTCCATCAAAGCTATTTGTATTCCCAGGCTGAAATCAGAGCTGAAGGGAGATCCACAGAATAGCTCGGTAAAGTTAGTGTTCACATTTGCTAGCATTTCATTGTGTGGTGTCACTATATAATCTAGTAGAGAGCTAGCAACTAAATGATGCAATAAAAATATTCAAGGTAGAAGGCTCATTTGGACCAGAAGATCTGCCATATTGGAGCAACTCGGATTGAATGCATGCAGTGACTTCCATAGGTTTGTTTTCACAAACAGCTCCCAGCAGGCTTCCAATTTTGATTCTTAGAAGCAAAGTGAAAGAAGAAACTATTCAATGCCAGGCAATAATCAGCATTTCAACAAGAAGACCATACCAAGCTAATGTGTAGAGCAGCCCACAATGTAAATCCTCATACATCAGCTTATATGAATATTTGTATAAGCAAGTTCCATTTGTCAAAGAAACTCATCAAGGGAATGAAGCATATGTTATATTTCTGAAAGAATGGATCGGTATTGGCTCATACCTGCAATTGGTTCCAAGCAAAGCAGCAAAAGTTTCTCCTTTCAGGTCCGACGGTAATGGTGGATCCTACATATAAAAATAGTAAACTATACTTTATTCTGACAGAACTAATGAAACCACCAAACCTCACTATGACAGGAAAGAATGACACAATCATCATTTTTATCTGGTTTGGACAAACAACCAGAGAAATCATATCAGTCAAGTACCTTAAATGGATAGTTGACCTTGAGGACATAGTTGTCACCAGCAGGTATATCAGACCTCTCAAATGCATACTTCCTCTGAAAAATCCATAAAATTCAATTGTTAAGACATCTGATTATAAGTTAGCGACAGATATCAGTGTGAACAAATGCAGGAAGACTCTTTCCTGGTCGGATTGTTGTTATAAGCTTACCTTGACAGGTGTCATGCTAAAAGTAGAAACATGTTGATCTACCAAATGTTTGGCCACTTCAGTCTTTATTCCGGAAGCTAGATCCTGAAGAGATGGAAGAACAAAGTTAAGGAGTCAAAGACAACAGAAAATTAGAGTGAAAATTACATAGCTCGGACACAAGACTAGCTATAAAAAGAAAAGACTGGAACCAGTCCAGAGAATGAAACTCACTTGAAGTTTTGCACGGAAAGCTGCAGGGGAGATCTGAGATTCTTCCATATCTTTCTCAAGCTTCATCACTTCATAAGTGTCGAATATCGAGCCCATTGGAATTGCATAGACACATCTCTGCATATTCTTTACAACAACGCAGCAGCTATGATATGTATTTCCTGCTTTCACCTGAACAGCAACAGCTAGATACTCTTAAGTCTAGAGAATAAGATACTGGAATCATATACCATCTTTCAAAAAGCATAGAAAACCTCCTTTTGCCAGAGGACATTTTTCGTTTCTTTTCTGAGAATTATGAACTAGTGATTTTTATCTGTTTTCTCTTGACAGAAAGAGCTCTGCGATCAAAAGTTCAATGCTTAATCTAGTTTTCACTTTTACCATGCAAGATAAAATTTTAATCAAACATATGCCACTTTGTCCCTTATAAACATGGAAGTACAATTCAACAACTGCATCTTAATTCATGTGCCTACAACTGTCAACAAATCAAAAACTCCTACAGGCTACTGGCAAATGAAATAAACTATTTTTTCGTTTGCTTTTCTTTACCTTCCCAAACAGATAGATGTTCCCTCTATTAGCACCAAAAATCTCCTCATAAGCATCAAGTATATAAAAAGGGAGAGACCCATCCACATCCAGCTCAAAATCAGACTTCTCATTACCAGTCATTTCTGGGTTAACCTCAGATCCAAAACCACCAACATTTCTATCACCACCATTAATCACCGCCTTCCACCCAGCAGTTGCACTCAAAGACGGATCCATCTCTACAATTTTCGCATTTAAAGTGTGGATCTCTTCCTTCTTTGCGGTTGGTTCTACTTTCACTTCACTGAGGTTCCATTTTTTGTCATCAACTATTCTTTCTTCCACAGTACAATTCTTTGATTCCACGTATGGTTCCTCACACTTTGCAACATCCTTTGGTTCTTCAATTCTTATATCCCCTTTAATCAGACCACTCTCCGCATTTTCAAGATAAGCTTCTCCTGGATGCAGCAGGGACTCATTATTTCCATTCCCATTTTCAGGTATTGAACTAATACCAATACTCTCCTTCTCAATCTTAACATCATTACCAACAGGGGCAAAGCTCTTACCAACCCCATGAGCTCTTCTACGGTGCTCTCTATCAGCCTCATCAGGTGCAAATTCAGCGATCACATCATCCACAATGCTATCACAAGACATACCTTTTATCTTATCATCGCGACCACTTCCCTTCTTGAAAACATTGGACGTGAACATCGAAGACAACCGCTGCTTCCCCATTAATGCCGCAGCTGCAGTTAGTGAAGATGGAGCAGGTTTTTTGGGCACTGACTCCTTCTTTTCCGCCTTTTTCTTCTTCACTCTCTCCCCTAATCACCAAATAAATAACATTATATAACTAATTCAACAAACAAGAAGGTATAGCTAATAAGAATTATTTAGATGCGAATTTTACGAATTCCGCACCTGACACTTACACTTAAAATTACGGTAGTAATATTAATACTTAAAAAAATGTAGATTTTTAAATTGATTAAGTCAAACAGCAACAACAAGTCACAACCATAACAAATTAAGTGAATAAACTTCCTCTAATCAATTGATTTCATAAATTGAAGACTAAAAGCACTTATAAACAAAAACCTTTGTGAATCTCAAAACTTTACCATCTGTTTCATCGTCAGACGAGTAATGCGGACCAGCTTTCGACCAATCCTCTTCTTCTCCGTCGTCGGCATAGCCAAGGAGACCGTCGTCATCGACAATGAAGCCTTTGACTTCCTCGCGGCGCTTTGCCACCAGCTTGTCATACTCATCCTCTTCAACGGTATCGTAGATTGGATTCTCAAGCTTAATTTGGTAACCAGTGGACTCTGACCTGCGTCCACCGCAACGGAGAGCCTTCAGCCGCTGCAGCGCTTCCAACCGCGCCGTTGCGTTGGCCGCCTGGCTCCTCCGCCTGCTGGTGACACGAGTATGCTCCTCCTCTTCCATATACGTTTTCTCTCTCTATGCTCTCCTTCTGTCTCTTAGGGTTTTGGAGCGTGTAGAGGGGGAGGAGGAGGAGGGAGGGTGCGTGAAATGAAGGATTCTCCAAATGGCGGGAAATCTTTTTATGTTGGCGCCAATATAAGCAGGCCGATGTACGTAGTACTGACGCCGCACATGGGCAAGATGGACTCGGACACGGTAAGGGCAGGCAATTGATGGGTCGTTCTATTTAGGTAAATAACTATTCAAAACCATTATACATATATAAACATATATATACACACATAAATAATAAGTATAAACAGTGGTTTATAGTTTACTAGCATATATGGGTCGTGCCATTGAAAAACTGTGTTTTTCTTCTTCTTTTTTTACTTTTATTGACTAGCGTAACTTACTAATATAAATTATCGTCTCCCAATAAGATTAATAAGGTTCAAAACTTCCCTTTATAAATTGTAACATAGTTAAAATAAATAATTTTCTAATGTTACTGTATTTATGTGAAGTTATATATTGGAGATGCAGTATAAAATGATATCGCTTTGCACTTAATCATATAATGACTATAAATGCTCCATAAGCATGATCTTTTACATAAGAAACATGTTTATGCAAATTATAAAACATACCAATTATTTTTATTAATAAAAATGTATAAGGAGTGGAAATAATATAAGTAAGGAAAATGAAAATTTTTATATAACTAAAAGATATTTGATACTGAAAATTTACATATAACAAATACCACGCTACCTCTTAAAGAGACAATTTCAATATACTATGGGGATTTAACTTGCCTACTCCTTCCCTCATGTTCAGTATCTGAAATACTCTCTCTCTCTTCAACCATTCGAGAAAACCCGCAATTAAATCAACTACCTAGGTCCGTTTTTTAATGAATTATTCATATAATCAGAGTAGTTACATAGTGTAAGTCTATATTGTGGGAAGTTTTTTAGAAACAAAAAGACAATTAGTGCACTATCATTGCTCTCTCTCTATAATCAATATAGAAAAAGGTATGATTTTTACTCATTTTAATCTACTTTAAGTATATGTTTTTTAAAGAAATAATGTTCTCACTTGATGCATGGTCATACATTGCTGTCTACTTGTAAATTTTAGGTAAGTATGTACGTTCGTATGTAATATGGCATATAGTTAAACAAAATAGTTATTTATTCCTCGTTACTTGTAAGCTAAGTTATTTTCTTGTATAAATATATGTTCGTTAATCAATTATATATACATAGCATATTTGGATTTATTATTTTTTTTATGACATTAATGTTTATATAATTTTTATTTCCTAGAACATTTTGTTCGTTATTTAGTTAAGTTTATTTGTACAAATATATATGTACTGTATTGTATGTATACATGTCTATTAGGTAATGCATGTACAAATAAGTAGTATTTAGGGGTATAGTTAAGGAATTGAATTGCAAGGCAGTGTAACTTCTTTATTTGTTTTAGTTAGAGTGATTACTAATTCTAATGCTATTAAAGGATAACGATAGTGAAATCAAATTAGGTATTTTGTTCATGAAGTAGAGTAGAGTGTGTCTGCTAGCATAAGGTAGTACTTTTATACATGCATGCCAAAGTTTATGCTGTTGATGTGGCAAATAGGTGTATAATGAATAATATGAGGTTGGTCTGTTGTGTTGGTAAAAATATTGTGAAAAGAAAGAATTGGGTGCAGTATGACAAGCGCCCAAGAACAGTAGTCGAAGTTCTATTTAGGGCCACGTATGGTCAAGTAATTGGAATGATATATAATCGGCTTTGGGTTAACATGACAATACACTGAATCGAGCTAATTCACAGATGCCTCCTTATAGGCGAGACTAAGGACATGTTTTATGCCATGCCTATCGGTGATGATTACAATGATTACATAATGGAGTCAACGGTTCTATGGAGATCTATATTGAAATTCATGAAGTAAACCTACCACCAATAGCCTTTGTTGCAGTTGAGTATGATGTTAGATGGTAAAGTGATGATCTTAGATTGCAAGTTGAAACCAAGGTGTTTAAATGAACCTAATGTCTTGATCACCATCGAGTCTAATAGAGATACTAATGTGGAGAATGAACTGGCATTCGCTGACATTGATAATGATTCTAATGATACAAATTGTAATGCCGACATTGGCCCGAGTGAATGTTGGTTGTAGGAAGTGGAAGAAGTACAAGGGTTACGTGGACGAAACAATTGGAGGCATGGGTTAGCAACATCTATAGTTGCGATCAAGATATCAGAACCAGCGCCTTTCTACACATGAAGTGTAGGGGATGGACTGGTGGCATTTGATGATAGTATAAGTAGTGGTGAATGGAGCTTCAACAATGAATTAAAGGTAGGCATGCAGTTCAAGAATAAAAAAAATCTACAAACAACTGTGAGGCTACATCATGTTATGAACCACCATGACTTCATTGAAAGGAATCTAAATTGACGTTATGGTCAATTAGATGCGTTGATTGGGAAAAGGGCTACAGGTAGAGACTCAGAGCTTATAAGAAGTAACATACGAGATGCTTTGTGATAACTAAGCTCGTAGCTCATAATGAGCCAGGACCACTCGAAATTGGACTCACATACACTATCCTACTTTCTGATTAAGGATCTTCAAGAGTTACCAAATATTAAGGTAAAACATTTGCAAGCAACTATTTGCAAGCAATATAATTATACCGTCTACATCAAGAGAATTAAGGAAGCGAAAGTCAAAGTGATTAAACAGGTTTAAGGTAAGTAAGAGGAATCATATGCAGTGTCTCCAGATCTACTAAATGCGATCCGAGAGGCTAATCCTGGTACTATGGTAAAGTGGAAATAGAGAGACAGTGATACTGTCAGGTACGTGTTCTTTAATAGAGTCTTCTGGGCATTTGGACCTTGCATTAAGACGTTTATACATTGTAGGCCTATAGTAATGATTGATAGAACATTCCTGTATGGGAAGTACGAGCATAAACTATTGATTGCGACCGAGGTTATTGGTCAAAATCACATAATCCCACTTGGTTTTACCCTAGTTGATGAGGAATGTTTCGATAATTGGAGTTAGTTCCTAATGTATATGCTCGTGGACGTTATAAGAGATCATATCGATATATGTTTGATTTCAAATCGTCATGTTGGAATCTAGTCTACAATAGAAGGTGAGAATGCAGTATGGCCAAGGGGTTAGCCTTGGCGCTGGTGCATTTGACATGTCGCCGATAATTTTAACATTCGGGCTAAAAACAAAGAATGCAAAGAGCTAATAACGAAGGCTAATTACTAATTGCAACCTCAAAAGTTTCATGCTTACTATGACAAAGGTAAGACTATGAGCCTCCATATTAGAGCTTATTTTAGAGGCTTACTATCACGCCTCAAAGCGGCAGAGTCGTAACAACTGCATCGTGTAAACCATTCTAAGATAGAAGTTGACCTTATAACCGCTATCTTAGACCTAATTTACACAAGGCGTCCACGACTAATCCACTTTGAAGTAAACAGTTTGTAATTTAAATAAGTCATTTACTTAAGAAAGTGAGAAAATATATATATACACTATAATTCAGTTATTACAATATTTCATCATAATCAATTTTCTAGTCATCACATTATTCAGAAATGAAAAATTCTAAAATAAAAGCTTAGACTTTAAAAATATATGTTTGTTCTTCAAATGTTTTTCCTTACTCCTCGGGATCTAGTAATTGTTAGCTTCAGAGTAGTTGTAAGCCGCTTCTTAGCTAGCACCTGCATGACGTCTATAGGGATGTGAGCAACCACAACTCAGTAAGTTAGGATAGAGGACTTAAAACTATACCATAAACACAATAAGGTTATCAACCAACTTATTAGGTGCAATATATGTTCAAGCAAATGCCATCACACGACATTATCCGGCCCGTCATGAGATTAGAGAAATTGATCTCGCTCTAATTTGGGTTGAGGAGTTGCCATTAACGCAACAGCTTACAACCAAACCCAAGCTTGTGCAATGGAGACACCGCTCCTCCCGTGACTACCTTTGAATAATTGACTTCACCCTCGCCGCGACCTCCTCTCCTGTAACTTAGTTCGACGAAGGATGAAGAATGGACCATTATGCAATCCTGCACTATCCCTTTTGAAGGGGTCGGTATTTAGCCGGAGAATCCTAAGTTTCCCCCAATGGGTTGCCATGTAGGTCCGATTATGATTATGGGTCGTATATTTGATTAGGTCTAGTTTAAGATTATCAATCATTTCATACAAATCATACAATATAAACCAGAACAACAAACAAAACCATAGCATCACTCATAATCAAGCACATGCATACAACCAACTATCTAACAAGCACAACTAAATATAATCTCAAGCCTCCAAAATACAACATTGTATTAATTCCAACTTACCTGGACTCCTCGCTCGCTCACTTAAGGTCCAACTCGCTTAGGTCATCGCCGATCATCCTTATAACACAAACGTGGTTTCAGCTTTTTATATAACTATTATAAGTTGATTTTATCCTATAACGCTTTTTGTTATGTTTTATTTAAGGTTTAATATATCTAGTTATCTAGGTTCTCAAATCTTTTACAATTATTCTAGGTTTGGAGTTAGGTTTAGGTTCGGGTTTAGTTTCCGCATTGATTTCTAAATTAGGTTCTAGTTTAATTTCTAAGTATTGTTTTATACCCGAATCCTAGAAATTCGTTTCAACTCCTAATATAAAATTAATCACATTACTTCCAGATATCTTAAATACCATCATCACCCCTAGTCAATATTTTATTTCACTCGGTACACTTAAATACTTATTAGTGTACCAAATTTACTTTTGATGTGAGAAATTTTTACATTTTTCATATAATTACATAAATTTAAGTTTTCTATCAAATTTATTATATATCCCTATTATTTATATAATATTGATTTTTATCCTAATATTTTCTATTTACTATATTTCAAATAATTACATATTATGTACTATCACTTATCATGTATATAATACATATCTAATATTTTTATCACTTTAATTACTATCTCTCAACATCAATTATCATTTCAAAATGTCTAAATTCATCATAAATCAGATTTTACACCTAATTACCTTAATTTACAAAATTAACTTAAAATTTACTATTTTTTCCTATTACTTATTTACTACATAATTAACCTAATAATTACATCTAACACCCTAAATGCTACAAGTATTATACTTGATCAAATTTCAACATCCTAAAACATATAATTATTCACTAAATCAGTAATTAATTATTTAATTAACCCTAAATTATCCATTTTATGCCTTATTTTAAGGCCTAAAAATTATCTAAAAATTTAGAAAATTAATGTTTGAAAACGAGCTTCATAGCATTATTCTATATCATATAATAGTCTGCATAAAAATTTTGGGCTCAAAACTATACTTCTAAGGTCATTTATTTCTAAACCAAAACATGTTCAATTTTACATGATTTTTTAAGGACCATATATTACGGAACATATTTTTATCAAAATAATATTTTTCATAAAAAATACATACAAAAATATTCTTGAATAACAAAATTCATAATTTTCTAAGAATATTTATTATTTTTACAAAATTACACAAAATTGGGCTGGAAATCAAACTCACTGATTTAGGTGGCTCCGACCACTATCGGTGGCCATGAGTATGTCGAACCACCTGGGCGTTGTCACCACTATATAGTGGTGGTGGCCGTCCACTCCCAACAACTCATCAAGTCTAGGTTCTCCTCTAAGACCCTAATTGCACAAATTTTTTTTCCTAATCCTATTTTTTTCCCTAATCCTAATTTTTCTCTCAATTTCACCATTCTCTATTTTTCCCACTCTCCAAACTGACCAAATGAGCTTCTGAAAAATTTAGAGTATTTACAGAGCTTTAGGAAAATTAATGTGCATTAATTTGATTAGACAATTGCCTTATCTTCTTCCAATTTGACTTTTGTATTATTCTAATTTAATTGGCTATTTTTTTTTATTTTCCCCAACTACCACGACCCAAATCTAGATCGTTCCTTTTTTTTATTTTTCTTATTTAATTATGAATTTTCTTTAATTTTTAGTATTATTTTAGCACATTTCACGTATTTTAAGTAATTACACATATTTCTATCTACATGTAAATTAATGTATAGTACAAATAAATATTTCTAAATATTATTTAGGTCATTCTATGATTTTTAGTATATATATAATTTATCTTTAGCGATTCGTTAATTATCGGAATGCATTTTATACATTTTTGATAAATAACGAGTTATATACTTAAAATTTTAAGTTTTTAAATTTTTTTGTTTTATTCCTTATTTTTAAAATTCAAACTTACAATATTATTTTTAATAATATTTCTATTTTTACTTATAATTTAGTCTCGATCAGATATTTCAGCTGATTGCAACCTTAAGTGACTAGTTGTGGGCCTTACACCTACATCCTAAAATGTGGACGTTAGCGTATCATGATGGAGCTCGGTTTGGTCATAGGACGACCGACATTATAGAAAGGTACAACATTACTTTGCATGATGTTAAGAACTTGCTTGTCGCGACATTACTTAAGAAAACTTTCTACAAACTACAATGACTACTTAAACTAATGTAGGATCGAGTTGGCGAAGCAAATGGGCATTAGTAAAGTATTAACTAAGCTCGCAGAGAGAAAGTTTGACAGGTGGCATAGAGTGGCCAGTTGTCACTGGGTCGTGATTTTTTACTATAATGAGTAGATATTTGAGATTATCACAATGCCAAGACCAACGACATACAGGCAAAAAGGAGAAAATAGCTATACGGTTACCCTTAAGACCATACGGTATACTTACAATAAGTGACAAACATACAAAATTTCGTGCTCACATGCAATAGGTATTATGGGAAAAATGAGCATAAACTATGTTGCACATATTGGGTATTGGTACACGTTGTAGAATTAGCTACATGTATACGCGCGTTCCTTCGTACCCTATGCCAATAAGTCCAGTTAGTCATATCTTGACATTCCTGTGTAGCATTGAGTTACAACATCAGACAGGGTTAGAAATCCAAGCCTGTTATAAGAGAAACAATTTTAGAGTGAGATGAACATTCGCATGGAACCGTTAACTTATACCTGTAGACTATGCGGTGGGGATGGACATAATAGGAGAAGATGTCAGCAGTGAGGAAGACAACCAACGTTGAGTTGATCCATAGGTAGTTGACTTATTGAAAGTAAAAAAGCTTGTAATAATATTTATTGATTATATATATGGAAGTGTATTTAAGAAGTAGTTATTTTTTCTAACTTTTTGTTTTTACCATATGAGTTTTCTAGTAAGCTTACAAATTTTTTTTCCTCTTTTGTACTTACGGGAGTAGATGAATCCAAGACCAGCAGATAGGTCACTGCTTTACTTGCAGCCATCCCATAGGTTTGGGCTAGTATGGGGTAGTTAGGTAAGGAATAGCAAATGGAAAATATATTTTCGATTTGTTCCATTCCTATATTAATTATAACAATATTTCTTCTTCCTTGGTTATAGGGAAACTATTGACTCAAGTGCCATAGACATGAGGCAATATTTAGGGATCAGGATGGCTAGGAGATCCTGATAGATCCACATATGATCTCATATCTGGAACAGTTAAGCTTCATTTGTGTACACTAGGTTCCTTTTATACAATTGGATTGGCACCTGATCACTAACCTAGTTGAGTGATGGAGGGAGGAGATATATACGTTTCTTTTTTACACTAGCGAGTGATAGTGATACTATAAAATATATCTCTGCTCATAGGTTTGCTAGCCAACGGTAATGTAGTTACTGGAGTGACAACTTCTATTAGCTGGGCCGAGTTATATCATCGCTTATGAGGAATTCGCTCACCAAAGAGTGCCCTAAAGGGTACCAGATTGAAACTATTGTAGTTGAAAGACAATTTTACCAATTAGCCGTTTCATGTGGATGAGGTGACAGTGCAGAGCTTCATAAGGGCACATATCATGTCGTTAATCGGGAGTATGCTGTTCTCAAACAAGTCTAACAATATCATACACCTTATGTTCCTTCCTCTCCTATCAGACCTCACCATGACTAAGTGATACATGTGGGGAGCAACTTGCTTGGCGTAGCTGTACCTCCAGTTATGCCTGGCTTCTAGGGTAGACGCAGGAGAGATTAGTGGTCAATTGGTGATTCTAAAAGTATGGGCATGGGAGAATTTTCCACACATCGCCCCTTTACATCATCGGATTACAACAACTGTTGACGGTTGACCACTTATGAGTTAATGGGGTCAAAGTTTGACGTAACTAAGCTGCTCACACATGTGGTTGGATAGTATAGAGATGTATTCGATTGCCAGCGTCTGGAGCAGGTGTATATTTACTGGTACCGTTCTCCTTATTCATTAAGTAACTATTACTTTTTTCATCTTCATTGTTGATCATCAATTTAGGTTAGTTTAGATTCTATATGATCATGATGATGTTACTAGACTCCCCGCCTATTGTCGATATGGGAGTAATGTATGGTTAGCCCATATACTGCCTATATGCTTCTACATCATGGAGATACACTATCCCGATTGCGTGACTCGACAGTTTGGTAGGATGTAGGAGATCTTAGCCCACCCTGATACGGGACGGGTACTACATGATATCAACCTGAAGAGTAGGATGGAGATAAATTGTGTGACCTATCATGCAAATTAGATAGCACAATGGGAGGATTGCTGAAACTGGATATCTCATATGCGACCACTACCCGGTGTACATCTTAACTATATCCTCAGGTACCAGCAAGTTACCTGTAGATGCATTAGCCGGTTTGGGGCTTCCTGGATTTATATGGTATTTAAAGTTGCTTTTTCATTTATACTTTTATTTTTCTATTTATATGCAACTCAATCTTTTGTGTTCGGAATACAAGCAGACTCCATACATAAAATGCCGCACATGTCATATAAGGACATAATATCTAAGCAACATTGAGTAGATAACCTCATCTAGGGGATTGTTAGGGTCCACCTAGCCGACCCAGCTCTACCCAATCCACATGTCAACAAAGATGACTCCCCATCAGATGAGCTATAGAGAGATAGGGATTGAGGACATAGACAGCTCGGCGTATAGATTCATGATGATGCTTCTCCCCCACACCTCACGCCATCAGCATCTCTTGGACTACTTAGATTTGAGTTATATAGGCCATTCCTTGGGGAGAACTATGGGGATCCTATATGCTATACCCCTATTGTTGTAGAGACCATTACTAGTTAGGTCCATAATCCCCTGCACCATTGAGGAGGTCGGTTAGAGATTCTTAGTACAACATATGCGAGGGAATCACGTAGATGTACCATTCTCTGGTCCTTATGTATGCATCATTCTTGGGTGCTTACAACCAGGATGGTAGATAGATCACCCAGCTGGATGAGAGCTAGATGGTTGAATCCCAGGACAATGTAGAGCCTCAAGATGCTCTGCTACTGGCTTGATGCCAACACCGATGTCACTAGCTTTGGATATTTTACATTTTGATTTAGTTTCCTTATTTTTTAAACACTATTTAGTTATTTTGACATTGTACTTACACTTTCTACAATGGTTTCATTTCTTCAGAAGTTAAAGTCATTAACATGTTTTGATGTTAATTCAAAATGCATATCTGTATAGTACTAAAAGAGGGCAAGTCTGAACATCTCACAAATAAATAACCGGATATAATTCGATTGATAGACTAAAAAAATAATTGTCTATTGAACATTACGTTTCGATTATGTTGTCAACTAAAATCGTGTATGGGCTCAACTAAATTTAAGGTGATTACGTTTTCAACCGCAATCACATATAGACTTGACTAAATTTAAAGTGGAGAGGCAGATGAATATATAAAATATGGATGTACTGAAATCGTCTCTTCAAGAGGCGATTTCAACTACGATATTTCTAGGATTATTTTCTAAAATTGTGTATTTTACATTTTTTTTCCTTTTGCCTCATTCCAAAACAATTAGAAAATCTATCTGTAGTGCCCATTAATCTTATTTCATGTTCATAAGGACCAATATAAGTTCCATAAGTGCTCGGTTTATTAATAAAAAATCTAAGTAAAAAATTTCAACAAAATCATTAATGGGGAACGTGGACACCTTTTATTCATTTTGAAAATTTAAAAGACTCCAAGATAAAACCTAATAGGTAAATAATTCAAATAAAAAAAATAGTAAAAAGTTAAGGATCATAATAAACTAATCAAACATACAAAATCCTCAAATAGAAAAGTTTTATCATTTACAAAACCCTCTGCATTTGTTAATAGGTATATTGTTGTACATGTTAGCATAGAAGCATGTTTTCTTTTTTACAACTAGCTATTTACTTAAAACCTCCATAATGGAAAGATAGATGTTGTTGACCTTTGATCTCATCTCTTAAAGTGTTTGAAGGTTTTTAGTTCCATCAAACAAACCTAATAAAATACTTTTATCTTTAATGTCATTGCATTATCAAGATTAGGCAAAAAGAAGGATACTAGATAGTAGTTACCCTTACCTTGATAGGATTTGGGTCAAAAGACTGATATAAAAGCCAAAATGGACAGAGGTTAAGTGATGTAGACATCCCCATTTTGTGCATTTATATTTGATTCTTAGCTTATGTTAGTAATTTATTCAAAATAAATAAAAAGTTGCAAAATAATAAAAGATAAAATAAGTTACAGAGTGAAAAGAGAGAAAAAAAATAAGAAAGGGGGAATCTTGAAAAAAAAAATTAAAAAATACATGTTCAGAGGTCTCGTAACAAGAATTATTTTGATGTATTTAAGTTTTCAACATTTAAGCGTATTCTCTTTTATGACCTAGTCCAATTTAATTACTCTATAAAAGTAATAAATAAATTTTTTTTTTACTTAACCTATGAAAACCACTCATTAAAAAGCCCTAATTATTTGTCTTATGATAAAAAAAGTGTGTGCATCTTTGTTTTTCCAAGGCATAATTAGTGCCATCAAACGACTAAATTGGTAAGTAAGAGTTGCAGAAGAGTTGGGAATGTAGGTTAGCGTTAATAAGACTTTCCATGACTTCCTTTTCTAGTTTTTTGCCGTACTATATCTTATTTTAAGTATATACTAATACCAAATAAGATGAAAATTTGGGCTTAGCCGAGTATAGTGATGCACTCTCATATGATGGTTAGTAGGAAAATCTACTTTCTCACTACGGTTTTAATTGATTCTCATCTCGTTTGATTCTGAGAGATGAATGGATTACTATACACAAAAAAAAAAAACCATTATGCATTATTCTATTTCGTGCAAAATATAGAAGAAAGGCAAGGATAAAGACTAATGTTAGCAAAGCGCAAACCATTGAAGACTCCGAGCCTAATCCATATCCTAAGCATAGCATTTAAATGGGATATAGCCTTAGCTTCAAAGGGTATGATTTAGAGAAAAGAAAAAGACCTTATAATAATTTGGATTGAAGTTTTATCTCTTAGACTTAAAACTTTGTTGTAGCTCCTTCTCTCTCTAAAAGTTCTACTATGGCTCAATTCTATCTACTTTTGATCCTTGAGAGCTACATTACCACCAATATTTCAAAAAAAAAAGAAAGAAAAACTAAAGAACCACCTTGTATGAATTCTTCCTACTAGACCTAATGTCTTAGTAAGGTCAAATTTTCCATTCCTAATCAAGTTTGTGAGCTTAGTTCAAGCACATACAAAGTTTTCTTATATCGCTAGCATTATACACATAATTGCCAATTCAAGGCCGCTCCTATCTTAACCATAATGGCCCTTTGGTACCACTTAACAACAATAAGGCAAGTTTGATCCTCCCTTATTCTCAACATTGATAACATCTTCTTCTTCCTTTTATTTTTCTATTTTTACTGTAATATTTAATTATCAACTAATGATAAAATGCTACTTTTTAAGAAAGAAAAAAAATATAATATGTTAGGGAAGTGTATCTTTTAAATTTTGAGATTTTAGTTTTCCCCTTTAAGTAATGAACTAATTGGCAAGCGTATTTTAGAAGTGGGCCTTTAAGCCTAAGCTAATCTTTTCAGAACATAAGTTGAGCCCTAAACACTTAAACTGACCTCATTGAAGCTTAAGTTGAGCTAAGCTTAGCTGATTTAGTCAAAGTCTATGCTAAGTTCTAGCTTTAGGGAAACCACATTAGGGTACAGCTTAAGCTCCTCAGAGCTTAATCGACCTCATGAAGGACCTTATCCAAACTCCCATTTTTGACCAACTCCTTAGATCATGGGCCTTTATGCCTAAGCCTGTTAAGTTTAGCTCATGAGTTTGAATAAAGGCTAGGTGAGAGTGGTTTTGACAAATAAGGTAAGTCAACTACTATTAATGACTTGTACCCAAAATCCTCTTCACAAAATCTAAAGTCACAAAGAAGATCTTGAAAGGCCGACATCCTTCTCAAAATAACTCGGTCAAGTTGCCTATAAAAAAAAATCAACAATCAAAGTAAAGGATTGTAATCTCTCATCTTTTACATATACTATACACTTTATCTCGCTCATCTTTGACTTATGCATCGAAGTAACCACACCAAAAACACCTCCAACACTCCTTTAAGCTTGCCTTTATTATGTTGTACAAGTTCTCCATAATCTAACATGTTCAGCATCGCTCCTATAAATATCAACCATTAATGTCTAGCCCATCTAATCACAAACCATTACTACAATGGCAAGACGGTTATGAAATTCTAGCTCAATCCTCAATGACAACACCACTAGGTTAAGCAACTACTCAAAGCAGCATTTGGAAACATTGTCATGAATCCACCTCCATAACAATAACCACCAGCTAATCAAGTCAATCTAGAACATTTTACTTGAGTGGAGCAACTTTACAACAACTTGCTATCAGGGAATCAATAGTTGAACATCAAACTCACTAAAATGAAGTAGTAGAACATTCCTCTTCTCCTTGAGGATGACGTCTCCATGATGCACCTTAGGGTTGAACGCATGAGGGTATCGATCAACTAAAACAGTAAATATTTTTAGGTTTTTGAAATATATGATTTTTTTTTTGTTTTTTATAGGGTTTGATAGGGTTTTAGCAAATTCATAAGCTATTTGAATAGATACAACAAGCTGAACAAATAATACATGACCTAATTTATCTCCTAATATGCTACATGAATAGTAAACTAGAGTTGCTCACCACAATCCTTACTAAAGGGATTAATAAGAGTTAAGAATAGAAAAGTTATCTCAAAAGAAAGTTCAAGGTGTAATGCATTATATCTTCTAAAGTGTTTAAACATTACATATTTATATATGGTGGTATTTTTGTAAATAAAATAAAACATGGGATGCCTTAATGGCATTAAACATAATGGCAGTTTGGTAAATAATACATAAAATACGAAGCCCTAATGCCACAACTATAAATAGGTAAGCGGATGAGCTATATGGGTGATAAGCTGTTAAGCTAGGATGATGAGCTGTTTTGAGCTATCGGCCTATTTATGACGACTTTGTTCTAATAACCTTGTTAGTGATGACCTGTTGTTTGTGATTGTTTTATCCATTCATGAGCTCTCCAACAAGTCCCTTGTATAAGCTTTTGAGCACGTCTCCACTTAGAAAGCTTTTCAAATAGGTCTCCAATGAGCTCTTGAATAAGTCTCCACATGGAGAGCTTTCCAAAAAGTCTCCAAATGAGCACTTCAATAGGTCTTCATCATATGAGGAGTCCTCAAACAAATCTCTGGCACTTAAAGAGCTTATAAACAGCTCTTTAACGTAACTTGCAAGTTGGAAATTAACTTCATTAGAGCTCATGTTTGTTAGGTCCATACCTTGAAGCCTATCACTTCAACAACACCCCACCACCACCATCACTTACCAATTAAAACAACCCCTTGGTTTGCTTACCAGCATCACCAATCGATGTGAATTGCCAGCTCAAAGTAATCGACTTTTGCCCTCTTAAGCCAATTCATATCATTCTTAATGGGAAGTGGACTCCAACTTTCCCTACTACTCTATCAAACTTTTTTAGGTTAAGGTCGAGCTATTCCCATATGCCTAAATTGTTAATAGAAGGCAGAGTTTAGGGAAGAAACTGAGTCCATAAAGTTAAAGGAAGCTTGAGCCCTACAAACCTACAAAGAACTTGAGCTCCATCCATCTAAAGATTAAGGTTGGAAAAACTAGCTTAGAACCCTTATTCCTAAACTCAAGGCCATGCATCGACTAGAAGAAGACAATTTAGACAAACTCCAATCAATTCGGTCGTGTAGTGCTACCTACTATACAGCTCAGAAACACATTCCAACCTATTTCCAAGCTAAATGAGTATGGACCTCAACTTAGCCAGTACCCAGGAACCTCCAGGCATCCATTTTGATCTAGTCTAATTGACCTCTAACTTATTTCATTCCAGATTTGACCTACCCCTAGCTAGCTTGGATCAACTCATACTCTAACCTCCTTTTAGATTATGCAATTTTGATTGTACAGCTTGTAGATTTTATTATTTTACTATTTTTTCCCATATAGGCCACTTTTACGGTCTATTGCCTTGTAATTATCTACATCTTCGCCATTTTAGGATTTTGTCTTATTTATCAATATTACAAATTTACCATTAGGGTTTCAGGATTGTTATAAATATTATATTGTGCAATTAGCAAACAATCTTGGACATTGTTAAACATCGAGTACTCCCTTAAAAGCTTTGGTTAGCTTATATTAGAGAGATCTGGGGGTTTCCTCTTTGATTATTGAGTGTTCTTACTTCTTAATCCTTGCTTTTGTCATTTTTTGGCTAGAGTGTAGTATACTACATTTAGGAAAATAGTGTGTGAAATCTATTCTTCATTGAAACATGTGGCATTGATTTGGTGTTAATGCATAACATTAAACCCCTTTTTAATCCAATTGCAGTTCGAGTTTGTAGTTGGTGCGTGATATCCTACAACATTCCATCCATATCCTTTTATTTTATAGTTTTTATCATTAAAGCCTACAACGTAAAACACCCTATTGTTTTTTTTAGTTGTTGCACATTGTGAGCTTCAAGTTGTGTCAACCCCATAGCATATAAGTTCTTTAGCCAACAAAAATGTGGAATAAGTCAATGAGTACATCAAAATGTTCTCTAAGCATAAAGACTCTAAGAAGAACAACTCCTCCAGCCAGTTCTTCGTGATTGATCTCCCTTCACCCAAGAGATTCAAGAATAGTTGTTACCTCCTCATATGCAAATCTTGATCATGAAATTATATTTTAGGATATTTCATCTTAAGGAATGCCTCGTTTACATCAAAGTTAATGAACCTGCATTACTATAATGATGCAATTGCCTACAAAAGCCTTTTTAAGTACGCTGAAGAAAGTAGCTTTGACATGGTTCAACAATCTCAAGTTCAACTCCATTTCTAACTTATAAGAGTTCGACTACTAGTTCTACAACCATTTCATAGTGAGCTAGATGCCTAAGAAGGATTCATGTACTCACATTCTCATCAAATAGAGGTTAGATAAGCCGATTGAGATGACCTATCTTACTTCATGACAACTATGATCGAGATTCCAAATGTTGATATAAGCATCAAGATGAATACTACCATGTGCGACATAAAGACCTTTGGTCCCTTCTTCATGTCCCCTGCTAAGAACGAATCGAAAGAGTTTCTACAAAGGACCTCTAAGTTCATTTGCATGGAGGATATCATTAAGGCCCGATGGAGTGCAATATGGGGAAATTCGATAAGAATCTAGATAAAGATCGTAGCTTAGTAAGGGATAGGCTTGATCTCGAAATGATAAGGGTTTTTCTTACAATGGAGATATGAGAAGAGACAACAACACCATTCCTTCTTGTTGAGACAATACCACCCTTAATAGACCTCCAAGGCAAATACTTCTAGAGATTAAGCACAGTGGAATCATACCTTATCCGAA
Organism: Lumnitzera racemosa; assembly: GCA_024138005.1. Taxonomy (NCBI): domain Eukaryota; kingdom Viridiplantae; phylum Streptophyta; class Magnoliopsida; order Myrtales; family Combretaceae; genus Lumnitzera; species Lumnitzera racemosa. The sequence goes on along the minus strand of JAMXBC010000008.1, from coordinate 41,877,727 downwards.
AAAAGATGAAGGGCAACTTGATACATGGCAAGTGCATCTATCAGTTTTAATATAGCGGATGTGAGTTCAAGTCAATCCCTCAGAGACCTCGAGTACTAATATTAACCTTAGCTCTATTATCTAACCGAAAAATTGTGATGGGTTGAATGAATTAAAAATACTAAAATTAACAAACTAACCTAATTATGAGACTTGATTAAGCAATTTAGAAAGCAATAAAATTAAGAACAACTTCAAGAATGCAAATAACATATTTAGGAATTATTTCCCCTAGTCTTTAACATGTGACCGCTTAAAATGCATCCAATTCAATCTCTATTATTCTTGAACAGAAGGATTCACAATTAAAGTTAACACCTTTCTCAAGCATATTAACCTTAATCCTAAATTATTTATTGGAATCTCTTCACTTAGTAATATAATTCAGAATCGCATTAATGTATAATGAATTCCTACACAAAGGAACAGTTTTCGGGATGAAACATGTATTTTATCTCTAAGTACACATATAATTCTCTCCAATTATATCAAGATCTTATTACACATGTGATTTCTTAATCAGCATGCATAATATCATAGATTGATAACCTAGAAATATCAATTAACAATTAAATAACATAATTGAATTAAGAAAAGATAGAAACTTTATTGAAAATCATCAATCAATCTAATAGTTACATGAAACCTTAGGTTCCACAATCTTAAATACAAGAATCTTAAGCTATCATAATGAAACTAAAAATGAATTGCAACAAAATCAATAAATAAAACATGAAAAACCGCTTTTGTTGATGAAAAATCTCTTCAATCTTGAAATTGAGTGTTGCTTTCGCCTTTTTCTTCTCCTTCTTTTCAAGTCTCTTCTCTTTCGAATGTCCAAAAATTATGTATGAAACCCTAGTAAGTCTTTTTATAATGTATTGTAAAGTTTTTTTTTTCATCATTAGACACAATTTAAGACACAGATGTGTCCTCAAGTCGTATAACTTACCAACCTTAGCAAATCTTCCTGCATGGACAACTTGAGGACACAGTTGTGTCCCAAACTATATAACTTTCTGACCAAAATTACTATTATTTATATAACTTCAAAACTTCATAACTCATTCATTTGAGCTCCAAATTGAGTGAAACTTGATTCCTTTTCTTCGTTTTCAATCCGAGAACGCGTTCAACCTTGAAATCAAATTTTTACTCAATTAAGTATCAATTTTTTTAAAGAAAACCAAAGATGTAAGGGAAATACTATAAAATCACCATGTAAAATATATTTAAAATAAGAGTTATCACAACTCCTCTTGGAGGAGCGTAGATAAATACTGTAACTTCCATAGAGACAAGGAGTATAACATTATTGAGTGCCACAAGTTCAAGATTTCCCTTGAAGATACCGTTTGATATAAAGGTACCTCAAGGATTAAGATTGAGCTAAAAAATTTAACTGACCTACCCAATGATGAAGAACTAAGTTGAACCAACAAGCTACCACTTCAATTGATAATAACAATGAGGCTCCTCATAGAGTCATAGAATAATCTTTTAGCTTTCTTCATTCTGATGGCAAAGTTATCATGAATTAAAGTTCGTTATTTAAACATTCTCCTTTTGTCTCCCATTTGAATATTGATACTTAATTATAGTCATGTTACAAAGCTTTGAGCTCTAGCCTTTGCCTAGGTAAACGAGCTTTTACTTACAAGCTTTAGCCTCTTATGAGGTAAATGAGCTCTTAGTTACATAGCTTAGCTCCCTTTGAGGTAAACACCCCTTGATCTTAGCCTCTTTCAAGGTGAATGGATCCCTTAAAAATTTTATAAGTCCTAGTCTCTTACAAGGTAGATGAACTTGTGAACTCTCAACCTACCTCTAGGTGAATGGAGTGTCCTCGTTAAGTAAATGGACAACCCGGCATATTTAGGCTAAGCTAATAGGTCTTCTTGACCTAACTTAATTAGGATACCATTATCTACTAAACCAAGTCTTAATCCAAGGTACTCCTAATAAGGTATTGCATCCGTCCCTTAATAGGCGTCCAACCATAATCTACTTTGATGAAATAGGACCCTTGAGCATAAATTAGGATACTTGTCAGCTAAACCCAATTCTAAAATTTGAGGTACTCCCGATGAGGACTTAAAGTTCCTTGTCTCCACTATAAAAGAAAGGTCTAATCAAGATTACCTTTGATCAGTAGGCCCTCTACATACATCCCAAGTCACATAAACAATTAAGTCATATAAGTTCCAAAAATTACAAACATGGCATAACAAGAAAGGAGTTAACAAACACTTTAAAAGCTTTCATTTGATCAGTAGCCTAACAACACTTATAAGTTTATGGTCAGCATACTGACTTATCGTATACAAAATAAACAAAAAACATAAAGCATAAGAAAGAAGAACACTTACAAGTTTATTGTTAGCATACTAACTTATCATGTACAAAATAAAAAAAAAAAATCCACAAAGCATGAGAAAGAAGAACAAAGAAGGAAGAACGACAAGAAGAGGTCTTCAACTAAGTTGGAAGATATGGTTCTACCTCACTAGTAGATGCTTAGCCAGCTTTAAGTATTCACTCAAACCCTTTTGATACGGGTTCCTACAGGGGCTCAATCACTTTGACAAGAGCAAAGCTTAATATTAGGCCAACTCGAACCTCGTCCTCCCCTTTTGCATCATAAGCTTCGGGCACTTAGTCATCGCCCTTTTGCTGAGATTCCTTAGAGTCTTCACCAATAATAGGCACATTAAGATATTTAAGGAAACTAAGGTCTAAGTTAGGATACTTCTTCTTAACATCCTTATTTGTTTTCTTCATCCCATCGACAAAGATGCTCACCTAAAGCTTCTGCTAGTATTCATTGTTTGTGGTATTATCATTATGAATCTTTTGACAAATATCCTCCAAGACTAAACCAGTTCCCCCTTTGTTGTGTATGACGGGCAGTGGATCTCGGAAAGAAGACGATGTAATCTGGGTTCAAGTGAGAATAAGAAATAGAGAATGAAAGTAAGGGGTTTTGAGTGTGAATGTGTATGGATATCACGCCTCAAGACACAAACACAGTTAGAGGTTGAGCTTGAAATAGGATTCGATATAACTCATGAACACTAAATGTCATTCGAGATTTAAATGAGAGGTTAGATATAACTCACTAACTAGCTCAAATGAAGGGTTTACCACAATCTTAAGAACAAGATTTATAAGAACACGGGAAAGATTAAAGAGTTTAATCAATACTTAATAATCCGGAAAAAAACAAGTTTGAAGAGCTCAAGTGTGACCTTGCTCAAAAGAGGAAAGTTTCACCATAAAATATAATTGTCTTCGTTTGTATATATTTTCTATCTTATTATGTTAGTACAAATGTTGCTATTTATAGTAAGTTCTAAACCTTAGGGGCAAAATTGTAAATAATGTACAAGGCCTGAAATCCTAAAGAATTGGGCCCATAAATAAAATAAAGAAAACATGTATAAGTATACAAAACTATACGTTTAATAGATGTTGGCATGTAGTCACTTAGCTTATCTTGGAAGGAGTAGGATCTAAATTGGGTAAGGTTAGCAGTTGGATGTCCGGGACTGAAGAGGAGCTTCTGACGTCTCGCAAGTTGGCCCATAATTGTCGAGTGATAGAATTAGTCGACACTAGTCTCTCGATGCAGTGCCAAGTGGATCTTTGGCCTCGAGTCCTCGATCGTATGGTCTCTCGACCCTCGGTAGATGACAGACTTGGCATCGAGCGTCTCCTTTCTTCCCTTAGGCCTTTTATTGTTAGTTTGGCTTCGGTAAATTCTGATCGGCCTCGACTTAGGATTGGTTGGCCTCGGCTTGGAGATAGTTGGAAGCTGATTCCTATTGTTATCATGGGTCCGAAAGGAAGTCATCCTCGACGTTAAACATTAAGCATGGGTTGGGATGCCAAACAAACTTCTCTTCCCCTTTTGCTTCACCATGGGTACCGAATGTCTCTAGATTTCCTCAACGCTCATGGGGGTCAAGAAATAGCTCTTCTGATCCTTTTGAATAGTGTAAGTGTTGAGGAAACTGTCATCGATCACTTTCTAATCATATTCCTATGGTTGGCTAAGAAGCAAATTTGTGGCATTCATAGGCACTACGTTAAAGTTAATCTCATGTTTGTACTATCCTGCCTTGAATGCTATTCGAGCTTTCTTATGTACATAAACCCTACCCTTGTCATTAAACCACTTCAATCCATAGGGTCAAGGGTATAAGTAAGTTGGCAATTTCATCTTTTCTACTAACTTAGTAGAAAAGATATTGGTGCAACTTCCTTATAAACAACTAGGGAATAGGTCTTCCCATTCACCGGACATCGCATAAGAAATAAATTTTCCCTTTGTCCGGGATTTACCTTTAGGTCGACTCGTGTTGCCATAGAGATCCTTAGCATAGATATCTTCTTCTATCAATTGGTCTTCTAAACTCTTGTCACTCTGACTCTCAATTTGAGCCTTGGGCCCTTCACCCTTTAAGGCTACAATCCTCTTATTCAGGCATTGGGACGTAATGTGTCTATAGCCTAAGCATTTGAAGCATTTCACATCTCGGGCCTTGTTTCCAGGTGCCTTTTCTCTCTCGACATGGACAAGTCGGCTAGGCTCTCCTTTTTCAATCCTCCTCTCTAACCCTTTTCTCTTGGCATACCTCTCAGGCTCAAGGTTGCCTTATTAAGGTTGGCTACTTGGCTTTTAATGCCTCCTTCTTCTCTATCTCTCCACTCTCAATACTAGATTGATTAGCTTGTCTAACTAGTTAAATGACTGCAATTCTACTATGTTAGCAATGTTGTCTCGGAGTCCACTCGGGAATCTAGCAATGGTGCAGTCCTATAGCTTAGCAATCTCGCATCTTGTCATTAGAGTTTCGAACCCTTGAAAGTATTCTTCAATGGTGTTTTGACTTTGCCTTACGTATTGGAATGCATGGAGCATCTCTTGCTTGAAGTAGGTCGGCACAAAACGCCAATTCATCAATCGCTTCATAAGCCTCTAAGTTCTGATTTGCTCCTTTCCTTCAACATCTCACTTAGCAACCAGCTTATCCCACTAAAGGCTTACATATTCAACAAGGGATAATAAAGTTAGCTTAACCTTTGTTCGATCACCACACTTATAGTACTTGAACAAATTCTCGACTTGGAAAACCCAGTTAAGGAACTCTTTAGGTTGGCTACTTCTATAAAAGGTCAGCAGTTGAAGCTTGACGTTATCAAGTCCTTAGCCAAATGCTCGGGGTTCAACCCTTGTATTCTAAGTTAGTTGGTTCACCTTGTATTAGCTACTTCTGTTGGAGTTCTAATCAGCTATGTCCCTTCTCGACCTCAATTCTCTTTTCTAGGCTTCTTGATTTGCTTCAAAGTCAACACTCCTTTCATTTCTTCTTTTCAGCAAGGGTGGGTTTTCTCTCCTTCTCGGCTCGATAGCTCTTCTCAATTGTCGCTCATTGCTATCAAGTTTAGTGGAACCACTTTTATTGGTGAGTGTTTATTGCCTTCTTTCTTCTCAACCATTACGTCTGTAGCCTCTAACTAAACTAGTAAATTCTTGGATAGAGTTAGTGAGATTCTGAATATGATATTCCAAGTTATCAACATGTCTTCTCAAGCTTTTGTGAGGACTATCACCACTATTATTGACACTATCTTTCAACATTCTTGTTCTTATAGTAATTTTTCATAAAATTGAACAAACAACAAAACACAATTGCAATAGGCCAAAAAACAACAACTACTACTCAGCTTCTGCAGCAACCATTTTTGACAAACACTTCCACAACAACTAGAATCAACTACTAAAACAAATGTTACTAGACTCAACTGCAGCACAATACCATGATTACTACAAATATGAACAACACACTAACTACAGAACGATGATTATCAGAAATGTTCAAACTACAAACCAAACTTTGAAGAATATTAGAACACGTATCGTCTTAAAGCTCTGATACAAATATGAAGTGTATCGTAAGCAGCGGATCTCAAAAGGAAGATGATGCAATTTGGGTTCTAGTGAGAACAGGAAATAGAGAATGAGAACATATGGTTTTGAGTGTAAATGTGTATCGATATCACACACTAAGACAAACATAATTAGAGTTTAAGCTTGAAATAGGATTCGATATGACTCACGAATATTAAATATCAATCACGATTCAAATGAGAAGTTAAATGCAACTCATTAACTCTCTTAAATGAAGGGTTCACCACAATCTTAAGAACAAGATTGATAAGAACATAGGAAAGATTAAAGAGTCTAATTAATACTCAATAATTCGGCAAAAACAAGCTTAAAGAGCTTAAGTGTAACCTTGCTCGAAAGAGGAAATTTTCACCGTAAAATATTATTATCTCTGTTTGCATATATTTTTTGTCTTATTATGTTAGTACAAATGTAACTATTTATAACAAGTCTTAAACCTTAGTGGAAAAACTGTAAATAATGTATAAGGCCTTAAAACCTAAAGAATTGGGCCCATAAATAAAATAAAGAAACATGTACAAGAATACAAAGCTGTGCGTTTAATAGATGTCGGCGTGCAGTCATTCGCCCTGTCTTGGAAGGAGTAAGATTGGAACTGGGCAGGGTTAGTAGTTGGATGTCGGGATTGAGGAGGAGCTTTTGAAATCTCGCAATGCTTGGCCGAGACACCATAAAGGTCGGCCCATAATTGCCGAGTGATAGCATTAGTTGACACTAGTCTCTTGGTGCCATATTGAGTGGATCTTTAGCCTTGATTCTTCGATTGTATGGTCTCTCAACCTCTTGGCAAACGATAGACTTGGCATTGAGCATCTCCTTTTCTTCCCTTAGGCCTTTTTTTGTTAGGTCAGCCTTGGTAAATTTTGATCGGCCTTGTCTTAAGATTGGTCGGCCTGGGCTTGGAGATAGTCGGAGGCTAATTCCTATCACCTATTATAGCTCATTGATCTACATCTACTATTACCTAAGCTCTTCTTCCAGTTGGTTGATCATTTCCTCATACTCCTTCTTCCTCTCTTTAAAGTGATGCAGCGCTACCTCAGCACTATGACAACCCCATTGTGTCTGCTGACTTGCTTCTTGTGCTTGTCAGCTTGGACTAAAAAAATTTCACTTTCTCTTCCAGCCCTTTACTATGGGCGTAGCAATTGTGAACTTGTTTTGAAGATTGGCATTCCTTAAGTCAACTTACATTAGTAAATTTGTCACCTTTGTGTAAGCCTTGTTCAATTGGTCTTCAACCTTAACAATCCTTTACCTAGCCTCTTCCTGCACTCTCCTATGCTCATTCTTAACCTCTTGAGCTTTATGCAACAGAAAGGAATTTTTAGAATGAAAGTGTCCGTTCTTCTTATCAAGATCCATGTCGTACTCAACATAAACTTGTGCTACCTTCCATCGGTCTTCCTTATAAACATTGCAAAGCTCCACAAAGTATGAGTACGCTTAAGCATAAGAAAATAATTAGTGAAGTTACAAATCACAAGTAAGGTATCTACTCTAAAGAATATATTACTTACATCATAAAGTTTGGCATATATGATGTCTTCTAGCCACTCAAGAGTTGATTCCTTGTCACTATCCTCTAAAGTATACTTATCCTTGGGTAAAATGAGAGCCCTAATAAACTCTTCCTTCTTATTGATAAATGATTTTAGATATGTGCTTCTAAGTCTAAGCTTACTAGATTGGCTCTAGTGATTTACCATGAACATGAGTCTTTAAGCCTAAGACGACCAGCTTAGGCCCAAATTGTGTAGTTCAACCTCATATTGTCTAGCTTAGCCTTGGGTTGTTAAGATCAACTTTAAGTTATCCATCTTAGCATTAGGTCAATTAAGCTGAGTTAATGATTCAAATGAAGATAGGTAAGAAAAGCTTAACAAATAAGGCAAGTTAAAGCCTATGATTATGTCTACAAAATTTGAAGTTAAAGAGAAGATCTCAGCATTAAATGTGTCTTCGTTATCCAAACCATCCATCTCTCTATATATACTACAATAAGGCTCCCTGGTAAATGATTAAAACCTTACTATTCTAAATACTAATGAGCACTTTCTCTCTCTCCATTTTATCTCTTAATCTTCCCTCTTATTTAAGTGTTAGAGTGGCCACGCTGAAACCACCTCCATCATTCTCGAAGCTTATGTTTACCATCTTTTGTAGGTTCCTTACAACCTTCTGAAGATCACATATTAAAACCTCTTTAATAGTTATATACAGTAGTTAACAACATAAAATATTAATGTACTTTCTATTTCCTTATTTTCAATTTTTACTATATAAATTGATTAACATGTTTACTTTGTTGTTTTGTTACTTATTGTGCTTCTACATAAGGAAAAAAAATAATAATATCTTCTATTGTATGGATTGCTATTTTACAAAAATAAACCAAGTGAGGTCTAATCTAATAAACTATTCAGTACTCACAAAATTTTGCATCTCCTTATATATCCATTTAGTATAATTACATGCATATAGTTCTTGTATTAGTTGAACTAACCTAGTTAGTTTGTAGTCCATAAATAAAACATCGAATAAATTGATTTGATTGTCAATGGACCCTATTGTTCACCCTTTGAATTATTATCTTTTACAAACATTCCATACTTTCTCTTTAATCTCTAATACTCCATTAACAACAATCTAAGCAAAAGTTTAAGATGTTCTTGTTATTAAACTCAACAAATTCTAAATTAACTTCTAAGGAAGATAAAAGTTCAAGGGTTTGAGAGTAAGGTGTATTCAATATTGAGGTTGTATTACTTAATTATTTAAGTAGTTTGTTTTATTGATGTGAAAGAAACTAGTTAGATTTTGAACTCCATTGAAAATAATTAAAATTGATATAAAATTTAGTACTAGATGCTATCTTGCTAGGAGCTAGCGTTAAAGTGAAAAGGAAAAAAAAAAAGGCATGGAGGAATCATTGCCTTAATCATAAATAATAATGTCATCATCATTTTGATAGTTAGCTTTAATGTCATACAGTAGTAAAGATTATGGATAGGATATTTCTCTTATATCAATCTACTTATATCAAAATATAGTAGTGTTTTACAACATGGACAATGGATTTTTTCATAGAAATATTTATTTATACATACATATATATATTGATTCATTCAACAATCAGCATCTTGAAGGAAGATAATTGTCGAATTATGGCCCCAAAATTAATATGTTACTATGGTCAAAGTCAATGTTCACTTTGATATTCTTTGTGCTTGCTTCAATTATACAATGCTAACCTTACAATACTTATGTTTTCATATAATTAGCACCCCTTTCGTGAATTGTTAGATGCACTTGTATAGTAATATATAATTTTTAAAATGTCTTTATTTAATATGATACCTTTTTATAATACTCTTTTGCTATTTGTAGTTGTTAAGTTTCATTACTTATACCTTTTTATTATTGTCATTTTTTTTATCATCATATTCTCTCTCTCTATTTATTTGTAAGACATGTCCCTTTGCATAAAGAATAACGAGAATTGCAATCTTTACATTTAATTCAATATAAAATGATACTTTCGGTATCTTTAAAGTATTGTAACTTTTTTTAAATCATAGCATTTTGCATGCAAATGTGAAAAGAAATCGTCAATGGTCATGTAAAACCAATAGTTTAAACTAATGATACTAATTACATCATATTTGAAACAATTTATGAACAAGTATTATTAATATCTCAATTGTGATAGGTTTTTAGTAAATTATTATTTCCATTAGTATACATACTTTAAATTAAAACTCGTGTATGGTGCAAAACGTTAACAAGTTATTCATGTATTTATGAAATTCATCCAGCTATAAACTTAATTTATTGAACTTATTAAGTGCAATATTCATGCATATAAACGTAACAAGGGCAATATAGTTGAATGATAGGGAGTGTTACTAAAATATATACAATTACAAACAATTTATAATAAGTATACATGTGTTTCACTCCAAACAAAATATAGGAACTAGGGTTAATTGAAAATTGTAGCTGTAGCTGCATTATAAAAATATAATCCTTATATCACAATACCATGATAACAATATCAAGAGAATTTTTGTTATACTAAATATATATGTGTTCATAAGTAGTTTATCAAACATTATAAAAAATGATTTATTTGAATGTTAATCCTATAGTTAAACATATTGTTGCATTAGGTTATTGTTGGTATAGTATTCTAGACCCCTTTGGGGCATAGTAGGCCTAGTCTAGGAGGTTCTTAATCTCAATAGGGTTACCTGCAAAATAGGCAATGGTAGGTTATTATGTCAAGAGTTATCCAATGTGGCCACTCTGAAGCTTAAGTTAGTAAGGTCGGTAATCATGTAAACATTAAAGATAAGAAAGAGAGCTTTCATAAGCATATTTGGGGCTATGTTTCTTTCTTTTTTTTTTTTTTGCTTACTTTGTGAGGAGTCTATGGGAGAGGATTTATAAGCGATGTGAAGAAGCCTTTTGTCAAGTAGGATAATGCAACCCCATGATTTATTTATTTTTTATTTATTTATTTTTTTTTGGTGGTGGGGAAGGGGCTAGTGTTAGGGGGCTTTTATGAGATTTTCTAGCATTTGCGGGAAGAATGATCGCCTTACCCCTTATATGTTTATCTTATCCCTATTAATGTCTTGTAATGTCATATACTTTGGCTATGTGGGCCTTTAAGAGATGAGTTGCCAAATGATACATCACGTTTAATGTAATGTAAGTGTTATGCCTTTAGACCAGACAAGCCTTTTATGTGGTTGTGCTTAAGAATCATGGTGAGTGGACATATTCAAAGCATGTCTATGTTCTGAACCTTTGCTTAGCATAGTCCTTGGGTTAACTTAGTCTTTACTTAACCTTATTGCTCCTAGATCAATAGAGGTCAAGGTTACTTGGCCAGAATTATCTAGGTATGAGCCTACAATTTGGTGATAGACTAGCTGATCAACCATGTGGGCCCAAGCCTGTGTTCTAACTTATTGAAATAGATGTCTTCTAGGCAAAGGTCAACTTAGGCTTAGACCTTGGGCTCTTGGCTTATGTCTAAGAGCTAGTATCAACACATGTTAATGTATCTTATATGTTTCAATTATTTTCGTAGCTTGACATAAGATTTTGACTAGTCTTATAGTGAAAATAGGGAAATAGATGGGTGGTTTGATAAGGATTGGAGCCAAGGACCCATTACTTATGCCTAAGCAAGAGGCCTTGAAAGCTTGGCCCATTAAATAATCTCCCTTTAGCCTAGGACAAAAGAGATATTCCTATTGAACCGAGTTGACTTAATAACCATGTTGAGCTCCGACTTAACTTTCACCTTACTATCGAATAAGGCCTATGTTCCTAGACTTAAAAGACAACTCTAGTAGATACATTATCAACTTAGCTAAGCCATCTCCAAGTTGTTTGAGCACTCCCCCGAACACCTATGCGTAAAGCTAACTAGTTTACATCCTATCCGAGCAACTTTACTAAATGTATAGAATCTATTGATACTACAAACTTCTCGACTAAGCATCGAATGACACGTATTTGTTAATAGTCCATTCTTGTACTATATGTAGTATAAATTAGCATATTCCTTTTTTATTACCTTTTAGAATTTACCCTTCTTATGTGTGAGACCCATATTTTTATAGTTTAATTTGAAGCATTCAATATAGGGCATCCACAAAGATAGCCCTATTAAGTCAATATTTCACGAATAGGTCATAAAAATTAGTCAATAACACCTTGTGGGTCTCGAAAAAAAATATAGTAAAATAAAAATATTATAGCTAAAAATAGATTTTCTTAAATTATGTTATATGTATTGGAAATGCATTGTTTAGATATGGAAAATTAATTGAAACTTAGAAATAAATTATTTAAACCATAGAATTTTATAATGCCATAAAATAATCTGTAAAAGTCATATGGGTACTTTAGTATAATTATTACGTATAAATATATACTCATAATTACCTAAAATACTCAGAATATGAAAAATTAGTCAAAAAATAATTATGAAAAATAGTAAAAATTATTTTAAAAAACAAAGTTAGCCTGAACTAAGTGGACAAAGGCATAGCCTGGTGTAAGATACCTATTGGAGGGAAACTTATTGAAGGGAAGACTCTAGCTTAATGACACAAAAGAAAGTTAAATTAGGGAGGGTACTTAAACATTGTGGAGTCTCATGTTCTTCCCCTACAAATGTAGAAAATTATCAATTACTCTTCCAAAGTTCAATTAAACCCTTAAGAATTTGGAAAAATTGTTTAGATGGAAGAAAGGACATTACAAAATTTCAAACAAAATTGAGCAAACCCAATAAGTTTATAGTGCGGGGCTTTAAAGAGGAGCTAAGTACAAACCACCACGGTAAGGAAATAGTAGAGGTGGAATTTTAGTGGGTAGACAAACTTGTGGTGGCTAGAGAGTGATTACTTTTTCTTATTTTCATCAAATTTAAGCAAAAATAATAAGAGTTTTTCAAAAATTACGAAACTTGGTTTTCTCTAATAATTTTTTTTGTGTAGAGTTCAAATATTAACCTAGATTTCCCTTAATCTAAGTGCATATATGGGTTCCTTAAGAAAAAGTATTCTATCAACCGATTTTTAATCGCATTTTCAAATACTTAAATGATGCAATTTCATACCAAATTATTGTGTGCGAGTTCCCTAAAGGGGTATGTTATGTTCATCCTATGTAATTGGTTTTTCAATATTTAGAAGCTAGGTTTTTGATAAATTTTGGTGTTTGGTGAAATAGTGGTTAAAAAGTATTTTTCTTAAGGATTTTTTTAATGAACTTAGAGTAATTTAGGTACAAATAGAAAGAATAATGATTTATGATGATATTTAAACTGAAATGACTTTATATTTTGAAGAAAAATCCACTAATAAGTCAGATATGGGAATTAAAAGAACCAAACTACATGTTTTTCACTACAATCATGTGTCCTTTTATTCAAATTGTATGTTTTGCTACTTAAACAATTTATGTGAGTGTGAGAAAGGGTTTTAAGTGATGATATTTTCTAGCTGAATAAGTAGATAGTGGATTTAGTATTATGGTGAAGTGACTTTGTGGGTTATAAAGGCAAAATAGGGGAACGAGAAGGTAGGTTATATGGTTGGATGTATTGAAATATATAAGTTAGAGTTGGTTAGAAGGTAGGTTAAATACTAAAAATGTATGTAATAAGTTTATTTCCAGTATCTTTGTGAGTATAAAGGGTAATTGGTAGTACAATAGACATTGGATAAATAGTTTTGGACCTGAAGTACTTAAAGTAAGCATTAAGGAGCTAAAGTGGGTGTGTTAATGAGATGGATGAGACTTTGAATTGATATGTTAAGGTGGATGTTGAACTAGAAATAAGGTGTTAGAATGAATGACTTGGGGGCAAATATATAAGTTTAGACCTAGTTAAAATTCATTAGAAGGTTTTATCAAAGGATTAATTTGGGAAAAGAGGTACTTAATCTTAGGGTTATAGGCTTGCTCAGAGGGTTGGTTAGTGGAAGAAACCTAACTAGCACAGCATTAAAGACCTATTCGAAGGGTTGGCTAGTTAAAGAAGCCTAGCTAAAATAACTTTAGAGACTTGTTCAAAGTATTGGTTGATGTAAGAAGCTAGCTAAAGTAACAGTAGAGACTTAGTCAAAGAGTTACCAATATAGGGAAACTTATGTCAAAGACTTTGTTAAAGGGTTCTTGGACCAAAACTTCATATTATACAAACTTTTAAGGCTTTGTTTAAAGAATTTAATTGTAAGTTAATATTTAATGAATAACTTAATAGACTTGCTTAAGTTAAGCCACAACCACACAAATCATAAAAATAAACTCATCTACTTTATATATAATTAAAAATAAGTAATTGTATTAAATATTATGGATGAATCGAAGTGGATGAGACTAGAATGTAAGATTATTGACTGTCATGTGTCAAGGTAAGTGGGATTAGTGCTTCACTACATTTCGAAGCATTATTTCAGAATACTTTGAGGCCTTAATTGAGCTAAGTAATAGGAGAGAAGTTCGTAGTAAGGTTGGAGACCATAGTATGAAGGTAGTGTCGAGCGAAGGGTATTCTTTATTGCATAAGCCCCGATTTGGTTGTGATTCATGTGTAAGAAGTCAAACCCCTCAACCTGGATTAGAATAGGCACGATTTCTCCTCATGATGGATTAGACAACGTCATGCGATGTTACTTACTTGTACACGCATTGCATTTAACTAACTCAATTGAAAACCATAGTTGTTTTAAGTTGAATGCATATTTTTATCCCCATTTCACTTATTGAGCAAGTTATCACTAATTTTCCTATAGTTTATTTTGTAGGTTTAAAGTGGATTTGTAAGTAAAACACCTACAATCAGAATATTAGCAAATAGGATTGAAGAGTGAGGATTAAGAAGAATTGGCTGGAATCCTGTTTTTGTTGTTGACTTTTCTAACTTTTAAGAAAAATATTCAGGTCTCCTCAAGTAGCTTAATAGTTTTCAATTTTGGTTTGTATACTAGGTACATAAACTTGTAAATTTTACAATCATTCTTTTGGAAAACTAAACTACAAGTTCGTTTTAATAGTTATTTTAAAAAGGTTATATAGTAGGTTTGTATCAGATAAGTACTCAATTGGATGCTTTAAATTAAGTAGAGTATGCTTGTTGTGGACTAAGTTGACAATTATAGCTGTAAGTCCAGCTTCTATCTTAGGATGGTTCACGTGAAAAGGCTATTGCAACTCCATATCTCCAGGGCGTAACATTATGTGATGTTAAAACCTAGGAGTTTCCTTTTTTTGGTAGATTACCTCTCTTTGGTAATTTATATTTCATGAAATGTTGCCTTAAGTGGTTGGGTATAAATCCTTACAATATAATCACTTATAATCATCTTCTTAAATATTGAATATACCCTATTTTCCTTTGTAGAATTGTTCTTGTTTCCTAGCAAGTTCATTTTTACATCTTTAACTCTTACCTAGTTCCTTAAGCAAGAATTAGTGATGGGCGACCCAATTAGCTTGGCTAGTATATCATATCTAGCAAGTTACTTAGTTTGTGAGTGTTCTCTTAATGTGTCATATCTACGGAACAACTTATGAGTGTGCTTACTCCATACATTTTTTCGGGCTACAGTTGGTTTTGACCTACCCTTAATAATAACTGCCCTTGTTAGTTCTTCATATGACATATCATCTTGGTATTGGATTAGAGGTTAGAAGAAGGGAGTAGTTGTATTTATGTTGTATACTGTGTGTATTCAATTGTAGTTGTGTGAAGTTGTGTAATAAGTGTTATGGGTGTTTCGTATTGCAAAGGGTGTGTTATGTGGTTAGGTTGTGTTTTGTTTTGCACTCAATGTTTTGTAGTAGAGTAGGTAGTAGCTATTGTAGGCAATATGAGGTTATTGGAGTTTTGGGCTATTCTAGTTTAGGCCTTGTTATGAGTTTCTAGGTTGATTATTGCTATGGGTTTTGATTTCCATAGGTATTCAAGTAGTGGTAGTGGTTGTTGAAGTCATCTTTGTTGAAGTTAGATTGCTGTGGTTTAAGTATTTTACTAAGAAAATGACTGATCCTAATGTTAAAGTGATGGTCGAAGACAACAAGAGCGGTGTTCTCCACCAAAGAAGCCAGTTCCTAACCACTTTTAGATCTATTAACAAGAAAATTAATGAGATCGCCACCATGATTATCAAGTTAACTTGAGTATTTTGCTAATAGCTGCTAATCGACCTATTGAGGTCACCAATGACGTTCCCTAAGCTAAGCCTAGTGTTGTAGATAGGATATATGAAACACAACATAGGTGTAAGAGCTACCTAACTTAGCATGCCAAAGGAGGAAGAGTTGATGGAAGAGTATGTTGAATGATTAACCTAGAGGATGTTGATGAGAAAGATGAGGATAAGTTTTATGGGGTAGAAGAAAGAGGAGCTTATGCAACCAAGGCTACTAATAGTGTTAAACTTTAGATTTCAACCTTTGACGCAACGGTAGATGCTAATAAGTACCTTGATTTAGAGGAGAAAGTTGAGCGGATTTTTTTATTATTGTTAGTACAAAGACTATGATGAAGTATGATAGGTTGCATTAGAACTTTTAAGGTATGCTGTGATGTGGTGGAGAAAAGCTAAGTGAAGATGAGATGATTATTGAAGTATTCGATAATGGTCTGAGATGAAAAGAATACCATAAGCTAGATTCATTTTAGACTCTTACTTGTAACATACTTTTCAAAAGTTATAAGAACTGAAGTAAGGGAGTTGAATTGTTGTGAGTATGTATGAGAATTCCAGATGTTTATGATTCATTATGAAGTGGACAAGCCAAAAGGCTAGACCATTTCAAGTCTCATTGGCCTAGGATATGAGCTCTAAAACATTGTTGAAGGTTAACAGTTTACTACTCTTGAAGAAGCTATCAAAAGCTTAGAAGATGGAAAGAGAGGAGAAATAGACTGTTCTAAGCTCAATTTGGGTGACCTATCCCAACATCCTGACTTGTGTAGAGTGGTTTTAAGGTATTAAGTAAACAACTAGGTAAGATAGAAAAATTTCGACTTAACTAGAGGGCTTGACCTACTGAGAAGGAGGTACTAAGGAAGTTTGAGAAGGGTTAAACCTTAGGATGAAAACAAGTGAAATTAAGCGTTTCAAGCACCAATGTTTTGGATACATGGCTACTTAGTATCCACCAAATTATGGTGATCAAAGGAGAGGTTCCCACCTTTGAGGTGGATAGCATGGATGACGAGGAAGAGAAAGCAAGAGAGGTGTAAAAGTGCACTAGAGAAGAAAAGAATTAGGTCATAGAGAATGAGATCTAGGTTGAAGAAGGAGACATTACAAGCTAAGCTATTCTCTAAGCTATAAGCATTGAGCCTTGCAACTAGAATGGACAAAGGGAAAACTTATTTCATATTATTTGCAAGGTGAACTAACAAATGTGTGCTAGAATAGGGGATAATGGGACTTGTACAATTATTGCATCTGTCAATATGGTAAAAAGGTTGAAACTATCAAGCTCCCTATACATAAAGCCTTATATGTTGCATTGGATGAATGAGAAGGGTGCACTACATGTCTCCAGATAAGTGTTATTATTAATCTTAGTTGGAACTTACAATAATGAGGTTCTGTGTGATGTGTTAACAATATGTGCCTCATAAACACTTCTTAGTCGACCTTAGCTATTTGATAGGAAGGTCAAGCATAATGGGTTTCATAACACTTACTCCTTTGAGAAGGATGGGAAGATGATCACCTTGAACCCCACGACCCTAATTAAGTTAGTAACACATAAGCTAAACTTAGCTATAGATCAAAGAACACCCTAATGATGAGCTATTTTGAGTTAGTGCAAACATTGAGGTCAAATGCCCTAACCTAAGTGCTGATATGAAGATTGCTAAGGGTAGAAGAGAAAATTGAGCTACCTTTTGAAGTGAAGGAATTAATAAATGAATTCCAATACCTTTTTCCAAAAGAACTACCAAGGGGCTTGCCCCCATTTTGAGGTATTGAACATTGTATAGACTTATAGCCTAAGGTTACCTTGCTAAACAAGCTAGCCTATCAACTGAACCTTGAATAAGCTATCAAGCTCCAAAGACAAATCAATGGGCATGTAGAGTAAGGGTATGTCTAGGATTCACTAAGTTTATGTACCATGCTTACCTTATTGGTACCAAAGAAAGATGGTACATAGAGGATGTATATTGATAGTCGAGTTATTAATAAAATCATAACTAAGTACAAGTAACCTTTCACAAAGCTTGGAAAACATGTTGATTGAGCTACATGGAGCTAGAGTGTTCATGAAGATCGACCTCAAATCTTGTTATTTCTAGATCGAGACGAAACTAGGGCATGAGTAGAAGACATCCTTCAGGCTTGTACGAGTACTGGTAATGCCATTTGTTCTCTCTGATGTACCCAATACATTTATACGGTTATTGAACCATGTGCTCAGGGGCTTGATCAAGAAATCTATTGTAGTCTATTTTGACGACATATTAGTGTATAATCCAAGCCTAGTAAGCTATAAGGACCATCTCATAACAATTTTTGAAGTTCTCTAAACCAAGAAGCTGTTAGGTAACCTGAAGAAGTGTTCTTTTTATCAAAGCGATGTTGTTATGGTCCTAAAGAGGGGCTTGGTAGGATTATCTTAAAATTTTCATATCACGTATGCACTTACAATATGTAGATTATCTTGCAAGTCAGAGATTATAAGATTTTAATAAAAATTCACCTAGTATAATACGTATAGTTCATTTATGTGAACAATATTATGGATACTAACATTCCACAATTCACTAGGACCGTAGAGAGTCGGAATCCCTTACTAAATAATAAGAATAGATAGTCAAATTTTTGTTGAAATTCATAAGATTAAAACAAAATGGAAGATAGGAACTTTGATTTAAGAAAGTATACAAGTGTTGAAAATTTCATTTTACAATCTTACATAAGCTTTACCAATACTATTCTAAACTTATCCTTTAAGACTAATTTGGGCAAAAGCTCTTCACTCTGATCATAGCCCATTGCCCTATTTCGAAAAACTTACAAAAGAACTGTTTGGGTGTAAGCTACATTTAGCTTAGTTAGATATCAACTCATATCACATTTCAAACAAATCAAGTAAGTTTTCAAGCATATACAATGCAATCAATCGATTAGACATATGTAACAATATACGTGGCCAACCAGTATTTGATATGTAGTTTAGGGTATATTCCTCCCCCAACCTTGCATCGAGGAATCATAGTTCCACTAATGACCAGGTGCCCAAATATAACGTAAAAGTCTCTTGGCATAACATCCTTAGCCATTATAACAAAATAGTTGCAGAGTCATAATTCTTGGTTAAACTCTTACCTATATCATCATAGTGATCAAGAGATAATGCCTCTTGATTGATCCTAAGAGAACCAAATGGGTAACATTCTCCTTAACCCTACAAGAGAACCAATCCCCTGTTCGCCTAAGAGAACTAGATGAGATATATTCATCTTAGAACTAACATAATCTTAGGAAGGTTGATCTTTTAATTAGTTGAGGGAATCAAATGAAATATTCATCAAGGCCTAAATCTAAGTCACAAGAGAAAGATCTCTTAGTTGACTCCAAGAAGGCCCAAATGAAATACGGTTAAGAAATGAACGCCTTTCCTAACTATTAAATGACCAGGGACTGATTAGATCCCTAATCGGTCTCTAGATGTATGCAAACCTAAAACAAAAGAATGGATACGACCTACCTAATTCATGACCATACTCAAAGTTAATTAGTTTGTAAAAGATAAGGAAGATTCTCACCTATCCATTCTCTATGTGATAATGGTGGTAAAAAGTAAGATTATGTAGTATGCTATGCATGGCTATTTTATACTTAAGTTTTGATATGCTTAAGATTGATTCATAAGCGATCAATCAAATTATCAGATATTCATATAAGAGCACAAATGACTTATAATATTTTCACAAGTAAGTTTCACAAATCAAGTACAATCACTTTTTCGATATCCCAAACACAAACTAATTAATCAGTACTCAATAATCAGAAATGCAAGCTCAAAGAGCTCAAGAATATCTTTACTCAAAAAGGAATGCTCAAGTGTAATCTTTCTTTGTATATTTCTTTCGGCTAATTACGAATACTACTATTTATAGCAAATTCTAAAATCCTAGTGGCAAAACTGTAAATAATATATAAGGCCTTAAACCTTGAAGTAAGCCTACAACTAAAGTTAAGGAAAATATTTATAAGTTTACAAAACTGTATGCTTAATAGGGAGGTCAACATGCGGGTCGTCCAAGCTGTCTTGGAATGAGTACGATTCGAATTTGGTAAGGTTAGCAGTTAGATGTCATGGTTCGAGTAGGAGTCACTAAGGTCTTATAGTGCTTAGCCAAGTTGCTTATGAGGTTGACCCACAGTTGCCGAGCTTTAGGATTAGTCAGCACTAGTTTTCTCATGCCGTACTAAGCTGTTCTTTGGACTCAAGTCCTAGGCTATCTAGTCTCTTGGCTTATCAGCAAACAACAAATCTATTGTTGAGTTGTACCTTTTTCCCCTCTTAGCCTTCTACTATCAGCTTAGCCTCGGATGGGGTAAGTCGGCCTCGACCTGGAGATAATCATAAGCCGATTCCTATCATATTAGATCCAAGAATGAAATAAGGGACATTTTGATAAAGATAGAAGTTTCTTTTTTGTAGAAAATATGTCTTTTAACTTTTGGGAGACTTTTATACACAAGGGAATAAAAGGGATTTTGATAAAGATATTGGTTTTGATGGTTTTCTTTCTATAGAAACACATCCTTTAGATAAAAAAGCTTTTGCTTATCATAAGCTCAGTTTTGAAAAAGTAGTTGATAAAGATATAGATAAAAAGATTATGGTTTGTCGAAGACTTGGTTTAAGGATATTTTTAAAAAAAGATGACAAGGCTGAAATCAAGTTTGTAAAACTTAGAAGTTTGTAAAGTAATTTTGATAAAAACACTTCTTGAATCATGTAGTTGCTTTAAAAGACTTTTAGATCATGACTTAAATCATTTGGTTGCTTTAAAAGACTTTTATATCATGAAAGCTAGAATAAACTTTTGACTTAAGAGAGAGTTATTAAATTAAAGAAGGATTGTTGGAATATTTTGCTACCTTGTCGATTGGAAGTTGCTTTTGATATTAAAAAACAACTAAGGATGGGGCTTGTTGTTAGCTTCAAAGTTAGGAGGAACAAGGGGAATGTTCGTTGGAAGGTGGAAATGCAGACAAGATGAAAAAGATAGATGTAGTGGAATGTGTAGACATGGAGTGATCCTAAAAGTGAAGAAGTGGTCTTATTTATAGAAGTTAGGACATGGATTAAATATAAGGAAGGTGGTTGCTTAAAGAAATGAAAATCTTGAGTTGATAGGCAATTTGACTTTATGTTCATCCATATGTCACTTTCATGCATGCATGGATGGGTAAGTTGTAGGACAATAATAAAGTGGGGGTAAAAATGACACTTGAAAGACAATTTGGAGGCCTCTCTTCTAGCCAATTCTCATGCCACTTGCATGTGTTGGCAAGTCCTTCCACTTGTTTTGCATGATTATTAAGTAATGGAAGAAAGTTAAGATATGAATTTAAGGTTCTCATGTCACTTTTACGCTTACTCATATGGATACCTTTTGGATACAGGTGAATGTAACCTTTATATGGAGATAAGGGGATGGAGTTCGGAAGGTGCTTAAAGAAATTAAACTCAAATGATAGTTGCTTATTTGACAAAAACTCTTACTCATGTCCTTTTCATGCATACATATGTGATGACATAAGTGGGTAAAATTATTGAGGCAACTTGGTAAAATAATAGAGGCTTATGAAAATGACATTTGGATGAGATCAAATGGAAATTTCCCTTTCCTACTAGGTTACGCCATTTTGGCTTGGTAGGCATCCCTTCCATTGTCTTGTATTTTAGTTAGTAATCCTTGATTTATTTTAGAAGAAAAATTCTAATAAAACTTTAAGGTTCTCAATTCTTTAGGATTTAGTTGGAATTGGAAGTGATAGTGACTTACACAATTAGCTCGTAGTTAGTTAGCTTAGTTAGTTTCCAACATAAGTGTTCATATAATTGGTCTATGGTTATGAAGATGTCTCAGTCTTTTACTTCCTTGTCTTTGCTACGATTATGGACTTAAGTTTGCCAACTCTAACTCCTCCTTATCAAATCATCCATAGAAGTTCATAAGCTTAAGTAACTTGTTGAACCATCTTTTTACTAAATGCCACCCTCTTGGAATTAAGGTTGCTTGTTGGAATTGGCTTCTAAGTTTCTAGAAAAACATCTCTTTCAATGTAGACTTTCTTTGACCAAAGGTTGCTTAAGGAGACTAAATTGGACTAATGATGACTTCATCCTTACTTGCATCATCTTCTTAGCTCACTTCCTTATGGAATTATACTTCTTAAGTTCCTAGAATCTAATTATTAGAATACATACTTATCTCTAGATTTGGCTTCTAAGTTTTAGTATACTCATTTTATATAAACTTTAGCCACCAAGTTTAACCTAAGGTTGCTTAAGTTGACTAAGTCTTCCTTATTCTTATATAATGGCTTTTGAGGGCTTTTATGAAAGAAAATGATGGTGTCTTGCCAAAAATTGTAGATACACTAGCTAATTTTGAAAATTTCTCTCAAATCCCTCAAAACGATTTTAGCCTATCATGACTACATCTCTAAATTCATCCTAGCGATTTTGAGACTTATACTAAAATTTCTCGAGGTTTATAGAGGTTGTATTTTTTGGGTATGTAACGAGTGAAGATAACATTAAGGTGGATGAAGAGAAAGTCTAAGCTATAATTGAATGGCCCATGTCGACTTATTGTGCAAATGTAAGGAGCTTTCATGTTTTAGCATCCTTTTATAGGAGATTTGTTTAGAGCTTCAACATGATTGTGGCCCCACTAATAGGGCTGATAAAAAAAGAATGTTGAATTCAAATGGGAAAAGAGATAACATAGGACTTTTGAGGAAAGTAAAGCTAAGTTACCTTTACCCTTATGCTAGTCTTACTTGGCTTTGATAAAATCTTCGAGCTAGAATGCAATGCATCAGGTATAGGCATTGGAGCTATGCTCATGCAGGAAGGTTGACCTATTGCTTACTATAGAAAGAAGTGTAAGGGAGCTGCCCAAAATTATATTGTATATGACAAGGAATTCTACGCCCTTATGTGAGCTTTAACTATTTGATAAAACCACCTATTGCCCAAAGACTTTGTCATGCACACTAATCATGAATCACTAAGGTACTTAAGGAGCTAAACAAGGTTATCCAAAAGACAAATTAAGTGGATTGAATTCCTTAAAGGATTCTCCTTAATGGTTAAGTATAACCGTTATAAGGCCTATGTTGTTGTAGATGCCATATCCCATGGACATATCCTTTTGATTGATCTTCGGGCTAGATTGATAGGGTTTACAAGCATCAAAGAGTATTATGCTTGGGACACCGCTTTAGTTTGATCTACACCCAATGCATTAAAGGATGGATACTTAATGATTACTTTGTAGAGGATAGGTATCCATTCAAAGGTAGCAAGTCATGTATATTGACCTTTTCATCTTACTCCCGACCTCATCAATGAGCCAATATTTACTTCGGTCAGTTATGACAATATCTTCTAAATCATCTACATCGATCAACTATGTTTTTGAACCACATTCAATCATTATCATAAACATCATTACTCTTAGCCAAAACTTCTTGGATTCTTAGTCAAAGGAGATTCAATTTTCATAAGTCTAGCCAGTAACCAGTAATTGCTCTTCATTATCACCACTCTAATGGTCATTGGCTTCATTAATCTCCATTAAATATAGTTATAGTTCTATGTAACTTGAATTACTCTTCTACCATCAATTACAAACCAATAAGTAGTACCTCACCATACTAGTATTACAATGCTGTAAGCACTACCTTCCTCTAAGGTAGATGAGTTCCTATTCACTTGGTTCAATCTCTGTAGAAGTTAATGACCCTTGATCTATGTGATTAAGCTGCAATCTTAGCCTCTTCTAAGGTGAATAGACTCCCATGCCCTATAACCACCTTTAGGTGACAAAGCATTCAGTTTGTTTAGATTATATGCTCTTCGACCACCTCCAAGTGACCAAAACATCTGACCTCTTCAGTTCATGTGCTTTCGGACCACCTTAAGGTAACTAGAGCATTTGACCTCTTTAAGCACTACTGTTGTAGTTTTGATCTAAATCTCAATTTATAAACTCTTAGCAGATAATATTAAATTTACATAACAAGAGATTTAATTAAATGATACATTTGACATTCATTAAAATTATTTTACCTTGCAGGCTTATTTTTTCAATAATGAAACAATACAGTTTTCCTAACTTTACTTGATGAATATAGTTTTAATGATTCCTAAAACCGAGAAATGTTGCTAGGAATGGTTAATTATATTACTACGCTTAAAGTATATAATTTACATAATTTGATGGAATCTCAAGCAATAAGACTAAAATGGACAATTTAGAACATACATTAGATAAGTTGGCATGAAACTTATGATGACCTGTATTAGTAGAGCATATTCCTATATGTTCATAGTGTTTCTTATAACTCATTCATATCTATTTATTATTTTCTACATAAACTAAGTAGGCTAAAGTGATATTAAAATTGTTTTGACTATGATTTGGATGATCATATGCCCTCAACTTGGTGACTCAACAGAAATAAAGGTGCTGGTTTGTGTTAATGGAACATAAAGGTAAATGGTCATTCCTAAGTACAATCTCTATTGAATTTAGCCTAGTTCTATAATATAAATGCTACAATTAAGAGTCAACTACTGTATTGAAGGGACAATTTGGCAACTTATCGGGTATGATCATGTTTGTATTTTAACATTTGTGAAGTTCATGAAATCATGAGCATAATAACTTAGAGTTTATGAAAAATGAATAGAAAAAAGAGTAAGATATGGTAATTTGAAGTCAATAATAATATTTGATAGCCTTGTAATTGCAGAAATAAATCTTAATGAATTGTGCATGTGGTTATGTAATGCCTCAGGCCAAAAGCAGTGAATAGTCAAGCTAACAAATACTAATGGGCCCATTTTAACCACTTGGCCTAAAAATTTT
Source organism: Lumnitzera racemosa (assembly GCA_024138005.1). NCBI lineage: Eukaryota > Viridiplantae > Streptophyta > Magnoliopsida > Myrtales > Combretaceae > Lumnitzera > Lumnitzera racemosa. Next base: position 41,853,032 of record JAMXBC010000008.1, on the reverse strand, counting down.
AAGCTTATATTAACAAGGTGTTCACAACCATGGTCTTATAAACTAGTAACACAACCTCTCATAATCTATATAAGACACTTAACCATGGGATCTCACAATCTCCTCTCTTAAACATATAACGTCCTTGTTACGAGACCTTATAATTAAGCCTAGATCTTCCCCTTTTTTGGATGTATGATTCGGGCCACCTACTACCTATAGGTCATTTTGGAAGCATGCAAGGAGTTATACCCTAGTAACACTCCCTGTTGCGGACCGTGACCAAGAATAAATAAGGCCTGTCACTGGATGAGTCCGAGCTTGCAGAAAGCTCGAAAAAGGATTAATAAGAAAAGTGTGAAAGGAGCAAAATGAAGAATGAAATAGTAAGCAAAATCTACGAACAGCTCCAAAGGATATGATGTACTAAAGGTACTTCCGATGACTTATAACATAATTCAATATGACGCACGAATTGGTTCGATAAGGTTACTTGCTACCTGACCTTGCTTAAGGGAAAGGATAAGAGTGATGCCAAGAGTAAACAAACAGTGTTTACGCAAGAAAGAAAAGTACTCAAAAAGTGTATTAAGAATGATGTGATCTCCGTTACAAGTACAAGGGTATTTATACCCATAAGTTAGGGCAACTTGCTTAAAAAGGAAATGATAAAAAGGGTATTTCCTAAGGAAGTAATGTATAAGATACAAAAGGGTAAAAATGAATATATAAGAAAAATAATCATTGGTGCAACGGAGTCTACACATGATATTGTATATATAGTAATACTACATTGGCGAGGTTGTTAGACGATGTGGACAAAAAGTATGGATATACAACTTGTCTGAGTAATGATGGCTTAGTCAGTTTAGACTCTCTCTCTTGGCTTCTCGACAAAGAATATGCCAAGTAATTGGTCGGTTTGGCGCTAGAGAGTAATTATCAACTCGATATACTACAGCAAAGAAAGTAGTCATATGACTCGGCATGAAGGGTGACTTAGCATGAAGGGTGACTTAGTAAGGAAGTACTCGGTCTCAGTAGGAGTTGGTTTGAAATAGAAGGATTCATTATGCTAACCCCTCTAGTCCTCGGGCTCGGCTGCATGTTAGAGGTCCGATAGCCTGATTCCCATTACTCCCCGCCTTCCTCTAACCTCTTCTTCAAGCTAAAGTCAAACCCGAATCAACCACCTATTAACAAGGGGGTTCGCTCTTATACCATTTGTAATGCCTCAGGCTAAAAGGAATGAATAGCTAAGCCAACAAATACTAATAAGCCCATTATAATTACTTAGCTCAAAAGTTTCAAGCTTATGTTAATAAGGTGTTTACAACTATGGTCTTATAAACTAGTATTACAATCTCCCACAATCATTATGGGACACTTAATAATGAGGTCTTATAGGTTATAATAGGTAAACAAATAAAGGATATTATATTGATTGGTAAATGTGGTTTTGTTTCATTCATTGATCGATCACTTAGTTGTGAATTCTTAGTTGATTATGGAATGAACAAAAGTAATTAAGATTGGAATGATGGGATTTAATAATGGAATCATTGTGCAAATGGTCTATGAGTTGATATGCTAAGTATAGTCACTTGAAAATCTATTCTTGTTAGATTTTATTTAAGTGTAATCATGTATGCAAATTTGATAAGTTTTAAACAACTATGTAGATGTCTACTTGGTCGTGACTTAGCTTTGCTCTGAGGTTTTAAATAATTATTATCTATGAAAATTGGAGAAGTATGCTTGGGAATTTCATGACATGTGCTTAGATGAGTTCAACATGGCATTTATTTGTGTTGATCCTAAAATGCCTTTTAATTATGATCGATTGATTCTTTTGGCTATAAGCTACATTTGATTACTCGATTTACTTGGCTATCTACTCAATTATCCCATATGTCCTTAGTTGGAATTATAGTGTTATTTGGTTGCCTAAGTTGCGAATTACATTTTGATTATGATTATTTGCTATCCATGGACAAAAATTACCCTTATTTACTTGATTTGCTTGGTTGTTTGTTTACTAATTACATAATTGCATTCATGGCATGACATTAAAGGAGTTGTTTCCAAAACTTGGTTTTGATAAGATAAGTGCTTAGTTTGAAGGCGCAGTTTTAAACACATAGATTGCATTTGCTTTGTATAGAGCTACCTTATGTAACTCTTTTATTGATCGGTTTATGCTTAATTATTTACTCAGTGTAGTTACCTAATGCCATTCTCAAATTTGCCTAATTTATCCTTGATTTAAGCTATCATGTGCCACTCATCTAGGATATTAGCCAGTTTATAGCATGTGCATTAGCATGTTATCCATATAACGCGCTATTCATATGATGCACAAGTATTGGGTTTATGCTTGGTTCAATTGAAAGCTTAGATTTGTGTTGCTTGGCTTGTTATTGTTGTTTTGTTATTGTTTTCTCATGCGTCAATTGTGAGCTTGGTTGTGTAAGTACTGCTTGACTTGCTATTATTGTGTTATAATTGTTAGTATATTTTAGTTTATTCATTTAGCTCAAAATATAAGCTAAGGGGTTAGTTATTCTAACCTCAAGTATAGAAGAGTAGGTTCTAAAAAGGATTCAAAACATAAGCATGTGGAGCATAGTGCGTTGAAGCCATTTAGATATAGTGTATCAAGATTTTTCATTATTGTAAACATGAGCTTATCTATTGTCAAGTTAAGATTAGAGGCTTCTTTTTTGTGAGAGCAAATTGCAAAATATGTGAGATGGCCCCAAAAGTGTGAGTATGTAATTTAGGTTTGTAAAGACTACAATACAATTGAATCTTATGTTAGTTTTCCTTAATTTAACCTATATTAAGTCCATCCCATTTAATATAGATTATTTGACATTAAATTAAAGAAACATATCTTTTCTTTTAAAAAAAAGTGTTGAAAAATTAATTTTAGAGTTACCAACCAGTAAAACTAGTAAAAAAAAAATATTAGGGTTTTTGGATAGAATAACCTTAATTTAACCACTAATTCATGAATTTTCTAAGAAAAATTCCTTAAAGAAAATTTAACTAGAAATGGGCTGACCTATTAAGACTAAGTTACTCTGTAAGAATTTAAGAAAACCATTTGATGGGATTTTATTTTTATAATTTTTCTAAAATTGTGAAAAATATGTAAAAATGCATGAAAATGAATTTTTCCTAAAAAAAAATATTTTATAAATTTTATGATTGCTTGAAAGTGCCTATATATCCGTTAATTGGGATCAAAACAACCTTAGTTCTTAACTTTTAGAAAAAACTTTAGTGAGTTAGTTATTTTTATTTCAAAAAATGGCTAGATTTACATTTGTTAATTGTTTTGTTTTTATTTTGAAAAACCCTAAAAGACCTAATTTGATTCCTAATTCTTCGAAAAAAACCCCAAAAATATAATTTTTGAAAAAGACCCAATTAAGATTTTTATTATGTAAAAACAAATCAACTACGTGACAAAATTCTTATTTTCTAGAAACCTTAAAAGACCTCACTACAAATTTTAATTGCAAGATGCAAAATTTATGAAAAAAATGTCATTATTTATGAAAATATGCAAGTAAATGCAAATTTGGTGAAAATTTGTCATTTTTAATGAAAATATGCAAAAAATGTAATTTTATATGAAAAGGTGCGATGTACTAAATTTATGACACTATTTTGATTATGCAAATTCATTCTAATATACAATGAAAAATAATGCACCACTAATAAACACATGATATGCAAATAATAAAATAGAAGAAACACTTAAATAAGTAAGACTAAGGACTTGCATGAAAAAAAAACCGAAGTTAGAATGGCTAAATTTTATAAAAACATATAGCAACAAAAAACCATTAGAATAAAGTGAAATAAAAAAATGAAATAAAATAAATGAATCCAAACCTACCTAAATTATTGGTACGGTTTGAATCAAGCTAAATGGAAGTTTCATACGAATATGAGCCCTTTTCTGAAAAATATTATAGAAAAAGAGCCCCATATGAAAAATATTACGAAATTGGTCCTGTGCCTTTACTATTTCTTATTAAAAGCACATATAGTGCGTGCTCCTTCAGTTATAAATAGTCAAACTGAAGGCGCATGCATATACGACATATAAATGCCCAAATTCGCGTGACTAAGTCTTATTTTCACTCTAACCAAATTTTGAAACACCTAAAACATAGAGAAAACTGGAGGAAACCCAAAGTTGAAGTTTTCGTCCAATTTTTCACGTTTGTGTACGTTTGAAACAAGCAATAGTTCGTAATTTGCATTCACGATTTTTTTTTAAATTTTAATAGTAATCCATATTGTGCCCTTTTTTTTAGAAAAAAAAATTGTTGCTATATTATGTATATTGAATAGTCATAGATATACCGTAAGTTGCCTAATTTATTGATATTTCATAAAAATTTATTATATTTTATCTATATTAAGGCATTTTTTGTGTTTTGATAGATAAGTTATACGAACATAGGTATGAAAAATTTTGGCATGTTGATTAAAATTGCTATATATATATATATATATTTGCGTTTGCAATGTGTTGGGTTGAATTAATGAGTTAAAGTTAGGTAGTACGTGATGCAGTTTAACAAGACGACTTCATGCATTTTGTTAAGTTATCGTTTGGTATGTAGGTAAATTTTTTTATATCATCTAAATATTTGGTTCATTGTAGCATTACTAAGGTGGAAATAACGGATTACAAGAAAGTTATTGTGTATGTAAATGGAAATATTGTGATGGGTAACTGGGGGCTGGAGTATGATGATGAGCCTGTTAAGAAGCTGAAGACTAAGAAGAATTCAAACTTCTCTCATTTCATTCGGAGAATTTTTGGATGTGATAGATTTGACTCGAGTGGTGTTGAACTCATGCATAAGCATCCATTTTTCCATAATGTTGGAGTTGCTTACAAGTTGATGGTCATTAGAAACAATGAGGAGATTGAGAATTTCATTGAGATGGCTGAGTCTTTTTGGAAACGGAGTATTTAGGAAGTGTATATAAGGCACATCAAGGAATTGAGTACTTAGGCTAAGCATGAAATACATGAGCTAGACAATCTGACCCTTTCGGATCCCAATGTGCATTCTATAATGACCGGTATGGAGTAAATAAATGTGGATCCGTCAAATGAATCGTACATAGATTTAATCGAGTATGGGCACGTAGATATCATAGAAGAGCAGCTTGACAAAGCATTGGGTCTTATTATTGAACATGAAGAGTTTTATAATCTGTATGTAGAGAGAAAGCATATGGACATAAATGTCGATGATGATGAGTAGGATGAGGTAGATAGGGATGGTTATGAGGATGATGTTGGACTTGAAGATGTCCACACTAAGGATTTAGGAGAACCCTAGGTAATACCAGATGTTGTCGGGAGTAGTGTACTGGTCCAGCTATTTTACTAAGACGGCTTAAGCAGGCCCCATTGTTGTATTAGTGAAGTATTGTCCAACAGTCAGTTTAAAGACTTTTCACAAATAAATGAACCGGTAGACAGACTTGTGAGAGATCCTATCTTATTTTACAACAGCTAGTACGATGGCAATGGATACTTGACATTTAAGAGAGACGTTAACGAAATGTGTAGCAACATCAACAATTCTAATGACTTAAGTGCAAGCATACGTTTCAATATAAAGAAGGATCTCATAGATACAATAAAATCTTTCCACATAAGAAACTACTGTGATTTCTATGTAGAGATATCGAAACCAACTATATATGCGGTCTACTATAATAAGAAGGAAGAGGGTTGTAAGTGGAGGCTATGGGCTTTTCTAAAGAAGGTAAAAGGTTTTTTCAAAATCGCAATTTAGAGGGCCCTTACACTTGTGTGAACTCGATGATGAACTAGGACCATCCTTAGATCGACAACAACATAATGTGTAGGCTATTCATTAGTAGTGTACAAAATAATCCCGATGTGAAGATACTTGATCTTGCAGCTAATGTGCAAAATATGTATGGATATATAGTAAGCAATAGGAGAGTTTTCAAGGCCAAGAGGAAGACTATTGAGATCGTATACGGTAATTGGGAAAAGTGATATAATGAGTTGCTAAAGCTATTGAATGCAATAAAGGTGAGCAACTTGGAGACATAGGTGGATTGGGGTTGGAGTAGTTCGCCAAAGCAAGGTGAATCTCAGTTCAAGTAGGTTTTTTGGACATTTGGGTTATATGTAGATGCCTTCAAATACTGTTGACCTATTGTTTGCATCGATGGCACATTCTTATATGGAAAGTGTGGGCATAAGTTGTTGGTGGCTTGTAGCATAGATGGGGACAATTCAATAGTTCCATTAGCTTTTACTCTTGTTGACAAAGAATCGGCAAAAACCTAAGGGTGGTTCCTATGGAAGCTTAAAGTGCACATAGTTAGCCGGAAGGGGGAAACCTTATGTCTTATATTTGACAAAGCATCCAACATTAATTCTGTGTACTAGGAACCATCAGCAGGGTGTCAACTTTTGTTTGCAGTTCAGAGATATTGCTTGTGGCATCTTGCTAGTAACTTCAAAAAGGCCCATAAAAATCAATTATGTAAGAAACTTGTTTGGTTTGCAGGTGTACAGGCACATGAAAGAAAATTCAAATGTTTCATCACGGGTTAAGGAGGACACTCCCATGTAGTTTGATAATGTGGATTTGGGTGGATGCTTGCATATAACGAATATTATCATTTTGGATACATGACATCAAACATTGTTTAGAGTTATAATTTTTTTTGAAATTGGTGTGTGGATTACTTGTCACTATATTAGTGAAGAAGATATTTTACAACTGTATTGCCTATTGAGAGGAGGGATATAAGGATGCTAGGAGGCAATCGATTCTAGCAAGATCTATACTGATTATGCTTTACGGGTGTATGATACGTGTAAATGGTGAGCAAGTGCACATAAAGTCATTTCATTTAGCTTCCAAAACGGTCTTTTCGAGATTTTAATTGGTAGCGAATGACCAGGACAGGCTTAAAGGGAAGAGGAAGGATACATACGGTTGACTTTAGGGGCTGCATATGTACATGTCAAAAGTAGCAAATATATAAGATCCCATGCTCCCATATACGTGTTGCTCTAGCGAGTATGAGGGTGGACAGCAAATCGGCAATAAGGCCATGGTACAAGTGGTAGAACTAGATTGATTGTTACTAAGCTCATTTCTACTCGATTGGTGATGAGCTAAACTAGCTACAAATTAGCTTTCCTTATCTCCATTTGAACATTGACTTACTACGAAAGAAAGGTAAACCTAGGCATAAGCGATATCACATAGATATGGAAGTTAGAGAGCGGTCAGATAGAACTAGACGCAGTGCATGTAGGTAGTAAGGACATAATAGGAGAAGGTGTTTAAAGATTAATAGAGCTAGTACATTTTTTTTTACTCTTTAGGCATTATGTTGTACTTCATGCATAAGTAGAATGAGATGCACATTTTTTTTTATTGTTTGCTAACCATGTTCGTATGTGTTCGCAGGATAGATGGAGCCGGGACCTACAGTTCATGTATACTTACGAGGCAGGCCAATTACCGTTTACAGGCCATCTAGGAGGACAAGGTCAGTAATAACGATCTCATGGACATTCAAATTTTTTACGAAAGCTGCATTACTAGCTAACTTCATTGATCATTTGTGTAAGAGGTTGCTTATGCACTATGAGTGCGGTGCAATGAGATGTCTTTACGTAAGGAAGAGCGGGACATTCCCATACAACCTAGGGTAGAACCTTACATACGAGAGGCTAGTTTCTAGAGAATTGTATAGCTTCTATTTATCATGTTGGGTTAGTATTTGATTACGACTCTAGTTGAGAGATGGAGGGCATTAACACACATATTCCATCTACTTGTTAGAGACATACATGTTCTACTTATCCACCGGAGGGGCAACCATCATACTGTAGGATGTTGAGGTCTAGTTCAAGCTCTTGGTAGAGGGGTTTGCAATGGCAGGTCGGATTGAAATGGATGATGATATAAGCTGGGCTAATGTAAGGGAGAGATTGATGAGTGTCAGGCCTGCTCGGATGAGAGGTGCTCGTTTATCTCTTACATCATTGTAAGACCACTTCTGGGTACTTCCCCATAGGGTGGATGATGAAATTGTTGGACAACACGCATGTGCATATATACTCAGCCTGATGGGGGGATTCATATTTGCAGATAAATCCTCCAGTCTTATTTACCTTATGTTCTTACTATTGCCGGAGGACTTCTCTATAGCTAGTAGTTTAGTTAGGGCGGCACTTGCATGGCATGGTTGTATCAACAGCGATGCTTGGCCTTATCATTTGACGCTTATGAGGTTGGCGAGGCCTTGATCCTACTTCAAGTCTAGGCTTGAGATAGATTCCCATGTGTCGCTCTGCTTAGTTGATATAGTTTTATTATCGATAGTGATAAGCCATCGGCAAGTAGATAGAGGGTAGTGTAGTATACTACTTAGCATCTAATGCATGTAGTAGATGCGTACCACACCGCATTTAACATGCAGACAATGCAGTAGGTATGATATGTCATATTTCTTGTCCTTCTATCAGACCTAGGTGCTAAATTTCGTTGTTTCATTGATTTTCTTTTCTTTTTTTTTTCCCATTAGGTTGTTTGAGAGCCTTATATAGAGGAGTTACTGCAGTTGTTACCTCACTTCTGCATTGCTGGGTGACATATTTGGACTGCTCGGGTACCACTCATATGTTTCCACATTATTGAGTGGTGTTTCCCAGATAGTGTCGTTAGGTAGTTTGGAGGATACTGGTACCCCCCCCACAGGATGTTAACACCTTTAAGTAGCTCTACTAGCTGGACCTCTAGGGTAAGATTGATGTTGATTAGATCAACACGTACCCTGTGTACATCCAGACTTAGGGATAGAGACAAGGATTCTTAGTATACATCCAAGGTCCCCAAGGCGTTGACGAGAGTTATTGGCCGTAGTACAGATAGATCACCTAGTGTTACATCACACACCATAGGGCTGTTATCGGTCAGCTAGTAATTACGTGTGAAATCATCCATTAGTATCTATACTCGTACATGCTTAGTAGCATATATTTTGATACCTATTTTTCTAGTTATTTTAGATGGACTCACTTAGGATTATGCAATTGGCACTTAACTATCCTATAGTGCTAAGTATTGCAGATGAGGCACTATAGTTCATTGAGCAACACAGTGGCCTCATCCTCTACCTACATCATGAGAGTGTACAACAACTACCCTATGTAGACCATAGTGAGGAGCAAGGACCACTTGTGAACGAGCATGTATCGGCTCCTTGTGCACCACCTAGGGGTAGAGTCAGAGTTCTAGGAGGTAGGGTTAAATATAAGACATAACAGGGTAAACCTTGATGATCATGTCTTACTACATATACGTCATTCCATAGACCTCAGGCAGATCAGTGGGGAAAATGGCACATACCTTGAGTCAGGAGTTGCTCCATCTCAAGAGCTAAATCTAGCTCTAGGGCTAGATCTAGCTCTTACATGACTCTAGAGTTCTAGCATTATCTTGATCTTGCGACTCCACCAGCACCTCAAATATCTTGATCTTGCGACTCTACTAGCACCTCAAAAGTGACGTTTCACCCCAATACAGTCCTCCATGGGTGAGGGTATCACTTAGATGCAGCCAGCCCCTCTAATTGACCCAATTCCTATAAGGATCTTGATCTTAACGATCCATTGCCTCAGCCTATGCAATCACAAGATGGAAACAGGTGTTCACTTCTGTCCCGTGCCGTGAGGGCCTTCACATGATGTAGGTGGCATTAGATTCTTTTTGTCTATTTTTTATTTTTTCTTTTTCCTTGTTTTACCTTTGTATTGACATTCACATTGAGTCATGATAAATTTTGTATATATACCGATTATTCGAAATGCAGTTTAGTTTTCATCAAATATTGCAGTTTGTGGCATTCTTTATTTACCCTAGCATTATAATTTTCAATTATTCTTTATTATAATTGAATCCTATGATAAATGGATGATCATTACGTGCATCGATTTTTTTCCTACTTACTATCTTTGTTGAGGCATTCCATCGATTGTTATTTTATACAATTGACCTCTGTAACAAACCTTTCATTTGGTCTATAGTTTGCGGGTGGAAGTATGTGTTTTAATTGTGTTGGATTAGGGAAAATTACTTACATGTGGGTTTAATTGAAATAGGGCAAACCCAAGGCGCATCTAGTACATGTGCCTTCAATGTTTTATAAAATATTTAACTCATACCGAAGGTGCATGTACTAGATATGCCTTCAGTGTAAAAAATAAGAAAAAGTGAAGGCATATGTGAAAATTTTATAATATTTTTCATATGGGGCCTTTTTCTGTAATATTTGTTGGAAAAGGACTTATATTCATATAAAACTTGCTAAATGGGTGCTTGTGGATCGGTTATAATAAGTTGGGTTAGAGCTCCATTTCAAGCATGGGTTGAGTCATGCAACATCAATAACTTCACAGCTTTGTATAGGAACATTTAGGAACTAAATTGAAGGGGAGATCGTATCGTTATGAAGAAGTTATTGACAAAAATGAGGTTAGCATTGACACGAGGACTTAAGGTGATCGTTTATGGTGTTTGGAAAACAGAGCGATAGTAATGGTTCCAATGTGCTCGGGTTTGGTGAAGAAGATGGGGCATGGCGCTGGGTGTAGTTGCACGGGTATATGTATGTGGCTGGCATGTATTTATGTAGTGCGAAGATGGGAGAAGGGGTAGTTGGGGCTGGTTATGTAGTTTCCATGGTGGGTCACAGTAGATGTGTGACGGAGTGTTTAGTTGTACAGTTGTGAGTTGGGTTATTAGCATAGGTTGCGATTGTAAGGATAAATATGTGTGTACTGCTATGTTCATGTTTATTCATTGCATACGAGAGTGATATGGGATGCTATTGTATAGCTGTGGTTCACTGTGCAAGTTGGGGTTTACGGTCATGAGCAGAAGGGGTTATGGCTTTTGTGGTAGTGGGCATATGGTGAGTGATGTGTGTAGATTATTGGCTGTGGATGTAGTGCCAAGAGGTTGGTCATGTGGTGGGTTATTGCTGTAGTTGTGAGTCACTTAGTGTTAGGGCTTTTGTATTGTAATGCTGTTGAATGGGGATGGAGATTGATTGTGGTTTAGGTTTAGTAATGTGGGGGTATCGTCGAGTGAAGATAGGGGTTGCTACAATGGTAGTATGGCTTTGGTGTCGAGTTGTGAGTTTAAGAGAAAGAGACAGTCAAGGATGGGAATGTCAAGTTGTTGAATGGTTTGTAGATTGGCATTGGGTTTAGTCTTGGTGTGGACAATGGTGAAAGGAGGAAAGGGTTAGGATCGAATAAGAGCAACAGTGGTGTTGGGTTTGCTATACTATGCTGAAGATTGTTGTTGAACTATGCAGTAAATGTAGTGTGTGAGGATTGTTGTCATTAGCTATTTGTTGGATGAAGTTGATTGTGTGTGTTGATTTTTTTATTGTAAAAATTTGAGACTCCACCCCCCACTACTTCCCCTCCTCTTCGATGTTTTTACCAGTTTCTTTTGTAAACATGTGATTTAAATCTGTTTTCCTCAATCTTGGATTGGTGTGAATCCATACTTGCACTTGATTTTAATTTATCAAATGTTTTATTTTTTATTGTTGATGCCAATCTTTTTGTTATTTGAATTTTTGATAGATTTTAACAAAAATTGAAAAAAAAATCGAATAGAAATGAATCAAATCGGCTCGGATTTGATGAGGATTTATGCTGAACACATCTCTCCTTCTTTCTTTTGTTCGTTGCAATCATGTCTGGTAAAGGAGATGGTGATCATGTAGAAGTTACGTGATAGTTAGACTTAGCAAAAAAAAACTCGCACAACATGTGCTTTGCATGGATACATCCTCGACCTCTTGAAACAAAGCTTAACACCTTAGCCAGCTGCGTTATTGACTTTACCTCAACATATCATGCATTTTACATTTATTTAAACCTTTCAACTTAGGCTTTACTTTAATTTCATTTTCAAACCCAAGCGCAATTTGACCAAAATTTATTTGAAACGATCCCATCCTATCAAAATAGTCTAAAATATACATGCTAAATATTTTTTTATCTCTACTTTTGAATTTAATAAATCTAGAGTTCTTATTTTAATTAATCTAGTTAAAATATTTTTAAAATTATACAAAATCCATTTTAAGAACTCAAATATTCTACTGGACCATAAGGAAAATTTCCAATGAAGCCCCAAAATTTTAATGACTCTAAATTTACTAAATCATATACGTATCTTTAACTATTTTTCAATTTGACCCTAAATGGCTCACTAACTTAATTTGGACTCTTTTGAAACTTTTTATTTTTCAATTTTTTTGCATCTTTCAATTTTTTTTTTTATTTTTTAAAACTTTATATGGGTTTTTTCAAGTTTATAACTTTTTAAGATTTTTTTTTAAACCTAGCCTAAAAAGAAAAGAACCTAAGGAAAGGTGGTAAAGATAGGGTGTTTATAGTTGTTTTTCTTTGTAGCGAAGTTTGAATAAAATTTCACTACAAAGATAAAAGACATGCCCATTCTTGTTGAACCTTAACTTGAATTGACAGGGTAAGGATTATTGACTTGAATAATCAGCTAAAAAGGAACCTAACCTAAGAGGTCAACTAAAAAGATACTAATTTGAAAGATCAACTAAACAGTATCTCGACTTGACACGTTAAGGTGAAAAAGATAAGATCCAACTTGACGAGTTAGGGGTAAAAGGGTACCCAATTTGAAGGTCAAGGTAAAAAGGATAAGGTCCTAACTTGATGGATTAAGGTAAAAGACTTTGACTTAAAATATCAAATAAATAGGGTCTCGACTTAAAAGGTTAGGTATCCTTAAGAAGATAGATCTCCTTAAGCATCCATATAAGAGACAAAATAGAACAACGCTCTTATGAGCACGTAATCTAGCTAGATAAAAAATGGGATAGTGCTCTTATAAGCATGTAATCTAACTAAGGATAAAATATGATAGCACTCTTATAAATAGAAGATCTGATAAAGAACAGAATATCGCTCCTTTGAGTAAGCGATTGTAGAAAGGATTAGATAGCGCTGTACTAAGTAGGTAATTGAACAAAGAATAATGCTCCTTTGAGCAAGTGATCTTTAAAAGAATTGGATAGGGATCTACTAAGCAAGCGATCTGGGAAGGAATAGGACAATACTCCTTTAAGCAAGTAATCCTAAAAAGGGCTGGATAGTGCTCCACTCAGTAATAGATATGGGAAAGGACAATGCTCATTTGAGCAAGTGATCATAAAAAGGACTGAATAATGCTTTACCGAGCAAGTGATCCAAGAATTTCAAAGACTTCGATGAGTTTTGACAAATTGATGTAGACTTAAACTTGAGGAATTTTGATTTAGATAAGATCTTAACTTAATAGGTCAAGGTAAGGGGGATAGGATCCTGACTTGACAGGTCGGGGTAAAGAAGCTCTGTATTGAAAAATAAGTGTTCTTAAAATAAAAATCGACTTCTTGAAAGTATAGATCTTTTGAAGGAAACAACTCAACAAAAGGGTTTAAAGGACTGGTTAATGCTTTTGATCCCCAGAATATCTAATGTTCTTTAATGTAAGATGACAAAAGTTCCTATAGTGAAACTTTCTGAACTTAGAACATGAGATAACTAAAGTTCACAAAACTTAGAGAAAGATTACAATTAGCCAATGTTCCGAAAAATTGTTAGGACAACCTAAGTTCTTGGCATGATAACAAAGGCTCCTGAATGATCAAGCTTTTAAGGATAACAAAGGTTCCTAAAGCTCTTTTTTCATAGGATAATTGAAGCCCTTAGGTTTTAAGGATGATCGAGGTTACTTAAATTTTCTTATCATGGGATAACCAAAGCTCCTAAATTTTCCTCATACCAAAGGATGACTAAGGTTTCCAAAGCTATAAGATTACCAAGGTTCCTAAGATAAGGATAACTAAGGTTCCTATTAAGATGAATAAAGTTCTGAAAGGACAACCGAAACTCCTAAATTACAAGATAACCAAAGTTCTTAAGAAAAGATAATTAAGGTTCCTGAATCATAAGATAACCAAAGTTCTTAAATTTAAGGATAAGGTTCTTAAATCATAAGCTGACCCTAGTTCTTGAGGATAATTGAGGTTCTTATTTTCATAAGAGATTGCTGAAATTCCTAACTTGAGGGTGACTAAAGTTGTCATTGCAAATTCTCAGACTTTTCAATTTTTTTAAAACTTAAGGGACAATATGCTTTAAAAAATTGTTCATATTTTCTTGCTAACATGTGAGGAAATTATACTTATTCTGAACATTTCAAGTAAACAGTGTTCTCATTCCTTTAGCCTACTGGCCATTCATTCCATATCTTCGATTTTCTGTCAATTGCTGATATGAGAATAGAAGAATTTCCATTGGATACCTTATTCTTCTTACTGTAGGGAATCTCTTTTAATTTGGGAGTATGGTGCTTCTCGTGCTCTTGAGGCATGCTTTAACTTTTACATCATAAATTTCAATTAGGAAAAGTATCTCAATTATCTAAATTATTTATTCCAAGAGGACTTTGTCATACTCTCAAATGGTTTGCTTTCACTCTTAACTGGAATTCCAAAAATTGTGGTTAGTTTTATAAGTGATATACTTTAATTGATCTAATAGGTCTTTTCCTCAGGTTGCAATGCATGTTTTTGGTCATGGGCTTAAATAGAAAGGGATCTTGATGTGTTGGCCAACTTTTAATATCTCAACTTGAGTTTACAAGTTAAGGACCTCAGTAATAAATACTAAGATAGGCTTACCCCAGTTTCACGAGCAATCATTGCTTAAGATAAAGCAATTTCTTTAGTCAATAGAGCTTAATTAAGGGTAGTATAGTGGGTAAGACCATAGAATTAAAGCTTCATTTTTGGGCTCAAAATCTTTCTTGGGTTTGTGCTTTGAAGGATACTCAGAAGACTTAGGTCTTCTATCTTGGAATTCATAGGCTCGGCTTTTTAAGAGCTTTTGGCTACCCTTTAAGATGTGGTTGCCTCACTTTTATCTCTTTTTCTTTTTCCCTCTTTTTTTCTTTTCTTGTTTTTCTTCCTCTTTTTTTTTTCTTTTTTCTTTTTCTTTTCATGGTGATCGCTCTCCATATTTCTGAGTTTTTCCTTGAAGAGATTCCCTAAAATCGTAGCTTAGAGGTGCATGACCTTAGTGAATTGAGTATGGCTTTAGGGTATTAATGGGCTTGAGGTGTTAAATGAGTGCAAAGAGCCTCGAGTGCAGTATATACAATTTGAAACTCTTATTTATTTTAAAGAAATCGAGTTATCTACGACAATCGTTGCTCATAAATTAACATAATTGAAGCAAGCACAAGTTAGCATATCCCTCTTTTCTGTAAAATCGATGCCCCAAACCTCCTAATTGCTCCAGTGTAAGGTGGTTCTTGAAAAGGTTTATTTTTTTGAAAAACTTCCCTTAAAGGCTCAAGAGGGGTTACAATGGATAAAAGTGTTTAGGGTAGTGAAGTAGAACGAATGCCTATCATCCTTTCAACCTATGTATCTCATGTGAGATAGACCTCCTTTAAGGAATGAGTCTTATCCTTGCTTTCATATATCTCAACTCTTGTGAATGTTTTAGGTTTATTGTTTAGAATTAAGGCTTGCCTCTTATCATTCTAAAAGCTTCGAATAATGAGATACTTTTCACTCAATAAAGTTAAAAGCATTTTATGTTTGTCTGCCCCTCATTTTCATTAGGCCTACGTAGCTAGTTTAAAAATCATGTGATGCCCCAATAGGTCACACACCCCTTTATCTTTAACAAATTGCCCTTTTAGACTCAATTAAATAAATGGGTCCATTTATTTCCCCTTAGCCTAAACTTATTCATAGTGGAGACAAACTTTGTATTTGGTCTTAGTGTTGGAGCGAATGGGCTATTTATGTGGAGTGAGTGTTTAGGGCCTGTTATACTTGGAGAGAATCAGTATAGATAGATAAAGCTTTAGGTGAAATCAATAGGCCATGTGTTTGGGTCTTTTTTGGCTTGAAGTGGGTTGAAATGGATGGGAAGATACGGTGTTTGTGTCTAGGTTTTGTGTCTAAGGCTTTTGAAAAGGTTTGATAATGGGCTTCTCTTCAAGGATTGTGTTCAGTTTAGGCTTTACCTGTAGAATCAAGAGTTGTATCTTATTTGGGCATGGGTAGATGTGTTATGTCTCCACTATTTTCATTTACCAATTTCCCATATGTTTTCCTCTTTTGCCCATCAACATCAATCCTTAGTATAGGGTTTAGTTCCTAGGGTCATAAAAAGTGACTATTAAGATTAGGCTTAGGTCAGATTCATTGTTGTTAGTTATCTTGGATTCAAAATGAATGGTTATGGGCTAAAAAATGGGCTTAACCACTCAAAAGCAAAAACTCAAAGCCTGTAAAATCTTATCTTGGATTCAAAATGAATGGTTATGGGCTAAAAATTGAGCTTAACCACTCAAAAGTAAAAACTCAAAGCTTGTAAAATTGTTACTTATTAGTAGATTTTTCCTTTGGAAATTTTATGATTTTTTGGGAAACTTTATTCAAAAGTCATTTGAAAACAATTATTTTACAAAAAACTTATGTTACAAACAAGGTTATTAACATCTGCTAACTTATTGGAACGATTGAAAAAGTTATAGAGTTAACGGGAAGGAGTGGCTATTTTACAAAGTTGACAACTGAGGACAATTATTTATTTACAAGTAAAAGGTTTTTTTTCTTTTTTTCTTTTTGTTCTCTTGAAAAACTTTTAAAAACCCTTTTACTAGTGGAAGCTAAGGATTGTTAACATTGCATTAAAAAAATAGAAAATGTTAATTATAAAAACGACATAATGAGGATGATAAAGCTATAAAAAGACTTAAAAACCTACCTATTGATGGAAGCCAAAGAGAACCTATGCTATATACAATTGGATTGCCTATATTGCATTAAAAATAGAAAACGCTAGCTATGAAGATGACACAATAAGGATGATAAATCTATAAAAGGATAACCGATGATTATTTTACAAGAGGAACATTTATCATACAAAAATGTTACTAATGGACAATCTAAGGATGATAGTTATTCAAAGATTAAAAGTAATAACTATTTACAAGTCTAAGGATTTTTTTTTGTTTATTCATTTTTGTTTTCTTTTTATTTTTATGTACATATGTGTTATTGTACAAATTTTTCAATGGACTAGGCAATAGTAAACAATGGAGAGAAAAAAAAAAAATAGTTAGTATACAAATAAAGCATACACATGCAAGTGCAAGACTAACAACTGAATAACAAGTGATAATTTAGAAAAATTAGGGGTTGCAACTTTATTGTAAACCCTATGATTATATTGATTTGATTATACATGGTTTAAACCCCCATTGAATGCACAATTGTTTTATAAGTACAAAAGACTAACAAATTGCACGAAAAATTACAAGTATAGCTATTGCATAGTAAGTTACAAGAAGATATGTTTTACATATAAAAGAATACCATATAATCCCCATCTTACATGAGATTGCAACTCGTGATGATTATTATTTTTTTGACAAACATTACACTATTATTCATTTGTAAGCCTATAAAAGATTTAATGTAATTTGGTGGTAACTATCTTAAATTTTTGTTGTGCAACCTTACATTTGTAAAATAAAACAAAACTTACAATACATAATATATTTTACAAGGTAATATACATAGAAGTATATACATAGTAAAATATAAGGAAACACAAAAATCAATGTAAAACGAAAACGCGATGCAACATGATATACCTAAAAGTCTACCATTGTACATTAATTAATTCAGCTATATGAAACATGATTTATGACATTGCCATGGGTTTCCATGCATACATTACACAAAGTATGAGATTTATATAATTTTTTACAAAAAGAAAAAGAAATTACAAGAATAATTACAATATGGCTATAATAGAATATTAATAATTTTAGAGCTCTCCTAAATTAAATCTTTACATCATATAACGTTTTACTTAAAAAAAAAAAATAATATACTATGGTATACAGACATATATTACAAGATAATATGATCAGTAGTATATATGATACAAGAAAAAGATATATATCTATAAATATAAAAACAACACAAGTAAAAACTAGTGTGGCATGCCGTACGCACTTGTAATGCAATAGGTGTCGTTAATTAATAACTTATAGAAGTGAAATTATTATAAGCCCGTGATCAAGATTATTAACACTTCTATATATGAGTGTATGAATTTCTAAAAAAAAATCCTTGAAAAATGAGGCTCGAGAACACTAATATATACAAGTGTATCAATTTATTTAATTTCTTTTCTTTTTTTGAAAATAAAAACCTAATTGGTCATGGGTTATAATTTTTTATTTTTTTTGGTTTCTAAGTAATTTAAAAATTGGGGAAGGGAATTTTTTTTTTGTTGCTAATTTATAAAAGTTTAAGGATCAAAACCCATATTTTGAAAGTTTAGGGGGATAATCCGTATTGAGTCAAAGTTTAGGGAGGTTTTATGTAGCTTCCTCTTAAAAATTACTAACCCCTTTTTATTTAAGATGATGCAGAGAGATGGGATTTATGGGTGTTAGGTTCTATAGCCTCAAGTATTCCCAAAGAAATACCTAGTAGGCTATATCAAAGCATAAGTGGACTTGCTTATCATCGTTAAGTGGGGGTAAAGACCCCAGCAACTTGAAGGTTACATAATGGTTGCTTGTTCTAAGTTCCTAAGGTGCCCCGACCACATCTAAGCATACATATGATATTATAAAAAAAGAAAAACAAAAAACAAACTTAAGCACCACCGCATCCCCTACCTTAAATTCCCCAAAATAGGCTTAATGAGTTAGGCCTTTCATTGTAGGCCTACATCACTAACACTTGGTTAACATAATTGTATGACAATATATACATTAAAAGAAAAATAAGGAAAAAAAGCCCACTAATTAATTTTTTTAATTTTAACATGACTAGCCTAGTAGTTCCGTAATGGAATCAACAATTCTATTAAGCCATATTTTGGCTTTTCATAATTTAACTTATATTAAATCTAGTCTACTTAATATAAATTACTCGATATTAAATTAATGAAAAATATTTTTCTTTTAAAAAAATGTTGAAAAATTAATTTTGGATTTGTCAACCAGTGAAACTTAGAAAAAAAAATAGGATTTTTTGGTGATAAAACTCTAATTTAACCACTATTTCGTGAATTTTCTAAGAAAAATACTTTCTAAAAAATTTAACAAGAAAGATTAAATTCAAGAGCTAACTTATTAAGACTAAGTCACGATTTAAGAATTTAAGAAAATCAATTAATTGGCCTTCATTTTTATAATTTTTCTAAAAAATGTGAAAACATGTGAAAATGCATGAAAACAAATCTTTTATTATGAATTTTCCCTAAAAAAAAAATATTGTACAAATTTTATGGTTACCTTGGAGGTGTTTATATACCTATTAATCGGGATCCAATCAACCATAATTCTCGATTTTTAGAAAAATTTTAGTGGGTTGGTTCTTTTTATTTAAAAAATGGGTCAGATTTACATTTGCTAATTGTTTTATTTTTATTAAGAAAAATAATAAAAGACCTAATTTGATTCCCAATTCTTTAAAAAAAAACCCTAAAAATATAATTTTTGAAAAAGACCTAATTAATAGTTTTTATTATGTAAAAAGAAATCAACTATGTGACAAAATTCTTATTTTCAAAAAACCTTAAAATACCTAACTACAAATTTCAGATGTAAGATGCAAATTTTGTGAAAAAAAAATGTCATTATTTATGAAGATATGTAAGTAAATGTAGATCTGATGAAAATATGCAAAAAATGTGATTTTATACAAAAAAGGTATGATGTATTAAATTTATGACACTATTCTAATTATGCAAATCCATTCTACTATATAATGACAAATAATGCACAACTAATAAACACATGATATGCAAATAATAAAATAGAAAAAATACTTAAATAAGTAAGACTAAGGACTTACGTGAAAAAGAACCGAAGTTAGTATGGACAAATTTCATAAAAACATATAGTAACCAAAAACTATTAGAATAAAGTGAAATAAAAAAATGAAATAAAATAAACCGACCCAAACCCACCTAAACTGCATTAACTATTTGAATCAAGCCAAATGGGTGCTTGTAGATTGGTTATAACAAGTCAGGTTAAAGCTCCATTTCAGGCATGGGTTGAGTTTCGCAACATTAAGCTTCGTGTAAGAACTTTTGGGCACCTAATTGAAGGGGAGATTGCATCATTATGAGGAAGTTATTGACAAAAATGATGTTGGCATTGACATCGGGACTCGAGGTGGTCATTTGTGGTGTTTGGAAATTAGAGTGGCGGTAACGGTTCTAGTTTGCTTGGGTTTGGTGAAGAAGATATGGTATTGGCCATGGTTATATGGGTATATCTTGTAGCTGGCATATGTCTATATAGTGCGAGGATGACAGAAGGGGTGGTCAGGGCTAGTTATATCTCTACTGTTGATACGGTTTGATGTAGATGAACACATGATGTCTAGTATTATACAAACTAAGGGGATGGGTCTAAGTTTGAGACGGTCCAAAGAATAAATGATTATCAAAGGTTGAACAGGGGTCCTTGTGTACCAATAATGGATATGATGCATTAATATCTCATATAAGCTTCGGTTGCACTTGATATTACGCACAAGTGTGGCTTGACGTTACTCACCACTAGTCCATGCTCAATAGGTTAGATAAGGTAGTCAAGAGCAAGCAAGATACACTTAGCTCACATAACAAGAAAAATCTATGAATGTTAATTGTCTTGACATTTGTGGCTATCACAATACACAAGTATCTATAGAACCCAAGTAGGGTAAGTCCTAAGTTAGTATAAATTACAAAAAAGCATTCCTGCTAGTAAATGAAAATGAATAATTTACAAGGGTAATGTTGTAAGCAAGCAAAAAGAATATCTGCTGGCAAAAAAGGATAGTTTGAATGTTAGGAAAATTAGGAGGGGTGTCAGCAATCTATTCTGTGGTCCCAATGACACTGCTAGCCAAGTAGAGCAAGTTTTGAACAAATCAAGTTAGGGTTGGCAGTTTGGCAACTCAGTAGCTTGGATGTTAGGGGCTAGGAAAAGGTTGGTTCAAGAGGTGGCTCATTGTCGAGTTGGCTTAAGTTGGTCGGCCCCAAAGAGGTGTCAGCTTGGCCTTGACATGTATCAGGTCGGCAGTATACTAATTCAATACTTGTTCTTGGATAGGTGTATTGTGGAGAGGTTGGCTTAATACATGGGCTGGTCACCTCAGCGACTTCTTGGATGATATGGAGAGAAAAGTAACTCAGTAAGTTGGACTAGGGAATGCATTGCTCTTCTAAGTTTAGCACTCTTTGAATAACTCAGTGAACTATATGAGCAAGTCTTTGAACTTGAGAGTGTATGATTGGTCCATGATCCCTATCATCCCATCCAGGTTATTTGAGATTTAAGATCAAATCTAGTTTAGCTCCATGTTGCTTGTCTTTAGGAGTATGTATGTGGAGGTCAACAACGTTAAAGGAATCTAAGACCCTTTACTCTTATCGTAGTTCAATCTTGTAGGCATTAGGATTGATCATTTCAAGCACTTTGAATGGTTTATCGACTCTAAGAGATAACTTGCTCTTCCTTAAGTGCGAAAACTATTTCTTATTGAGATGGATCCAAACCAAATTGCTTAGCTAAAATTCCCTTTTCTTTTGACCTCAAACTCGTCTCTTGAGTTTAGTAGCAACTTGGCTTAATCATTCTATGACCTTCTGGTGCATGGCTTTGACTCTTTTTATAGTTGGTTGGTCATCACTTGGGCTTGGAAGGGGTATTTGGTCCATTGGGAGCTTAGGGTTGTACCTATGGGTGACTTCAAATGTTAACATATTTGTTACATTGTAGGTAATCTTATTGTAAGCAAACTCTATGATCGATAGACATAGATCCCAATAAGCCATGTTTCGATAAGTGATAACCCCGAGTAAAGTTTCTACTATTCTATTAACAACTTCGGTCTGTCCATCTGTTTGTGGATGACAAGACTTACTATACAATAGCTTGGTTCCCATTTGTCTCCATAATGATCTCTAGAAGTGGCTCATGAACTTTAGGTCCCAATTCAAAACGATGGTTCTAAGTACTCCATGAAGCTTGACTATTTTCTACAAGAAAAGAAAAGAGATAGTTGAAGCGTCGTTAGTTTTGGAGCAGGGTACATAGTGTACCATCTTACTAAATTGATCTACAAACACCATGATGGAGTCCTTCCCTTGGTACATCCTCAACAACCCTAACATAAAGTCTATACTCAGCTTAGACCATGCTTTAGTCGGGATAGGCAATGGTAAATAATGTCCTTGCTCGGCTTGGCTTTTCGATTTTTTGCAAGTAGCACATCTTTCCAACACAGATTGGATATCCCTCTTCATTTTTTGCCAAAAGAATCTCGATGATAGTATCTTATGAGTTTGGTGTTGGCCAAAGTGTCCAGATAATCTTTTTTTGTGCCGTATGTGCTAACACCTCTCTCATGGAATAGGTCAGGATACATAATCTCCTCTTCCTAAACAAGTGTTTGTTCTCCCTTTGATAGTCATCAAGTGCTTAGCCTTCCTTACACCTAGCATAGATAAGACCAAAATGTGGATCCTCAACATGCAGATCTTTTATTATTGAAAAACCTAGCAACCTAGTAAATAGCTTAGTTAGGAAGAAATGTCGTCTTGATAGGGCATTAGCCACTATATTGCTTTTTCCATTCTTGGACTTCATGAAATATGAAAATCCCTCCATGAACTTGACCCATTTGGCTTGCGTTCAAGACAACTTATGTTAGCTCTTTAGATATCTTAAAGATTCATGATTAGTGTAGATCACAAACTCTTTGGGTAGCAAATAGTACTGCCATACAATTAAGGTTCAGATCAAGGAGTAAAACTCCTTATCATAGATAAAGTAATTGAGTGTAGCTCCGTTAAGCTTCTCACTGAAGTAAAGAGTAGGTTGACCTTCTACATCATCATGGCACATACGCTTAGTCCAAAAGTATCGTACTTTACTTTGAATACTTTGTCAAAGCTCGACAGAGCTAAGATAGGCGTTGTAGTCAACTTCCCCTTTACCTCTTCAAAACTCCTCTACTCCTTCTCTCGCCATTTGAACTCAATATTCTTCTTCGACAGTTCAGTGAGCAGGGCTACGATTGTATTAAAGTTCCTTATAAATCGACGATAGAATGATGCTTGGCTGTAGAAGCTTCTCACGTTAGCTAAAGTGGTTGGCATAAGCCATTTGGTGATTACCTTTATTGTTTCATTATTGACTCATATTCCGCCACCACTTATAATAAACCCTAAGAAGATTACCTCAAGTTAGCAAAAGTCACACTTCTTCAGATTGGCATAAAGTCTTTCAGCTCGGAGTTTTATAAAGATTACTTAGAGATGCTCTTGGTGAGTCTTTAGATCAAGGCTATACATTAGGATGTTGTTAAAGTAAACCATCACAAATTTCCCTATTAGTTCTCTGAGCACATGATTCATCAGTCATATAAATGTACTTGGCATGTTCGATAGTCCAAACGGCATCATAAGCCATTCATACAATCCATGGCAACTCTTAAATGCAGTCTTCCACTCATTGCCTTCTCGTACTTAGATCTGATAGTATCTAGATTTGAGGTCAATCTTGGAGAATACTCTTGCTCCATTCAATTCATCCAACATATCATTAACCTTTGGTGTAAGATATCTATACTTGATGGTAATGCGATTGATTACTTGATTATCTACACACATCTTCTATGACCCATCTTTCTTTGGTATTAATAGGGCTAGCATGACATAGGGGCTAAGGGATTCTCATACATACCTTTTCTTCATCAACTCATTCACCTGCCTCTATAGCTCAGCAGCCTATTCAGAGTTCAGTCTATAAGTAGGCTTGCTCGATAGTGTGGCTCTTGGTTGCAAGTCAATTGCATGTTCAACATCTTAGATGGGAGGTCCTTTAGATAGCTCACTTGGGAACAGGTTGGCAAATTCATCCAATAGGGTTTTCACCTTAGCAAGCAGCATCCCCTCCTCGGATCTCCTTATCTCGAGTAACCTTTTAACTAATAGATAAGTCAACTCTTCAAGCTCCATCTCCTTCTTTAGCTCAACTTAAGTCATCAACAAAGCTTCTTTCTTCAGGACTCAGCCCAATTAGGGTTGTATGATCTTAACTTGTTCAAAAGTCATAAGGCTCAACTTCACCTTCTTACTCTCATGCTGTAAGGAACATGTATTCTTCCTTCCATTGTATATCACACTTTAGCTAAACCTCTATGGTCGTCTAGGTAGAATATGGGACGCGCTGATGGGCAACACATCATAGAGCACCTCATTTCGATAGTTTCTAATATAGATTGGTATAGTCACTTGCTTGTTTACTTGCATTGCTCCCTTATCACTAAGCCGGTACAATTTATAAGGTTTAGGAGGGGGCATGGTTGGTAACTTTAATTGCTGGACCATGAAAGTAGATGCTGCATTGGTGTAGTTGCTACTATCAATTACCATTGCATACAGTGATCCATTCACTTTACATCTATTATGGAACAAATTCTCTTGCTATTCGTCCTCAGGTATAGAACTTACACTCATTGTTCTCCTCAACACCAAGGTAACAGGCATAAAATTATCTTCCTTACTATAAATGACTTCCTCTTCCTCGGACAGTTTGGTGTATTCAACCTCTTTCGGGTCTTCCACTTCTTCATTAGTACTATCAATCTCAATGGTCGACATTTTGCCTCATATCACCATAGTTCTTCTATTCGGATATTGGGTGGTCATGTGTCTAAATCCCTAACATTTAAATTACTTAATCTCACTCATCTTTCTTCCTGAGCTCTAGCCTTTCTTAAACTTCCTCGAAATCACCTTCTCCTTTGCTCGCATTGTTTGAGTGGGTTGGGTCTTAGTGGCTTTACTTGGTTTCAATCACATAAGTTTACTCGAAACAAGTTGGCTAGTGGAAGGTCGGCTTATAGGAGGTCAGAATCTTCTTGTTCGACGCCTCTCGATCCTTTGGGCAACTTGAATAGTATCATCAAGTGATCTAACATCCATGGTTTCTAGAATATCTCCAATCTCATACTTCAGTCCACTAATGAATCGAGATACAATTCGGTCTTTGGGCTCAATGACTTCCCATCGGATCATTAGCATTTGAAATTTCTTCACATACGCATCTACACTTGATCCTCCTTGCCTCAACTCCTACAACCTCTTGAATGCATCTCGTAAATAGTAGCTAGGAACAAATCTTCTCCTCATGACCCTTTTCATCTTATCTTAATTTCTAATCTTACGTTCTCCTTCTCTTCTTCGTGTAGCTTGCATGTTCTTCCACCATAGGGCAGCATTACTAGTAAACTCCAACACAATAAGTCTAACCTTTGCATTCTTAAGTACCTCATGGCATTCAAATTGTTTCTCAATTTTATTTACGTAATCTAAGTAGTCATCTGCATCACCACTTCTGCATCCTTAAATCCTCTACTCTTGGATCTTAGACATTTCTCTCTTCTGGCTCATAGTATATTGTTTCATCTCCTTCCTCCTCATCTGCTTCTTCAATTTCATTGAGTGCTAGCTTGTGCCTAGCATCTCTATCTACTCCTCCAGCTTAGGGTGGTCGAATTGGGGCATTAGCTTAGCCGTATGAGCCATTGTCTCTCTTCGATTGTTTACTGGCTTAACCTTTGTTAGGACCATTTTAGGCTCGCATCTTCATTTATGGTAGTCACCAGGCTAGCCATTAGGTCTATAAGTCAATCTAGTTGGTCATCTATAGATTGGGGTATGGAACTCCCTTATTGATCTTAGCCATTTCGAGTGCTACTCTCTTAGTTACCAATAGCTCTTTATACATTAGAATTGGACATTATTGTCTATTTTCACGAGATTAACAGCTGATACACTATTCAAAGCTTCTTAACACAAACAAGGATAAACTAAGACTGAATACACCAACAACTAATACAACCAGCACAAGATAAACAAACACACACTTGTACTTTGTTTTGCATACGCGAAACAAGGGACAATAGAGGACGAAATTCTTTAACACTACTCACTTTTTAAACTCCTATGACAACTACTGAACATCTAACACATATGCACAAAATCAATAATAAGTTATTCAAAGAACAAAGTAATTGAAGCTAACTTCGAATGTAGCAAAGAGCTTTGATACCAAGATGATATGGTTTAACGTAGATGAACACATGACATTCGGTATTGCATGAACTAAAGGGATGGGTTTGAACCTTGAGATGGTTCGAAGGATAAATGATAGTTAAAGGTTGAGTAGGGGTCTTTGTGCATCAACAGTGGATATGATACACCAAAGCCTCATATGAGCTTTGGTTGTGCTTGATATTATGCATAAGTGTAGCTGAAGTTACTCGTTACTAGTTCATGCTCAATGGGCTAAATAAGAATAGTCGAGAGTAAGCAAGATATACTTAGCTCACCTAAGAAGAAAAATGTCTGAATGTTAATTTTCTTGACTTTTGTGGCTATTCAATACATAAGTATTTATAGGACCTAATTAAGGTAAGTCCTAGGTTAGTGTAAATTACAAAAAGAATTCTTGCTAGTAAAGGAAAAGGAATCACTTACAAGGGTAATGTTGTAAATAAGCATAAAGAATATCCGGTAGCAGAAAAGGATAGTAGGAATATTAGGAACATTAGGATGTATGTCAACTATCCATTCTATGGTCCTAATGACACTACTGGTTGAGCAGAGCAAGTTATGTACATATTAAGTCGGGGTCGGCAGTTTGCCAACTTGGATGTTAGGGGTTGGGAAAAGGTTGGTTTAGGAGGTGGCTCATTGTTGAGTCGGCTTTAGCGGATTGGCCCCAGATAGGTGTCAGCTTGGCCTTAGTATTTATCAAGTCAATAGGATATCGATTCGATACTTGGTCTTGGATAGGTGTTTTATGGAGGGGTCGGCTCAGTACACGGTTCGATTATCTTGGTAACTTCTTGGATGATGTGGAGAGCAAAGTAATTCAGCAAGTTAGACTGGGGAATGTATTGCTATTCTAAGTTCAGCTCTCCCTGGACAATACGGCGAACCATATGAGTGAGTCCTCGAACTTGG